>OX244035.2:6250000-6932500 GCA_945859785.2 Tridacna gigas
AAACTTAGTGGTTTAACTATCAAAAGGGGAAGCCACTGCAGCTGAGTGTTTGCACCTGCATGCAGTGTCCCTGTTTGTAATGTGGTGAACTCTTTATCAAACAACAAAATTTTAGACTAGCCCAAATTGAAAGCATTTGCAGACGACAAATTAAATATGGCTCATATGGTGAGATTTGTCTGTAAAAGGACAGAAAACATTGTGGGAAAAGGAGAAAATGCTGGTTACCAGCATTTTCTCCTTTTTCCACAATGTTTTCAAAAGCCCTCTTTCTCAAGGTCGTTTAAACTCAGGATTGTGTAATAAAGGGTTAAGAGGTGTCACGTTTTATCCTTTTTCCAGGTTTCTGTGATGTGTATATCTACAAGACCATCAACTATCTGACGGAATGCACCAAACCTCACATGTTTGCCAGTAGCAAGCCAGGGACACCGAGGTTTAGACGAGTTATCAGCCACACGATTGAAAACATGGTTTCAACCTTCACTACCCTCTTGGACGTAAGTTTGAAACCTAAATTTTCCTCAAATCTTTTGCACTTTAACCCTTTAACCCTTTACCAAACCACAAAATTTTGGACTTCAGCAAATTAAATCATTTGCAGACGACACATTAAATGTAGCTCAAATGACAAAATTTTGGACATGTTTTAACTGAAAGAGTATGCAGACGACAAATTAAATGTTACTCAAAGGATGGAATTAGACTTTAAAAGGGTAGAAAACATTGTGGGAAAAGCAGAAAATGCTGGTTACCAGCATCTTCTCTTTATCCCATAATGTTTTCAAAAGCTTTCTTCTTTAGGGTCGTTAAAGGTCAGGATTGTTTGGTGAAACGTTAATCCAGTAATTTTTTGTGCATGTTTTACAGCTGGTTGGCCAGTTTCTTTGTGGCATTCTTTTTAATAATTTCACAAAGGGTATGAAGACTTAAAAATAGGAAATATCTTTTTTCCCAGGATTCAGTGGTAATCCTGAAAAAAAGAAATATCACGGCAAATGCAGGAATGGCACATTTTCTTGATTTGTTACTCTTTTATTATTCACTCTGCACCAAATGACAAAATATTGGACTGATCTGAATTGAAAGCATTTGCAGAAATCAACCAAATTTAAATTTGTGCTAGTGTAATCCTCTCCCAAACAACAAATTTTAGACTTTTCCAAATTGAAAGCATCTGCATGTGACAAATTCGAAAGTGGAACAAATAAAATTAAGTTCTTTGACAAGGTAGAAAACATTGTGGGAAAAGGAGAAAATGCATGCTACCAGCATTTTCTACTTTTCCCACAATGTTTTCAAAAGGCTTTTACCTGCAATTTTCTGCACTCTAAGGACTAACTCCTGGCCCACATGTTTAGCAGGCAAATTCAAGAAATTCCAGTGAAATGATTATTGATTAACCCTTTCCCAAATAACAAATTTTGGACTGGTCCAAATTGAAAGAGTTTGCAGACGGCAATTTTAAATTTGATGAAAATGACAGAAAGTTCTCAAAAAGGGTAGAAAACACTGTGGGAAAAGGAGAAATTGCTCGTTACGAGCAATTTCTCCTTTTCCCACAGTGTTTTCAAAAGACTTGTACTGCAGACACGTGAAAACCAGGGCTTGTTTGGGAAAGGGTTAATCCTTTTCCACACAATCCTGTTTTAATGACCCTAAGGGGAGCAAGCAACTTATGAAAGGCTGATAAGAAAGGAGAAAATGCTGGTTTCCACAAGGTTTTCTTCCCGTTCAATGATAATTTCCACTGTTTAAGCCACTTTAAAATTATTGTCTGCAAACTCTTTGAAATTGGACAAGTCAAAAATATTTTGGTGTGGTAAAGAGTTGCTATCTATCAAGTTTTGATCCATGAATGTGAAAAAAGAATGACAAAGAGAGCATTTGCTTCTTTTCTGCAATGTTTTCAAGAGTGGTCTGTTGCTAAATTAACACAGCTGCCGGATGTTTTTGAAGGATACATTACCAATTTTTTAAAAAAAGATTCTATATGGTTTATTTTTTGTCTTTTGCTGTTTTTGTAAAATAATTTTGCTTCCTTTTCACCATACAGTTTTTTATCTTTTATGTTGGGCGCGCACCCCCCCCCCCCCCCCCCCCCATATATATATGAGCCATGCTCTGGCACAGGGGAGTTTACTGTATCTCTGTGATGAATGTTACCAAGAAATTCTCCATATTATCATTGATCCATAAAGTCCATTTTGTCTTACAACTGACTGAATCATGAGAAAGACTGGGATTTGATATGCAGAAAATTGACCAATAGCAAAATGTTTCAACCTGTACTGGGCAGGCTGACCTGGGTCAATAATTTTTTGCAGATGCATTAAACCCCCTTTTCACAGAGCATGGCTCATATATGTAAAGTATTCACCTGTTATTTTCATATGCAAAACTTTGTACTTATACACCTTTATTACAGAGATTATTATTTCAAGTGGTAAATAATTAGAGAGATATACATGTAGAGAATTTATTTAGGCACAATTTTTAGATGTTTTAATATTATTGTTATCCTATCATAGGGTGTGCTATTAGTTTATTTATTTTGATTGCCATTTGTTATTGTGTAATAGTATATTTCAGTGTAGCCAGTTTTTTTTTTCTCAACTGTTTTCAAACAAAACATTGAGGTATTTTCAATGTTCTGTCATCATCTGTGTCGTCGTTGTGCAGAAACTTCAGCATTTTAACCCTTAAAAGCACTGAATTAATGATCTGAACCATTTTTACTAGGGAAAACAACCTGAAATATTTCTGTTTCACTGTTGTTTCCATTAGAATATGTAACACAGTAGCAGACAGTGTAGATCTAAGATCAGACTGCATGTTCTGTGCAGTCTGATCTTGATCTACACTGTCTGCAAAAACAACTTAAGCTGGTTCCAGGGCTTTAAGGGTTAAGATGTTCCTGTCACTATTGAAGATATTTTCTTCAAACTCAGACAAATTGTTAACTATCAAAGAGGGAATCCATACCAGTATAGCAGGTAACCATCAAAATATTTTTAAGACACTTATGTCCCCTTTTCAACGTAGAATTTTCACTGAAACTCAATCTATTTCTAAAAGCAACTGCATTCGAGCGTTGGCACCTGCATGCAGTGCTCATGTTTCATTACTGATGAAAACTCTCGCTTCTTTCCTTAAGATCAATGTATGAAATCATTTAGCCTGGGTCCAGGTGATAACATGTTTTAACCCTTTACTGCACAGTGACGCCTTTTGACGCCCCAGGGAAAGAAGCCTTTTGAAAACATTGTGGGAAAAGGAGAAAATGCTGGTAACCAGCATTTTCTCCTTTTCCCACAATGTTTTCTACCCTATCAAAGAAAAGTTGCACCAATTGAGCCACATTGAAATTGTCGTCTGCAAATGCTTTCAATTTGGACAAGGGTAAAATTTTGTCGTCTTGTAATGGGTTAATCACTCCTGATTGCAGTCACCTTTCACTGTTTATACAGATCTCTGGCAAAACTGCTGATCGGTTCTGTAATTTATTTTGGAGAAAGTAAGGTCAGAATGAGAGGAAAAAATGATTTGTCTGGAACCCAGGCTAGAAATCAATGGATAGAAAAATTATTATATAATTATGTACTGTAGCTTTGCTTGTAAAACTTTCCCAGCAAAACATGTTTATAAGGAGATAGGACCTGTGGTAGGATGATGAAAAATGTTTCTGATTCTATTTATTCCTTTATCAAACAACAAAATTTTGGGTCAGACCAAATTGAAAACATTTGCATTTGCAGACGACATGTTTAATGTGCTTCAAATGTGCTTCAAATGATGATTTCTGTCTTTGATAATTTGTGACAAATGGAGAAAATGCTGGTTAACAATTTTTCTTCTTTTCCCACAGTGTTTTCAAAAGCCTTCTTCTTCAAGGTTGTCAAAACTTGGGATTGTGTGGTAAAGAGTTAACTCTTTACTAGACAGTATTTCAGTCTTGCTTGAATAGAGAGCAATTGTAGATGAGAATTTAAATGTGGCTCAACTGATTGGAAACCAGCATTTTCTCCTTTTCTAACAGTGTTTTCTACCTATTCCAGGACAAATTCTATCATTTGAAAAACATTTCAGTTGTTGTCTATAAATGAGCGGTGCTTTGGCAAAAGGGGGGGCTTAATGCATCTCTGTAATGCATTGAGCCAAGCAAGCCATCACAATAGCTGACTGCGCGGGCTGACCTGGGTCGATACTTTTCGCAGATGCATTAAGCCCCCTTTTCCTGAACATGGCTAAAATCTATTAGGACAACTCTGAAATTTTGCTATGATGTAAGGGGATAATCAGTATCAGACTGAATGTTCTGTACAGTCTGATCTTGATCTGCAATGTCTGCAAAAGTTGTGCTCATTAATACAGAGGAAAGAGATTCTGTATTTTTATATTATAGTTGAAAAACCATTGTTATGCTTGAATTGGCTAGTTGTATACAGTTGGTGCACGACATTTCGTCGAAAGAGTGTTTCGTTGAAATCAATGTATCTTTTAAAATACCAATTGCTAAATTCCAAGATTTTTCTTGTGAAAAGCTCTATCTGGGAGGAAGATTTGAGCCCAGATTGTCTGGGTTTGGGTAAGGTATAGGGTTAGGGCTAGGGCTCATTCTGGACAAACGTGGTTTTCGACGAAATGTCGCGGATCCATATACAGTATTATGCATAGAAATAGAAAACTAACTGAAAGCATGACTAACTCACTGGGCTTAACCCTTAGGCAGCTAAGCACGACTTACTGACTTTTTGCAGACAGTGCAGATCAAGAACACAGAACATGCAGTCTGATCTTTGATCTACACTGTCCGATATGGTATTTTCTTTCCCGTTAAATAAACTTGAAACCCCAATATTTGGGTTTTACTATTGAGTGAAAATTTTCATTTCATTTACTTAACAGTTTAAGGGTTAACCCTTTACCACACAATGCCAACTTACAATGACTCTGAGGAAGAAGCCTTTTGAAAACATTGTGAGAAAAGGAGAAAATGCTGGGAACCAGCATTTTCTCCTTTTCCCACAATGTTTGTTCCCAGCATTTTATCCTTTTCTCACAATGTTTTCTACACTATCAAAGAAAAATTGCATCATTTGAGCCACACTGAAATTGTCATCTGCAAATGGACAAGGCTAAAATTTTGTCGTCTGGTAAAGGGTTAACTGATAGATCATTGTGTCATGTGTCCTTTGATTTTGTTTCTTTTATTGACATCATTTTTAGTTTTTCATGGTTTTTAAGTGAGTTCATTCTGGGGGCGAAAAATTTAGTTCATCAGTTTTTCCTGTATCCCAGACACATGTATTTGCTCAATCACTAGCATAAATATTGAAATAGAATCCCTTCTTTCTATATCAGTGATAGCAGAGTTTCTCTTGGCATGTATTATGTAAGTAAGGTTGCTTGTCTTATCTGCAGATTACATGCAAATAGAATTGTTAACTTGTACCTTAACCCTTTCCCAAACGACAAATTTTGGACTGGTCCAAATTGAAAGAGTTTGCAGACGACAATTTTAAATTTGATGAAAATGGCTAGAAAGGTCTCAAAAAGGGTAGAAAACGCTGTGGGAAAAGGAGAAATTGCTCGTTACGAGCAATTTCTTCTTTTCCCACAGTGTTTTCAAAAGACTTGTACTGCAGACACGTGAAAACCAGGGCTTGTTTGGGATAGGGTTAACCCTTTACGACACAATCTTGAGTTTTAACGACCCTGAGAAAAAAAGCTTTTGAAAACATTGTGGGACACTTCCCAAAACGAATTTCAATTTTTCAGTCACATTTATTTTGTTGTCTGCAAATGCTTTCAGTTTGGATGGGTCCAGAATTTTGTCGTTTGGTAAAGAGATAAATAGTGAAATAGAGTCCCTTCTTTTTATGTCAGTGATAGCAGAGATTCGCCCAGCATGTATTATGCAACCAATAGATTTTAGACTTGTCCAATTTGAAAGCAATTGCAGATGACAAAATTAATTTGACTCAAAAGTTGAAATTTGTTTTGGGAAGGGTAGAAAACATTGTGGAAAAAGGAGAAAATGCTGGTTACCAGTATTTTCTCCTTTTCCCATGATGTTTTCAAAAGGCTTGTTTCTCAGGGTCGTTAAAAGTTCGGATTGTGTGGTAAAGGGTTAAACATGGGGTTGTTTAGTAGGGATTAATTATCTCATTCAGCTGAATGCAGATGTCTACCCATCACCTTCAAAAAAGAACATTTGCTTGTTAGTGTTTGCCATACCAATGATATTCTGATTTTGCTCTATACTAGATCTAACCTGATCTTTACTTGGGGGGGAACGTATAGCATTTGTGATGAAATAGGCACTACCTATAAGATTTATGCAGTCAACCTTGGCTCATTGGTTTAGGCACAGGATTATTATCATGAAGTTCTAAGGCCAGTTCCCATTGGAGTCATTGGTCTAAAAGTGTCTGTCACTGAGGCACTGTTGAGCGCCAGCCTAGCATCATATAGCCCATGATTGACTTGAAAAAGTGAGCTGTTGCTGTGATATGATTGAAATATTACTGAAAGCAGCATAAATTGCCATTCAAGGAAACAAGCAT
The DNA here is from genome assembly GCA_945859785.2 of Tridacna gigas. Taxonomy (NCBI): domain Eukaryota; kingdom Metazoa; phylum Mollusca; class Bivalvia; order Cardiida; family Cardiidae; genus Tridacna; species Tridacna gigas. The sequence goes on from OX244035.2 coordinate 6,256,570, forward strand.
GAAAGATGTAGACATGACATTATGTTGATTTATAGTCTAAACTGTGTTAATAATTGCTAGTATTTAGCAGCCACTTGTGTTATACAACTATCACTTTTAGGTCTGAAATCCATATTTTGAAAATGAATGAATCTGTGTTAAACAGTCACTCTCCTTTACAGGTTTTTTTTGGTTCCCTTTGGTGGCTTTTTTAAGACTCCTTTGAAAGTATTTTTTGGCTTTGCTGTGTCTGAAAATGCTCAGGTACATGTAATACTATAGCCTGGTCATTGTCTTTGACTTTGATATGCAAAGACTTTGACATTTTCTGATATCTCTGTCATAACTGAATCTGTTGATTTCAAACTCTGACTAATTGTTAACTATCAAAAGGGGAACCAACACCCAACAGGGCAGGCAACACTAAATTATTTTTGACACTTTATGTCCATTTTGTGAAACAAGTACCATTATACTGTTTCTTGGACTCAAACATTCCCTTTGTATTTTTAAAGGCAACTGCAGCCAAGCATTCACACCTGCATGTAGTGCTCTTGTTTTTAATTAACCCTTTCCCAAATGACAAATTTTGGACTGGTCCAAATTGAAAGAGTTTGCAGACGACAATTTTAAATTTGATGAAAATAGCAGAAAGGTCCCAAAACGAGTAGAAAACACTGTGGGAAAAGGAGAAATTGCTCGTTATGAGCAATTTCTCCTTTTCCCACAGTGTTTTCAAAAGACTTGTACTGCAGACACTTGAAAACCAGGGCTTGTTTGGGAAAGGGTTAAAGATAAAGTTTACTTTTCAATACTTAAGACTTTCTTAACTGTTCATTTTTAGACTATGGTGAATCCTTACCCAGACCTTAGTGATGTGGAGTTTGAAAGGTACTTCAACTTTGCCTGTATCTGGGCATTTGCTGGTACCCTGGAGGCACAGTTTAGAGAACCATTCAGTCAATGGTGGAAGGAGGCCTTTGAGGAACACATGGATTTTCCAGAGGAAGGAACTGTAAGATACACTTTAGTCATTTTAACTCTTTATTCCTTTACTTTACAATCCTGACTTTTAATGACCTTGAGAAAGAAGCCTTTTGAAAATATTATGGGAAAAGTAGAAAATGTTGGTAACCATCATTTTCTCCTTTTTCTACAATGTTTTCTACCTTTCCCACAACAAATTTCAATTTTTCAGTCACATTTATTTTATCGTCTGCAAATCTTTCAATTTGGACTAGTCCTAAATTTTGTTGTTTGGTAAAGAGTAACCAAACAATATAATTTCAGAGTTATTCCATTTGAAAGGATTTGCAGACCACAAATTAAGTGTGCCACAAATGATGGATTTGACAGGGCATAAGCGTCAGAGTTTGCATTGGAGTTGGCATCCACATTTATGTTTAAGTTCTGTAAGAGCTCATACTTTCCAAACCATACGAGGATTTGGTTCCTTTTTGGTATGCTGATAGATGTGGGTCCAAAGTTTCTTTCAGTAACACCCCCACCCACGCCCATGCTCTAAAGGTCAGTGTCATAGGCAGATATTTTACATCCAGTTTTATGTTAAAGTTTTTTAAGAGCTCATATTTTCCAAACTGAATGATGGATTAGGTTTGTATTTGGCTTGATGACAGATACAGGTCCAAATTTTCATTAAGTAAAACTGTAGCTATGCCCATGGTCATGATCCTATAGTCAAGGTCACAGATTTTGAAATTTCATGTTGAAGGTTTTTTAGAGCTCTTATTTTCTATGCCGAATGATTGATTTGGTTCATATTAACCCTTTCCCAAATGACAGATTTTGGACTGGTCCAAATTGAAAGAGTTTGCAGACGACAATTTTAAATTTGATGAAAATGGCTGAAAGGTCTCAAAAAGGGTAGAAAACACTGTGGGAAAAGGAGAAATTGCTCGTTACGAGCAATTCCTCCTTTTCCCACAGTGTTTTCAAAAGACTTGTACTGCAGACACGTGAAAACCAGGGCTTGTTTGGGAAAGGGTTAAGGATAATGCTGGATAAAGTTCCAGTTTGATTCAGGTATAACTCATGCCTGTGGCCGAAAGGTCAAGGTCACGCTATTGCACTAACTCTGGCATCAGAGTTGGTGTTGGGTCTTCTATCTTGGGCTGGGACCCTGTTGCTGTTTCAAGACACTGCCGCCCCAAACAAACAACTTGTTCAACAATCAAGCTGTGTTGTCTGATGACAGGTCTTGTTTTTTAGGGTTGTAGAAACCAGAGTTTGTTTTGTAAAGGTTTATGCAGTCGTACATCTCTTAACACTTAAGCTGCTGAATAAATGGCACACAAATTTCTACTCAATACTAAACGCTCAACCATTGCGGTTTCAAAGTTGATTTTACCGGAAAGAAAATATCGTATCGGACAGTGTAGATCAAAGATCAGACTGCACGTTCTGTGCAGTCTTATCTTGATCTACACTGTCCGCAAAAGGTCAGTGGGTCGCGATCAGCAGCTTAAGGGTTAACACTTTACCACACAATCCTAACTTTTAACGACTCTGAAAAAGAAGACCCTTGAAAACATTGTAGGAAAAGGAGAAAATGCTGGTAACCAGCATTTTCTCCTTTTCCCACAATGTTTTGTATCTTTTCTAAAACAAATTCTAATCTTTGAGTCACATTTATTTTGTCATCTGCAAATGCTTTCAAGTTTGATAAGTCTAGAAGTTTGTCGTCTGGTAATAAGAGTTAATATAAATTTCAGAGGAGTCTGAATTAGTATGATATTTATGTTATACATACTTTATCCTTGCATAAACACAGGGAAAGCTGTATCTCTATACTATTTCTGTTTCAGATATTTGATTACTGTGTGGACACAGAGAGTCATGAATTCGTCAAATGGTGTGAAATCCTACCCACCTACAGTGCCACGCCCCATGTTGGTATACCATATGACGCCTTCGTCCACTCCATCCAGATTGAACAGATAATGACGATTCTTGGCCATCTAACCGATTCTGGGAAATCTGTCCTCCTTGTGGGAGAAAATGGCTGTGGAAAAACAGCCATTGTCAATGAAAGAATCAGGACTGTTTGTTCTGGGGAGGTGGCTGAGGTTCTCTCCCTTACAGTCCAGGCAAACAGGTGAGCTGTTGATTAACCCATAAAGTGCTGAATTTATAAAATGGACAGTTTTCTAATCAGGAAAATAGCCTAAATGATTTCATTCAGGGAAACTTCCAAAATGTTTTACTTTAAAGTTTGGTTAGGGCAGAATATTTTATAAAGTAGCCCACAAGGTAGACTCATGACCAGACTGCTAGTTCTGTGCTGTCTTATTTTGATCTACATTATCTGCAACACAAATTGGGTTTAGCATCCTCAGGCTTTAAAAAAAATAAAACTGAAAATTGTATTTTCTGTAGTTTTACCTCCTTTGCATCACTTAAGATCCACATGTGTCTACCTTTAGGCTGAATAAAGGTGACAGGCATCATAACATTATTTTTCTTTTTTAAAAAAAAAAATGGTAAAATTTTAGGGGTGTGCAAAACTATGTTGACGGTGAACTTGGTCATAAATTTTGTCAACAAAGTAGGGGCTTTCACTGCATGTAAGAATCAGAAAGCTTGAAAGCTAGGGGTAGATGTTCCTGAAGTGTAAAGATGCTATTTTTTGACCGGCTGAAAATATGTGATGATACTGGAATAAACTCGTTACCAGATGATTAGTTTAACCCATTTAGGGATTACCACACAATCCCAACTTTAAGAACCCTGACAAAGAAGCCTATTGAAAACATTGTGGGAAAAGGAGAAAATGCTGGTAACCAGCATTTTCTCCTTTTCCCACAATGTTTTCTACTCTATCAAGGACAAATTTCGTCATCTGAGCCACCTTAATTTGTCGTCTGCAAACGCTTTCAATTTGGACCAGTCTAAAATTTTGTCGTTTGGTAAAGAGTTAAGACATGTACAAACTAAAAGCACACATGGCTCAAATTGTGATGTTTGTCTTTAAAAGAGTATAAAACACTGTTGAAAAGGGAAAAAATGCTGGTAACCAGTGTTTTCTCCTTTTCTCACAATTTTTTTAAAAGTTTTTTGCTTGGAGTCATTAAGAAAAGGGATTGTTTGGTACAGGGGTAAACTGATATAACTTGGTAAATGATTACAGATTTACAAACTCCAAATTGCTGTATGACCGATTGGATGAGAGACTGGAATGGAAACATGGAAGAACCTATGTTCCCAAAGGCAACAAGAGACTGTTGTGCTTTGTGGATGATGTCAATCTGTCCCAGGTTTGTTGTCTTACATTAGCACAAATTATGTAAAATAAATACATGTACATTATAAATACTTTTTTCTGCAGGTTCCAAATTCTCAAAAAGAAAACAGGGGTCTACACTGTTTTTCAAATACACGTACTTTATTTCTTCCTCTTTTAGTCTTATCAGTATATAGTTTTTGTGTTTCTACTATCTGATGTTTAAAGTCTAATGAACTTCTAATCTGACTTTTTAACAATGTATTATATATAATACTTTCATATGATTGGCTGTTAAAAGGGAGGTAACCAATTTAGTTTTACCCTTAACCCTTTACCACACAATCCCGAGTTTTAACGACCCTGAGAATGAAAGCTTTAGAAAACATTATGGGAAAAGGAGAAAATGTTGGTAACCAGCATTTTCTCCTTTTCCCACAATGTTTTCTACCATTCCCAAAACAAATTTCAATATTTGAGTCACATTTATTTTGTCATCCGCAAATACTTTCAATTTGAACAAGTCTAAGATTTTGTCGTTTGGTAAAGAGTTAACTAGTGCCGGTTTCTGTAATACATAAAATTGGTCAACAACATGTATGTAATAATGTTATTGGTCATCAGTAAATAACGTTTATTACCAAACACTGATCCATGTAATTTCTTACGCACACTTAGCGTTCAAGTCTTTACCAGACAACAAAATGTTACACTTGTTCAGAACTGAAGGCATTTGCAGAGAATAAATCTAAAGTGCTTAACCCTTTACCAGATGACAAAATTTTAGACTCCTCCAAACTGAAAGCATTTGCAGACGACAATTTCAATGTGGCTCAAATGGTGCAATTTTTCTTGGATAGGTGAGAAAACATTGTGGGAAAAGGAGAAAATGCTGGTTACCAGCATTTTCTCCTTTTCCCGCAATGTTTTCAAAAGGCTTCTTTCCCAGGGTCGTTAAAAGGCGGCATTGAGGAGTAAATTATGGATTTCTCTTTGAAAGGGTGGAAAAAAAGAAAAGGCGGCTTATTTCAGATTTCTCATCCTATGATACTTACAAACCTTATTGAAACACTGAATGCTTTGATACAGGCTTACATATACCTTACAGGTTGACAAGTGGGGTGACCAGACAGCCATAGAATTGATACGTGAACACATTGATGATGGCGGTTTCTACAACCAGGAGTCTCATGCCTGGAGATACGTCAAGAATGTTACCTACATCAGTACTATCAATCCTGCCACCACAGCCAATGTTCCGAAACTGAGCCAGAGGTTCCTGAGGCATTTTGCTGTATTTGGTGTACCTTTCTTGCCGTAAGTGATGGATTCTGGTCTGATCTGTATTCATTAAATCTCTTCCAGAGGACACAATTCTACAGTTGTCCAGATCGACAGCAATATTTCTTTCAGCCTTTTCAGAGACAATTCCCATCATTTTAGGCACATTTAACCCTTTACTACACAATCCAGAGTTTTAATGACCCTGACGAAGAAGCCTTTGTTAACATTGTGAGAAAAGGACAAAATGCTTGTAACCAGCATTTTCTCCTTTTCCCATAATGTTTTCTACCCTTCTAAAAGCCAATTTTTATTTCCGAGTCAAAATTATTTTGGCGTCTGCAAAAAATTTCATTTTGGGCATGTCTAAAGTTTTGTCTTGTGGTAAACGGTTAAATTGTCGTTTGGAAATGCCTTCAATTTGGTCAAGTCTAAAATTTTGTTTGGTAAAGAGTTAATGCTAAATCATGTTGAATGCCCAGGTTTTCAAAGATGTTTGCTGTAAATTTGTTTTGGGAGGTGAAGAGGTATGAAAAGTATTAAATACTGAATGTAGGAATACCATTTAAGCTTAAATTATAACAACAAATTTCTATATATGAGCCATGCTCTGGGAAAAGGGGGCTAAATACATCTCCCTGATGCCTGAAACCAGGCAAGTCATTACATAATTATGAATCCATAAAATCCGTTTTGATAAACAACTGACTGGATCACTAGATAGAATGGTCCTTTGACATGCAAACAATCTACCCAGAGCAAAGAGTATCTACCCATGTCAGCCTGCGCAGGCTGCTCAGGCTGATATGGTTCGATACTTTGTGCGGATGTGTCAGACCTCCTTTTCACAGAGCATGGCTCATATATTTATTATACATGTACTTACCATATTGCAGAAACTCAGAGTTACATACCATCTTCTCCACTCTGGTCCATACCCACTTCATCACACCAGAAACAGCCCAGGGTGCTGTTGGGGCTCACCACAGCAACTATGATGAAAAGGTATAGTCATTCTTCTTTCACTGTTACGTGATGTGATGATTTCAATATGAATAAGTTTAGTGTGTACATGTAAATTGTCAGAAAAGAGAACAAAATGTGTGCTTTAAGAAGAAATAGCATTGTTGTGGAAAATACCAAAGCATTTTAGGAAACTCAGAAGTAAGGACATATACAGTGTAAACAAAATTTGCAACAGCCTTGAGTTTTACAGACTCTAAGGAAAAAGGCTTTTCAAGACATTGTGGGAAAAGGAGAAAATGCTGGTTACCAGCATTTTCTCCTTTTTCCACAATGTTTTTTACTCTTCCCAAAATGAATTTCAGACTTAGAGTCGCATTCATTATGTCATATTCAAATGCTTTGAATCTGGATATGTCTCAGATTTTGTCCTTTGGTGAAGAATTAAATGGGTAAAATGCAAATTTCCACTCGTAGAGCAGAAATATTTTTCATGAAAATAAGTGAGAAAAATAATCAGATTCTTAGTTTAATTAATGTATGTCTTATTCAACAAAGACTTAATTCTAATGTTCTCTGACATGAATGTGACTTTGTATACAAAACCATTATAACATATTACAGAGAGGTTATTACATAGATTATGAGGACCATAGAGTGGTATTGGCCAATCACCTCGATATCTGCCCAAGGGCTTCTTGGTTTATTACACCATGATTTTGTTCACTATTTTTGCACTTCATCTGGGCGTCTTATTCCAAATACCTGCCTAATGGCATTTGACATACTGACTCAGCCATTTTTTTCTGAATGAAAACTTTTTTGAGAATGTTACATAACAATCAATGGATTCCTTTGCCATAGTTCTAGAAAATATGTCTTGTCAACGGGCATGTTATCAGATATCAATCAGCCAGTTGATCTGTCACATCTGCCCTTCCATGAGATACATATTTGCAAATCACACAGATATCTTACTATTTTCCACAGGAAATTTTTCACTTTATAGTAATAAAATGTAATAAAAGTAATGATAAATGATCAACCAAATGAGAAAGAAACTTGTTATAATGTTATTTACTGTTATATAACAGGCTAAAAAACTCAAGGTATAATTTTTGTAGAAACTATTTGTGTGGCAAACTATGTAACCATGTAGCTGTTTGTATTTCTTTTAGTTCTTCATCTCTATATTCATTTTAATTATATACCTGAAAATTTTCTGACTCACATACATGTGTCGTATGTACACAGTGTCAAATATGGTTTCAAATAGGGTATGAGGACATATTTGGTGCACAGAAAAAGTGTACGTCATTTGCAGTTTTATTCATCAAAATGTTATGCTATGACACTTATCCACCATTCATAAAAATGAAGTTATTAACAACTAAGACATTATTTGTTTTACATTCTTTACCCTTTTCAAATATAATGTCAGTAATTGCAATATTTTGTCGGTGAAAGTTGTAGGTACAATGTATATAAGAAAAGGAATATTATGTCATAGTAACTTTCCTTGTGCTTGTGGATGCTTCTCACAGTGTAAGAAAATTTTGACATCTCCCTCTACCTTTGGTCTTGCACAAAATTAAATTTTCTATCGCTGCTCAAATCAAATACAAGGACCAGGAAAGTTAGTACAACATAATTTTCTGTATGCATTGGTTACATCTTCAAATGGTGTTGAAAGGGTTGGTTAGGATTTTGTAACATCTTTACAAAATAACCCACATGTTTTTATGGTCCTAAGGAAGATGGCTTTTGAAAATGTTGTTGGAAAACAAGAAAGTGCTGCTAAACAGCATTTTCTCCTTTTATCACAATGTTTTCTGCCTTTTAACTCTTTACTACACAACAAAATTTTAGACTTGTCCAAAGTGAAAGCACTTGCAGATGACAAATTAGATATTGCTCATGTTTGGATTAGTCTGTAAAAGGGTAGAAAACATTTTGGGAAAAGGAGAAAATGCTGGTTACAAGCATTTTCTCCTTTTCCCAAAATGTTTTCTAAAGGTCCCTTTCCTGGGGTCATTAAAACTCAGGACTGTGTGGAAAAGGGTCAAAAGACAAATACTATCATTTAAACAACATTTTATTTGTTGTCTGCAAATGCTTTCAATTTGGATGGGCCTAAAATTTTGTCATCTGGTAAAAAGCTAAACATGTTACAAACTGCAGATGAGATGTTTCATCCTGCTGCAGATGGTTTCAAAAACATTGTGAAAAAAAAATGAATAAGTTGTAATTGGCGCTCAATTTTTCCTAGTCGTTTAACCCTTTACCAGATGACGAAATGTTAGGCCAATCCAAGTTGAAAGCATTTGCAGACGATAGTTTCAATGTGGCTCAAATGATGCGATTTTTCTACGATAGGGCAGAAAACATGGTGGGAAAAGGAGAAAATGCTGGTAACCAGCATTTTCTCCTCTTCCCACCATGTTTTCAAAAGGCATCTTCCCCAGGGTCGTTAGGTCGAGATGGTGTGGTAGCATGTTAATTTATGTTGGTTGTCCATGTTTTCAGCGGGTATTTTCAAAGTCGTCTGATACAATTTTGATTCAGGACTTAATATTTGAGGCATGCTCTGGCAAAAGGGGGCTTAGTGTATCTCCACGATGCATTATACTAAGCAAGTCATCACAGTATTATGGGAGTCCATAAAATTAGGTTTGTCTAAGAACTGGCTGCATCATGAGGTAAAGGGGTCCTTTAACATTCAGATAATGACCAGTAGGAAAAGTTTAATTCCAGATCCTGCAAAAACTGTGCAGGCTGATCTGGGCCAATACATTTTGCAGATGTAGAAAAATTGATAGAAAAGGAAACAGGCATTTTTTCCACAATATTTTCAAAAGTCTTATTTCTCTGGATTGATAAAACACAGGATTGTTTGGTGTGGGATTAATCATATTTGGGAAAAAAATTAACCTATGTTAATTAAAAAAAAAAAAACATTGCACAGGATTAACTCTTTACCACACAATGGAAAAAGCATTTTGAAAACATTGTGGGAAAAGGAGAAAATGCTGGTAACCAGCATTTTCTTCTTGTCCCACAATGTTTTCTACCCTACCAAAGACAGAAATAATCATTTGAGCGACAATTAATTTGTTGTCTGCAAATACTTTCAATTTGGTCCAGTACAATATTTTGTCATTTGGGAAAGAGTTAGGGAAAGAGTTAACGTTATTAGACTTCGTGCTAGATTGATAGTTCATGCTAGTTTGAATTGTTTCCAGTTAGAATTATCTTTTTTTTTCCCTATGGTTAGGGTACTTCTTATTGAAGAAAAGGTTGGACTCATTGGTAGTAATTGGATGAATGTTTTCTTTTCTTTAACTCATTACCACACAATCCCGAGTTTTAATGACCCTGAAAGAGAGGGCTTTTGAAAACATTGTGGGAAAAGGAAAAAATGCTGGTAACCAGCATTTTCTCCTTCTCCCACAATGTTTTTCACCCCATCCAAAACAGAAATCATCATTTGAGCTGCATTAAATTTGTCATCTGCAAATCCTTTCATTTTGGACCAGTTTAAAATTTTGTGTTTAAATCAGTAAATCAGCAAGAACTATGGCCCCAAAGAATGAAAAGAAGTTTCAGATTTGTTATTGGAAATGAATCTTGATCTGGAGAAAATTACGTCAGGTCAAAAATGTAAACAATGGGGGGATCATTATACTTTATTGTTAGAGTCATTTGGCAAACCCCCCCATTTAAAAATAGAAAGCTACATGCACTTGTTGTTTCTACACAGGAAATGGCATACTTGTCTAAATTTAGGATCATGTCTTTTCCCCTTCTTTCAGCAAAACCACTAAATGTTAATTTACGCTACAACTTACTTTTGTATTGTCTTTGAAATCATGCCACTGCACTCTCGATATAAAACTCCTACATCCTCGAGTAATTTGCCAATGGGTTCTTGTGACATAGATTGTTGCAACAGTACACCTGTGTAGAGTATCTCAACCCCACTTTCCAGCCGCATGAATATGCAAGGCGATGGTCGTACACAGTCATGTGACAAGCATCATGCCATATCCTCGACTGAACGATTCAATAGCCGCCAAGTCCAAAATTGCATTTTCTATCCATTGTAACCTATGTAGTCTCCAGGTGTGACATTTGTCATAAAGCCACAAGATTGACTATACTTGTTATATTTGGCTTAACCCTTTACCACACAATCCTGAGTTTTAACGACCCTGAGAAAGAAGCCTTCTGAAAACATTGTAGGAAAAGGAGAAAATGATGGTAACCAGCATTTTCTCCTTTTCCCACAATGTTTTCTACCCTATCAAAGACAACTATAACAATTTGAGCCACATTTAAACTGTAGTCTGCAAATGCTTTCAATTTGGACAAGTCTACATTTTTGTCGTTTGGTAATGAGTTAAAATGAGTAGCTGGGGAACTTTAAAAAGTCACGTGTAATTGAACCCTGTATGTTTGTATGTAAGATGTAAATAGTAGATATACAAAATCAACTTCATACAATCATTGCATGCATTGTACACTCTATAATTATAAAGCCCTTTGCAATCTGCTGCACCTTATTTGTAAGCTTCTTTTGTAAGGATAGCTTCAGGTTGTAGGTAGATGTAGGCAAAATCGCATTATTTTAAATATTATTCACCCAGTAGCCTCCATTTAATGCTTCACCAATCGTGAGTTTCACTCTAACAGAAAAAGCTTTTGAAAACATTTTGGGAAAAGGGGAAAATGCTAGTAACCAGTGTTACCAGTGTTTTCTAGCACAATGGAGAGTTTTAATGACCCTGACAGAAAAAGCTTTTGAACACATTTTGGGAAAAGCTAGCATTTTCTCCTTTTCCGAATTTGTTTTCTACCCTTTCACAGACAATTTTCACCAATTGGTCCATATTTAATTTGTCATCTGCCAATACTTTTCATTAGGACAAGTTCAAAATTTTGTTGTTTGGTAAAGATTTAAATATTTTCCTTCAACTTGTAATTTCTAGGAACAAATTTGCAGCATGCAAGTTTGAAAGCATCCTTTTTACATTTGGATCAACAACATGAATTTCGTTTTAATCTACTAACTCTTTACTGCACAATGCCACCTTTTGACGCCCCTGGGAAAGAGGCCTTTTGAAAACATTGTGGGAAAAGAAGAAAATGCTGGTGACCAGCATTTTCTCCTTTTCCCACAATGTTTTCTACCTCATCCAAGAGAAATTGCACCATTTGAGCCACATTAAGATTGTCGTCTAAAAATGCTTTCAATTTGGACAAGGCTGAAATTTTGTTGTCTGGTAAAGGGTTAAAGTCTCACCAGAGAATCCCTAGTTTGAGTGATTTGGGGAGAAACAACTTTTGAAAACATTATTGGAAATAAGAAAATTCTGGTCGCCAGCTTTTCTACCTTTCCAAAAACAAATTTCAATTGTTGAACCACATTCATTTTGTCATCTGCAAATGCTTTTAAGTTTGACAAGTCTAAAGTTAGTTGTTTGATAAAAGGTTGAACTCTCACTAAACAATGTTGTCTACCCTCTCAAATACAAATCTTATCATCTGATTCACATTTAGTTTGTCACTGGCAAATGCTTTGAATATTGACAATTCTACAACTTTTCCATCTGGTAGATTTAACTCTTTACCAAACAACAAAATTTAAGACTACTCCAAATTGAAAGCATTTGCAGACGACAAAATAAATGGGACTGAGAAAATGAAATTTGTTTTAGGATGGGCAGAAAACATTGTGGGAAAAGGAGAAAATGCTGGTTACCAGCATTTTCTCCTTTTCCCACAATGTTTTCAAAAGGCTTCTTTCTTAGGGTCATTAAAAGTCGGGATTGCGTGGTAGAGAGTTAACCCTTTTCCAAACAAGCCCTGGTTTTCACCTGTCTGCAGTACAAGTCTTTTGAAAACACTGTGGGAAAAGGAGAAATTGCTCATAACAAGCAGTTTCTCCTTTTCCCACAGTGTTTTCTACCCTTTTTGAGAACTTTCTGCCATTTTCATCAAATTTAAAATTGTTGTCTGCAAATTCTTTCAATTTGGACCAGTCCAAAATTTGTCGTTTGGGAAAGGGTTAATACATTTGAAAAAAAAAATAAGGCAAAGGATACTTTTTTCATGTATTGTGAAAATTTCTCCTGTTGCAACAATCTTTTCCAAAATTGGATTAAAAAAAACTTATGTGAGCCATGCTCTGTGAAAAGAGGGCTTTATGCATCTGCCAAAAGTATTGAGCCAGGTCAGCCTGTGCATTCCATGCCAGCCTAAATTGGGCCGAAACTTTTCGCTACTGGTTAATTTTCTGTATGTCAAACGACCAGTCTACCATGATACAGTCAGATGTTAGACAAAATGTTTTTTATAGATCCCTAATTATGTGATGACTTGCTTGGTATCATGGAGATGCATTAAGCCCATTTTGATAGAGCATGGCTTATATTCATGTATAAAATATGAGAACATGTTGATGATCCTTATTTTACCAGGATGTTTTCAGAGCTGTCTGCTACAAGTTTGTTTCTTGAGGTAATGAGGTTCTGGTTATGAAGTATGAACAGCATTTTTAGCTCCACTGGCCAATGGCCAGTGAGCTTATTTCATGGTCCTGTGTCAGTCGTGCCTCTGTGTGTGTGTGTGTTAACTTTTATTTCAATGTTGTTTATGAAACAACTGAACAATACACTTTATGAATTTGTATGGGACGGTACTGCTAAAATTAAACAAACTGTCTTCACAAAAAATTATATGGAAGGAGGTCTAAACATGATTGATATCAATAACTATAATAAAAGTATGAAAATTAAATGGATAAGAAAACTAGTTGCTTGCGGTAAAAGTTGTCATAAATTCATGAATAATGTAATTGACACACACAAACTATTTAATTTTGGAATGATGTACTGTGAAAAAATTATTACCAACATAAGAAATGATTTCTGGATTGATGTTTTAAAATCTTTTATGGTATTTATCTCTAAATGTAGTTTTACAAAACTGCTGGATGTAGTTAACATGCCTCTGTTTTTTAATAGCAATATTTTGGTAGATTCTAAGCACATTTATAATAAAATATTATACGATTGTGGTATAAGATATGTAAAGGATCTGTTAAATGTAGATGGAAGTTTTAAAAATTGGTTAGACATAAAAACAATGACTAGAAACAAAGTGAATTTTTTAAATTTCTATAGCATTACAACATCAGTTAAAACTTTCCTTTCAAAAAATCACATTTTGATTAAAAAGGATGCTTTAAATGGATGTCATAATCCTTCTATTAGTTGTTATTTCTTTCATATGCTTACTAAAAGTAACATAAATAAACATGTTTATAATATTTTGACACACAACGATGAAATACCTTCGAGTAGAGTTAAGTGGGACTCATTATATAACAACATAAATATAGATTGGAAGCAAGTTCATGGAAATGTGTTTAAATGCACAAAAGACACTTATACACAGTGGTTTCAAACAAGAATAATACATAGAATAATTCCAACAAATTCTCTGCTTTTTAAAATGAAATTGATAGATACTAACTCATGTATATTTTGTAAACAATATGAAGAAACTATTCTACATTTATTTCATGACTGTGAACACACCAAATCATTAATTAATAATATAGCAACAATTTTAAGTACTTTTGACCATACACTGCAAATTGATAGTCGAACTTTACTTTTAGGCACACGTACATCAAACGTACCATTAGACAGGCTACTTTTAGAACTTAAGAAATATATTTATCACTGTAGGAATAAACAAAAAATACCCTCAATGATCGGTTTTAAAAATACTCTAAACTTGACCTTGAATATTCATAAATGCACAAACACGCATGAAATTGACAAATGTCACATGACAATTGTAGAACATGTTTATCAAAGTCTCCTTTGCCAGTATAGTGCACAGGTAGTAAATATTAACGAATTTCTATAAAATTTCTGAAGGATTCCAATTTCTTTACTCCATATGCACATATCCACTCACCCACACACACACACATACTTACATCTATTTCATTTTTTTTACCCTGATTTCTGATTCTCTCTCTCTCTCTTTCTCTCTCTCTTAATAAGGCCACATTCAAGTGATGGAATAAATCTACAAAAAATACAATTTTTGTTAGGTATATGAAACATCTTTTGTTTAAGAGTGCTAACAAATTATTTAGAAACCTACTAACATTGAATTGTAAGGTATGGTGGGAGATGGCCACGACTCCCATCATACCAGTTGACGTGGCTAATATAAAAAAAAAAAAAAAAAAAACTTTTATTTCAAACATCTGTTTTTCTGAAACTATCATCTAATTGTGATGAAACTTTACAGAAATGATCCTTCCATGGCCCTCTGCAGAAATTTCTTCAAAGGATTTGATTCCAGTTAAAACTCTGGTTTCCATGGCAATAAAAATGAAAAAGATGTTGAAAATCTTATAGAACCTTCTTGTCAGAAACCATAAGGCCAAGGGCTACCAATTTTTGCATGTAGCTTCATCTAATCTATAGATGTCTTCCAAAATTCTTCAAATTACAGCCCTTATGGCTCAAAATTTGTCATGCCCTGGGGTTTACAAGTTTAACCTGAGCTGATACAGTGAAAATTTTAAAATATTCTAGTATCTAATCAAAAATAATATGGCTACCAAATATGGCATGTATCTTTATCTAGTGAAGATTAGTGAGATTATTGAAATTATAGCCCTGGGGTCAAAACTAGCCCTGCCCCAGGGGTCACAAGTTAAAATACTGGTAACCAGCATTTTCCCTGTTTACCACAATGTTTTCTACCCTATCATAGAACTTATGCGGATTTATACCAACTATGAATTTGTCTCCTGCAGATCATTCAAATTTTAGAGAGTCTAAAATTTATTCTTTGGGAAAAGGTTAAGGGTTAACTTTTTTTACCCTTAACCCTTTACCACACAATCCTGACTTTTAACGACTCTGAGGAAAAAACTTTTTGAAAACATTGTGGAAAAAGGAGAAAATGCTTTTCCCACAATGTTTTCTACCCTAGCAAAGACAATTTACATCATTTGATTCACATTTCAATTGTCGTCTGCAAATGCTTTTAATTTGGGGCACTCTACATTTTTGTCGTTTGGTAGAGAGTTAATCCTTGTCAGACATCATTATCAAAAGCAAGTGCAAGACAATAAATTTGATGTTGCTTAGATTCCTGGGAAATTGTCTTTGAAAGGGAGGGTAGAACACATTACGGAAAAAGGTTTCTTTCATTCTCTCTGTATCTTGCAACACTTTCAAAAGTAGTTCTGCTGCAAGGCAGAAAAACATCTGTAAGAGGTATTTATCCTAGGTATTAATATACCACAAACTCTATGACACAATGTACTTTAACAGTTAGCCAATCACCACACAGTCCCGAGTTTAAATGACCCTGGAAAATAATGATTAGACTTTTGAGAACCTTATGGAAAAAGGAGAAAATCCTGGTGGCAAGCATTTTTCCCCTTTTCCCACAATGTTTTCTCATCTTTCAGAAAAAAACTAATCATTTGAGCTACATTTATTTTGTCATCTGCAAATGCTTTGAATTTGGACCTGTCTAAAATATTGACATGTGGTAAAGAGTTAACCCTTTCCCAAACGACAAATTTTGGACTGGTCCAAATTGAAAGAGTTTGCAGACGACAATTTTAAATTTCATGAAAATGGCAGAAAGGTCTCAAAAAGGGTAGAAAACACTGTGGGAAAAGGAGAAATTGCTCGTTACGAGCAATTTCTCCTTTTCCTACAGTGTTTTCAAAAGACTTGTACTGCAGACACGTGAAAACCAGGGCTTGTTTGGGAAAGGGTTTAGGGTGTAATGCATATGATGGGTCACAAAATTTGAGATTTTTCATCTTAAGCACAGGCATATTCTGTATTCTTACACACATAATTAGCAAGAATGACTTACTGAAACACTTGAGCCGTAGAATTTAGTTCTATTCATGCATTGATAATGTAACATAAAGCTGTTTTAACCCTTTATCACACAGTCCTGAGTTTTAATGACCCCCAATGAAAAGGACTTCCGAAAACATAGCGGGAAAAGAAGAAAATGCTGATAACCAGCATTTTCTCCTTTTCCCACAATGTTATCTACCTTATCAAGGACAAATTTTGTCATTTTTGCCACCTTTGATTTGTCGTCTGTAAATGCTTTCAGTTTAGACTAGTCTAAAAGTTTGCCGCCTGGTAAAGAGCTATTTACTTGGACCTGTCTGTCAAGTTTTTGTGGTACATCTGTAGCTCTGTCTCATATTTGACTGATTGTAACCCTTTACCACACAATCCCGACTTTAAATGACCTTGGGAAAGAAAGCTTTTGAAAACATTGTGAGAAAAGGAGAAAATGCTGGTAACCAGCATTTTCTCCTTTTCCTACAATGTTTTCTAACCTATCAAAGAAAATTGCACCATTTGAGCCACATTGAAGTTGTTGTCTGCCAATGCTTTCAATTTGGACAAGGCTAAAATTTTGTCGTCTGATAAAGGATTAAGAGATAATAAAAATGAAATAAGCCAACAATAACATTTACACAATTTATCTCTATTACAGGCTGCTTTACTCATGCAGCAGAATGAGGAGAAGTTGAAGAAATTACTGTCTACTGTAGTGTTGGTCACCATAGAACTGCAAGAGAGACTGAGGTCCATGTTCCTACCTACATCACAGAGATGTCATTATATCTTTACTGTGAAAGATCTGTCCTGTATCTTCAAGTAAGTACACGGTCGATGGGAGAAAATATCTGTCTTAGCAGAGTACAAAATTAGTGTAGGTCACCTCAGAACTGCAAGAGAGATTGAAGTCCATGTTTCTGCCTACATCACAGAGATGTCATTATATTTTTACTGTGAAAGATCTGTTCTGTATCTTCAAGTAAGTAACATGGTTGATGGCAGAGAATTTCAGTTTTAGCAGAGTAAAAAGTTAGTGTAAGTCATGTTACATGTGCAAGGGTGAACTTGTTTAACTCTTTACCACACAACAAAATTTTAGGCTCTACCAAATTGAAAGCATTTGCAGACAACAAAGAAAAAGTGTCAAAAATGATGAAAATTTTGTAGAATAGGACAGAAAACATTCTGGGAAAAGGAGAAAATGCTGGTTACCAGCATTTTCTCCTTTTCCCATAATGTTTTTGAAAGCCTTCTTTTTCAGGGTTGTTAAAACTCGGGATTGTGTGGTAAAGGGTTAAAAGCAAAATGAAACCTATAGATAACTTAATCTTTATTGCATGATGCATGTGAACTATTTTGAAATTAAGAAATAACCTTCTTTCTACAAAAGCCCGAGTGCATTATTCATTCCACTTCATAACTCACTGTGGTTTATTAAATGACAAACCATGATAGAAAGAAGATTATTTTGATTCTAACATGACCAACACTTGATCAAAAATAGAGAAATTTTTGCCTCCATTTGACACAACTTTTCTCCATGGATAAATGTCACACTTACGATGTAACCATATATCATTCATGATGTCATTTTTGCAGCTACATAATATATAGTATAAGAACGTTTAAAATAAACAGTTCTTCGTCTCTATTCATAGTTAATTATTTTATTTTTACCTTTCGCATGACAGAGAAGACCGAAATTTAATCTACATTATGTTAAGAAATCATGAATTGACATGTGACTTTCACTGATAAAATATCAGAGGGCAGAGACATGGAACGGCCATGTGCAACCTACTTTTTATAGAATGATGTCGAATTTACCACGCTTCCATTGGTTTGTGTTTATAGAGCTGAATTCACATGTCATGTAAGAGTATGGATTAACCCTTCCCACATCCTACACAATCCAGACTTTTAACAACTCTCTAGGAAAAAAAAAGCTTTAGAAAACATTGTGAGAAAAGGAGAAAATGGTGGTAACCAGCATTTTCTCCTTTTCCCACAATATTTTCTGTCCTTTCCTGGACAAATCTCACGTTTTCAGTAACTTTTAATTTGTGGTCTGCAAGTGCTTTCAATTTGGACCAGTCTAAAATTTTGTTTGGTTAGAGTTAAACGAGTTTGTAAATGACTTCCTTGAATGGCTGAGTTATAAAATATGGTAACTGTCAGAAAATCTAGATTTTTTAGAAGATGCAGCTCATGTCATATCTACCATTAGGCTATTGTTGGTGTCGTCTTAGTCAGTTTTGCTCAGTCAGTTTTGCTCTTTTTTTTTCACTTTAAATAATGAAAAACTTTTTAAGTTAAACATATAAATTTACAAAATGAATTTCTCCTAATGGAGCATATAATCGATCTGAAAAATATGTGTGCTATCCTTTTGAATTGTGTTAAAGTTTATATATTAGCAAATGACTCAATATTTTTGCAACATAGTGGAAGAAGGCTTTTAAAAACTGATATACAGTATTTTCTCCTTTTCCACGGTAGTTTTTACCCTTATACAAATTTTATCTGTTGAGCCATATGTAATTTGTCTGTGAAAATGCTTTCAATTTTAATATGTTGAAAAATGACTGTTTTGCTATTTTCAGGAACATATGTCTTTCATTAAAACCCCAAGTTGCAAAGAAGAATTTGTTGTTGCTATGGCAACATGAATGTTACTGGGTGTACGGACACAGGATGGTCAATGAAGTGGACTTTAAGCGATTCAGACAGGCTTTCAATGTATCTGTGAAGAAGGAGTTTGCTGATGATGAAATGGCAAGTTTACCCTTTAACCAAATATTCCAGATTTAAAGAAGAAGAGTTTTGAAAACATTGTGGAAAAAGGAGAAAATGCTGGTAACCAGCATTTTCTCCTTTTTCTACAATGTTTTCTACCCCTGAAAAAAAAAAAAGCAGTTTTTAATTCACACTTATTTTGTTGTCTGCCAGTGCTTTCAATTTGGACAAGACGAACATTTTTTTGTATGGTACATGTTGTTAACTTTTGTAGTTGGGTCCTAAAACAAATTTGCAGTTGATAACTTTTTCAAACATCGCTATTATATAATGAAAACCAAGAAGAATTTAGTTTTCACATGAAAATATTATTGCTAAGGGAGATTTTATTTGTTTTAGGAAATTTCTCGTTTTTGGAAAGTATAGTGCTGAAAGACTATAGGAGTCACCTGAACGTGTTTATGTGTCGTTTTAAATCTTTGCATTGTGTTTACTCTTTACTACTCAGTCCCAAGTCTTGATGACCGTTAGGCAGAGGGCCTTTGAAAACATTGAGGGAAAAGGAGAAACTGCTGGTTACCAGCATTTTCTCTTTTTCCCACAATGTTTTTTAACCTTTCTGAGACAAAAACCATCTATTTGGCTACACTTGATATGTCATCTGCAAGTGCTTTCAATTTTGATGAGTCTAAAATATTGTCATTTGGTAAACAGTTAACAATGTATTCACTTACTAAAACTTACTTCATGTTAATCATTCATTTTGAAATTTGAAAAAATTAGGTTTTTCAATTGAATATCTAAAATAATTGTGTACACATAGCAAGATAAGTTTGTATATTCTTTGTAGCCTGATTTTAATTTACACCATTGAGTCTGATTTCAATTTACACCATCTCAAAAATAAAGTAAGCTGGCTTGTTTGTGCTTACTTATGACAGGTTCAAACCATGATTAGGACAAGACAGCCACAGTTCAGCAATCTAATAGAACAAGACAGTGGTATCGTGACAGCTGGAATGATCGATACAAGACACAGTACGAAAGTCTCAGAGGAGGATGCCAAAACTGACCTATATAAACCTTTTAACAATATCAATGAGGTGAAGGAACTGATGATCAAAGGAGAAGAGGAGTATAACAAAATTCACCCAAGGATAAAATTGTCTCTTTACAAGGTTAGTATGTATATCTTCACCTTAATTTGTTCTTAACTCTTTACCAATAGACAACATTTTAGACTAGTCCAAATTGAAAGCAGTTGCAGACGACAAAATAAATGTGAATGAAAATTTAAAATTTGTTTTGGGAAGGTTTGAAAATTTTGTGGGAAAAGGAGAAAATGCTGGTTACCGGCATTTTCTCCTTTTCCCACCATGTTTTCAAAAGGTTTCTTTCTCAGGGTCGTTAAAAGTCGGGACTGTGTGGTAAAGAGTTGCAGAAAACTTCTAGGTATTGTCGTAGCCCTGTTTCTGTCTGCATCATCATCATTTTGCAAAAATTTTGACATTGTGTGATATCTTTGTCATTGTGTTAGACATTTACTTCAATCTTGGGCAATTTGTTAAATATCAAAACAGGAACCAATAGCAAAAGGTTAGATAACTCTCAGAACATTTTTGACAAAAGATAAAAAAAGGAGTTATTGCTCTCTTTTAGGATTGAATTAAAAAATGAATGTAACCATCTTGCAGCTATCTTTCAGTAACCATACTCTACAGTTTGGCAAAGCTGTACAGAAATATGTCCTACTCTACTGTTGCAAATCATCTCATGCTAAATTGTTTCTTATGGTGCTTAGTCATCAAGGGTCGTGTTTATCAATCACTGTGAATTGTACTCTTAAAATATCAAGGAACATAATTTCTGATTTGCTAAACCATTTAGTTTAGCCAATCAGAGACAATGTTACTTTGAAATTAAGAAAATTCTCTAGAATAAGATGAAGGATACTGTTTTGAATATTACATATTTATTGCTTATATCCACAGGTCGTGATAGAACAGGTTTGCAGGTTGGCTAGGACCATTGCCTCCCCACATGAAAATGCCCATTTTGTCTTGGTAGCTGAAGGGGGGCCTGGGCGTTCTACCACCATTATCAAGCTGGCAGCCCATCTTTGTGGGTATACTGTCTATCAGATCAACCCATGTCCACTGGGTTCCAGCCCAGAGTACAAAATGGAGCAGTTTAAAGCAGATCTCGTACAAGGTTACACCAGAGCTGGAGCCAAGGTATACCTTTTCTTCTTTGACCATTTAAAAACTATGGGGTTTATACTGCTTTGAACAGAATTTTAGTCATATCACTGCAACATTTCTTTTATAAAGTCCTTCCCTAAGTCTCACAATTACTAGGCTGAAGCTTTGCATCACCTTGTCCAAGGACACATTTTTATGATCATGGCCACCTAGAGGAATTGATCTCAGGATTGCCTGATTGCGAATCCATCTCCTTAACCCTTTCCCAAACAAGCCCTGGTTTTCACGTGTCTGCAGTACAAGTCTTTTGAAAACACTGTGGGAAAAGGAGAAATTGCTCGTAACGAGCAATTTCTCCTTTTCCCACAGTGTTTTCTACCCTTTTTGAGACCTTTCTGCCATTTTCATCAAATTTAAAAATTGTCGTCTGCAAACTCTTTCAATTTGGACCAGTCCAAAATTTTGTCGTTTGGTAAAGGGTTAACTACTGGTCGCCAAGGATCCATGAACCCCACTTGTGTATTTTTTTTTTTAATGTCACTTCAGGTGACAGCTTTCAAAAATATTGTCAGAAAAAAAGTAGTAGCCTGAAATAAATGTTAAATAACAGCTTAAATATATTACTTCACAGAATATCATAGAGCCGTTTATTTTGTGCATTAATTTTTGTTAAAAAGTAAGAATTGAATCTTTTTGCACATACAGCCAATGCAAAATTTGTCTTGCGCTTCAATGTAATTACTCTTTTCCATTTTTCAGGGCGAGAAAATCCTGTTACTGCTGCATGAAGAAGAATTATTCGAGGAAGATTTTCTCGTATTTCTGATAGAATTTATCAACGGGGGTTCTATAAGTCACTTATTCCAGTATGAAGAGCAGACGACAATCATCAACTCAATCAGGACAGAAGTCACCCAGGCAGGTCTCACCTATACTAGAGATGTGGCTTGGAATTTCTTCTTGAAGTAAGTCTGTTTTAGTAATTGTGTATTAACCCTTTACCACACGATGATGACTTTTGATGACCCTGAGGAAGAAGGCTTTTGAAAACATTGTGGGAAAAGGAGAAAATGTTGGTAACCAGCATTTTCTCCTTTTCCCACAATGTTCTCCACCCTATCAAAGAAAAACTACTTCATTAGAGTCACATTAAAATTGTCATCTGCAAATGCTTTCAATTTGGACAGGTCTAAAGTTTTGTCATGTGGTAAAGGGTTAAAATATTACCTTCTGCAGACAAGATTTTTTGCACTGATTTAGACCATATTCTTAATTAAAAGCATTTTAGCTACAAGACAAAAGTACTCATAACAAGCCAATGTAAGAAACCTCTGTACCAAAAGACAAAATTTTAGACTGGTCCAAACTGAATCATCTGCAGATGACAAATCAAATGTGGCTCAAAAATTGATATTTGTTTTGAGAAGGGTAGAAAACATTGTGGGAAAAGGAGAAAATGCTGGTTACCAGCGTTTTCTCCTTTTTGCACAATGTTTTCAAAAGGCTTTTTCTTCAGGGTCGTTGAAAGTTGGGATTGTGTGGTAAAGGGTTAATTCTATATCAGACAATAAGATTTTAGACTTGTCTACAGTGGAGATGACAAATCGATAATGGCTTGTGTTATGTGAGTTGTCTTTGAAGGGCAGAAAATATTTTGGGAAAAGGAAAAAAATTCTGGATACTAGCATTTTCTTCTTTTCCAACAATGTTTCCTAAATTCTTCTTTCTCAGTCATTAAAACTCTTGATTGTTTAGAAAGGTGTAATACAAACTAACTTTTATTTGGTTTACATACAACACTTTTTGGTTCTTTTTTGGAAAAGCACAAGGATATTTTTTTTGTTAGTTGCTTACAGCCAGTTTCAATAGTTTTGTGCCTCACTGACTGAAGGCCAGTGAGATTATGTTATTGCCATTGTGCATCCATGCTTGTGTTAACTTTTATTTCAAACATCTCTGAAACTATCCGTCCAATTCTGTGTTTAACCCTTTCCCAGACTACAAATTTTGGACTGGTCCAAATTGAAAGAGTTTGCAGACGACAATTTTAAATTTCATGAAAATGGCAGAAAGTTCTCAAAAAGG
The DNA here is from genome assembly GCA_945859785.2 of Tridacna gigas. Classification (NCBI taxonomy): domain Eukaryota; kingdom Metazoa; phylum Mollusca; class Bivalvia; order Cardiida; family Cardiidae; genus Tridacna; species Tridacna gigas. Next base: position 6,279,972 of record OX244035.2, read on the forward strand.
GTAGAAAACACTGTGGGAAAAGGAGAAATTGCTCATTACGAGCAATTTCTCCTTTTCCCACAGGGTTTTCAAAAGACTTGTACTGCAGACACGTGAAAACCAGGGCTTGTTTGGGAAAGGGTTAAGGTGGCAGTTTGCTCCTATCTATGTATCTATCCTACTGCCAATCTGTGGGGGGAAATATTTGCCAGTAATATGCACAATATTCTTTCCAAGAAACTGGCTACTTTCCCACATAAAGAGTGTTAAGTTTTTGTCTAGCAGAGGGACAGGAACAAAACCTGCAGCACTGACTTTCATTTATGACTGAAAAGAGTGTTTGCCAAAATTAGATTCAAAATCAAAACCTCTGGACTACTAGATTTGTATGATGCCATTGACCTACCAAGGCTTAGCTTGTCTTTGTAATTTGCACATGAAGTACATTTAACTCTTTTCCATATGACAAGATTCTAGGCTGGTCCAATTTGAAAAGATTTGCAGACGACAAATTAAATGTTGCTAAAATGATGATTTCTGCCTTTATGAGGGTAGAAAACATTGTGGGAAAAGGAGAAAATGTTGGTTACCAGCATTTTCTCCTTTTCCCACAATGTTTTCAAAAGGCATCTATGTCATGGTCATTAAAGGTCGGTATGTTGCGGTAAAGGGTTAACAGATTGTGGGCTATAATGCTTACATATTTACAGGACTGTGAGAAACAATTTCCGTGTCTGCCTGATCTGTGGGGATGGAACCAAGAACCAGAAACGATGTCGAGAGTATCCATCATTCACAAAGAATGTCAACTTTATCTGGTTTCCACACTGGTCAAAAACACAGCTGGTAGACCATGCACATTATCACCTAGACTGTAAGTCATTCGAACTTTCTATTAACCCATTACTACACAATCCCATGTTTTAACAACTCTGAGGTTTAGGCTTTTGATAACAACATGGGGAAAGGGGAAAAAATGCTGGTAATTCCTTTTCCCATAATGTTTCCTGTCATTTCATTGACAGAAATAATCTTTAAAACCACAATGAATTTGTCATCTGAAAATGCTTTCAATTTGGATTAATCTAAAACATTGTTCTTAGGTAAAGACATAATTCCTTTACCAGACAACAAAACTTGCTACTGTCCACATTGGGAAAAAAATGCACGAGAAAAGAGTAGGAAACATTTTGAGAAATGGAGAAATTGCTGGCTTCAAGTGGTGCAGCTCTTTGTAAGAGCTTGTTCAGTTATGGGCAAGAATCAGTGTGCAGAAAATGATGTCATTGTAACAAGATCAAAGTACTTTACTTTTAAAGTTCTCTGACAAAGTAACTGTATTTCATTTGCTAGTTAACCTTTTGCCATACAATCCTGAGTTCCAGCGACACTAAGAAAGAAAACTTTTGAAAACAGTGGGAAAAGAAGAAAATGCCGGTAATCAACTTTTTTTTTCCTTTTTCCCACAATGCTTTCTACTAAGTTAAAGGCAAGTTTCATCATTTGATCTACCTTTGATTTTTTGTCTGCAATTACTTTGAATTTGGAGTTGGCTAAAGTTTTGTTAAGTTATAGAATTATAAAGAAAGACAGTTTCTTATATACACTGAACAGTTATTTTCCTATCCTTAACAGCTGTTCCATGGCTAACAGCAATACAGAGAGAGAACATTGCCCACATGTTGGCTTCAATGCATCTTGTCCTGAGGCAGCAAGATGGACAAGAAAAAGATGCGGGGGAATACAGACATATTACAAACACTGCCTATGAAAAGTTTGTTGAAAGGTAACTTGCTATTTCTTTTGTTACTAGTGTTTGCCAAAGTGCAGAACTCTTTGAATAAAGTTTTAAGAATTTCTTTAGTTGATATTTCTGTTTATACTTCTATAGAATGACTTGGCGATTTGAACTTTTTCTTATACATGTAATTTGTTTACACAGTTTTAGCAGTTTCACATTGTCAGATGACTTAAAAAACAAGCAAAGGTTAACCCTTAGGCTGATAAGCACAATTCGAGGACCTTTTCCTCTCTCATCACTGAACACAATTTCAACTTTTGTGATTTGAAAAAGCAAACGATGGCTTGGAGCGAGTTTAACGTTACTGGATGAAGAAATCCCAAAAACCTGAATTGATGGAATGGCCTCCATTAACCCTTTCCCAAACAAGCCCTGGTTTTCATGCGTCTGCAGTACAAGTCTTTTAAAAACACTGTGGGAAAAGGAGAAATTGCTCGTAACGAGCAATTTCTCCTTTTCCCACAGTGTTTTCTCCCCTTTTTGAGAACTTTCTGCCATTTTCATCAAATTTAAAATTGTCGTCTGCAAACTCTTTCAATTTGGACCAGTCCAAAATTTGTCGTTTGGGAAAGGGTTAATTAACAAGTGTCAACTGAATAGGGCCTTTAAAACCAACGAACCAGAGAATGCTCTGGCAAAAGGAGGTTTTATGCATCGCCGTGATGCATTATATCAAACAAGTCATCACATAGTTATGGATCCATAAAATCTATTTTGTCAAACAACGGGTTGAATCATGAGGTACAATGGTCTTTGGACATGTAGAATATATACCAAAGCAAAATGTTTCAACCCAGGTCAGCCTGCTCATTCTGTGCAGGCTGACCTGGGTTGATACTTTTGCAGATGCATTAAACCCCCTTTTCAATGAGCATGGGTCATATAAATGAAGCATGCTCTGGCACAAGGGGGCTTAATGCATCTCTGTGATGCATTATACCAATTAACCCTTTCCCAAACAAGCCCTGGTTTTCACGCGTCTGCAGTACAAGTCTTTTAAAAACACTGTGGGAAAAGGAGAAATTGCTCATAACGAGCAATTTCTCCTTTTCCCACAGTGTTTTCTACCATTTTTGAGAACTTCCTGCCATTTTCGTCAAATTTAAAATTGTCATCTGCAAACTCTTTCAATTTGGACCAGTCCAAAATTTGTCGTTTGAGAAAGGGTTAAGCCATTCCCAGTTATGGATCCATGGAATCCTTTTTATCTAACAACCAACAGAATCATAAGGTAGACTGGTCCTTTGACATGCATAAAATTGACCAATAGCAAAAAGTTTCGGCCCAGATCAGCCTGTGCAGGCTGATCTGGGTCGATACTTTTTGCAGATACATTGAACTCCCTTTTCAATGAGCATGACTCCTAAAAATGTCTTTATGTAGTAGCAACTTGTATAATTCTGACTTTATGTTGTTAGGTTCATATCGGTAGCCAATCATCGTTATGAAAACATAAACCAAGACCAGGAGGCTGTGAGCACGTCCTTACAACAAATCAGGAGAGAAAATGAAATCGCCTCCAAGCTGAAGAAGAACCTAGAACATGAAATGATTGTACTGGAAGAGAGAAAGCAGGTAATGGATGGTGATATAGTCTATATGTAACTCTTTTCCTAACAATACTGTGTTTTAACCCTTTACCACACGATGAAAATGTAGACTAGTCCAAATTGAAAGTATTTGCAGACGACATTTTAACCCTTTCCCAAACAAGCCCTGGTTTTCACGTGTCTGCAGTACAAGTCTTTTGAAAACACTGTAGGTAAAGGAGAAATTGCTTGTAACGAGCAATTTCTCCTTTTCCCACCGTGTTTTCTATCTTTCTTGATAACTTTCTGCCATTTTTGTCAAATTCAAAATTGTCGTCTGCAAACTCTTTCAATTTGGACCAGTCCAAAATTTGCAGTTTGGGAAAGGGTTAAATGTGGCTGAAAATTTAACATTTGTCTCTTCAAGGATAGAAAACATTGTGGGAAAAGAAGAAAATGCTGGTTACCAGCATTTTCTTCTTTTCCCACAATGTTTTCAAAAGGCTACTTTCTGTGGGTCGTTTAAAGTCGGGATTGTATGGTAAAGGGTAAGTGACCTTGAAGAAGGCTTTAGAAAACATTATGGGAAAAGGAGACACCCTTTACCACTTAATCCTTTGTTTTAACAACCCGGAGAAAGAAGCCTTTTGAGAACAATATGGAAAAAGGAGAAATACTGGTAACCAGCAATTTTTCCTTTTCTTATTTTTTCTACTATATCAAAGAGAAATTCCATCGTTTGAGACACTTATAAATTGGTATCTGCAGATGGTGTTAATTTGGATTAGTGTTGGATTTTGTTTTTTGGTAAAGAGCTAAACAGATCTAGAATTTATACATGTATGTACATGTATAAATACAACTCTTAACCCTTAAAGCGCCTTTCACGACTATAGTTGCCTTTGCGGCCAGTGTAGATCAAGATCAGGCTGCACAAAACGTGCAGCCTGATCTTTGATCTGCACTGTCTGCTTTGCTGAGACACTAGACATAAAAAGTGACCACAAAATTGCAATTATCTTGGTTTTATTCTAGACTGAAAATGTCCATTGGGTTTATTCGGCGCTTTAAGGGTTAAGGTAAAAGCCAAAAGATACTTTTGGCCAGTTTGTGTATACTCTTTTACTTTTTGCAAATCTGACTTTTAGCTCTGTTCTTCATGATACCAATCTGAATTGTTTATGCAACAACTACATAGGACCTTTACTACTGATATGCCGTAAAACTTTATTCATTCTTCCAAAAGATACTTATTAACCCTTTACCAAACAATCCCTGGTTTTCACGACTCTGGAAAAGAAGACTTTTGAAAACATTGTGGGAAAAGGAGAAAATGCGGGTAGCCAGCATTTTCTCCTTTTCCCACAATGTTTTTCACCCTATCAGGGAGCTTAACTCTTTACCAAACGACAAGATTTTACACCAGTCCAAATTGGAAGCATTTGCAGACAACAAAATAAATGCAAATCAAAAACTGAAATGTGCTTTAGCAAGAGTGGAATACATAGTGGGAAAAGGAGAAAATGCTGGTTACCATCATTTTCTCCTTTTTCCACAGTGTTTTCAAAAGCTTTCTTTCTCAGGGTCATTAAAAGTCGGGATTGTGTGGTAAAGGGTTAAGCTCATTTGTACCAATTTTAATTTGTCGTCTGCAGATGTTTTGAATTTGAAAGAGTCTAAAATTTGTTGTTTGGGAAAGGGTTAAACCCTTAAGTGCCTTTCACAACTATAACTGCCTTTGCAGCCAGTGTAGATCAAGATCAGACTGCACAAAATATGCAGTCTAATCTCTGATCTACACTGTTGGCTTTGCTGAAATTTTATATATGAAAGGAATCTTGTAATTGCTATTATTTTGGCCTTATTTCTTGACTAAAATATCTATTGGGTTCATTACTCACTTTACGGGTAACCCTTTACCACACAATCCCGACTTTTAGCGACCCTGAAGAAGAAGTCTTTTGAAAACATTGTGGGAAAAGGAGAAAATGCTGGTAACCAGCATTTTCTCCTTTTCCCACAATGTTTTCTACTTATCGAGGATAAATTTCATCATTTGAGCCACCTTTAATTTGTCGTCTGCACCTGCTTTCAATTTAGACCAGTCTAAATTACTGTCATTTGGTAAAGGGTTAAATGGTAAGAGCAGTATGTAATGAAGTCTGTGTTGTATTGCAGGGTACAATCAAGATTCTGTCCCAGATTGGACAAGACACTGCCATTACAGAACAACAGATCAAAGTGGTGAAGGCACAGTTAGACAAAATCTCCAAACTGAAAAAGGTAGCTGATATGATTATTATTCTTTTTATTTCATGCTTTTTGGTAGTTTATCGAGAAATAATGGTGGATTATGGTTTGGTATTTCATGGTTACCACCAATGAAGTAGTTGGTATTTCATGGTTATGACCAGTGAAGTACACTAATTTCATATTTTTTTACTCTTCAATTGAAAGAGGAAACAGTAGTTCCCACGCACTAGTTGCCTAGGTAAACAGTATGTTCCATTCAACCTGAGGGAAATATGACATAATATATGCGCATTTACCATACATTTCTCGCACTTTACCTAATATTTTAATGCATTCTTATGTGGAGGGGTTACAACATATTAAAGTAGGCTGAAATGAGGAGATCTGTCTGTGACAGGATAGAAAACATTGGGGAACAAGGAGAAATTCTGGTTACAAAAATTTTCTCCTCTTCCTGCAATGTTTTCAAAAGCCTTCCTCCTTGTCACAAAACATCATTAAATTCTATAATTCAGGCTTTACCAGAATACCAGGTTGCCCACGAGAGAGCTGTGTACAAGGCCATTGCTATTGTTGCTGACACAAAGAAGGTGGTTCAGAATATAGATATAGAGAAACTTCATGAGCTCAGAGCCATGCAGAAACCTATCATAGATATAGAAGACTTGATGGCAGCTATCATCATGATTTGTGAGTACTTTGATACATGTTTTCCCTTTTTTTTTTTCTATGCCCCTTTTAAACATACATCTATACACATTTTGGGCCAGTTTTTAACCCATTTCATCTTTATTGTATCAAACTATAATCATTCTTGTATCTTTAGGCCAAATGTTGCCCCTGACGGTTGCAAGGGTACATAGATTAACCCTTATCCTGTTGAATAAGTTAAATGAAATATTCAAGCTGACGGTAAAAACACGAGTAATGTTATTTCAAACTTATTTTGGAGGGAAAAATACCTCCTTATTGGAAAGTGTAGATCCAAGATCAGACTGCACATTCTGTGCAGTCTGATCTTGATCTACACTGTATGCAAAAGGTCAGTGAGTTGTGCTTAGCAGCTTAGGGTTAAGACTGATAGAAAATGCATTTCATTTTCTGGTGGCCATCAAAGAAATTACTGTTGTCATTTCTGGCTTTAAGTTGAAGACAAATCCCATTAATTTCTTTATCCCTTACATTATATGTATTGGTAATTTATCTATGTTTACACAGCTGACTAAATTCTGAACCATTCTACATACTGTCAAGTTTTAACAGCATTTTTTCTCTCTGGTTGAAAGGATGTCTTTAAGGAAATAGGGAATATTGCTTTGCTTATATCAGTGTTCGTCTACCTGTCGTAATACCAAACATTGTTTGGACAAAAAGTAGACATCAATTTTAAAGTACATTTTAATATGAATGCTACCAATTTGAGGAAAATAGGTCAAAAGTCTAGGTCACTTTGAGGTCATGTTTCAGTATTCTTTTAGTTTGTCAACCTTTATTGCCAATCAACTTTAAATTGGAGAGAAGATATATTCAAGTGCATTGCATGCATTTAAGTGACATAATTTATGTGTAAAAGCACTTTAAATTCTAACTGCTGTCAATTTTCTGGCCCTTTGTTAAATTTTGCTTGTTCTTTATGTTGTAGTGAAATCACCCTCTGCAGATCTGACATGGCAAAAGGGGGCTAAAAGACAAATGGCAAATTTGGAAAGGTAATCATGTTGCAGAATTTGCATGCTTATCACATCTTCATCTGTAGATCACATTTTTCACCTCGAAACATTATGGCAAAAGAAAAAAATACCAGTTACTTCTCGTCAACTCTTTACCACACAACAAAATTTTGGGCTAGTCCAAATTGAAAGCATTGCAGATGACAAATTCATTGTAGCTGAAATTTGATTCTGTCTTTAAAATGTAGAAAACATTGTGAAAAGAGGAGAAAATGCTGATTACCAGCAATTTCACCTTTTTCTCACAATTTTTTTCTAACAGCCTCTTTTTCAGGTTCTTTAACCCATTACCATACAATCCTGACTTTTAATGACCCTAAGAAAGAAGCCTTTTGAAAACAGTGTGGGAATAGGAGAAAATGCTGGTAACCAGCATTTTCTCCTTTTCCCACAATGTTTTCTACCTTGGCAAAGAAAAATTTCACCATTTGAGCTACATTAATTTTGTCGTCTGCAAATGCTTTCGATTTGGACGAGTCAAAAATTTTGCCGTCTGGTAAAGAGTTACATCGTGGAATTGTGTTGTGAAGAGTTAAAAGAAAACCATAGTAATTATCTTCCCCATCAGAGGAGAGGGTTGTCATTTTGAGCTTTGCTTATCTTATTCATTGTATTGATCTTTCTTTCTGTCCATGGGAAAACCAAACTTGGTCTGGAAAACAAACAAATAAAGCCTTGCTTTGGCAAAAGGGGGCTTAATACCAGGCAACTCATCACATAGTAATACATCCCAGAAACCCATGTTTGTATAACAACCGACTGAATTATGAGGTACACCTGTCCTTTGACATGCAGAAAATTGACCAAAAGTAAAAGTTTCGGCCCAGGTCAGCCTGCATGGACTGTGCAGGCTGACCTTGGTGGATACTCTTTGCAAATGCACTAAGCCCCATTTTCACAGAGCATGGCTCGAATAAATAGACACCAGTATGACTTAAGTTGTTTCAGTGAATTTTAACCAAGAAGTGGGTTTAAAACAGCTAGAATTGTGATTTATGACTTTGTTCCAGGTTTATTGAAGAGCTCATGTCATTTGATGACAACCAGCTACCAGAACCCACACTTAACCTGGTAGAGCCCTATTTGAAGAAGCCCTCATTTGATCCAGATACCCTAGAAAGGAAGACCAGTAACTCGGCCTGTGGGGCTCTGTGTAAATGGGTCAGAGGGGTTGTCAGGTAAGGCCTTTTTCTTCTGCCTTAGTCCTCTCAGATGAATTGATGAAAGTCACTGCAGTAAGATTCATTTTTCATTATACCCCACACCTACGTAGTACAGGGGGGGCATACTGGTTTTACCATGTCTGTCTGTCTGTCCATCCGTCTGTCCATGTTTTCATTTCCATGTTCTAACTCAAAAGCTGTTTGACCTAGGAATGAAACTTTTATACAAGTCACAGTGTTCCTTAATTGTGACCCAAGGAGGTGCCCTATTGTTTTTGGGTCACATGGGTCAAAGGTCAAGGTCACAGGTGAACTTTGTTTTCTCTCATTGTGCTGCTTCAGTTACATGGTGCAGGTGGTGGGTATTTTTGTCCACTTTGCGATAGTTCTAGTTCACAACTGAACACTGTTTTGACAGTTTGCTTGGAAGGAATATTATGTGTAGCAAGAGGAAAACAAATACTAGAAATGAAAGGATATGTGCACTTGCTGTCATGATCAATTAAAATGCTGTTGGAAACAATGTGAAAGATGAATAATTTTTTATATCGCTTTCAACATTCTTTACTTGGGTCAGAAGGATTTCCTAGGTTTCACTAGTACTAGATTCGGATTCTGAAGTGTCTTGTTTAACCTTATACCAGATGAAAAAATTATAGACCAGTCCAAATTGAATGCATTTGCAAACAACAAATAAAATATGACCCAAAGGATGGAATTTGTCTGTGATAGGATAGAAAGGAGAATACGCTGGTTATCAGCATTTTCTCCATTTCCCACAATGTTTTTAAATGGCCTCTTTCTAAGGATTGTTAAAACATTGTAAAGCGTTAAGGACACTCCCACATAAATCAGGGCCATAGGTGAGGAATGAACCCAGAACAAATTAATGCATGCTGCCAGGGACCATAAAGCATGTAACCTTATATATTGCTATGCATTGTATACAGGTACCACAGAATGATGATTTCTAAAGTGAAGCCTCTACATCAAAAAGTGGACGAGACCACTCAGGCTGTGGACGATGCTGAACATAAAATGTCAACGCTAGAAAACAAGAGAAAAGCATTAGAAGTGAGACTCTCAGGCCTTGCAAAAGGTTTTGAAGAGGCGACCATTGATAAAAATGAACAGGAAGACAAAACAGTGAAAATGAAGAAGATGCTGGAAACAGCAGCACAGCTCAGAAAGGTGTGTGTTTACATTTTACCGTTGATCCAATGTGTTTATGATCTAGAGGAAGAACATTTTTGAAAACAATGTGGAAAAAGAAGAAAATGCTGGTAACCAGCATTTTCTTCTTTTCCCACTATGTTTTCAGCCCTGTAAAAAATGAATTCCATCATTTGAGATACACAGAAATGCTTTTATTTTGATTGATAAAACATAAAATCTAGGGCCATCTATCTATCTTTGTGTAAGTCATGAATGAATATGGTTTAATTTTTTTTCTTAACAAGCTTCAATTTCAATGAGCTGTGCTCTGGCAAAAGGGAGCTTTATGCATCTCTGTGATCCATTATACCAGGCAAGTGATCATATGATCATGGATCCATACACTCATTTTGTCTGACCGACTGAATCATGAGGTAAACTGGTCCTTGGACATGCAGAAAACTTACAAATAGCAAAAAAGTTTCAGCCCAGGTCAGCCTGCATGGACTGTGCAAGCTTACCTGGGTTAATACTTTATGCAGATGCATTAATCCCCCTTTTCACAAGGTAGGGCTGAAATATTATTTATATGCAATTTGGTACCTGACTCAACAATAGTTGGGATGTTTTTCCAAAGTCATCTGCTGTAAGTTTGTTTGAAAAAGTAAGGACCAATTAGTCAAATTCTCATGAAAGTGGGCCTACACTTGTGTCAAGTTAATATCACACACACAATTGTTATATTTAGAAGAAAAAAAAAATTACACAATTGCATTATTTAGAAAAAAAAATTCCCATAATGCACCCTGATTACATTTTATACATATTTTACATCATCACCACTAGGATCTCTTCAATTTTTTTTAATCCTATATCACTTTCCTAGGTGAGCACTTTAGAGCCAATGGCCCTCTTGTTGTATATTGTTTTAGATACTAAAAGGGGAGAGACAGAGATGTCAGCAAATCTACGACTCCTATCAAAGACGACTGATAGCCACTCCTGGGGGCTGTGCCATGGCTGCAGGGTTTGCTACCTATCTGGGTCCATACCATCATAACTTTAGACGAGTCATGTTGACTGTCCACTGGCCTAATTGTCTCAGAGAGAGGGGTATTCCCCTTGTTATTGACTCTATTGATGGGCTGAAAGGTATGTGCTGATTGAGACTTTTTTTTTTTTCTGCATTGCAGCTACTTCTGCAAGCATAGCCAACTATTAGTTTTCTAATTGTTTTTCCATTTGTCAATTTGTAATTTACAATGACCTCAGGTCAACATTTCCCTGTGCCTCAATTTCTCTTGTGGAAACTTAAATGAAAATTCAGAAGTAGAGATAGGCAAATAAGACAAGCTGTCTTGAAAACAAATTGAAACATTGTGGAAACAATGACTCCTTTTGCCACAAAATGTAATTGTGTTAGAAAATCCTATTTTTTTGCTGACAATACATTTCTTTACCACACAACAAAATTTGAGACTCATCCAAATTGAAAGCATTTGCAGATGACAGATAAAAGGTGCCTCCACATGGTGGAATTTGTCTAAAAATGTTCGTCTAAAACATTTTGGGAAGAGGAGAAAATGCTGGTTACCAGCATTTTCTCCTTTTTTCACAATGTTTTCAAAAGCCTTTTTCTTTAGCGTCGTTAAAACTTGGAATAATGTAGTAAAGGGTTAATATACTATTTCAGGTAGAGTAATTGATTGGTCCATCGACTTCTTGAAGACAGCCTCAGGGGCCAGTCAAGTATATGATGTAGATTATACCTCTGCTCTTCTTGGTGAGGAAGATGCCAAAAAGAGGGAGAAGGTGAGTGATTTTGCTCTTAAGATAGAGTGAAACTTGTGTTTTGCAACCACCCAAGAGAACCAACAATAGTAGGCTCTAAAGGCAGGTGGCTGTTGAATTCTTTACCAAACAACAAATATTTGGAGTTGTCCAAGATGAAAGCATTTGCAGATGACCATGTCAGTATGGCTGGAATTATGAGATTTGCCTATGTAAGAGAGGAAAACATTGTGGGAAAAGGAGAAAATGCTGGTTACCATCATTTTCTCCTTTTCCCATAATGCTTTTAAAAGCTTTCTGAGAGTCATTAAAAGTCAGGAATGTATGGTAAATGGTGAAGACAGACTCCTGTTAAAACTGGGATTTGGAACTGAAAGTGGTGGTTATTTTATACAGGCGACAGCCAATATATTTAATACAAGTGACTGCTAACACAGGTTAAAATAGATTTAATTATGTTTACTTTAACAAATATCAAATTTCTTATTAGCAGCAGCAAAAACTACAACAACAACAAATGACCACAATCTACTTTTTTGAATAGCTTTTAGACCTTTTAACTATTTACCACATGATCCCAAGTTTTATTGATCCTGAAGAAGAAGTCTTTTGAAAACATTGTAGAAAAAGGAGAAATGCTGGTAACAAGTATTTTCTCCTTTTCCACAATGTTTTCTACCCATTTAACTCTTTACCACACAATCCCGTCTTTTAAAGACCCTGACAGAGCAGCCTTCTGAAAATATTGTAGGAAAATGAGAAAATGCTGGTAACTTATCAATGACAGAAATCATCATTTTAGCAACATATGAATTGTCGTCTGCAAATGCTTTCAGTTTGGTTCAATCAAAAATTTTGTCGTTTGGTAAAGAGTTAAAGATAAATTCCAACACTTGAAACTCTTTTGTTTTGCCGTCTGCAAATGCTTTTATATTCAACATGTCTAGAGTTTTGTCGTGTGGTCAAGAATTACACCATTTCTGTACCTCTAATTTTTGAATATTTTGAAGTTCTTTTGACTTGATAAAACAATGTTAGAAGGTGACAAAAAACATTGCTGCAAGAGATGAAAAGTGTTTAGCAGAAGGTAAATTGTTAACCCTTTACCAGACGACAAACTTGTAGACTAGTTTAAGTTGAAAGGGGTTTGCAGACAAAAACTTACATGTGGATCAAATGATTGAATTTATGTAAGAAAGGGTAGAAAACACTGTGGGAAAAGAAGAAAATGCTGGTTACCAGCATTTTCTTCTTTTTCTAAAATGTTTTTAACTCTTTACCAAAGGACAAAATTTCAGACTCATCCAGATCGAAAGCATTTGCAGACAACAAATTAAAAGTGACTGAAAAATTGTAATTTGTTTTGGGAAAGGTAGGAAACATTGTGGGAAAAGGAGAAAATGCTGGTTACCAGCATTTTCTCCTTTTCCCACAATGTTTTCAAAAGGCTTCTTTCTCAGTGTCGTTAAAAGTCGGGATTGTGTGGTAAAGGGTTAAAAGCCTCATTCAACAGGGTTGTTAAAACTTGGGATAGTCTGGTAAAGGGCTAACTTTTTTCTGTCTTCAATTTCAAATTATTGAGGTTTAACTGTATTTGATACACACAGATGATGGATGCTGACAAAGAGCTTGAGGAAATAGCAGAGGTAGATGAGGAACAAGAACAGGAGGAGGAAAAAGGAGAAGGTGAGGAAAAGAAAGATGCAGAAAAGGAAGGAGAGGACACAGGAGAAATGACCAAGAAGGAGGAAGATCAGGCTAAAGAAGATGAAAAAGGTAGGTTCTAATTTTACTTATTGCCTTGTGAGCTTTAAGCTCATCTATTTTCAAAGAAAAAGTTGAGTTATTGTCATAGCCCTGTTGTTGTCTATGTTGTTGTGCAAAAATTTTGACATTTTATAAATCTCTGTCATTACTGAATGTGTGGCTAAAGGAGAAAATGCTGGTAAGCAGCATTTTCTCCTTTTCCCCTGGTATTTTCTACGTTACCAAAGATAGTGGTCATCATTTGAGCTGCAGTAAAGTTGTCTCGTCTGCAAATGCTTTCAATTTGATTGAGTACTGAAATTTGTTGTTTGGTAAAGAATTAACTGTAGTTCAAAAAGGTTAGAATCTGAAATGGAAGAAACATATGGTGGAAAAAGGAGAAAATGCTGGTTACCAGCATTTTCTCCTTTATCCACAATGCTTCAAAAATCTTCTTCATGAGGGTCATTAAAACCTGTTATTGTTTGGTAAATTGCATGCATGAACAGACGACAAATCAAATGTGGCTCAAAGATGGAACTTTTCTCACAATGTTTTCAAATGCCTTCTTCATCAGATTTGTTAAAACCTGTTATTGTTTGATAAATAGTGAATAATAAGACCTTTTCTTGAATCACAGACAGAGAATCTCCTGTACTAGAAGAGCGACATGAGTCGGATGAACAGATGGAGGAGCAGCCGGCTGATAAAGAGGATGAGGAGGAGGAGAGCGAGCACGAGGACACTCAGAGCCAGTATACACAGAGTACAGCCCCCATGTTGTCCTCCACACAGTATAGCAAATATATCAAATCTCTCATCAAACTGCTCATGGGAGAAAATGTTCTCAATGAATGGATTAGAGAAGGTATGACATATTTTGACTCTTGACCACACAATCCCGAGTTTAACGACCCTGTGCAAATAGGCATATGAAAATATTGTGGGGAAAGGAGAAAATGCTGGTGACCAGCATTTTCTCCATTTCCTCACAATGTTTTCTCCCCTTTCAAAGACAAATCTCATCATTTGAGCCACATCTAATTAGCTCGGCTATTTTCAAAGAAAACATCAAGGTGTTGTCGTAGCCCTAGCGTCATGTCTGTGTTGTCGTCACCTGCGTCGTCTCACTAAAACATTGACATTTTATAATATCTCAGGTATTACTGAAGATAAATTGCTTCAAACTTGGACAAGTTGTTAATTATCAACAAGGGCACTTAACCATCAAAGTATTTTTTGACAGAGTTATGCACCTTTTTCGACATTAGAATTTTCACTGAAAGATGAGCGTTGGCACCTGTATGCTGTGCTCTTGTTTGTCTTCTGCAAGTGCTTTCAATTTGGACAAGTCTAAATTTTTGTTTAGCGATGTCGATTTAATTCTGTGCCAAACCACAAAGTTGTAGAGTTGTCTGTACTTAAAGCACTTGCTCTATGACAAATTAACCCTTTCCCAAACGACAAATTTTGGACTGGTCCAAATTGAAAGAGTTTGCAGATGACAATTTAAAATTAAATGAAAATGGCAGAAAGGTCTCAAAAAGGGTAGAAAACACTGTGGGAAAAGGAGAAATTGCTTGTTACGAGCAATTTCTCCTTTTCCCACAGTGTTTTCAAAAGACTTGTACTGCAGACACGTGAAAACCAGGGCTTGTTTGGGAAAGGGTTAATTCTGTGCCAAACCGCAAAGTTGTATACTTGTCTGTACTGAAAGCACTTGCATTTATAAGACAAATGAAATGCAACTCAAATGGTTGAAGTTGTCTTTGAAAGAGTAGAAACTTTGTGAGTAGAGAAGGAAATGCTGGTTACAAATTTGTAAAGGTCGAAAATGCTGTTTTTTGGTAAAGAGTCAAACTCAAGTTCATATGAAACGAAATATTAACCCTTAAAGCTGCTAATCGTGACCCACTGACCTTTTGCGGACAGTGTAGATCAAGATCAGACTGCACAGAACGTGCAGTCTGATCTTTGATCTACACTGTCCGATAGGGTATTTTCTTTCTGGTGAAATCAACTTTGAAACTGCAATGTTTGGGCTTTTAGTATTGAGTAGAAATTTGCATTTCATTTATTCAGCAGCTTAAGTGTTAAGTTTCTTACAAAACAAGATATTTTACCAGAAATCTTTGTCTTTTCCAAATCACTAACGTTTTAATTGTTTTATTTTTGGTCAGATAGAAGGTAAAACCTATTAACCCTTTCCCAAACAAGCCCTGGTTTTCACGTGTCTGCAGTACAAGTCTTTTGAAAACACTGTGGGAAAAGGAGAAGTTGCTCGTAACGAGCAATTTCTCCTTTTCCCACAGTGTTTTCTACCCTTTTTGATAACTTACTGCCATTTTCGTCAAATTTAAAATTGTTGTCTGCAAACTCTTTCAATTTGGACCAGTCCAAAATTTGTCGTTTGGGAAAGGGTTAATTTTGACTGGATAGCTCCTCAGTTAACCTTTTACCACACAATCCCGACTTTTAACGACCCTGAGAAAGAAGCCTTTTGAAAACATTGTGGGAAAAGGAGAAAATGCTGGTAACCAGCATTTTTCTCCTTTTCCCACAATGTTTTCTACCCTTCCCAAAACAAATTCCAATTTTAAAGTCACTTTTATTTTGTTGTCTGCAAATTAATGCTTTCAATTTCAGCCAGTCTAAAATTTTGTCGTTTGGTAAAGAGTTAACTCCTTATTTCATTGGTCATTACTACTTTCCTACCGTTGACCTTCAGAAATGGACATAATTTCTGGTTTACAAAGTTACATAGGGAATATTTTATTTTTTTGGTGAAAGATCGAAATTTATTTCATTGAGTGCACATCATCTTGCCACCAGTGAAAATATTACCGTATGATGTTCACTTGACGTAATAAATTTCGATCTTTCAACCCCCTGCCCCCGACCCCCCTCCAAAAAAAAAAAAAAATTCTATTCATTTCATACTTCTAACCCCTTTTTTGTTGGGACTTGTGAAGGACAGGGACAGGGGAGCTCTTGGTATTTCCCTACTAGTGAAACTTCTATAATCCACCATTATTACCCAATAAACTACCAAAAGGGATGAAATAAACTGTCAGACTAAGTTTGTGTTTTAAAGAAAATGTTTGTATATTTTTGCAATTGGAATAATATTCAATACTACTTTAAGAAAAAATTGCATTTTAACATGCTTAAAATTAAGATCCTACTTCATTGTAGATTTTGGACCTAGACAGCTTGAGAATGCAGCAATCCTATGTTCATCCTGGCAAAGACCTCCCATGCTTATTGATCCCAATGGAGAAGGTGCAGCGTGGCTTGGACATCTTAATTCTATGATGAATCCGAGAAAACTGGTGGCATTGGATATGGAAACAAGGTCAGTTATTTCAAAAAAGTTTTGCAGCTGTTTCTCAGTGTCGAAGATTAATTTGATTTTATTTTGAGTCTATTTTGGAGTACAAGAATTCTATTAGCTTGGCTGTTTTTGAAGAAAACGGTGAGTTATCACCATAGCCCTGTCGTCATCTGTGACTGTGTCATTGTCTCGCAAAAGCTTTATCATTTTATATTATCTCTGTTATCACTGAAGATTTTTACTTCAAACTTGGACAAGTTTACTGTTAAAAGGGGAACCAATACAAAAAGGGCTGGTAACCATCAAAGTATTTTTGATAGAGTTATGCCCCTTTTTCGACATAGAAGTTTCAATGAAAATCAAGAACTTGCAGCCGAGCATTGGCACCTGCATGTGGTGCTCTTGTTTATAACAAACCCTTTACCAAACATTGTGTGTTTTTTACAACCCTGAGGAAGAAGGCTTTTAAAAACATTGTGGTAAATGGAGAAAATGCTGGTGACCAGCATTTTCTCCTTTCCCACCCGTGTTTTCTACTTTTTTTTTTTTTTGAGGACAATTCATAAGTCACATATTCACTTTGTCACATATAATTTGTTGCATTCAATATGGACAAATATCTGAAATTTTGTTGTCTGGTAAAGAGTTTAAATCATGAGAAACTAATAAACAGCACAGTAAAAGGCATTCAGAACTCATTAATATTGAAGTGTTCTTTGAACTGATAGAAATTGTTCTGAAAACTTGGTTTTCCTGTTAACCCTTTACCAGACGACAAAATTTTAGCCTTGCCCAAATTGAAAGCATTTGTAGATGACAATTTCAATGTGGCTCAATTGGTGCAACTTTTCTTTGACAGGGTAGAAAACATTCTGGGAAAAGGAGAAAATGCTGGTTACCAGCATTTTCTCCTTTTCCTACAATGCTTTCAAAAGGCTTCTTTCCAAGTTTCGTTAAAAGGTGGCATTGTGCGGTAAAGGGTTAAGGAAAAAATTTATAAAAAGATGCCCAGAAATGGTGACTTGCATGTTCTTTAGTCATATACAAATTACTTTACTGTTGATAACATGGAGTGATGTGACATGATTGCTTTGAAAAAGATTTAATTATGCATGAAATAGCTAGAAATATTTTTGCCCACTAATACAATGTAAAAAGGCACTGTGTATGATTAGACCAAAAATCCTGCATCAAACATCTAGACTGACAAATGAATGAAATAAGCACCTTCTAATAGAACTCTTGATGAATGATATAACATCTGACAGTGCTTAATCAAGGCCAGATATTGTGTTCTGATATCTGATCTTGATTTGCACTTCAAAAAGGAAAACAAAAAAGAAGTTAATTTTACCCTTTGTTAATACAGAGAAGATCTTGACTACATACGCAGAAAGTTTGCCCACAAAGCGATATCTTGGTTTTAACCTCCAGAGCGCCAAATAAACCCAGCAACCATTCTGAGTCTAGCTGAAATGATCATCAGAATAATGGCAGTTTCAAACCAAAGCAATTTCAAAGCAAAGCAGATAGGTTAGACCAAAGATCAGATTGCACTTTTTTTGTGCAGTCCTGATCTTGATCTGAACTGGCTGCTAAGGCAAGTTTAGTTTGAAAAGTGCTTTAAGTTTTCATGTTCTATACTTATGTTCTCCAACAATATGAGTGTACATTACTTACAGAAACACTGAAGAATCCCTGATAAAGTAACTGAATAATCATTCCTATATGACTGCAGTTAGCAAAGCCATTTTATTGAAACATCTGAATTTTGCCTTATTAAAACAAATAGACAATATTTCATTCTGTGAAATGTCAATTTGCTTAGATAATAAATTTACCACACAATCCCATTTTTTAAAGACCCTAAAAAAGAAGGCTTTTGAAAAATTGTTGTAACCAGCATTTTCTCCTTTTCCAATATTGTTTCTACCTTTCACATATAAATCCCATCTTTGAGTCCAATTTAACTGAATTTTGTTGTCTGCAAATGCTTTGAGGTCGTGCAAGTGTAAAATAATGTTTTCTGGTTAAAGAGTTATACCTTTACCACATAATCCTGAGGTTTAACGACCCTGAGAAAAAGGCTTTCAAAAACATTGTGGGAAAAGGAGAAAATGCTGGTTAGCAGCATTTTCTCCATTTCCAACAACATTTTCTTCACTTTCAAAAACAAATCTCATTTTTTTAGCCATGTTTAGTTTCTCCTGTACAAGTGCCTTCAATATGAGTGTAAAATTTTGTAGAGTGGTAAAGGGTTAGGGGAGTATAGTTGATACCATTAGGTCTTTACCAGACGACAATGTTTTAGCCTTGACCAAATTGAAAGCATTTGCAGAAGACAATTTCAGTGTGGCTCAAATGGTGCAATTTTCCTTTGATAAGGTAGAAAACATTGGTTACCAGCATTTTTTCCTTTACCCACAATGTTTTCAAAAGGCTTCTCTCCCAGGGTCGTTAAAAGGCGGCATTGTGTGGTAGAGTGCTCATTCCAAAAAATTAATTAGCTTCAAAAGAAGGTTAATGAAAGAACTTGGCATGTAGATGGAGCATGTTAACATAATTTGATTCAGTTGAAGGTACCTTTAAGATGGCTTTGCAGTATATTCATAATCAGTATACTCAATTTTGCTTGAAATTTTCTAAATTTATGCAAATTATTTGAGTCATGCTCTGTGAAAATGCATTGGCAGAAAGTGTCCACCCAGGTCAGCCTGCACAGTCCGCGCAGGCTGACCTGGGTTGAAACTTTTTGCTATTTGTCAGTTTTCTGCAGTTCAGGGGACAAGTGTACCTCATGATTCAATCGCTTTTTATGAATCTAAATGGATTTTATGGATCCTGAATTATGTGATGACTTGCTTGGTATCATGCATCACAAAGATGTAGACTTGTTTTGCAAGAGCATGGGTCATTTATGATAATTGAGCCCTGCTCTGACAATAGGGGGTTAATGCATCTCCGTAACACATTATAATCATAAGAAGCAAGAGATCACATGAGTTCAGATCCGTAAAATCCATTTAGACTGACAATTGACAGGATGTAGGGGTAGAACGGTCCTTGGACGAGCATAGAATTTACAAATAGCATAAAGTTTCGAACCATGACAGCCTCAGGCTGACATGGGTTGAAACTTTTTGCAGATGCATTAAGCCCTCTTTTCACAGAGCATGGCTTATATTTTTCCTTACTGCCCATGTACATATTTTAGAAATCAATATTCCACCAAGGATATGCACCACCATAGAACTAGTGAATCAAAAAGGCATGTTTTTGTTTTTTCACTAAGACTTTTTTTCCACTCCATTTAACATGAAATAATTTATACTTATTTATTTTGTATAAATAACACCAGCATTTTACTCCATGAGATTCCCTATGGGCTTTAGAGTGCAAAATAATTGAAATTGATTGGTTGATTGATTTTCGTTTAACCCTTTTCCAAACGACAAATTTTGGACTGGTTCAAATTGAAAGAGTCTGCAGACGACAATTTTAAATTTGATGAAAATGGCAGAAAGTTTTCAAAAAGGGAAGAAAACACTCTGGGAAAAGGAGAAATTGCTCGTTATGAGCAATTTCTCCTTTTCCCACAGTGTTTTCAAAAGACTTGTACTGCAGACACATGAAAACCAGGGCTTGTTTGGGAAAGGGTTAAATATTGATGTGACTACTTGCCACTGTGGGCAATGCCCCCAGATGGCTATTACCATAGTTATGTTACGGGAAATAGTGCAAGATATAGGACAAAACCCATCCTAAGGTACATCTGGTTCTGTAACATGGTCGGTCTATAGCGCCACACAGGACTCAAAGGATCTAGCTTTAGCATCTTATTTGAAAAGCTCTTTGTAATTTTAGTTTGCCATCATAGGAACTGAACATACATTCTGAAGCGACCTGAGACCTGTCACTTATATTTCTTATGGTGTGCCACTTGAGGTGTTCAGGATGGTCTTATAATTGAAATTAGGCTTTTAAATCAGTAAAAAAGACCCAGATATCGCAGGGTGTGTATAGGCCAACCATTTTAAATCTCAATATAATTCTGAATTAAGAAAGTAACACTATGTGATGTCTGATTGGATTGTTTCACCAACTGCTTGATCAAGCAATGTGCCTCTTTAGCACTTGTACTCGAAAGCTGTAAGTTGCAGAGATCTTAACACTTTATCACACATGCCTTTGTTTTGATGACCCTTGGGAAGAAAGCTTTTGAAAATAGTGTGGAAAAAGGAGAAAATGCTGGCTACTTGCATTTTCTCCTTTTCCCACAATGTTTTCAAAAGGCCCACAATGTTTCCTAACCTATCAAAAACAGATTTCATCATTTGAGCCACATTCAATTTTCAGTGTAAATTTGGAGTAGTCCAAAATTTTGTCATTTGGTAAATGGTTGAAAGTTTTTTTTTTTACAGTATTAGGTCAGTAATATAGAGATAAGAATGAAAAAAATTTGCCAATCTTCATGGAGTGAAATGCTTTATATCTTTTGTACATAATACATGTATATAACACTGTTGGTAATATACTGTATGTACTGTGAAACCTAAATTTCTTCAACCTATGGTATTATATAATTTAAGTGCAGCAGACGGCATACGGACAAGTCTAAGATTTTGTTGTTTGGTAAAGAGTTACAACTTTCTTTTATTATTCTTATAGCAAACATGAAGTAAACTGTAATGTTTGTGAAAACAGAATAGCGAAAGGAGAAAATGGCTTGTTACAGTCAGTTTTTCCTTTTGCCACAATTTATGAAAAAAATTAGGAATCTGCTGTCAGATGCTGAAGGAGATCTGCAATAGTTAATAAATGACCCATACACTATTATCTAATCTCTGTGCTTGTATATCATTGTATATTGCTAATATGTTTTTTTCCCCCACATCTTATCACATAATCTATCTTGTTTTTAGTGTAATATCACAAATTTTCTTATCTTACACATGTTTTAAATAAGCAGTTAATGACATCATATTTGACGTTATTTCTTACATCATTCAGAGAAGTTTTTATTCATTGAAATTACTGTGTGTGCACATGATTTGCATATTGTGACCTATTATTCACAAAATATTGTTATGTCATGAAAAGAATCTTACATTCATTGGCTTTAGATATTGAATTTTATTAAACATATCCACAAAAATGTTATTAAGATTGCCAAAGGCTCCCTTATTAACATTTTTTCTAAACTTTTTTGACGAAATTCTATCTCAAATGCCAACTTAATATGTCAGATCCTATACATGTATATTTTCCCTCAACCACATAAACAATCACTTTCAAATTTCAAATCATGGGTGGTACAATAATTTTGTGTACTTATTACCTTGTTATACAAATTTAAGTCAGATATTGGAGAAAATATCCTCGTTAACTTTTCACTGGATGACCAAATTTGGGACACCACCAAATATTAAAGGCATTTGAAGACCACAATTTCAGTGTTACGTTAATAGTGATTTCTGTCTTTGAAAGGGTAGAAAACCTTTAGAAAAGAAGAAAATGCTGGTTACCAGCATTTTCTCCTTTTCTCACAATGTTTTCAAAAGCTTTCTTCTTCAGGTTCTTAAAACTTGGGATTGTTTGGTAAAGACTTAAATAAATATAATCGACATTATTAAAGGGTTTGAATACAAAACCATGAACATGAAAAATCGTTGTTGCCAAGGGAAAATTTCTCAATGGCTACGATTTCTCCATTGATCTACTTGTTTTGAAAAGTGGTCTGCAAGACCAAAAAATGGTCTTTATTGGGTAAAAATTGAAATTTGTTTTTTTTTGTAATTTACTAAATGGTATTACTTGCATCCTTTTTTCTAATCAATTTTTATTTCTTTTGTAGAAGTCATGTATTTATATTCAGTACCATAAAAACAATCGCAGTTATAGAGGATATTTGTTTTTTTCGGTGAAAGATCGAAATTTATTTCAT
Source organism: Tridacna gigas (assembly GCA_945859785.2). Lineage (NCBI taxonomy): Eukaryota > Metazoa > Mollusca > Bivalvia > Cardiida > Cardiidae > Tridacna > Tridacna gigas. Next base: position 6,302,397 of record OX244035.2, read on the forward strand.
CAAGTGAACATCATCGGTAATATTTTCACTCTTGGCTGCGCCACTCATGAAAATATTACTGATGATGTTCACTTGATGAAATAAATTTCGATCTTTCACTGAAAAAAAATATTTTATTTATTTCATGCTTCTAACGCCTTTTTTTGTCGAGACTTCCATAAAAATCAGTACAAACTCCCCGTGGTCGGTATTCTCACTGGTCGTACCCGTGTAATATCGAAAACTATTTTCACTGCTATTTCCCGATATCCTACCGGAAAGCATGAAATTAGTAACTACTCTTCCATTTTAATCCTTAGAGTGCTGCAGAAACTTTAAGTTGTTTTTGCAAGTTGTGTAGATGAAGATCAGACTTTTGCGGATGGTCTTGACAGTATTGATCAAGATCAGACTGCAGAGAATATGCAGTCTGATCTTGAATACACATTGTCAGCTATTGTCTTGTGAAAAACAGCCTTGAAATTGCAATGTTGTGGTCTTTCTCATGCTTGAAAAACTCCTTTTGATTATTTGCAATGTACAGTTTAATCAAAACTTTCAAGGTACATTGTTTGCTCCTTTTCCTAAATTGTTTTCAAAGACTGTTTGCTGCAGTCATATTGTTGTAGTAGTAATAATAATGAATATGATTTTATTTTGAGGTCTTGGTTGATTTCTAGTTTGATTCATGACAAAGTGCTTTGTTCTTCATTACTGAACCAATATCACTTCCTTATGGCTCTTCAGTTAATGACTTTGAGACTTTGATACTTACTTGGGAATAAGGAGCATTTGTTTGATACTTTCTTTTTCTTTAGATGTATTTCCTTTGTGTAATCTACAAAAGTGTTTAGTAGGTGTATCAAGAAATATAAAAAAATAGACGGCATAAATTTACCTGCAAAAAAAGCTTGCAATTTTCCTTCACAATAAATATGTCCACATTTTTTATCAATTGCAAATTTCTATTCATTCAGTCAAATATATCAGTACCAAAAGTAGGTCAAAAGTTGACACACTTAGCTACATCAACAAAACAAAAAACCTGTACAGTATTAGGTTATGTTACATCTTACCATTTATTTTAAAGTTAAATTTGAATCAATTTTGAAAACCATAGCCTCCAGCTTGACTTGAAAAAACTTAATTGCAGGTTTTATTTTTTCTGGTCTTTAACATTAAACTTTCATAATAATTGAGCAGTGCTCTGTGAAAAGGGGTTTTAGTGCATCTGTGTAACACATTATACAGAGACCAAAAAAACATTTTGTCTAACAACAGACTGAATCATAAGGTATAATGGTCCTTGAACAAGTAAAAAACTTACCAACAGGAAAAAGTTTAGACTCAAACCAGCCTGTGCAGACCGCACAGGCTGACATGGGTCAATGATTTTTGCAGATGCATGAAACCCCTCTTTACATAGCTCAAATTATAAATGGTTAACAGCAAGTGTATTTGAAAATGATTTGTAACTGACAAATTTTTCAAGTTATTTGTCCTGAAGTCAAAATAATTGTATTTTCCTCAATTTCAGCCATGAGATTGACATACGGTACATAGCTTTTCTAATAAAACTTTGACATACTTTATCTTTATAGGTTTATACCATATAATTAATATGTTTAATATGCATGAATCCATCTGATCATGCACAAATATTTATCATAAACTCATGGTTTCATTTTGTTAACACATTACTTGCTGAAACAATTTTTTTTTCATGAAGATATTTTCTGGAAATTTTACCATTCTCTTAATATTTGTGCAAATCATTAATAAAAGCATAATTATGATATCATCATTTAGGTTGCATATGAAATAGAGTGCCGTGTGTATTGTTGCATTTGTTTTCAGAAAAATTGATAATCTGTTTTGTTATTTTCTAATCTGTTGTTTGGAAATCATATGAACACATGTATGATGATTTTACCATGTTTATGATGATTAACTCTTTCAGCGCCAAATAAATAAACTCAACCTCAACTGACGGCTGCAAAGACAACCAAGTGGAAGTCAGACCGATTTTTATAGCGTAGGCTTGACTACACAAGCGGACAGCAGAGATCCAAGATCAGACTGCACGTTCTGTGCAGTCTGATCTGAATCTGTGCTGTCCGCAAAAGCCCATGTTTTCGCCTATGGCGCTGAAAGGGTTAATATGCCAAATTAACCCTTTACCACACAATCCTGAGTTTTAACATCCTGAGAAGGAAATGTATGGAAACAATGCGGGAAAAGGAGAAAATGCTGGTAACCAGCATTTACTCCTTTCCCACAGTGTTTTCTACCCAGTCAGAGACAAATTCCATTTATCTGAGCCACATTTCAATTGTCGTCTGCAAATGCCTTCAATTTAGACAAGTCTACTTTTTTGTCATCTTGTAAAGAGTATAAAATGTCTTAACAGTTTCAGTCAAGGAAAAGGTACCCTAGTAATTGAGGATCAAGGCTTAAGCAAGAGTACCTCATGAAATATAGGAATGTATAGATTCAAGATCAGGCTACTTGTCTATCACGCTGTCTGATCTTTATTGACTGTACATACAAAAGCAACTTAACTTGTAGTTGGCATTTCATGGACTAACTCTCTATCAAACAATAAAAAAGTAGACTGGTCCAAATCAAAAGCTTTTGCAGGTGACAATTTAAATCTGGCTGAAATGATGGAATTTGTCTTTGATAGGTAGAAAACATTATGGAAAAAGAAGGAATTTTTTTTTACCAGCATTTTGTCCTTTTTCTATAATGTTCTCGTAAGTCCTCTTCCTAGGGTTGTTAAAAGTCTGCATTGTGTGATGAAGGGTTAACATTTCATTAGCAAACATTGATAATGTTTCTTCTATCCCGAGGAAGATATATTTCTGTGAGATTATGAGAGAAGGAGAAAATGCTGGAAACAAGCATTTTCTGCTTTTCCCATAGTGTTTTCTACCCTTTCATAGATAATTTCTAACTGATACATGATCAAGCAAAGCCACATCGGTCTTCATTTACCCCACAATCCTGAGGTTTAACGACCCTGAGGAAAAAGCCTTTTGAAAACCTTGTGGGAAAAGGAGAAAATTCTGGCAACCAGCACTTTCTCCTTTTTTCAATATGTTTACCATCTGCCCCGAAACAAATTTCCAAATATGAGTTACATTTAATTTGTTATCTGCAAATGCTTTCAGTTTGGACTTGTATAAAATTTTGTTGTTTGACAGACTGTTAATTTTTTTGTCTACAATTGCTTTCAATTTGGCAAAGTCCTAAATTTTGTCATTTGGTAAAGAGTTTAGTGCTTGTTTGTTTGTCATTGTGAAGTGAAAAAGGCTTACTAACTGTTATGACTAATACTTAATGCTTTGCTTTAATTGTTTTTTCATTGTTTGACCATGGTAACTGCTGATGCTGTTGATGATGACTTTATGTGACTTGTGCTTTTTGAACACTAACAGATGGTGAGTATATACTTGGTTAACACATTTAACCCTTTCCCAAACGACAAATTTTGGACTGGTCCAAATTGAAAGAGTTTGCAGACGACAATTTTAAATTTGATGAAAATGGCAGAAAGTTCTCAAAAAGGGTAGAAAACACTGTGGGAAAAGGAGAAATTGCTCGTTATGAGCAATTTCTCCTTTTCCCACAGTGTTTTCAAAAGACTTGTACTGCAGACACGTGAAAACCAGGGCTTGTTCGGGAAAGGGTTAAGTTTCTCATTTCCTCCTGAAACAAATTTAAGTACAGACAGCTTCGAAAACATGTCTGTAAGAAAGGAGAGACAATTTGAAGTTAAGTTTTATACATGATTGCATGTAAGGATATTGTAGCAGTTGAGGGGAAATAGCTCCATATAAGCAATTTCTGTTTTTTTTGCCACAATGTTTTCAAAAGTGATCTACTGCAAGACAAAAAAGTCATTTGCAGTTGGCAATATGGTTTTGGGCATTTCATTGCTGTGCAGATAAATTGAACCAGGCTCTGTGAAAAGTGGTTTTATTGCATTTGAAAAAAGGATCAACTCACGTCAGCCTGCGCAGCCCGCACAGGCTGACCTGAGTTGAAAACTTTTTGTTTTTGGTAACTTTTCTGCATGCCCAAGGATTATTTCACTTCATGAATCAGTTGGTTGTTGGACAAAATGGATGATATGGATCCATAACCCTTTCCCAAACGACAAATTTTGGACTGGTCCAAATTCAAAGAGTTTGCAGACGACAATTTTAAAATTGATGAAAATGGCAGAAAGTTCTCAAAAAGGGTAGAAAACACTGTGGGAAAAGGAGAAATTGCTCGTTACGAGCAATTTCTCCTTTTCCCACAGTGTTTTCAAAAGACTTGTACTGCAGACACGTGAAAACCAGGGCATGTTTGGGAAAGGGATAATTATGTGATGACTTGTTTTGTCTAATGCATCATGGAGATGCATTAAGCCCCTTTTTGTCAGAGCATCTCTCAATTGTAGCTGTCAGCTTTTGCACATATTTGAGGTGATACTTTTCAAAATTTTTCATCTCCAGATGTGTAGAAATGTTTATTTGCACTGGATTACCCTTTTACCAGATGACAAAATTTCAGCCCTGATTTTACAACATGCACAGTCTGATCTTTGATTTACACTGTCCAATTTGCTTAACTCTTTCCCAAATGACAAAAATTTAGACTGGTCCAAATTGAAAGCATTTGCAGAAGACAAAATAAATGTGATTGAAAAATTCAAATTTGTTTTGGGAAGGGTAGAAAGCATTATGGGAAAAGGAGAAAATGCTGGTTACCAGTATTTCTCTTTTTCCCACAATGTTTTCAGAAGGCTTCTTTCTCAGGGTCGTTAAAATTCGGGATTGTGTGGTAAAGAGTTAAACACTATAGATAAAGCAACCATGAAATTTGAATGATTTTGGTCTTATTCTTGACTGAAAAAGATTTTTTTGGCTTGTGTGGCCCTCTAAGGGTTAAATCTTAGCGTGCAGAGGGCTATGTGGAACCTTTGCAGACATTGCTGATCAAGATCAGGTTGTACACAATGGGCAGTCTGGTCTTTGATCTGATCTGTCTGATGTTTTGAGAAACATTCTAGCCAAAAGCCTTTAAAATTCTTTAAGTATATCATACCTACTTGCCAAAAGTACATTTTTTAATTGACTTAGTGGTGTACGAGCTTTAAAATTGTATTTAACTCTACACCATACAATCCAGACTTTTAACGACCCTTAGAAAGAAAAGTTTCAAAAACATTGAGGAAAAAGGAAAAAAAGAATGATTCTAACCAGTATTTTCTCCTTTCCAACAATGTTTTCTACCCTACCCAAAATGAATTCCAATTTTTGAGCCACATTTATTTTGTCATCTGCCAATGCTCTAATTTGGACCAGTCAAAAATTTTGTTGTTTGGTATAGAGTTAAAACCATACTTACACTGTAGGTCTGATCCACATGTGATCCTAACTCTGGAGAAAGCCATTATGCGAGGAAAGCCTGTGTTGTTGAGGAACTGTGAGGAACATATAGACAACATCATCACACCCCTCATGCACCATAGAAATACAGCCGAGGAGAATGATAGAAATGAAGGTAAGATGACTGACTTAACCCTTTCCCAAATGACAAATTTTGGACTCGTCCAAATTGAAAGAGTTTGCAGACGACAATTTTAAATTTGATGAAAATGGCAGAAAGGTCTCCAAAAGGGTAGAAAACACTGTGGGAAAAGGAGAAATTGCTCGTTATGAGCAATTTCTCCTTTTCGCACAGTGTTTTCAAAAGACTTGTACTGCAGACACGTGAAAACCAGGGCTTGTTTGGGAAAGAGTTAATAACGTGAGATTTTCAACTCTTTTCTTCCTACATCCATTTTTTTTTAACCCTGCAGCAAACTAAATGAATTCATTATGGCAAAAGGAGAAATTGGTGATGAATGAACAGTTTGTTTTTGTGCCACAATGATATCAATTTTTAATAATGTATTAGACTTCAATTAACCCTTTACCACACAATCCTGACTTTAACGACCCTGAGAAGGAAGCCTTTTGAAAACATTGTGGTAAAAGGAGAAAATGCTGGAAACCAGCATTTTCTCCTTTTCCCACAATAATTTCTAACCTTTGAGAAACAAATTCAATCATTTTAGCCACATTTAATTCATCGTCTGCAAATGCTTTCAATTTGGACCAGTCCAAAATATTGTCGTTTGGTAAAGAGTTAACCCTTTCCCAAACGACAAATTTTGGACTGGTCCAGATTCAAAGAGTTTGCAGACGACAATTTTAAATTTGATGAAAATGGCAGGAAGGTCTTAAAAAGGGTAGAAATCACTGTGGGAAAAGGAGAAATTGCTCGTTACGAGCAATTTCTCCTTTTCCCACAGTGTTTTCAAAAGACTTGTACTGCAGACACATGAAAACCAGGGCTTGTTTGGTAAAGAGTTAATGTAGATTATCCATATTTTACAAGTGTGTTTGTCTAGGTTATCTACCACAGCTCTGTTTCTGGAGATTCCATGTATATGTTATGTTGTAAAAGTATCGTTTAGAGATAGATTCTTGTGCACAGATACATTTATGATACTTTTTGCAAAAACATTAGGCCCCCTTTTGACAGAGCATGGTTCATACAGCCTTGTACTATAAAATCTGTACAAAATTAAGCCTGTATTCACAATAGGCTAGAGATAGAATGAAATTTCTCACAATTTGGATGCAACATGTGGTATCAAAGCGCATGTGTTTGTGTCCCTCATGGAGCAAATTTCAAATGTTTTTTCAGAGCCAAGAATGATCAAGTTCTGTGGACGCAGAATACTCTGCCACCAGGACTTCCGTTTTTACCTCTCCACACCACTGCCTAAACCCAAGTTCAATCCTGAGATAGCCTCAACCACAACCATCATTAACTTTGGGGTGTCCCATGACACTCTCACAGAGGACCTGCTGACCAGAGCCTTTGCCAGAATAAGACCAGATCTGTTCAGTGAAAGAGCCATTGCTCTGAAGAACGTTGAGTTACAAAAGAAGACCCTTCACAACCTGTCAATCACTGTCCGAGACAAAGTACTGACAAATCAAGAGGCAATCATGGGTAGTACCAAAGCTGTTAAGTTTATTACAGACTTTACAAATGCGAAAATAGAGGTGAGAGTTTTGGTTGATAAAGTTTTTGGAAATTGTTTATTTAAACCTGATTAATTAACTATTTACCATCTAGAGACCTGTTTCCATCTTGCCTCAAACCATTTTAGAAAACAATGAGGCAAACTGAAAAATTGCTTTTAGTGAGTAATTCTCATTTGTACCACAACATTTTCACATGTAGTCAGGCAGTAAACCTTGATTCATGAAAATCAGCAAATCAGGGGTGCTCTCTCATTATTCTAAATATTAATTACTATAAATACAATAGGCACTGTGCTTGGTTATTTTGAAATGGAAAGGTTATACTTACAGTCAAACCTGAGGAGAGGGTTGATGATAGTCATTGATACAGGATTTATTCCTCTCACACAGCTGATAATTTTTTTGACAATGGCTATGTAGGAAAGCATTCAGCAGCTTGGGAAAAATATTGTGCAAAGTACTGGCAACAGAAACTCAAGAAAGCATAGCTAAGTGTACTGGCCACTACGATAAAACTGTAATTAAGTTGAAAACAGCATTAAAAACCATACAAACAAAAAACCAAAAGTGGCCACTTTTTTTAAGCCACCGCCCTGTCTTAAAGGCTGATTGTTTCAGTCCCCAAATGCGAAAGTGAGAAGAAAATTACCTTGATTCAGCAATCAGTTACCTAAAGCAGTCACATTTCTGCTATGCCAAAGCTGTGTACATAATACAGGATTTCTGTGTGAATTGCAACATATTTCTGTGTTGCCTCCATTTTAGTTGTCAAACAGACTCCAAGACACTGTAAACCTATTGGATGACCTTGACACCCTGAAGGATGAGTTGTACCCACTGGCAAGGAGAGCGGCCATGTTATATGCCATTGTTAGAAGTTTACAGAGTATACACAAAGAGTACCAGTTCTCTCTGGCCTACTTTATGTACCTATTTGATGAAGCAGTGGGTGGGGAACTACCTGAGGGATTTGGATTTAACCTTAAAATGGATGAGGTTTGTACGTTTTTGGACATATTTCTCTCTGTTTCCTGTTAGTCTTTCATAGGAAAACATGCTATTAATTTCATACCATGTGAAAAGTGTGGTATACAACTGTATTAAAATAAACAGTTTATTGGATTAAACAATTTCAGAATTGTCCATATTGAAAGTATTTGCAGGTATGTGATACCAGGATTTTCTCTCTTTCCCACAAAGTTTTAATAAGCTTTCTCTGTCAGGGTCATTATAACTCAGGACTGTGTCTCAAAGGCCAAAGCAGACAACTTCACTTCATTAACTCTTTCAGTACTAACTCCGGAAATTCCACTTTTTTCCCGAGCTCTAAAAATAGATTTCCACTTCTACAGAAAACGACTTTCGTCATAGTTTAAAAACAGAGTAGCGGACAGTGTAGATCAAGATCAGACTGCACGTTCTGTGCAGTCTGATCTTGATCTGCGCTGTCCGCAAAAGGTAATCAAGTCGTCATTAGTAGTGAAAGAGTTAAGCCTTTACTGTGATGACATTTTTGGAGCAACTAAGTAGCTAGTGCAAATTCTGAATTCTTGGACTAGCGTTTTTATTCACTGCAAAAGAGGGTCTGCACAAAACAACTAAACTGTGTTAGGCACACTAAGTTGGACTAGGTACCAAGGCTTTTTCTATCATCCTAGTTTATGAAAGAACACAAGAATTCCACAACTTTATTCTTAAAAACATTGAACTTTTGCAGTAGACCTTCTCAATTTGGAAAACCAGTTGAAATATTGCCATTTGGTCTGAACTATATATAATAAAGTTGCAGACAGTTAAGGTCCAAGATCAGACTGCATGTTTTGTGCTGTCTGATCTTGATCTACACTGTCCAAAGAAGTCACCTCAGTTCCAGTGCTTGTAGGGTTAATGAAAGTTCACATATTAAGCCACACCTGTCTTATTGGGAACCAGTGATAAGTGACTTTAACCCTTTACCACACAATCCCGACTTTTAATAACCCTTAGAAAGAAGCCTTTTGAAAACATTGTGGGAAAAGGAGAACCAGCATTTTCTCCTTTTCCCACAATTTTTTCTACCCTTCCCAAAACTATTTTCAATTTTTGAGCCATGTTTATTTTGTCATCTGCAAATGCTTTCACTATGGACTAGTGTAAAATTTTGTCATTTGGTAACAGGTTAGGAGGCCATTTCAGTTTTGGCATGTGAAAAATAGGAAGAAATCTACCCATAGTCAGTAAGCAGTTAGTTGCCCTTAGCAGGCACCTTCTAATAATCAGTGGCTGCTTGTGAGCCCTTTACCAAACAGTTCAGTGTCTTCAAGACCCTTGGGACATAGGCTTTGGAAAACATTGTGGGAAAAGGAGAAAATGCTGTTAACCAGCATTTTGTCCTTTGCCCAAAATGCTTTCAAAAGCCTTCTTCCACAAAGTCTTGAAAACACTGGATTATTTGGTTAACCCTTTACCACACAGTCTCGAGTTTTAATAACCCTTAGGAAAAAGGCCCTTGAAAACATTGTGGGAAAAGGAGAAAATGCTGGTAACCAGCATTTTCTCCTTTTCCCACAATGTTTTCTACCCAATAAAAGACAAATTTTGATATTTGAGCAACATTTATTATGTCGTCTGCAAATGCCTTCAATTTGGACCAGTCTAAAATTTTGTCGTGTGATAAAGAGTTACGGATTATATTAAGTTTGAGTATACTTGCAATGATGCTTGCAATGGTATTTTTGTAGCTATTTGAGGATGACGATGACAGTGCAAGTGCAGAGGGAGATCGTAAACCTCGTATAGGAAGTTCATCATCACATGGTTCCAGGGATGACACCGCTGGACAGGGAACAGATAAAGACACAAGTGCTAAAAAACAGGATGGACAAACTGAAGGAGAGGCGGATGAAAGTTCAAAAAGGCCAGATCAGACTGAAGGTATGGTTTATACACAGAAAAAGATACTCAGAATAAGTTTTTAGCAAACTATCCTGTATTGTTTTATGTTTCACCTGAAGCTTATAAAAAGGTGAAGTCCAGGGTCTGTATTCACCAACCATTTTTGAGAATATTCTTTGTCTAATTCTCAAGAATATTCAAGGCTTGAAAGAAACATAACTTCTGACTGGCTGAACCAAATGGTTTAGCAAATCAGAAAATGTTTTACTATCAAATTTAGACTGAGAATAAGAGTAAGAATATCCTTAAGAATGATTTGTGAATACAGACCAAGATATTGCATTTGAGGCAATAACATAAATCATTTTTCAAACCCTTACACAACGAACCAGCTTTTTAACTACCCTTAGGAAGAAGGCTTTTGAAAACATGGTGGGAATAGGAGAAAATGCTGGTAGCCAGCATTTTCTCCTTTTACCACAATGTTTTCTTTCTTTTGAAGATAAATCCAATTATTTGAGACACTATGCATCATGTGCAAACACTCTCAATTTGGATTAGTGTAAAATTTTGTTGTGTGATAAAGAGTTAACCCTTTACCACACAATCCTGACTTTTAATGACCCTGATTTAGAAACCTTTTGAAAACATTGTGGAAAAGGAGAAAATACTGGTAACCAGCATTTTCTCCTTTTCCCACAATGTTTTTCTACCCTATCAAAGACAAATGGTAAATACTTTTAACCCTTTACCAGACGACAAAATTTCAGCCTTGTCCAAATTGAAAGCATTTGCAGACGACAATTTCAGTGTGGCTCAAATGGTGCAACTTTTTTTTGATAGGGTAGAAAACATTGTGGGAAAAGGAGAAAATGCTGGTTACCAGCATTTTCTCCTTTTCCCACAATGTTTTCAAAAGGTTTCTTTCCCAGGGGCGTCAAAAGGCGGCATTGTACGGTAAAGGGTTAATTTAGAATTGTCTGAATTTTTGACAGGACAAAATTTTGGACTCAACCAGATGGACAGCATTTGCAGATGACATAATGAATGTAGTTCAAATGATGATTTCAGTCGTTTGAAAGGGAAGAAAACAATATGGAAAAAGGAGAAAATGATGGTTACCAGCATTTTCTCCTTTTCCCATAATGTTTTTCAAAAGCCTTCTTCAGGATCGTTAAAACTCGAGACTGTGTGATAAAGGGTATAGACAAAGAAATACATATTTATTTTAGTTTCATACCTTTCAGAGTCTGCAAGCACATCAGCTGCACAAAGATTTGTTGCTGGAACAGAGTCCGAGGAGTTACCTGCCCTTGAACTTCCTCAGACAGCTATGCTGCCATCAGAGGGCGTTGATTACTCAAATCTCTCAGCCAATCAGGTTAAACAGCTGATGGACAAGTTGACAGGCTTAGTATACAGAAGAGTTAGAGAGTAAGTGCATTTTTTAAATAATACTTAATATCAACTAAAGAATGGAAAGATAGTACATGTATTTATAAACCCCAAACCAAACGGTCCAGTGTCTCAATGACCATTGGGAGGAGGAGCTTTTGAAAGCATGGAAAAGTGATAAAATGCAGCTTACCAGTATTTTTTCATTTTTCTCCAATTTTTTTCTTTTTTACACTATCACAGGCAAATCTAATCTTTTGAGCTGTATTACTTTGAGAGGTCATCTACAAATGCTTTCAATTTACTCAAGTCTAACATTTTGTTGTTGGGTAAAGAGGTAACTCATTTCTTTATGCCTTGCAATGGAAAGCTGGAGGGAAGGGAAACTACCATGTATTCCCATATTTAACTCTTTACCAAACGACAAAATTTTTGACTTGTCCAAATTGAAAGCATTTGCAGACGACAAAATAAATGTGACTCAAAAATTAAAATTTGTTTTGGGAAGGTTAGAAAACATTGTGGGAAAAGGAGAAAATGCTGGTAACCAGCATTTTCTCCTTTTCCCACAGTGTTTTCAAAAGGCTTCTTCTTCTGGGTCATTAAAACCAGTGATTGTGTGGTAAAGAGTTAAATGACCGTGAGAAAGGAGACTTTTAAAAACATGGTAAAGAAATCAGAAAATGTCCATCACTACCATTTCCTCCTTTTTCCATAATGTTTTCAACTCTTTTCTAGGCAAAACCCCATCATTTGACCAACATTTAATATAGCACCAACAAATACTTTCAGTTTGGGTAGTTCTACAATTTTGTCCTCTGGTATAGAGGTAACTCTTTGTGTCTGCCCCTACAGTAAGCAGCTAGAGGTAGAGGAGAGAAATTAGAAGGAAACTAAAATAGCTTTTTCCAAAGTTTTATCTAAAATAATTATTGTAAGAAGCAGTTGCATTTTTTGCCACACTTTTTAGTCCCATACTGGCGAAGCCGAAGGGGACTTTAGGTTTGCACTCTCTCCGTCCGTCTGTCCGTCAATCCGGCAATTCAGTTTCTGGATTTTTTTTCTAAACACTGGTACATATTGAGCTGAGTTTTGGTGTGTAAGCCACCCACCATCACTTACAGATCAAGTTCGACTTTCGTTCCAGTCCACTGGTTTTTCATGGATTTACGGGCCTTGGACTTACAAAATTTCACTGATAAATCAGTTTTCTGGACTTTTTTCCTAAACGCTGGTAGGTATTGATCTCAGATTTGCTGTGTAACTCAACCACCATGACTTACAGATCAAGTTTGACTTTCGTTCTGGTCCACTGCTTTTTCACGCATTTACAGACCTTGGACTTACAAAATTTCACTGATAAACATTTTTTTCCACACTTTTTTTCCAAACGCTGCTACATATAGAGCTGATTTTTGGTGTGTACATCGACCAACATGACTTACAAGTTCGAGTTTCGTCCCGCTCCACTGCTTTTTGACGCATTTATGGGCCTTGGACTTACAAAATTTCACTGATAAAACATTTTTCCGCACTTTTTGTCTAAACGCTGCTACATATAGAGCTGATTTTTGGTGTGTACATCAACCACCATGACTTACACATCAAGTTCGAGTTTCGTCTCGCTCCATTGCTTTTTGACGCATTTACGGGCCTTGGACTTAAAAAATTTCACTGACATGCCAGTGATACATACGGCTGGTAGGGGACTGTGTATTGCTATGCAATACTATCAGAATGCTTGTTTTTTCTATTTTTATCATTTGAAAAAGACATTGTTCTTTCCTTCAAAATGAGTTTTCATTAACTCTTTGCCAAACAACAAAATTTTTCATTCATCCAAATTCAAAGCTGTTGCAGACGAAAAGTGAATGCAACTCAGTTGATGAAACCTAACTCTAAAAGGGTAGAAAACATTGTGGGAAAAGGAGAAAATGCTGATAACCAGTATTTTCTCCTTCTCCGACAATGTTTTCAAAAGACTTTTTCCTGTGTAAAGAGTAACCAGAAAGTCTTTTTCTTTTCAGTACACAGAAATTTGTTGTGTTTCTGAAAAAAAAGAGCATGTTTGGTAATGCTCTTTACCAAATGACTAAATTTTAGACCTAGATTTGCAGAAAACAAGTTCAATATAGCGCAGAAAATCAGATTTGTCTGTGAAATTATTGAAACATTTGGCAAAGAGGTGAAAATGCTGGTTACTAGCAATGTCCCCATGTTCCAAAATGTTTCCAAAATGCTAATCAGGATTATTTTTCAAAAGTTTAAGCTAGTTATTTACTGTTTGTAGAAGTCTGTATGAAGAGGACTGTTTGCTGTTTGCCACCCTGATCTGTCTGAATATTCAAGCAGAAGGAGGAGAAAACTTCACAAATGAGGAAATGTCTCTCTTACTTCAAGGTATGTGTCTGCACTGTCTGACTGAAGTAAACTTTTTTTATGGTGGTAGATCTGAGAATGGCTGCTGTTATTTGATCTGATGAAAGATCATGACCCTTTACCACACAGTGCAGAGTTTTAACCCTTTACCACACAGTCACAACTTTTAACATCCCTGAAGAAAAAGCCTTTTGAAAACATTGCGGAAAAAGGAGAAAATGCTGGTAACCAGCATTTTTCTCCTTTTTCCCCAATGTTTTCTTCTCTTCCCAAAACAATTTTCAATTTTTGAGAAACATTTATTTTGTCGTCTGCTAAAGCTTGCAATTCAGACTGGTCTAAAATTTTGTCGTTTGGTAAAGAGTTAATGACCCCGAAGGAAAACGGATTCTTGAAAACATTGAAGGAAAGGATAAAATGCTGATAACAAGCATTTTCTTCTTTTCCTAAAATATTTTCTACCATTTTAGAGACAGAATACATCTTTTTAACTACAACTTATTTGTCATCTGCAAATGCTAAAATTAAGGATGTGTCTAAAATTTTGTTGTTTGGCAAGGAGTTAATTTGAAATATGGCTAACTTTTACATTATTATTGTGGTCTGAGTGAAAACTGTGCTTGCAAAAGTTTTCGTATTATTTAAGCATACTATACAAAAGTTAGATACAAGCAAGTATTTGTATAACATCCCTTTTGACTATGCAGAACCAAATTTAACAATGTACCACTTTATTTCTCATTTTATTCCTTTCTGAAAAAAAACTAAGTAGAAAACTTTAAACAGTTTCTTGTAAAATATAGATTTTCAGCAGGAAGCACAGTATGTCAAATATGTGAGTAAATATGAAAAGATTGAACATCCGTGCAGTTTGATGTTCATTCTCCACATTAGCAACAAAAGATATGATAGACACTCTCTGGCTCAACTCTTTACCAAACAATATTAACCTTTAATGACCCTGAGGAAGACAGTCTTCTGAAAACATTGTTGGAAAAGAAGAAAATGCCGGTAACCAGTATCATTTTTTCTTTTTCCTACTATCTTTTTCCACCCTTTCAAAGACAAAACCCATCATTTGAGCATCAGTTTATTTATCACCTACAAATATTTTCATTTAAGCCAATATAAAATTTAATCTAAAAAGAGTGAACCATTTACCACACAATCACAACTCTTAAAGACCCCAAGAAAGGGGCCTTTTGAATACATTGTGGGAACAGGAGAAAATGCTGGTAACCAGCATTTCCTCCTTTTCCCACAATGTTTTCTGTCCTCTCAAAGACTCAATCCAAGTCTAAAAATAAATCTCATCATTTAAGTCACATTCTATTTGTCATCTGCAAATGCTTCAATTTGGACCAGTCTAAAATTGTGTTTTGTGCTAAAGATTTAACCCTGTTACTCATTCTTTATTTTACCAGGTAACCCAGGTTTGGGTATGCAGCTTACGCTGTCTGACTTTGACTGCAATGATGATGCGCCAGACTGGCTACCCATGGAGAAATGGGAAGACATCCTCGCCCTGTCTGTCCTGCCAGGGGCTCTGGATAGTATCTGCGTACATTTCGCCCAGAATTCAGATTCCTGGAAATCCTGGTATAAATGTGACTACCCAGAAAGGGAACCACTGCCTATATCTGTGACTGGAGCGGCTGCTTCTATGGGTAAGTGCTTCCATACAAACATTTTAGAAAGAAAACAAAGCATTGCCTTTATGCTTCACAGTCTGATTTTTTGGGGATGATGTTGAAATAAGAAGTTTTAGACTCAGGCTTTTTATGTGGTCACTGGTTTAAACAATATGAGCCATGCTGTGGCAAAAGGGGGCATTATTGCATCTCTGTGATGTATTATACCAAGCAAGTCATTGCATAATTATGGATTGATAAAGTCCATTTTTCTAACAACGGGCTGAATCACGGGATAGAATGCAGCATTTTCTCCTCTTGCAACAATGTTTTCTACACTTACAAAAGCAATCTCATCATTTGAAAGCCTTTTTTTCTCTTTTTACAATGCTTCACCCTGTCATTTGTCTCTAACAATCATCTACAGTGGCCAATTATGCTCCTAGGCTCAGGGAAAAAGATTTGCCAAGTCACTGTAAATGTGGATATCATTGTTGGTCTTAAATTTTTTTGAATTACCAAATACTGACCTTACTCATGTTTTAATTTCCCTGAAAATTGCAACAGATGATCTTGCATATGACTAACTTTTTATTCAATTTAATAAATCTCCATATTTACTTATTTAAAACATGTTTAGTTGGAAGTATTAACCCTTTCCCAAACAAGCCCTGGTTTTCACGTGTCTGCAGTGCAAGTCTTTTGAAAACACTGTGGGAAAAGGAGAAGTTGCTCGTAACGAGCAATTTCTCCTTTTCCCACAGTGTTTTCTACCCTTTTTGATAACTTTCTTCCATTTTCATCAAATTTAAAATTGTCGTCTGCAAACTCTTTCAATTTGGACCAGTCCAAAATTTGTCGTTTGGGAAAGGGTTAACCGCCACTAGACTTGTATTCTGGTCGACTTTGATGAAAAAAGGCACTTAGTGATGTTGACAAGGGTCCCAGTCAATAGCTCTCACATGACTCATTCTCTAGGTTAAATATACCATAATGTAGCTTAAATTTGCGCTGGGGGGTACCTCTGCAATTTTTATCAATACTCAAAAATTGCGAGCATTTACATCACGCAAACATATTTGGTTTTACAGTATTGAATGTTTTGTTATGTATTCTCGATAGAAACCCGTCCGGGATCAACAGAGACAACAAAGAGTGAGAAGGAAGACACATCTAAATCTCCTGATCTAGGACCACTGTCAGACTTCCATCAGCTGTTACTGATAAGAATGTTACGTCCAGACAGACTGCCAGTTGCCCTGGCAAAGTACATCAACAAATATCTCTCCTTAAATCTACCTGGTAAATACATATATCTAATTCATCACTTAACTTTTTACCAAACATCAAAATTTTAGATTTGTCCAAATTCAAAGCGTATGCAGGTAACAAATTTCATAACTTGTGGTTAAATTGATGGAATTTGTCGTTAAAAGGGTAAAAAACATGGTGGGAAAAGGAAAAATTTGCTAGCTACCAGCATTCTTTTCTTTCTCTGCAAACTTTTCTAAAACCATTTTGGTTACCAGCATTTTCTTTTTTTTTTTCAAAAAACTATGTTTAACTATCATTGAGCAAGATTTTATTTATTGTCGGCAAATGCTTTAAATTTGGACTGGTCTAAGATTCAGTCTAAGGTTCTGTTGTTGTTAAAAGGTTAAATAAGCATCATCTGATATTTTATGGCTATTCAATTGATTTTTTTTTTGCTCACTTGTTTTTTTAAAAAAATCAGAGTTTTGTTTGGGAAATGTTGTGAAAAGTTGTCTGCTGTTCGACAGTAAAAAAAGGGTTACCTACTAGCCCTGGTTCCAGTCCCTTCACTTTTTCCTTTTCTATCATTATGTTGTTACTTTGTCAATAATAATGAAAATGATGAACAGATAGCTACAAAGATCGATAGCAGACCATGATTCTAAGGAGAGCATGATTTGGAGTAATTGAAATTACTATTGCCTGAACCCAGGCCAGTTACCATCTGGAGATAATGTATCAATGTTCGTTTCAAATTTTTGTATTTCTTTATATTTACAGACCAATCAGAATTCAGCTTACAAGATACTTTGAATGACTCAAAACAGCATCTCGGAATACTGCTGCTTCTCCCACAGAACTTGTCCGACAGTCAGTCACAACCTGTCACCCGACTGAAATTGACACATCCACCTGTAGAAGTCTTGTTTAAACTTGCCAAGGTAAAATCTTTAGTAATATTTCAGCTGGTATTTTAATTCTGAACCAAACAATCAGGTGTTTTTACAGACTGAGGAAGAAGGGTTTTAAAAACATAGTGGATATTGTAAAAGTGGATATTATTGCAGTTCTAATATTTCGCAAATTACCAAATAGTGACCTTACATATGTATTAATTTCTTGTGGCTCAGACAGTCGATTTGTAATCAGACAGTCATGGTTAAATCCCTGCAGATGGTTCTAGTCATGTGAGAGTTCTCTTGAGCATGTCACTGCAGGGCCCAATCCTAGTACTGGAGAAACCTAGGATGGACATTGGTAAGTATGGCATTGCTGTGGTATTGACTGAATTGCTGTAGAAAGTACTACAAAATACTGTTTAACCCTTTACCACACAGTCCTGAGTTTTAACAACCATGAGGAATAAAGTCTTTGAAAATATTGTGGGAAAAGGAGAAAATGCTGGTAATTAATGTTTTCTACCCTTTTAAAGATAATCACATTGTTTGGTTCATGTTAGATTTGTCCTCTGCAGATGCTTTCTGTTTGGATAAGTCTAAGACTTCATTGTTTGGTAAAGAAAATTAAACCCTTTACCACATAATCCTGGCTTTTAAAGACCCTGAAGAAGGTTTTTAAAAACATTGTTGGAAAAGGCAGAAATGCTGGTAACTAGCTTTTTCTCCTTTTCCCACAATGTTTTTCTACCCTTTCAAAGACAAATTCCATCATTTAACAATTAATTTGTTATCTGTAAATACTTTTGATTTGGACAAATATAAGATTTCCTTGTTTTCTAAGGAGTAATAAGAAAATTAAAACATTTCATTAATTCATTACCTATTACTTCATTACAGTCTCAGAGTGTTACAATTGAACATGTATGTATTGGTGAAGGGAGTGAAGTGCTGGTCGAGGAAGCTATTGATACGGCGGAGAAAAATGATGGATGGGTCATCATTGAAGATCTACACCTAGCTTCGGAGAAGTTCTGCAATCAACTGAAGAAGCATCTGATCCGAGTGCAAAGAAGTAGAGAAAAACTGAAAGGTAAGACAGTGATTGTCTGTCTATTTGCATAATGTAGGCTTTATAATGTATAAATCATTTAACCCTTCAACACACAATCCCAACTTTTAATGACACTGTGAAACAAGCCCTTTGAAAACCTTGTGGGAAAAGGAGAAAATGCTGGTAACCAGCATTTTCTCCTTTTCCCACAATGTTTTCTATCATTTCAGAGACAAATTTCATCATTTATGCCACATTTAATTTGTTGTCTGCAACAGCTTTCTTGCTCAGGTCTTTAAAACTTCTGATTGTGTGATAAGGGGTTAACTGATTGTTGAATGATTGTATGGTGTTCAATGCCATTTTCAACACTATTTCAGTTATATCGCAGTGGCCAGTGCACCCATCCATGCTTTCCTGGAGTTTCTTTTAGCAGTGCTACACACAATATTCTTTCCAAGCCACTGACTGCTTTCCCACATAACCGTCATTGAAACAATGGTCAGCAGTGAGAGAGGAATGAATCCTGTCACAATGACTATCATCAGTCCTTGGAAAGAAACTGGCCGACCTGGGGATCGAACCAGCGATCACCCCCTTTGTTCTCAAGTCCTTTACGCTACCGACTGAGCTACCGGGGCTCGGCGAAAGGGTTAATACAAAAGATGCATGACATTTTAGGCCAGAAATATATTCTTTACACCCCTGTAATGGTGAGCTTTAAAAAAATATTGTGGGAAAAGGAGCAACATTCTTGTTACTATCATATTCTCCACAATATTTTCAGTACTTATGAGAATCAATATTTTGCCTGAAATGCATGTCATTTGTGTTATTGAAAACAGTCTTTGGTATGTATAAAAAAAAGTTAACTGTACCTAAAGTAGCATTGCTTGAAATACTTTTCTTAACTCTTATTCTAAAGAATTAAAAAAAAAAAGGGGGCAAAAAGATACTCCACGATATTTTCAACTGATAATTAACATTTTTCTTCAAATGCATGTCATTTGTGTTATTTGAAACAGATTTTGGTAAGTATAAAAACAGCTACCGATACCTAGGGTGGCATTCCATCAAATACTTTTCGTAACATTTTATTTCAAATAATTTAAAATAATAGCAATAAAGTCATGTTTTTTCTACAAATCGTTTTTTACAGCAAGTAACCCAGAAGAGAAAGCAAAGAGCAGTAAGTTCTCGGTGTGGATCACATGTGAGCCAAACAGTCAAGTTCCAGATTTCCTCATACTCAATTTGCACAAGATTTCATGGAACCACATTACAATGGATCTTGTACTGGGTTACGGGGGAGCGGATAATGCTGGAGAAATGTCTACTGAGGGTGGGGAACCACCCCTTGCCATCAACTATAAGTCACCACAAACACATTTGCATACAGGTAACCAGCCCATTCAGATGAATTAGTTCACAGCGCGACCATTTAGTTTCTGTAATTTCACCAACCTACTTTTAGCCTTAACCATACAATCCCAAGTTTTTATGACCTTGAACAAGAATGCTTCTGAAAACTTTTTGAGAAAATGCTGGTAACCAGCATTTTCTCCTTTTTCCCCACAATGTTTTCCACCCTATCGGAGACAAATTTCATTATTTTAAGCTACATTTAAATTTCCATCTGCAAATGCTTTCAATTTGGACAAGTCTACATTTTGCTTGTGTGGTAAAGAGTTAACTGATTAATTTATGCAGCAAAGTTTAAGCAGATGACTTTGAAAGCATCCTTGTTAGATGTGACTTATCAAAATGATTTAACCCTTTACAACACGACAAAAATTTTACACTTGTCCAAATTGAAAGTATTTGCAGACGACAAATTAGATATGGGTTATATGGTGAGATTTGTCTGTAAAAGGGCAGAAAACATTGTTGGAAAAGGAGAAAATGCTGGTTACCATTACTATTCACTTTTGTACTCTTGGTTTAAAACAGTATGCTTCCGCATTCTGACAAGGGAAGGGGCTTTTGCATTTTCGTCTTTTTCAGGTTGGAATTTGGTCGTACATTGGTTCTCTTCCTTTTGACATATACTTCACTAAATTTTTCTTTTTTTTTTTATTTCTTTCTTCTTTCTTATTTTTTTTTTTTTTTTTTTTTTGTATTATTATTGTATAATGCTCGCCATTTTGGCGGAAAAGCAATAAAATGATAATAATAATAATAATAGCTTTCAAAAATATTTTGGGAAAAATGAGAAAACACTGATTACCAGCATTGTTTCCTTTTCTCATGTTTTCTACTTTTTTGGAGAAATACCACTTTTTGACCCACATTCGACTTTTTGAGTGCAAATATTTTGAATTTAGACCAGTCTAAAATTTTGTCAATTGGTAAAGAGTTACAAATAAATCAGCTTATGAATTCATAAAAAAAATTTGCAGCAAAAGTAGCAAGTTCTTGTTTTAACTCTTTACCATACAATCCAGAGTTTTAACGACTCTGAAAGGGAAGGCTTTTGAAAACATTGTGAGAAAAGGAGAAAATGCTGGTAATCAGCATTTTCTCCTTTTCCCAGTATTATCTTCCCTTTCAATTGCAGAAATCATCATTTGACCCACATTTAATTTGTCGTCTGCGAATGCTTTCAATTTGGTCAAGTCACAAATTTTGTCATGTGGTAAAGAGTTAACTTCACCACACAATCCCGACTTTTGATGACCCTGAGAAAGAAGCCTTTTGAAAACATTGTGGGAAAAGGAGAAAATGCTGGTAACCAGCATTTTCTCCTTTTCCCACAACGTGTTCCACCCTACCTTAAATAAATTTTAATTTTTCAGTCACATTTATTTTGTCGCCCGCAACTGCTTTCAATTTGGAGTAGTCAAAAATTTTCTCGTTTGGTAAAGAGTTAAACCAGCATGATTAAGTATAAAAGGTCACAAAATAACCAAGATTATTGTCTTCTTCAGCTATTGTGTCAGTGATGAAGCAGGTCCCAGCCAAGATTTGGGATTTAGTACTTCAAGAAAACCAAAATGTCCGCAACATAGCATTCGCTATCACTGTCATACAAGCCATGCTTGTTGCTAGGCAACTGTTTGGTGCTCAGGGTCTCAGTCTGTACTATCCATTCACATCAGTCCAGACCAGTCAAGCCATTACGCTAGCTCTCAGTAGATATATGAGACCTGCAGAGGATGAAAGTGGGGAACCAGACAGGGCCAAACTTACACAGCTTGTATCAGAGGTATGTTTTGATATCCAGCACTGCTATTATAATTTCATATGATAGCTTTTTACAGAGAAGCAATGACAGATTTTTAACACATGTGAAATTGATGGCTTTTAACTCTGTACCACACAAACCTGTGTTATGATGACCCTGAAAGAGAAGGAGGTTGAAAACATTGTGGGAAAAAGAGAAAATGCTGGTAACCAGCATTTTCTCCTATTCCCACAATGTTTTCTACCAAAGCAAAGACAGAATCATCATTTAAGCTACATTTAATTTGTTGTCAGCAGATGCTTTTGATTTGGTCTAGCCCGAAATTTTTTTGTTCGGTAAAGAGTTAAAACTTGGGAAAAGTAGCATTTACAAGTTAATGCCTGGTTTCTTGGAGATTTCCTTATCATCTAACCCTACACCAGACGACCAATTTTAGACTAGTCGGAATTGAAAGCAATTGCAGACAACATGTCGAATGTGAGTCAAATCAGGGTATTTTTCTATGGTAAGGTAGAAAACATTGTGGGAAAAGAAGAAATGCCAGTTACCAGCATATTTCTGCGGATAGTTAGACATGGAGAAAAGAATGAATAACGATGATGATTTAAAGTAGGATCAGTTTAATACAGCATACCAAATAAAGAGTGGAACATGCATCATGTGTTTCATTTCAACTTGTTACTTGCTATGAGTGACTCTTAACCCTTAAAGCACCTTTCACGACTACAGTTGCATTTGCAGCCTGTGTAGATCAAGATCAGGCTGCACAAAATGTGCAGCCTGATCTTTGATCTACACTGTCCGCTTTGTTGAATCACTCTAGACAAAAGCAACCACGAAATTGCAATCATTTTGGTGGTATTTCTAGGATGAAAATGTCTGATAGGTTTATTCGACGCTCTAAGGGTTAATTATCTTGCTGCAGACCTATACTACCCTTGAAGTTGTGGTATTTTAAAAAAATGCAGGTAACGAGTAAAAGGTTCCTTTGCCGCAATGATTTCATTTTTTTTAAAAGCCTCAATTCATATTGATTATCTGTACAGGTGTCATGTACCTCGATGTTTCAAAAGCCATCTCATGCAAAGGAAGGTAAATTGTATTTTTTTTGCACTTACGATTTTGATGTAAATTCACTGTAATTGGGAAGGTAATTGTATTTTTATGCACTTACAGGTGGTATATGAGAACACTGCTTACTGCATGTTTGACAGAGACTATGTCTCTGCTCTCGTGAAAACAGTCCTTCACAATATTTACTCGGACTCGTCAGGAACGTTGGTGCTTGGAACTGTTGCTATACCCACCCCTCCAGCAAATGTTGGTAGGTAACATCATATCTTTTTATATTGTTATTTAAAGGAGTGAACACTAAAATCTTTACCACATGTCAAAATTTTAGACAAGTCAAAATTGAAAGCATTTTCAGATGACAAAATAAATGTCACTCAAAAATTGAAATTTGTTTGGGGAAGGGTAGAAAACATTGTGGGAAAAGGAGGAAATGCTGGTTACCAGTATTTTCTCCTTTTCCCACAAAGTTTTCAAAAGGCTTCATCCTCAGGGTCACTAAAAGTCAGGATCGTGTGGTAAAGGGTTAATACTTTTTATACCACCAAAAGCAGTTTTTGTTATTGCTAAAAAGTTTGTGGTTTTTTTGGGACAATTTTACCCCATTACCAAATGATCCCATGTTTTAACAACCCTGGTGAAAACAGCTTTTGAAAATATTGTGAGAAAAGTAGAAAAGCTGGTAACCACTTTTAATTTCCTATGTGGAAATTCCTTCTATATGGATTTGTTAAAAATTTTGTGGTCTGGAAATGAGTTAACCCTTTACCACACAACCCTGAATTTTTACCCTGAGACAGAACTGGTAACCAGCATTTTATCCTTTTCCCACAGTGTTTTCTAACCTACCTAGAACTATTTCACTTTTTCAGTCACAATTATTTTGTTGTCTACAAATGCTTTCAATTTGGATGTTTAAAATTTTGTGGTCTGATAATGAGCTAAAATGTTGTTTTCTTACTTTACTTATTAAAAAGCTGTTAATCTTTTCTCTATTTTCAGAACCCAATGAATATGCTTGGTGGTATGACAAAAATGTGGATGAAGAATTCACTCTGCCAGCGCTACAGTTGCATGCTAGTGTTGAAAAAGAAGCAAGTGTTGCAAGGTATGTTTTAATTGGCTTATCCCGCTCCGGCAGCACAGTGGTTAGTGAATCTGACTCATGACCTGGTGGTTGCGAGTTTGGTACCCAGTTGAGGCAAACTTTCTTTCCAGCGATTTTTTGCCTCTCACCTTTGATGCATGTGAGAAAAGTAGTCAGTGGCTTTGGGAAGAAGATTGTGTCAGTACTGGTGTGAGAAAGCCGGGAAACACATGGGTGGGTCACTGACAGCCATGGTATGACCTGACTTGTTAAAATGGCGTTAAACTCCAATACAAACAAACAAAAAGAATTGGCTTAGAAAAATTGTTTTCAGGCTATGTGTAGACAATAGTTTTGGCAAAGACTGTTTTTGATTTTTATTCAAATAGACATCCAACTCTTTACCAAAAGACAAAATTTCTGATTCAACCAAATTGAAAGCATTTGCAGAAGACAAATTATTTGTAGCTCAAATGATGGCTCCTGCCTTTGATAGGGTAGAATACATTGTGGGAAAAGGAAAAAATGCTGGTTATCAGCATTTTTTCCTTTTTCCACAATGCTTTCAAAAGCCTTCTTCTTCAGAGTCATTAAAACATGGGATTGTGTGGCAAAGGATTAAAAAAAGACCAAAAAATCTTGTGGGAGACATAAGTAAAGGGATAAAGTGTCAGCCTGTCACAATAAAGGCTCTTGGTTGAAAGCCAAAGGTGGATTGGTCAACCTTTGGCACTATCTACATCAGGGCACAAATATTTATTAGGTTTCTAGGAAGTTATCTTTGGTTGGAACAATACTGGCTTATATAACCTTCTCTTGTTATACCCAAGAAAAACTGTAATATCTACAAGCTGTCATTTTCCTTTACTTCATATGCAAAGATGCAAGACCAATGTTTTGAAACAACTTCGCTTAACAGTTTACCGGATGACAAAATTTTAGACTAGTCCAACTTGAAAACAGTTGCAGACAACAAAATAAATGTGACTGAAAAATTGAAGTTCATTTTGGGAAGGGTAGAAAACATTGTGGGGAAAAAGGGAAAATGCTGGTTACAATCATTTTATCCTTTTTCCCACAACGTTTTCTACCTTTACCACAATGTTTTCTAGCTTTACAGGGATGAATCCCAATCATTTTTGTCACAATGAATTTGTGGTCTGCAAATGTTCTCAATTTGAACAAGTCTAACATTTTATAATTTAGAAAAGAGTTACGGAAATTTAATTGGTGTTTCCTATACAGCTCTGTAGAGTTTGTGACCCATCTGGACCACTTGTTTGAGACACAGAACATGGAGGCAGGAGACATTGCCATTTCCGATACAACCACCATCAATGTCAAACGGCTTCGCTCCTCGCTGGACCTCTGTGTGGAGGAATTACCTCCCCTGTTGGAGCTTGGTGAGATTCCCGAGTTTGTAAATGAGGACTTCAACTTCCCGTATCATAGACCCAGTGTGATCAGCTTGGCTACAGCCTCCAGCACCATGATGCCAGAAACTATTGGATATGTGCTGCTCCAGGTAGGATTGATTGACTCATGATTGCATGCTGTTTTACGTGGCTTTCAACATTATTTCAGTCATATCACATTGACAGCCCACTTATTTGTGTAAACCCTTGGTTTCACCAGTGCTAGGATACTCGCACAAAAGGTCGTGTGCTTCTAGTGAGACTCAAGCCTGGGGCCTCCAAGTTACGAGTTCAACACTTTACCACTGACCCAATTACAGGTAGGATGACCCTTAACTCTTTACCAAATGACAAAAATGTATACTTGTCCAAATAGCAAATATTTGCAGAGGACAAATTTATTATGTCATGTGATAAAATTTGTTTTTGATATTGCAGAAAAATGGTGGGAAAAGGAGAAAATACTGGTTACCTGCAATTTCTCCTTTTCCCACACTGTTTTCAAAAGCCGTCATCCCAAGGGTTGTTAAAACTCATGATTGTGTGATAAAGGGTTAAACTCCAATTATGTAAGTGCATCTATCTTAATTGTGTTTTGAATTGGGGTATGTTTTTATCAAAATACTCTCATGATTATGCAAAATTATTCCAAATTTTTTTACAGTCAGAGCCTGTTTTAAGCAGCCACACAGAGGAAGTTTTAGGAATGGTGTCTTAACCCTTTACCACACAATCCTGAGTTTTAACGACCCTGAGAAAGAGGCCTTTTGAAAACATTGTGGGAAAAGGAGAAAATACTGGTAACCAGCATTTTCTCCATTTCCCACAATGTTTTCTGTCCTTTTACAGACAAATCTCACCATATGAGCCATATCTAATTTGTGGTCTGCAAATGCTTTCATTTTGGACAAGTGTAAAATTTTGTTGTGTGGTAAAGGGTTAAAGCAGTAGGTTGCTTGATACATATGGCTTCAAGCACAGGTTGACTATTGTTCACTCACACAGAAATGACTTTTATTCAGTCTACTGGAACTCAATGGTGCTTTCCTGTAGTTTCCATCACCAGCACTTTGCACAGTATTCTTTGCAAGCCACTGGCTGCATACCCACATAACCATCATGGAAAGAATGAGCAGAGGTGAGAGAGGAATCATTCCTGTCGCAAAGACTATCATTAATCCTTGGAAGGAAGCTTGGGATTAGAACCTTTGCACACACCCCCCCCCCCCCCCACTATCAAGTCCTATACACTATCAATTGCACTACTGAAGTTTGGAAAGTGGAGAATAAATAGAGAGAAGTGAGTGCATACCAAGATCAGACTGTGTGTATGTGTAGGCTCTCTCTGCAAAACATATATCATTGCTGCATATTGCAGGATAAGTGTTTCGTAAAAATTGCTCACTGTGCGGATATATTTGCACCACTGCTGTTTTGTCTGTTCTGGTTTATCTGTTTGTATACAAATAACCAATCTTCTGTTGTAACTGTGTTTTGTTTACAGGAATGCCTATGGTTAAATTCAGTTCTCTGCCACATCAGACAGCAGATCAGTGAGCTCCAGGAGAACCTTGTAGGGGGTCCAGATGCCCTGCCCCACTGTCATGTGACCACAGTGTTAAGTTTACAGGAGGAACATGTTCCTGTGTCATGGATCCATCCTAACTCACAACCAAGTACTCACTCCTTAGTGTCTTGGCTAGAGGGTTAGTAAAATATGTAACATTTAAAACAGATCTCATTATACCTGTCATGTGACCACAGTATTGATTGATTTTCTGTTCATTATCGCCAACGGTTGCTTATATGTTGATGCCTCCGAAAAGTTGTTAGTTATGTTACAGCGGATAGTGCAAGATACAGGATGTATTATGGATACACATGCAGTAACCCATATTCTAGAACACTCCACTTGTTGTCTTGGGTAGAGGGTAGAATGCATTTTCTCATTTTCACACAATGTTTTTAGAATTTTTATTCTTCAGGGTCGTTAAAACTGAGGATTGTGTGGTAAAGGGTTAAGCAAGATTAATATTTTCCGTCTAGAAATTAAATCCATGTACTTGCAACCTCTGGGCTGCTCTTGTCCAGAATATCTTGGCAAAGCAAACGGGGTGTGGAATGCCATGTCACTGGTTGTCGTAAAGTATGGCAAATCTTAAATCATAATTGATTGATGACTGTTGCTCCTCAACCCTATACCACCCAAGCCAGAGATTTAACAACTGTAAGGTAAAAGGTTTTTTGATAATATTGTAGGAAAAGGAGAAAATGCTGGTAACTTGCATTCTCTTCTTTTCTGGCAATGTTTACTATCCTTTCATAGATAAGTTTCACAATTTCAGTCACAATTAATTTGTTGACTACAAACACTTTGGGATTTGACAAGTCCAAATTTTTTTTTTTCCTTTGGTAAAGAGTTAACCCTTACAGGGCCATGTAAACCTAATGGGCACTTTCATTCTAGAAAAAAGACTAAATAATTGCAGTTTCAAGGTTGCCCTTGTCCAGAATGTCTTAGCATAGTGGACAGTGTAGATTAAAGATCAGACTGTACGTTTTTGGCAGTCTAATCTTGGTCTTCACTGGCTACAAAAAATAACTATAGTTGTGAAAGGCACTTTAAGGATTAATTTTGTTTCCATTCTTATTTCCATAGACATGCGTAAAAGACATGACCAGTTAGGAGCCTTCGTTAAATGTGGTATGATACCAACGTACAGAGATGGTCAGCTGAACGACAACCCAGTAATCGGTCATGGACGCTTGACCAAGGTCTGGCTTGGAGGTCTGGTTAACCCAGAAGCTTTACTGACATCACTCAGACAGGAAAAAGCTGTTGTCAGTCAGTGCCAAATAGATGATGTAAGTACAAGTACATCTGTCATACTATTTGGATATTGTATGTCATTCAGATGAATTGGCAGCTGGTGCAATAAATAACGTGTAAAAACATCTATGTAAATAGTAAAGATTGCTCATAATGAGTAATTCGTTGTTTTCCACTAAGTTTTAACCCTTTACCAAATGACAAAATTTTGGACTAGACCAAATTGAAAGCATTTGCAGAGAAAAATTCAGATGTGACCCAAATGACGATATCTATGTTTGATAGGATAGAAAACATTGTGGAAACAGAAGAAAATACTATTAATGATGCATCAGAGATGTATTAACCCTTTACCACACAATGCAGACTATTAACAACCCTGAGGAAGAAGCATTTTGAAAACATTGTAGGAAAAGGAGAAAATGCTGGTAAGCAGCATTTTCTCCTTTTCCCACAATGTTTTCTACCGTGTCAGAGGAAAATGGCATCATTTGAGCCACATTGAAATTGTCATCTGCAAATGCTTTCAAGTTAGATGGGTCTAAAATTTTTTCATGTGGTAAAGGGTTAAACCCCTTTTGCCAGAGTATAGTTCATACTAGAAGGAAAGGAAGATACCTGGGATGAATGATAGGGAAAACTTACTGGTGAAAGCACTTGCTTGTAACAAGCAGCCGATCCTATTGAAGCCATCATGGAAGTTGAAAACTCAACTATGTATCTTAACTCTACGGACAATTTCTGTCTTGAAATAAGACCCAAATAAGTGCAATTCCAAGAATGTTCTTGAACCTTGTGCAGTCTGATCTACACTGGCCGCAAAGGCAATTTTGTCTTTACATCAAATCTGGACTTCGATTTGCTATAGATTCTTAAAACTGAACTCTTTACCAAACGACAAAATTTTAGACTGGTCCAAATTGAAAGCATTTGCAGATGACAAATTAAATGCTGCACAAATTATGAAATTTGTATTTGAAAGGGTAGAAAACAAAATGGGAAAAGGAGGAAATGCTGGTTACCAGTATTTTCTCCTTTTCCCACAATGTTTGCAAAAGTCCGTTTTCTTGAGGGTCATTAAAACTTGGGATTGTGTGGTAAAGGGTTTATACAGATATTTGCTATGAAGTGTAAATGATTCTTGTGGAATTTGAGGAGAATGAGTCAAAGTTCAAGGTCACACTGATATTTATTGATAAGGCGCTAAAGAAGGGGGCTGTATTTATTTAAAAAATATTGTCACTTTTTTAGGTGATGTTTGAGTGTGTTGTACTGGACACAGACAATACAGAGGAGTATGATGTGGATGAGGGTGGGCTGTTTATCACTAATGTTCATCTTCAAGGGGCCGCCTGGGATTATGACAATGATTGTCTCATGGATGCCAAGTAAGCTATCATCTCTTATCAAAATTTCCAATTAACCACACGATCCCGACTTTTAACAACCCTGAGGAAGAGGGCTTTTGAAAACATTGTGGAAAAAGGAGAAAGTGCTGGTAACCAGCATTTTCTCCTTTTCCCACAATGTTTTCTAACCTTTCAGAAACAAATCCAATCATTTGAGCCACATTTAGTATGTCGTCTGCAAATGCTTTGAATTTGGACCTGTCTAAAATTTTGACATGTGGTAAAGATTTAAGTGTAAAGCTAGCTATTTATGTCCGTTGTGAAACAATTTCTACAGCTTTATTAAAACTGCTTGAAACTAGATTTTGACAAAAGAGTCACATTTTGTTTTACAAAATCAAAATTTCTGTATGGTAATGCTATTCGTGGCTTATGCCATATCAAAAAAGTTTAAGCTTCAACTCTTTACCAAGCAACAAAATTTTAGACTGGTCCAAATTGAAAGCATTTGCAGACGACAAAATAAATGTGACTGAAAAATTGAAATTTGTTTTGGAAAGCGTAGAAAACATTGTGGGAAAAAGAGAAAATGCTGGTTACCAGCATTTTCTCCTTTTCCCACAATGTTTTCAGAAGCCCTCTTCCTCAGGGTCATTAAAAGTTGGGATTGTTTGGTCAAGGGTTAACTTGGTTATAATGTGAGAACTGGTTAAACTCTTACATACCTTTCACAACTGCTGCTGCCAGCGTAGATCAAAGATCAGGGTATGTATTCACCAACCATTCTTGATAACATTCTTGGTCTTATTCTTGAAGATTTTCTAAATTCGAAAGAAACACAACTTCTAATTGGGTAAATCAAATGTTTTAGCCAATCAGAAGTTGTGTTACTTTCATATTTAGAAAATAATAGACAATAAGACTAAGAACATTCTTAAGAATGGTTGGTGAATACAGGCCCACTGCACAAAATGTGCAGTCTGATCTATGATCTACACTGTCTGCTTTGCCTTGAGAATCAGAGCAAGACCTTGAGATTCAGGATAAGAGCAGCCTAGACATTGTAATTATTTAGATCTAATTTCTGGGATGAAAATGCATGTTGGGTTTATTCAGCCGTCTGAGAGGCAACTTTCCAAATTGAAAGCATTTTCAGACAACAAATATGACGTGGCTTAAATAATGTTATTTGTCATTGAAGGGGAGAAAACATTGTGGGAAAAGAAAAATGCTAGTTACCAGCATCTTCTCCTTGTCCCACGATTTTTTTATCAGAGTAATATGAACATGGGATTTTTTTTCTAAAGGCTTAACTCTTTACGACAAGACAAAATTTTTGACTAGTCGAAATTGAAAGCATTTGCTGACGACAAATTAAATGTAACTCAAAAATTGAAACTTGTTTTGGGGAGGCTAGAAAACATTGTGGGAAAAGGAGAAAATGCTGGTGACCAGCATTTTCTCCTTTTCCCACAATGTTCTCAAAAAGCTTCCTTTTTAGGGTCATTAAAAGTCGGGATTGTGTGGTAAAGAGTTAATAAAACTGAAAGTTATAGCAAAAAATTCAAGTTAAGCATGCGCCCTGCTTACAAAGAATGTTTTATGTGTTTTGTAGCCGTGCCCTGTTTGCCATTCCCAGTATTTATCTTAAGCCAGTGTTGCACACAGAATCTCCAGACCCGGAAACCGAACAACAAAGAGCAAGGAAACGTTATGATTGTCCAGTATTTATGAATAAGGTAATGCTTTAACTCTTTACCAAACTGCAAAATTTTAGACTTGTCCAAATTGAAAGTATTTGCAGATGCCAAAATAAATGTGACTAAAAAATTTGGAATTTGATTTGGACAGGGTAGAAAACATGAAGGGAAAAGGAGAAAATGCTGGTTATCAGCATTTTCTCCTTTTCCCACAATGTTTTCAAAAGCTTTGTTACTCGGGGTCTTTAAAAGTCAGGATTGTGTGGTAAATGGTTAAACTCTGTAAAATTGCTATCAGCTCTTCACAGATTTATTTTCATTTGTATGGTTTATTTACTTTCAGAAATTCATGTTTGAAATTCAGGATTATTATTTTGATCCCAATAAAAACAAGATTAATTTTTTACTGTTTCAAAAGTATTTTTCTAAAACATAATGCTATGTTTGTGTGTCACTGCTGAAGGAAAGTTTATCTGTAACCCTTTGGTCACAATGTTTTTGAAAGAGGTCTGCCTCGGCAACATCGTTAGGATAGTTCTTTGGAGTCATCAATGATATCTAATGCTCTTTTGTAAAGTGTGAAAATATTCCTTTTCAGAGTCGGCAGTATCAAGTTACAACATTGGAACTCAACTGCCCTCCCCCAGTTGAAACATGGAAACTATCCCGTGCAGCCATTATTCTGAACCCAGGGCTACCTGAAGACGGAGTGAAGAAATCTCGGTCATATCTCCTCAACCTGAGATCTGTACTGCCCATACCCGAGGAAGAGTCTGAGGGTGAGTCAGAGGAAGCAGATGAAGAGCTCGAAGAATTGGAACCTGACGAGTCTGACACGGAAGAGGTTGGCCATTCTGAGCCATCACAGCTTTCATACAGGTTAGCTTGCTATCATATTGTCATGTATCTCAGAATAAAGTAATTCTTTATAAAATAACCTGAGTTTACTCCATACCACACAATCCCAAATTTTAATGACACTGAGGAAAACCAGGCAAGAAAACATTGTGGGAAAAGAAAATGCTGGTAACCAGAATTTTATCCTTTTCCCACAATGTTTTCTAGCCCGGTCTCTCCCTACGTGTGCTGCAAATGCTTTCAAATCTACAATTTCATCGATTGGTAAAGGGTCATAGACCATTTTGTTTATGCTTACTTTATTTCTCATTTCATCCAGGCCCCTGAGTCCGAAAGCACCACCCCTCCCACCTGGATTAGGTCTACTAAGAGAACCACCCATGGAAGAGGAACCCGACTCTGCTAAAGAGAGACAAGAACAGAGAAAAACACCAACCCGCAAGACGCCTTCTCGCACACCACCAAAGAGTCCCCAACCCAAGGGCACGCCCACTCCAAAGAAAACTCCACCCTCAAAGACAAGAAAATCACCAACACTGTCTGCATTTAAAGAGACAGATAGTGTTGAGAAAAAGGGTAAAACCTCTCCCACACAAGGACAGAAAACCCCTCCAGGACAAAAGACTCCCACTGGAAGAGCATCAAGGACCTCGGTGACCTCAAAGGGTAGGGCTTCAAGAACATCGAAGGAAGAGAAGGATGTCACAGGTGAGGAGGAGAGGCCATTTTCTCAGGCACATGAAGAACCTCAAACTCAGGTTGAAATAGAAACTGATAATCAGGACACTGTTGATGAGACTGCTGAGGAATCTTACAGGGAACCAGAGGAATCTTACAGAGAGCAGGAAGAGTCTTACAGAGAGCAGGAAGATTCTTACAGAGAGCAGGAAGAGGAACCAGCTGAGGAAGAAGTTTATGAAGATCAGGAAGGGGAAGAAGCTGATCAGGTAGAAGAAGGAGGAGAGGAGGAGGCAGAGGTGACTAAAACAGAGGAACAAAATCAAACCAAAGCAACTGATGAGCAGGAGTAGAGGTTTTGAGGAATTTCAGGACTCACTTTGGACAGTCATTGAAATTACAGTATGTGTTATCCGTACAGGATTTCCTCGATATTTTGTGAGAACCTGGTATTATTTTGTGTTTGCTTGACATTCCATTGATAGTTTAAAATAGTTTCATCATTACACATGTATAGCATATTCATATATACATGCATTAATTTCTATTTTCATTGAAACTTATTTATGATATATCCAATGTTGTTGTTATTATAAGAAATATTATTTCTAAATGACTTTATCCATGTATTTATGATTCGTATGATTTGTAAGGATCAAGTTTGCCTCATTTATTTTAGTTTTAATGTATTTATGTTATTTACAGAAAATAATTTATGAAAAAATATATATCAAAATATGGGAATGAAAAAGCAACAAATAACAAGCAGTACTAACAGTGATCAATGTAAATTTTCACAGGTGTAAATTTAACTCTTTCCCAAATGACACATTTTAGACCCTTTCATATTCAAAGCATCAGCAGATGACAAATTTAAAATTGGTACAAATGAGCTTAAGCTCTCTGATAGGGTAGAAAACATGGTGGGAAAAGGAGAAAATACCGGTTAACAGCATTTTCTCTTTTTCCCACAATGTTTTCAAAAGGCTTCTTTTCCAGGGTCGTGAAAACCAGGGATTGTTTGGTAAAGGGTTTAAATCTTTATCAAACGGCAAAAAATTTGGAGTTGTCCAAATTGAAAGCAGACGACAATTTAGATGTGGCAGGAATTATGCTTTTTGGCTGTGAAAGGGTAGAAAATATTGTGGGAAAGAAGAAAATGCTGATTTTTACCCTCTGGGAGATAAGTCCCATCAATGGAGCCACATTAATTTGTTGTCTGCAAATGTTTTCGATTTGGACAAATCCAGAATTATGTCATCTGGTAAGGAGTTAGATGTTTCTCCCTTGTATTATCAGTCAGTTTTTTGGTACGTAAAAAAAAAATACCAGTACGTTAATGGGTTAACCCTTTACCCCACAATGCAAACTTTTAATGACTCTGAGAAAGAAGGCTTTTGAAAACATTATGAAAAAAGGAGAAAATGCTAGTTACCAGCATTTTCTCCTTTTCCCACAATGTTTCCTACACTATGAAAGACAAATTTTATGTTTTGAGCAACATTTGTACGTCTTCAAATGCTTTCAGTTTGGACATGTCTATATTTTTGTCATGTGGTAAAGGGTCAACCTTTTTTGTTGAATATTCCCATAAATGTTGGAGGATTGTGAAGTATATTTCATTGATAAGTGCTGCAGTTTGAAATCAATGTATATTGTTAGTATGTAAGCATAATTTATGTCTTGTATGGCCTAAATAGCTGTAAAGGAACTATGCCAACCTCTAGTTGATACAGATGTGATTTTGTTGTGTCTTAATCCTTTACCAAACCACAGGTGTTCATTTTGTGACAAACTTCGCCAGCTATATAATGTAATATATACCCGTTATATTACATTATATAGATGGTTAAGTTTGTCACAAAACGAACGCCTATGAACCAGACGACAAAATTTTAGACTAATCCAAATTCAAAGCATTTGCTGATGACAAAGTAAATGTGACTCAAAAATTGAAATTTGTTTTGGGGTCGAAAACATTGTCTGAAAAGGAGAAAATGCTGGTTACCTGCATTTTCTCCATTTCCCACAATGTTTTCTTCGCTCTCAAGGTCCTTAAAAGTCGGCATTGTGTGGTAAAGGGTTACACTGTCTAATTAAATTAATCTTGTTATTTCTTCCGTTTTTTATTATTGTGATACCTGTGTTGAATAAAATGAATTTGAAACTTCCAACAGATCTGTCATTGTATTTAAGTCCTTCCCAAACAAGCCTTGGTTTTAGCATGTCTGCAGCACAAGTCTTTTGAAAACACTGTGGGAAAAGGAGAAATTGCTCGTAATGAGCAATTTCTCTTTTTCCCACAGCGTTTTCTACCCTTATAGAGAACTTTTTACCATTTTCATCAAATTTAATATTGTTGTCTGCAAACTCTTTCAATTTGGACCAGTCCAACTTTTGTCGTTTGGGAAAGGGTTAAGTGGACCTCTGGCAAAAGGGGATTTAATGTATCTCTGTGATGCATTATACCAAGCAAGTCATCATACAGTCATGGATCTATTAAATTCCATTTTGTCTGACAACCAACAGAATCATGAGGTAGAGTCCTTGAACAAGAAGAAAATTGACCAATAGCCATGCTCTGTGAAAAGGGGGCCTAATGTATCTGCGTAAGTATCAACCAATACCTGCCTGCGCAGTCCAAACAGGCTTACATGGGTCAAAACCGTCTGCTGTTTGTAAATTTTCTGCATATCAAAGGACCATTCTACCTCCAGACCAAGTCGTTTATTGGGCAAAATGGATTTTATTGATCCGTAATTAACCCTTTACCACGCAATCCTGAGTTTTAACGACCCTAAGATAGAGACCTTTTGAAAATATTGTGGGAAAAGGAGAAAATGCTGGTAACCAGCATTTTCTCCTTTTCCCACAATGTTTTCTACCCTATCAATACTTTCATCATCTGAATAACATTTAATTTGTCGTCTACAAATGCTTTCATTGTGGACAAGTCTGTATTTTGCTCATGTAGTAAAGGGTTAAGTGTTGACTTGCTTGGTATAACACATTATAGAGATGTAATAAAACCCATTTTGCCTGAGCATGGCTTATGTTAATGTTGCAAAATGTATGATGCACAATACACAGCTTAACCCTTTACCAGACGACAAAATCTTAGCCTTGTCCAAATTGAAAGCATTTGCAGACGACAATCTCTATGTGGCTCAAATGGTGCAGTTTTTCTTTGATAGGATAGAAAACAATGTGGGAAAAGGAGAAAATGCTGGTTACCAGCATTTTCTCCTTTTCCCACAATGTTTTCAAAAGGTTTCTTTCCCAGGGGCGTCAAAAGGCGGCATTGTGCGGTAGAGGGTTAACCACCACAACTTCATGCTCAAGTAATGAAAAAGAAAATATACAAAGAAGCTTGATCTATCTTTTTCATAATTTTATTTTCATAAACATGTATTTACAGAACTGCAATTATGCTACATGAATTCAACTTCACCCTTTGAGTGCCAAATACAGTGCACAAACCAGACCTTTCGACTGGCTGACTCCTGACTGCAACTAAAGGGGGTTTAATGCATCTCCATGATGTATTATACCAAGCAATTTATCACAGAACTATGGATCCATAAAATCCATTTTGTCTAACAACCAACTGAATCATGATTGATTGATTGATTGTATGGTGTTTAAAGCCATTTTCAACATTATTTCAGTTATATCATGGCGGCCAGTGCATCTATCCATGCTTTCCTGGAGTTTCTACCAGTACTCTGCACAATATTCTTTCCAAGCCACTGGCTGCTTTCCCACATAACCATCGTTAAAACAATGGTCAATGGTGAGAGAGGAATGAATCCTGTCGCGATGACTATCATCAATCCTCGGAAAGAAATTGGCCAAACTGGGGATCGAACAAGCGACCTACTGTTCTCAAGTCCTGTACACTACCGACTGAGCTATGGGGGCTTGGCAAATCATGAAGTAGACAGATACTTTGATCTGCAGAAAATTGAATGGTAGCAAAATGTCTCCACTCAGGTCAGCCTGTGCGGACTGCACAGGCTGACCACAGCTGATCCTTTTTGCCAAAGCATTAAATCCCTTTTCACATAGCATGGCTCAAATACGTTCCAGATCTATGGAAACATCCATGTAAAGTATGGGTGATCAACTTGAATTTAGATTTGATGAAGAAGTAATGCAGAAACATGGTAGCTAGAGAAGAAATACCTCATTACCATTACTTTCTCCTTCTGCAACAACGTTTTCAAAACTGATTTGCTGAAGTAATGAAACTTGTGAACTGGTGGTGATGTGTTAAAAGAGACATACATATTGCAATATCCATTCTGCTTTAGTCTGAATATCTTGAAAAAGACTGATCAAGATGCCAAACAGTAAAGTTCCAAGACAAAACTTCTCATTCCAAGTAGTCCTATAACTAATGCAGGAATAACTGAAGTCCTCAAAAGACTTAAATTTGTATCAAAACAACAGAAGATTTTGGACTGTTAGCAGATGAAAACATAACTGAAGTAAAACTGGGGGATCTGTTTTAGAACGGATAGGAAACATTGTGGGAAAAGGAGAAAATGCTGGTTACCATCATTTTCTGGTTATCCCATTATGTTTTTCAAACGCCTTTTCCTTCAGGGTATTTAAACCCTTTCAGCACCATAGGCAAAAACAGCGACTTTTGTGGATGGCATAGATCAAGATCAGACTGCACAGAATGTGCAGTCTGATCTCTGATCTATACCTTCCGCTTGTTTGGTCAAGCCTATATGATAAAAATCTTTCAGACTCGGTGGATTTGTTTTACAGCCATCAAAAGAAGCCGAATTTGTTTATTTGACGCCGAAAGAGTTTAACTCTGGATTGTGAAGTAAAGAGTCAAGGTCATGTGACTGGGTTGTCCTATGAAATTTTTTAGCACAGAACGTGCAGTCTGATCTTTGATCTATACCTTCCGCTTGTTTGTTCAAGCCTATATGACAAAATTTGTTCGGAGACTCAGTGGATTCTATTTACGGCCATCAAAAGAAGCCGAGTTTGTTTATTTGGCACTGAAAGAGTTAAACTCTGGATTGTGAGGTAATGAGTCAAGGTCAGGTGACTGGGTTGTCCAATGAAATTTTTTATCAAATCTTTCCCTCATAGTGTTTATTTTGTCATTTCATTTGTCATTTTTTTCTTTATGCCATACCATTTATCAAGCATCTAGAACAATACGAGCCATGCTCTGTTAAAAGGGTTTAATACATCTGCAAAATGTATTGGCCCAGGTCAGTCTGTGCACTCTGCCTAGGCTGATCCAAGTCCAAACATTTAGCTATAGGTCAATTTTCTGCAGCTCAGAGGACCAGTTTACCTCATGATTCAGTTGGTTGTTAGACAAAATGGATTTTAATGCAACAAAAATTATGTGATGACTTGCTTAGTATAATGCATGACGGAGATGCATTACAGTCCATTTTGTCAGAAAATGGCTCATATCTATTGGTATATTAACCCTTTACCACACAATCCCAACTTTTAACGACCCTGAAAGAGAGGACTCTTGAAAACATTGTGGGAAAAGGAGAAAATGCTGGTAACCAGCATTTTCTCCTTTTCCCACAATGTTTACTACCCAGTCAAAGCCAGAAATCATCAATTTAGCAACATTTCATTTGTCATCTGCAAATGCTTTGAATTTGATCCAATCCAAAAATGTGTCGTTTGGTAGGGAGTTAATAACCTATGCACCAGCACGATGAATTCGTGACACCTGTGTACATATTTTCAAAATGGCACTTCTCGAATAAATGTTGTATAACCTCTTCTTTGAATGCTTAGAAAACTGAATGAATGAAACATTTCTTTTCAACATGGATTACTGCCAAAATCTTGTCATTTCTAAATTGTTTTTGCCAAAATATATTAAAAAGAAAAAGACAGTGTAGGATCAAGGATCAGACTGCATGTGTGAAGTCTGATCTTGATCTACACAGTCCCAAGAGAAAATGGAGCAGTTTCAAGCACTGTAAGGGTTAATGATACATAATGGGTATATGAGGTTACAAAATGAGTCCAAATAACTATAACAATACTAGACGAAAAAACAAAACTCAAATTGACATGAGCTGTCTATCAGCGCAGACTTAACACAAAAACTGAAAAAGAAGACAACTTTTGCCTTTGAGGTAATAGAACATTGTGTGAAAAAAAGAAAGTGAGCCATACTCTGTGAAAAGGGGACTTAATGCATCCGCCAAAAAAAAAAAAAAAAAAAAAAAAAAAAAGTAACGACCCATGTCATCCTGTTGACAAGTCAAACTTTTGCCGTTGGTCAATTTTCTGCATTGCAAAGGACCATTCTATCTCTAGATCCAGACGACTGTTATACAAAATGGATTTTATGGATCCATAATCATGTGATGACTTGCTTGGTAAAATGCATCACAACAAAGCAGTAAACCCCTTTTTGCCAGAGCATGGCTCAAATACATGTAATGGCATTTCCTCATAATGTTTTCAAAGTTTCTTTTCTTCAAGGTTTTTCAATTATGGGATTGTTTGCTAAAGATTTTAACCAAACATTTTCAGTTTAATTCAAAGACTAGCTATCTGATTGGCTCAGAGAGAATTTCTCAGCCAATCAGATGGCTAGACATGGAATCAATAATCAGAACACTATCTAGAATAGTGTGTGAATGAAGAATTCAACACTATTCCTGAAAACAAAATTTTAGACTCCCCAGTGTTGACATATTCCCTACTTACATGTTAAATACGGCTCAAATGTCAGAAAGGTTAGAAAACAATTAAGGAGAAAGAGCAAATACTGGTTAACTTTTTACCAAACGACAAAATCTTAGACTTGTCCAAACTGGAAGCACATGCAGACAACAAATTAAAGGTGGCTCAGATGGTGGAATCATCTTTGATAAAACAGAAAACATTGTGGGAAAAAGAGAAAATGCTGGTTACCAGTATTTTCTCCTTTTCCTGCAATGTTTTCCAAAGACTTCTTTCCCAGGGTCATTAAAACCCCGGATTGTTTGATAAATGTTTAACAGCCTTTTCTCCATGTTTTCGAAAGCCCTCTTCTTTAGGGTCTTAGGAACACAGTTTTATTTCATAGAGGGTATATTCAATAATAAGAATTGACATTCTGTGATGACATCCCAAGATATAACTGTAACGATACTGTCCCAATTAAACATGTAAATAAGGCTTTCGCTAGAAGTAATGTCCAGGAACCAAGTCCGACAGCATGGATTAAAATTCTGAAACAGAAGGTAAAGTCTTTTGTTAGTACAAACTTGTTCACCTGACAAAGCGTATTAACCCTTCTAGCACCTTTTACAACTATAATTGCTTTTGCAGCCAGTGTATGTCAAGATCAGACTGCACAAAATCTGCAGTCTGATTTTTGATCTACTCTGTCCACTTTGCTCAAACACTTTAAGGCTACAGCCATCATGATATTATAATTATTGAGGACATATTTCTACACTATCTATAAATACAAAAAGTAGACCAATTGTCAATGTAATTCAGAGAAAAGTGTTTGTTAACTATGTTAGCTATCATTCTGAAGCCCATACTAACCCATTACGTTTTTTTTTTTTTCCCCCAAAACCCTGTAGAATTGTTCTTCAGGAAAAATTGTGGAAATTGGATAAAATGCTGATAACAAGTATCTTTTCCTACAAAGTTAGTTACCCTCCCATTAACATAGTACGTTATTAATTTGTCTTCGGCAATTTTTTTGTAAAATCACGATCAAGAGTTTAATGATATGTCGTTTGGTAAAGACCAATCTTTGCAAAAATACTTGCGAAATCTATAGGTAAATCTCCAACAGAAAATGATTCATAACTTCTATCACCTCCCATAATGAATTTGAAGAGGATAAACGGAAACAATTTACAGTGTATGGAGGAGAAATGGATCATTATTAGCAATTGCACATTTTACTAAAATACTTGCACAAGTTGTCGGCTTAAAAAACAGTTGTCTGTAGGCCGGATGGTAACTTTTTTTTTTCCACATTATCTGTTGAAAAATTTATTTCCAAAATAGGATTATTATGCTAGCCAGCAATGACAATAAAGAGGAGTCCTTGATATAAAATTTCCTCTTCATCTTCTTATCACAAACTCCTGGGTCTGTATTCACCAACCATTCTCAAGAACATTCTCAGTCTTATTCTCTAAGATTTTCTAAATTTGAAAGTAACACAACTTCTGATTGGCTAAACCAAATGGATTTCGTTTAGCCAATTAGAAGTTGTGTTACTTTCAAATTTAGAAAATTCTGGAGAACAAGACTAAGAGAGTTCTTAAGAATGGTTGGTGAATGTGATGGCTTTTAAAACTATTGTGGGAAAAGCAGAAAATACTGATAACCAGCATTTCTTCCTTTTTCCACAATGTTTACTACCCTTTTCACAGGCAAAATTCAATGTGTCATCTGCAAATGTTTTAAATATGGATGAGTCCAAAATTTTTGGTCTGGTAAAGGGTTAGTTCCAATACTTGAAATAAACAATTTCTTTAACCCTTTACCAGACAACAAAATTTTAGACTGGCCGAAATTCAAAGCATTTGCAGACGACAAATTACATGTGGCTCCAATGATCGGCTTTGTTTCTGAAAGGTTAGAAAGCATTGTGGGAAAAGGAGAAAATGCTGGTTATCAGCATTTTCTCCTTTTCCCACAATGTTTTCAAAAGTCTAATTTCCCAGATGCAATAAAACTCGTCATTGTATAGTAAAGAGTTAAAGGCCCAGTAGCGGCCAAAAATAAACAATGCAGGTGTTAAAATGCATCTAAACATTTAAGAGTACAGAAACTATTGTGAAGATGACAATCTGTTATTGTGTGGTCAGTCCAACTGTTAATCGCTGGCAGAAAAGTGAATTTTAAAATCAGGTAAAAAGTAAACAAAAAATAGAGCGATCTGGCAACTTTTTACCTACAAGTAGTTTTAAAATTAATTTTTCTGCCAGCTAAAAAAAAATCCTACTTACTCTACAATAAGTGGCCTATAACAACTAAGTGCCAATAACGTCATTACAACAGGTACAAAAGATTTGTTCAGGTCGTTTCTGTTGTATATCCAGACTAACATGGCTGTACTGATGTGATGAACCTGAAATACAGACAAAACTTTATTAGTTGATTGATTGCATGGTGTTTAATGCTGTTTTCAACATTATTTCAGTAATATTGCAGCAGCCAGTGCACCAATCCATGCTTTCCTGGAGTTTCTTTTACCAGTACTACGCACAATATTCTTTCCAAGTCACTGGCTGCTTTCCAACGTAACCATCTGCAAAACAATGGTCACCGGTAAGAGAAGAATGAACCCTGTTGCAACGATTATCATCAATCCTCTGAAAGAAACTGGCCGAGCACTGTTCTCAAGTCCTGTACGCTACCGACTGAGCTACCGGTGCTCAGCAAACTATTCTTTGAGATGATCACTGGTATTAAACAACCAACTGTTTTAAAAGATCACTGTTTTGATTATACGTCCCACCTGAAATTCAATTAACTAAATTTGCTTTAACTCTTTACCACACAACAAAACTCGAGGCAAGCCCAAATTCAAAGCATTTGTAGACTACAACTTCAGAGTGGCTCAAATAATGGAATTTTTATTTGTCCGTGAAAGAGCAGACAAGTGGGAAATTAGACCAATTTGCACGCAAAAATGAGTATTAGTACCACAGCAACGAAAGCTCATGAAATATCACAGGGATTCCCAAAACTGTGTCTTGCACATCGACAGTTTCATGCTCATGGGTGTAAAAAGTTTTGATAAAATGAAACCTAAAGTAAACATATTTGTGACCTATGTATAAAACTATATGCATGTCCAGAGATGGATATTTGGCTTAACCATTTCCCAAACAAGCCCTGGTTTTCACGTATCTGCAGTACAAGTCTTTTGAAAACACTGTGGGAAAAGGAGAAATTGCTCATATTGAGCAATTTCTCCTTTTCCCACAGTGTTTTCTACCCTTTTTGATAACTTTCTGCTATTTTCATTAAATTTAAAATTGTCGTCTGCAAACTCTTTCAATTTGGACCAGTCCAAAATTTATTGTTTGCGAAAGGGTTAAGGGACAAACAAAATGGCTTAT
This sequence comes from Tridacna gigas, assembly GCA_945859785.2. NCBI lineage: Eukaryota > Metazoa > Mollusca > Bivalvia > Cardiida > Cardiidae > Tridacna > Tridacna gigas. The sequence continues at coordinate 6,345,219 of OX244035.2, forward strand.
TCCTGTGTAACCTTGAGATTATTCCAACTTACTAAGCTAATATTTGAGTCCAAACTCATCTGTATGTATTTCCAGTCAAACTCTACACCTCTGGCTCCCACCCATAATGGAAGGAATCTGTAAACAAATGTTAATTAAATATGAGCCATGCTCTGTGAAAAGGGGGGCTTAATGTATCTGCAACAGATACTGACCCAGGTCAACCTGCGTATTTGGCGCAGGCTGGCCTGGGCCGAAACTTTTCGCTCTTTGTCGATTTTCTGTATGTCCAAGGACCAGTCTACCTCATGATTCAGGTGGACAAAATGAATTTTAGGGATCCATGGTATAAGTATGTGATGTCTTGCTTAATATAATGCATCATGGAGACACACTAAACCCCTTTTTCTTAGAGCATGGCTCATACACAAAGTTTTCATCATTTTAAAAGAAAGGGGAAAGGAAGCTAGAAATGCCACCAATTTTTGAGTTCCTACCCTCTGAAGTAACTATGCAGCATGAAAAAAAAATGCAATAGTAAACTGAAAATAATCTTGTAATGTATAAACAGTCAACATGGATTAGGGCTCAATACATGGGGCTCAAATGATGGAATCTGTGACAGCATGGAAAATATGGCAATTACGGGACAGAACCAGACCTGTCACAAGCAGATGAATATTTCCTTCCCCCTACACCCATGGGCAGCTTTAACTGTTTACCACACAATCCCGACTTTTAACGACCCTGAGAAAGAAGCCTTTTGAAAACATTGTGGGAAAAAGAGAAAATGCTGGTTACCAGCATTTTCTCCTTTTCCACAATGTTTTCTACCCTTCCCAAAACAAATTTCAAATTTTCAGTCACATTTATTTTGTCATCTGCAAATGCTTTCAATTTGGACTAGTCTGAAATTTGTCATCTGGAAAAGAGTAAACAACTTTTTGTTAGGTTGAAAAAATTGCTAATATTCACAACTGCTTTTAATAGCATTTGTAGTCTAAATCTAAACTTGGAAAGTAATACAATTTCTGATCGGTCAAAACAAATGGCTTAGCCAATCAGAAATTTTGTTCAGTTTGAATTTACAAAATTCCCGAGAATCAGAATTGGAATGCAATTTAGAACGGTGGTGAAAATGACCCTGTAAATAATGGCATGACTCATCATTGTCTAAAATATTTAATTTCTAACCATTTCAGACTTGACCTAATTGAGAGCATAATTTTACTCCAACAACAAATTAACTCTTACCAAACAACTAAATTTTAGACTTGTCCATATTGAAAGCATTTGCAGACCACAAAATAAATGTGACTCAAAATTTGAAATTTGTTTTTGAATACATAGAAAACACTGTGGGAAAAGCAGAAAATGCTGGTAACCAGCATTTTGTCCTTTTCCCACAATCTTTTTTTTAACCTTTCAGAGACATATCTTCTCATTTGAGTCATATTTAATTTGTTGTCAGCAAATGCTTTCAGAATGGACCAGTCTAAAATTTTGTCATTCAGTTAAGACTTAAATGTGGTTTAAATGATTGGATTTGTTTCTGAAAGGTTAGAAAACATTGTGGGAAAAGGAAAAAATGCTGGAAACCAGCATTTTCTCCATTTCCCACAACGCTTTCAAAAGCTTTCATTCTCAGGGTCATTAAACTCGGGACTGTGTTGAAAAGGATTAACTCAACCTACCTGGTCACGATTAATTCTGCAGTCGCCCAGCCAAGTCCTGCAATCATAAATCTTAGTTGTCCTTTACCTGATAGTTTGGTCATTACAAAGTATATACCAACTAAATCTGCAAGGTCTACTGTACATTTCATCAGTTCCTAGAGAATGTGAAAAAAAGAAATGGTTACCTGGATTTACCTGTGATTAATTCCACAGGTAGGAACTTGAGGTTGTTTGGTAAAGTTTTAAAACTCTTTAGCCTATGATAAAATTTTACACTTGCCGAAATTGAAAGCATTTGCAAACAACAAATTAAATGTTCCTCAAAAGAAGGAATTTGCTCTAACAATAATAGAAAACATTGTGGGAAATGGAGACAATGCTGGTTACCAGCAAATTCTCCTTTGCACACAATATTTTCAAAAGCGTTTTTCCTCAAGGCCATTAAAACTCAGAATTATGTAGTTAAGGGTTAAAGCTATGCTGTTTTCTGCATTGTTATCTATCAGTGCTTTATTCTCTTTTCTTTCTCAAGGTTCATTTGGTAAAGGGTTAAAGCCAATGCTCCAGATAATTTTCAATGACATCAGTACAGTACTGATGAAAATCAAGATTAATCAGTACCAGCATATGGGGATCAGTACCAACATTTGAGTAATGAGACTGATTAAAGTCAAAATTGGTTTTCTTGCATTTGCTCTTATATAAGCATTACTGTAAAACTACATATTATTTTACCTAGTAACAGTATGATGTTTACTGTACAAAGTGTAGAGCAGGTTTGTAGTAACAAATATGCAACTCATAATCATTTTTTGAAGCGATCTTCTTTTCATGCTATTTAATTTTTGGAAAAATATTTGTGCAGGATTTGACATAAATTTGTCAAATAGGGTCGCAAATAACTTTAAAACCTGTAATTTTTCGCTAGAAAAGCAGATATCATAAATACTTTTTAATTCACCTGTGCTTCAGTTTTGGAGACATTTTTTCCAACTTGGCCCAAATTGGCGCCACTGGCGATCAACAGAGAGCCCATCTGGGTGCATGCGCTTTTTGCTTCATATTTTTTGTGCATGATTATTCAATTTAGAGCGTGAATTATTGCACATTTATACATAAATGGGAACAGAGCTTAAGTCTCGGCCAGTCTGATTTTATCTTTCAACGATTCTCAGTTTTGTTAGGATTATTTGGTTCTGGAGATGGATGAAATAACCTAGTCAGACGTTTCTGTGTATTCCACGACTTTTTTGAAGCACAAACTATTCATTCAGAACATACATGTACATAGTATGATTATCCGCTGGTCCCTCACCGTAATCGATAAAAACTTGACTAAAGCCGAGATGCAGGGTCTAATTCCAGTCCGAGCCAATTTTCCCTTTTTATTTAACCGGAAAAAATTGGAAAATCGCTCGGCAATCCCAAAGATATCTGAATGTTTGTCTGGAAAGAGTAAGCTCCCTTTCATTGTGTACGGATTCGTACCCTATATTTTACGTACCTGGAAAAACGTTCTGTATTGAGTACGGAATTTTGTAAAAAAAAAGATGCGTAACAATCAGATCGTCATCCGTAAATTACGTGAATACGGACCTTATCTGGAGCACTGAAAGCTATAACTTTTTTTTTGCTGACAGTATTGTTATGTACAAGTATCTTATTCTCTGTTCTTTCTCAAATGAACCTTATGATTACCTTTCATATTTTCATTTTTGTTTTTTCTCTAAAAGATATTACAAGTAAAAATACAAGAGTACCCCATCCAGATGCCTACTGCCAACACTTGGCTGTGGTTGCTTGACTTTCAGGGGAAATTCTAAGTCGAAAAAGGGGCATAACTGTGTCAAAAATACTTTGATGGTTACCTGCCCTTGTTGTACAGGCTCCCCTTTTGATAGTTAACAACTTGTCCAAGTTTGAAGCAAATATCTTCAATAATAAAAGAGATATTACAAAATGTCTCAGTTTTCACACTGCGACATAGACGACCACACCAGAGCTACGACAATACCTCGATGTTTTCTTTGAAAACATGTGTGCTAAAAATACAAGTGTCTTACACCGATTACATCTAGCCCTTCTGTTAAAGTCTCAGTGGTTGGGAAGAAAGTTGCAAGAATCAACATTTTACAAAGCTGGGTAAATAGGTAGGCTCCTCCTGCTTGCACACATTTCCAGAAAGCACTGTACTCTGCCCTGTAAAGTAATTGGGAAAGGGGGTTCAACACTTTACCAAATGACAAAATTTTAGATTTGCCCAAATTGAAAGCATTTAAATTTTGGTGAGACAAAATAACTGTCACTCAAATATTGAAAACTGTGAGCGAAAAGGTAGAAAACATTTTGGAAAAAGTAGAAAATGCTGGTTATGAACATTTTCTCCTTTTTCCAAAATGTTTTCAAAAGTCCTTAGGTTCAGTAAAAGTCGGGATTGTGTGGTAAAGGCTTTAGCGCATTTTCACAATGCATCATGCCAAACAAGTGTTCCCAGAGTAGTGATCCACTTTTGTCTAAAAAATGACTGAATCATGAATTAGAATGTCTTTTGGCATGCAGAAAATTTACCTGTAGCAAAAACTATCGACCCTGGTCAGCTTGTGCTGACTGTTCTGGCTGACATAGGTCGAAACTTTTGACAGATGCATTTACAAACCTTTCATGGGGCACGACTTATAAACAAGGACACTATTATCTTGTTACCTCCTGACACCTATCTGCGACAGAAAACTTTTTCCCAAGACCAACTTTGTCCTGTGGGAATACTGAAAAACCTTACAAGCCCTTCATTTGAGCTTACTTGTTCTTAACAAAAAAAAAAAAAAAAAAAAAGAAAAGAAAACTGGGGACAGTTTTTTTCACAAGTTACAGTGATTTCATTTTGACAGAAGAATTCAAAGAAGATTTGAAACCCCAATCTATATCCACGATATTCAACCGGCACAAGTACCCCACCCATTCTAAGACTGTTTTTGTTAAACAGTGTGACTGGCCAGTGGACAAATTGAACATGTTTTTCAGGTATAAACTAGGGAATGAAAATATCGCTTACAAGCCAGAGCATTTGTAAACTAAGACATAAGGGACGTAGGCCAGCGCTACACAGTTTCCAAAGTGAAATAAAGTCATGATTTGACAGAAGACTTTCTTCTCTTTCGATGACAAGCATGGACGGTCACTGTTATAATCACGAATTTCGTGAAAAATTGTATCATTTCTCTCAATCGGTGTTACAGTAAATTATTTATCCAAAAGTTGTGGAAAAATGACTGAAAACAATATTAGTGAAATCTTTTCCAAATTTCAAGATTATCTTGAATCAGACCAAAATTTAAGAGAGGTAATCTTTTGTTATGACATTTTATCAGACTGTCATTTGTTTAGGTTGACTAGATCTATTCTTTGGGTGGAAGAAGATTCGGACCCAATAAGTTTCGGCCCAAGCAAAAGTGGAGAAGATTCGGACCTAAGAAGAATCGGCCCACATTGGAGAAGATTTGGCCCCAATTTTACATTATGTTCATTTTGTTGATATTGTTGTTTTCACTTATTGTTACGTAACAATAGCAGATCCACCTTCAAAGAAATTAAACGTTGGCTGTATTCGACAACAGGTGAAAGGCGAGCGACAATGTAAATCCAGTATTACACACAAATATTGGGGTGTTATATAGGATTTACACTGTCGCTCAGCTTTCACCAGTGTATTCAACTGGTAATTACGGTTTTTCATGTTGCACATATTGTATTTGACGGGTAAATTTCACAGTTTTGTAAACTTTCCTTATGTACAAACAATTCGCTCTCAAATTGTCATATTGTCTGTGCAGCACGAAATGGGCACCTTCATTTTTGTGCTTCACAAATGTTGATAGTTGAATATAGCTAATAATGACTGAAACTGCTGCTTTCATAGTTTGAGAGTTGTTATGCACACTTTGTTATTAAAGATGTATGATTGTTTTTGTTTTGTGGTTGATTTTATCTTAATATTGCATGTTGATTATAAAGTTTCCTGTCTGCCAGAGTCTATAAATAGTAACAGTAACACTACCTGACTCTATAGCAATGACAGGATATAAAAAGTATCTAACCAATGAATTGCAAATCATAATCACATGGGACAAAGCTGGTACAAAATTTGATTGGCCTCCACTGATGGATAAACAGGGTGTTTACATATAGACAGAAAAAGGGTTTTGCTCTCCCACCATTGGTGCATAATGTGTCCAGATAGCTGGGTCTGGTTATCATAGATCATTTTGATTTGGTCCTATAGAAAGTTTTCTTTCATAACTACATAATTAATTATTTAACCCTTTACCACACAATTAACAACCCTGAAATGAAAGGCTTTTGAAAACATTGTGGGAAAAGGTAACCAGCATTTTCTCCTTTTCCCACAATGTTTTCTACCCTATCAAAAGGAGAAATCACCATTTTAGCAACATTTAATTTGTCCTCTGCAAATGCTTTCAGTTTGGTCCATTCCAAAATTTTATCGTTTGGTAAAGAGTTAAGCGCACATGGCATTTGACCCTTTACCAAACGACAAAACTTTAGACTGGTCCAAATTGAAAGCATTTGCAGATGACATTATTAATGTTACCGAAAAATGGAAGTTTGTTTTGGGAAGGGCAGAAAACATTTTGGGAAAAGGAGAAAATGCCGGTTACCAGCATTTTCTCCTTTTCCCACAATGTTTTCAAAAGGTTTCTTTCTCAGGGTCATTAAAAGTCGGGATTGTGTGGTAAAGAGTTAAAGATAAATCCTTATAGCTACAGAGAAAAAACTCTGTTAATTCTTTACTGCACAATGCCGCCTTTCAATGACCCTGGGAAAAATTTCACCATTTGAACCATATTAAAATGGCTTCTGCAAATTCTTTCATTTGGACAAGGCTAAAATTTTGTCCTCTGGTAAAGGGTTAAAACTTGAAAGTGTGTATCATAGCTAAGCTGTGTAAACATAGATAAATGACCAATATATATGGTGTGAGGGATAGAAAAACGCAAGGGATGTTTTCTCATTTAACACCGAAAATGACAAAAGCGATTGCTTTGAAGGCCTGCAAGGCATGAAATGCATTTTCTCTCCATCGTAATCTGTGCAGTCTTGCAGCCATCAGGGGCAACATTTAGCATGAAGATACAAGAATGATCATAGTTTCATAAAATAAGGATGAAATGGTTTAAAAACTGGCTGTAAACTGCCTGTAAATGAGTAGAGATGCATCTTTAACATGTATTGTTTGGAAAAAGGTTGATATTACAAGTCTCAACAAAGAGAGTAGTCTCAATAATGCGAATGCAAAGCTAGAGATAAGAGGAAATTGAAAATTTGACAATGTTTTTTTTTTATTATTGAGCAGGAGATTCGTGTAGTTGTTAGGGAGGTGGAACAGAATGCCAGACAGATTCTGACGTTGCTACAAACAGTACATCAGACAAATGGAATCAGGACAGGTACTGATTGAGTGATTAACCCTTTACCACATAATCCCGAGTTTTAACAACCCTGAGGAGTAAGCCTTTTGGAAACATTGTGGGAAAAGGAGAAAATGCTGGTAACCAGCATTTTCTCCATTTCCCACAATATTTTCTACCCTATCCAAAACAGAAATAGTCATTTACACTACATTTAATTTGTTGTCTGCAAATCCTTTCAATTTGGACCAGTGTAAAATTTTGTTGTTTGGTAAAGAGTTAATAATGTATGAGCCATGTTCTGGCAAAAAGGGTTTTAATGTACTATATCTAGCAAGTCATCACTCAACTCTTTACCAAACAACAAATTTTAAGACTGGTCCAAATTGAAAGCATCTGCAGACGACAATTCAAATGTGGCTCAAATAGTGGAATTTGTCTTCGATAGGGTAGAAAACATTGTGGGAAAAGGAGAAAATGCTGGTTACCAGCATTTTCTCCTTTTCCCACAATGTTTTCAAAAGCCTGCTGTCTCAGGGTCGTTAAAACTCGGGATTGTATGGTAAAGGGTTAATGTATCTGTGATTCTGTGTAGTGCATAATACTTAGCTAGTAGTCACTTAACCCTTTCCCAAACAAGCCCTGGTTTTAACGTGTCTGCAGTACAAATCTTTTGAAAACACTGTGGGAAAAGGAGAAATTGCTCATAACGAGCAATTTCTTCTTTTCCCACAGTGTTTCCTACCCTTTTTGAGACCTTTCTGTCATTTTCATCAAATTTAAAATTGTCGTCTGCAAACTCTTTCAGTTTGGACCAGTCCAGAATTTTTCGTTTGGGAAAGGGTTAATTGTAGATTTATAGGATGTATTTTTTCAGAACAACTGGCTGAATCGTGAGGTAGGATGGTCTTTTGACATGCAGGAGATTGACGAAAAGCAAAAAATTTCAATCCAGGTCAGCCTGTGTGGACTGCGCAGGCTGACCTGGGTCAATACTTTTTGTATATGCATTAATGCATAGGCTGCTAAGCGCGACTCGGAGCCCTTTTGCAAACAGTGTAGATCAGATCAGACTGCACAAAACCTGCAGTCTGATCTTTGATCTACACTGATATGGTATTTTCTTTCTGGTGAAATCAACTTTGAAGATGCAATATTTGGGTTTTCACTTTTGAGGGGAAATTTTCCTTTCATTTATTTCGCAGTTTAAGGGTTAAATCCCCTTTTCACAGAGCATGGCTGACCTGTATTTGAGCAATAACAGCACAGTCTGATGTCGTTTGTTGCCAGCTGAAACAGACTATCAGCAGACGACCTTGAAAGGCATCCTTGTAAAACATGAATAATCAACATGCATTTGTCCTTAATCCTTTACCACACAGTCCCAAGTTTTGACAACCCTGAGCAGTAAGGCTTTTGAAAACATTGTGAAAAAAGGAAAAATTGCTGGTAACCAGCATTTACTCCTTTTCCCACAATGTTTTCTACACTTCAAAGACAATTTCCATCATTTTACCCACATCTAATTTGTTGTCTAAGATTTTTTTGTTTGGTTATGAGTTAATTTGTTGTGTGCAAAGGTATGAATTTGGATAAGTCTAAATTATTATTGTTTGGTAAAGAGTTAATATGTTTGTATGTAGAATGTACTTGTAAAATGTTACATTCTGTCTAAAATTGATCTAGTAACATAGTATTCTTTTTTGTTCTCATTGCAGTTTCAAGTATCTGTGACAAATGTCTGCCCATGTTTGAACCAGTGCAAAAGAATCTTGCAAGTCTCGCGGAAAAAATTCCAGAAAACCATTACTACAGGTGATAGACTTCTTTTCATTGAATAACCCCAGATTTTAATGACCCAGGACACAGAGGAAGTAGACTATAGAAACATTGTGGGAGAAGAAAAAAATGCTGGTTATCAGCATTTTTTTTTTTCCCACAATGTTTCGTGCTCCTTCAAGACAAATCTCATCATTTTGACTGCATTTTATCTGTAACAAGCAAATGCCAACAACTTACACAATTGTAAAATATTGTCTGGTAAGTGTTTTGGCAGGGTGGTAAAAGCTTTTAATTGTGTTTAACTCTTTACCACACAATCCGCAGTTTTAACAACCTTGAAGCGGAGGACTTTTGAAAACATTGTGGAAAAGTAGAATATACTGGTAGCCAGCATTTTTTTCTTTTCCACAATGTTTTCAATGATCTCAAAGACACATACTGTCGTTTGTGCCCCATTTTATTTGTTGTCTGCTAAGGCTTCAATTTGAACTGGTTTAAAATTTTGTTGTGTGGTACAGAGTAAAATGGCTTGATTCAGGTCTTGACCTTCTGTATCAAATTTGAAGGAGAGAACTTTGAAAACTTTATTGTAAAATGTGGAAAATCAAACATGAATTTGGCTTTATACATAATCTGAAACTTCACAAACAATACCAAGTTTTAAACGTCCTTGCGGAAAAAGGCTGGTAACCATTTTTTCTCCTCCCACAATGTTTTCTTTCTTTTTTGATATAAATCCCATTGTTTGTGCCACATATAATTTGTTGGCCAACAATTTGAACCAGTCTGTATTTTTTTCCTCAGTTAAAGACCTCTAAGGGAATGTATTAACCTTTTTCCACACAATCCTGAGTTCTAACGACCCTGAAGAAGAAGCCTGTTGAAAACAGTGTGAGAAAAGGAGAAAATGCTGGTTACCCCCTTTTCCACCATGTCATTTGAACTATATTTATTTTGTTGTCTACAAACGCTTCCAATTCAGTTGAGTCCAGAATTTTGTCATTTGATTTAGAGTTAACCCTTTCCCATACAATCCGAAGTTTTAACAACCCTGAAGAAGAAGCCTGTTGAAAACAATGTGATAAAAGGAGAAAATGCTGGTAACCAGCATTTTCTCCTTTTCCCACATTGTTTTCTATCCTATCAAAGACAAGTCCCATCATTTGAGCAACATTTAATTTGTGGTCTGCAAATGCTTTCAATTTGGACCAGTCTACATTTGTTTTTGTGTGGTAAAGAGTTAAGGCAAAAGGAAAAATTGCTGGTTATGATCAAAATTTGCTGCTGTCACCACAGCCTAGATACAAAACATTGCAGCAGATTAGCGATAAAATTTTATGCCTTTTTTTTTTTTATCCAATCAGGTACAATGACCAATGGAGGTTTAGTCTGCAGAGACTAGCCTTTTTATCAGCCTACTTGACTTACCTTCAGTCAGAAACCATGGCAACTAGAGAACAAGTGGCATCTATGATAGGGGGTAAGTGATAATTTGAAGTAATTTCAGACTCAGACAAGGCATTCTAAATTCCAAGGGGGTCCTGCATGGCTCACTGGTAGGACTCACGACCTGAAGGCCCCGGGTTCGAGCCTCCTGGATCCATTGGGTTTTTCATGGGAGTGTCCTTGGGCAAGACACTTCAGAGCCCTAGCATAGAACTTGTGGAACCCAGGAAATACACGAACATGTGAGCTGTCGCCGTGGTATGACTGAAATAATGTTGAAATTGGAGTAAAACATTCAATCAATCTAAATTCCAGGACTTGCCTTTAGTATTCTGTCTTAGTCAATCAGATGGATTGTAATTTAATTTAAAGGAAGAATAACCCTTTCCCAAACAAGCCCTGGTTTTCATGTGTCTGCAGTACAAGTCTTTTGAAAACGCCGTGGGAAAAGGAGAAATTGCTCATAATGAGCAATTTCTCCTTTTCCCACAGTGTTTTCTACCCTTTTTGAGACCTTTCTGCCATTTTCATCAAATTTAAAATTGTCGCCTGCAAACTCTTTGAATTTGGACCAGTCCAAAATTTGTCGTTTGGGAAAGGGATAATACTTCAAGTTGTAGGTGAATTCTAATAATTTTTTGTTGTAGTTTTAACCCATAACCACATGATGCCAAGTTTAGCAACCCTAGGAAATTGGACTTTTGAAAACATTGTGGGAAAAGGAGATAATGCTGGTAACCAGCATTTTCTCCTTTTCCCACAATGTTTTCTAATTTTCAAAAACAATTCCAATCATGTGAGCAATGCTTAATTTGTCATCTGCAAATGCTTTGAATTTGGACCAGTCCTAAATTTTGTCATGTGGTAAAGGGTTAAATGCAGGTTGTTGGTTTTATTTTATTGTGGGAAATATCTGAAATGTGTAGATATCCAACCATGATAATGCTTAGGGTTTTTTAGCTCCACTGGCCGAAGGCCAGCGGGCTTATGTCATGGCCCGGTGTCCGTCGTCCGTCCGTCCATCTGTGCGTTAACTTTTATTTCAAACATCTTCTTCTCTGAAACTACCCATCCAATTTTCATGAAACTTCACAGAAATGATCCTGCCATGGTCCTCTTCAGAATTTCATGAAAGAATTTGATTCCTTCAAAAACTCTGGTTGCCATGGCAACAAAACTGAAAAATATTGGAAATCTTTAAAAATCTTCTTGTCTGAAACCATAAGGCATAGGGCTACCAAATTTGGCATGTAGCTTTATGTAGTAGACCTCTATCAAGTTTCTTCAAATTTTAGCCCTGGGGTCAAAATTGGCTCTGCACCAGGGGTCACAAGTTTTACATAAGCTTATATAGAGAAAACTTTAAAAATCTTCTTGTACCTAGCTATAAGGCCTAGAGCTACCAAATTGTGCATGTAGCTATATCTAGTGGGCCTCTACCAAGAGGGCCAGAATTTTAGCCCTGGGGTCAAAATTGGCCCCGCAGCAGGGGTCACAAGTTTTGCATGGGCTTACATAGTGACAACTTAAGAAATCTTCCTGTTTTGATTTTTTTTTTTTTTTTTGAAATTAGCCTTGCATCAGGGGTCTTATGTTTTACAGAGGCTTCATATGGACAAAAATTGAAAATCACCTTATTTATAACCATACAGCATAGACTTGTATTATTTTGACATGTGGCTTTATCTTGTGGACGTCTACCAGGTTTCAAGTAATTATAGCTCTGGGATCAAAAATGGCTTTGCCTTGCGGGTCTCAACTTTCACATGGGCTTTTACAGAGAAAACTTTGTAAGTCTTCATTTTGAAACCATTTGGCTCAGAATTGAAATGTTTAGTATTTATGGTTTATATTTATAAGCCAGTGGAGCGATACAGGGCCATCATGGCCCTCTTGTTTCTTGATTACATGTATCTTTAACTCTTTAAAAAACAGTCTGTTTTCTATGATTGAAAGAAGTAGGGTTCGTGAAAATTTAATGTTCTTTGAACAGGAGAAAATGCAAAAAGCTGTTTTCTTCCCTTTCAGAAATAAATCCCATTATTGCAGCCCTGTTAAATTACTCTCTAAGCACAACTTGGACAATTCTAAAATTTTTTTGTCTGGTTGCAAGTTAGCTCATTAACCCTTTCCCTAATGACAAAATTTTAGACTTGCCCTAATTGAAGGCCTTTGCAGACAAAGAATTAATTGTGAATTAATTGTGAATTAATCATAAAAAAAATTGCCCTTGTGAAAGTAGAAAACATTGTTGGAAAAGGAGAAAATGCTATTTACCCTTTTCCCACAATGTTTTCAAAGGTCTTCTTCATTCTGGTTGTTAAAACTCAGGATTATGTGGTAAAGGGTTAACAAACAACAAATTTTTAGACTTGTTCAAATGTATCTAGCATTTGCAGAGGACAAATCAAATGTGGTTCAAATGTTGCAGTTTGTCATAAATAGGATAGAAAACATTGTGAGAAAGGAGAAAATTGTGATTTCAAAAAGTTTTTGTCATCAGGGTTGTTAGAACACAGGATTGTGTGGTTAAGGTTTTTCTGTTCTTTTTTTTTCCTCTATAAAACTGATGTTACTCATACATCTAGCCTAGACCATATGCTGAGTATCTAAAAAGCAATGGCATTCTCTCTTCGAATTTTTCCTACAGCTGTGTATTAACCCTTAACTCTGTATCAAACAAGCCTGACTTTTGACGACCCTGGAAAAAAAGCTTTTGAAAACATTGTGGGAAATGGAGAAAATGCTGGTAACCAGCATTTTCTCCTTTTCCCACAATGTTTTCTCTCCTATCAAAGACAAATCTTACCACTTGAGCAAATATGTAAATTGTTGTCTGCAGATGCTTTCAATTTGGACCCGTGGAAAATATTGTGATTTGGGAAAGAGCCATCCTTTTATCAATGGGCAAAATTTTGGACGCAACCAAGATGAAAACATTCACAGACGACATATTAAATGTAGCCCAAATGGTGATTTCTGTCTCTGATAGGACAGAAAACATTGTGGGAAAAAGAGAAAATGCTGGTTACCAGCATTTTCTCCTTTTCCTACAATGTTTTCAAAAGCCTTCTCTGTCAGGGTCGTTAAAAATTTGGATCGTGTGGTAAAGGGTTAAAGTGCAGAATAAACCCAGTGGGCACATTCATTCTAGAATAAGACCAAGATGATTGCAAATTCATGGCTTCCTTTTGTCTGTAGTGTGTTAAGCAAAGTGGGCAGCATAGATCAAAGATCAGACTGCACATTTTGTGCAGTCTGATCTTGATCTACACTGGCCGCAAAGGCAACTTTATTAGGGAAAGGTGCTTCAAGGGTTAAATTTTGTTACAGTGAAGGTTAGAGAGGAAGATGGCTTTCATATCGATTTAGATGACTATTTGATGGGAATACTGCAGTTAGCTAGTGAATTGGTATTTAGACTTTTCTTTTTTCATCTCATATACCGTGGTTAATTCAGATTTGCCGAGCCGCGATGGTTCAGTCAGTAGTGTACAGGACTTGAGAACGGGGGTTGCTGGTTTGATTCCCAGCTTGGCCAATGTCTTTCCAAGGATTGAATGATAGTCATTGTGACAGGTCTTATTCCTCTTTCACCGCTGACCATTGTTTCGATGAAGTTTATATGGGAAAGCAGCCAGTGACTTGGAAAGAATATTGTGAGTAGTACTGGTAAAAGAAACTCCAGAAAGCATGTTTAGGTGCTGTGGCTGCACTGATATAACTGGCATGATGTTGAAATGCCATTAAACACCATTCAATCATGTAATCAATTAATTAATTCAGATTCACCCATCACTGATGCAAGCTGTTTTTAGACCTGCCAAACAAGATTGAAACTTCCAGAAAAGGAAAGGAAAACATTATTTGATCTACATATGAACCATGCTCTGTGAAAAGGGGACGTAATGCATCTGCGAAAAGTATCGACCCATGTCAGCCTGCACAGTCCGCGCAGGCTGACCTGGGCCGAAACTTTTCGCTTTTGGTCAGTTTTCGCTTTTGGTCAATTTTCTGTATGTCCAGGGACCAGTCCACCTCATGATTAAGTTGGTAGTTTAAAAAAAATGACTATTATTAATCCATAATTATGTGGCTTGATCGGTGTAATGCATCACAGAGATGTATTAAGCCCCCTTTTGTCAGAGCATGGCTCATGTAATTCCATGGAAAGCTCTGAACCAAGGCGCAGTTGCTTGTTAAAGAAATTTTTACAAGCACCTGGTTCTCTTTCCATAATGTTTTTTCAAAGCCCTCTACTGCAGAGATGTGATAAGTTGGATTTGTAGAGTATCAAGTTAAATCCTAGATTTCATTTGCCAAATGTACTATAAATGCTTTTTGTGGACAGTTTAGATTAAGTTCACATTACTTGCAGGCTGATTTAGGCTGATATAGGACCATACTCACCAACCCTTCTTAAGAACATTCTTAGTCTTATTCGCAAGAATTTTCTACAATTAACACAACTTCCGATTGGCTAAACCATTTGGTTTAGCCAAAAATAGTTTAGCCAATCAGAAGTTGCGTTACTTTCTAAATCTAGAATTGAACTATGAATTTTCTTTTGTATGGTTGGTGAATACGATCCCAGGAAAAACTATTTATCAATCAGTGTAGGCAACCCTTTACCACACAATCCCAACTTTTAACGACCCTGTAAGAGAAGCCTTCTGAAAACATTGTGGGAAAAGGAGAAAATGCTGGTTACCAGTATTTTCTCCTTTTCCCACAATGTTTTTCTACCATTACAATAACAAATATCAATTTTTCAGTCCCATTTATTTTGTCGTCTGCAAATGCTTTCAATTTGGATCAGTCTAAAATTTTGTCGTTTGGTAAAGAGTTAAAGGAGCCTAGATTATTGATGAACTTATATTTAGTGAATTGATTTTTATGAAAATGAGTTGATTCAGTTTCTTTATTGGACAACTCTTGAGTTTTGTCATACAATAAAGAGTTAACTTCATTTTATCTTTCCTTTTTCTAGTCACGACTTGCGGTGAATGCTGTTACAGCCGGGGACTACAGTCGACCAATGAGAATTTCTAAATTTGTCATGGAACTGGACTCAGGCTTCCGTCTACTAAATTTGAAAAATGATTCACTTCGTAAAAGGTTCGATGGGCTAAAATATGACTTGAAAAAGGTGGAAGAGGTGGTATATGATTTGACCATTCGAGGTTTAAAGGCAGCAGAATGAACTTTGACAGTGATAGTTTTTTATCAAGCTTTTTTTAATTATGTTCTTGGACGTCCTTTTTTATGTCAAAATAAATTGATAATTGAAGTGTTCTGGTATCTTTATTGTTATTTATTTGTCAAAGGGGGATGGGGGGGAGAAACAGTTTGGAACAAACCATTTCTCTAGTAGCCATGATGTTTTCACTTGTATTTATTTTCATGTTTATCGACGCAGTTGTACAGAACTCTTTACCACATGATAGAATTTTAAGATTGACCAAATTGAAAGCATTTGCAGACGACAAAATAAATATGACTCAAAAATTGAAATTAGTTTTGGGAAGGGTAGAAAACATTGTGGGAAAAGGAGAAAATGCTGGTTACCAGCATTTTCTCCTTTTCCTACAATGTTTTCTAAGGCTTTCTTTCTCAGGGTCGTTAAAAGTCTGGATTGTATGGTAAAGGGTTAAATGTTTTCAATGGTGTTTGTTGTAAATTTGCCTTTATGTTGACTTGTCACTTATCATAATTTATTAGTTTCTCTTATTAACCACATGACAAAATCTTAGACTTGTCCAAACTGAAAAGCATGTGCAGTCTACAATTTAAATGCTGTTCAACTGATGGAATTTGTCTTTGATAGGGTAGCAAAAAATTGTGGGAAAAGGAGAAAATGCTGGAAACCAGCATTTTCTCCTTTTCCCACAATGTTTTCAAAGTCATTATTCTTCAAGGTTGTTTAAATTTGGGATTGTGTGTACAGGATTAACCCCTCAAAAAAACAATCTGGCTAAAATTTTGGTCCTGTGGGGCACAGTGGTAAGGTGTAGGATTTTTATCGTCATGGCCCTGGACTTGGTCCTCACTCAAGGCACTCCTGGGAGTGTACGATAAGGCAACAGGTGGTCGGCCTATGATAGATGTAGTTAGCTCTTTTCCAAATGACAAAATTTTAGACATGTCTAAATTGAAAGTATTTGCAGATAACAATAAATGTAACTTAAAAATTGGAAAGTGTCTCTGGAAGAACAGAAAACGTGCGAAAAGAAGAAAATGCTGGTTTAACTCTTTACCAAACGACAAAATTTTAGACTGGTCCAAATTGAAAGCATTTGCAGAAGACGATATAAATGTGACTGAAAAATTGAAATGTGTATTGAGAAGGGTAAAAAACACTGTGGGAAATGGAGAAAATGCTGGTTACCAGCATTTTCTCCTTTTCCCACAATGTTTTCAAAAGGCTTCTTTCTCAGGGTCGTTAAAAGTCTGGATTGTGTGGTAAAGGGTTAACTAGCATATTCTCCTTTTCCCACAATGATTTCAAGAGCTGTCTTCCTTAGGGTCATCAAAAGTCTGGATTGTACTGTAAAAGGAAGAAATGAAAAAGTGCTGTGATTATCAAAATATAGCTTTTTATTACAAAAATCTAAACAAATATTTTACTACAACTATCACTTGAATATATGAAAACTACACACAAATAAAAGTATCCGGAATATAAATGTATAAATATTGCATTAGTAGAGAAAAAGCATACACATGTAATGTAACACAACCATCTATTTTTACAACTGAACTGTAAACTTCCTAGCTGAAACAAAGGAACCATGCTCTGTGGAAAGGGAGCTTAATGCATCTGCAAAAAGTATCGACCCAGGTCAGCCTGGGCAATCCACGCAGTCTGACCTGGGCCTAAACTTTTTAATATACCACTACATCGATTTTCTCCATGTCAAAGGATCAGTCTACCTCATGATTCAGTCAGTCGTTAGACAAAATGTATTTCATGAATCCAAAATTATATGATGACTTGCTTGGTACTATGAATCAGAGAGAAGCATTAAACCCCCTTTTGCCAGAGCATGGCTCGTGTGTGTGTGTGTGTGTGTGTGTGTGTGTGTGTGTGTGTGTGTCTCTCTCTCTCTCTCAGGTGTTAACTATGTCTAATTAAACAGTTGCTCAATTCAACCTATTCAAGACAGCACAACGTTTATTGCTTAAGCAGCGCCTATTTACAAAATCACTATCTAAAGTTACATGTTGATTTAAGTAGGAGAAAATAAAACAAATCAAAGTGAGACAAGTATTTCGGGTTCTTCTGAGTGTTTTCATATCGGGAGGTAATGACATAATGCCATCATAAAAATAATATTTACTCCTTTCCCAACAATGTTTTTGAATGCCCAGACCTGCAGGGTCATAAAAACCTGGGATTGTTTGATAAAGGGTTCAGTTTGGCCTCTGTATCCCAGGTCTGTATGAACAACAATTCTAATAAATATACAAAAGTTCTAAATGAAAACTTTCAGACTAGCTATCTGGTCATGTGTCAGCATTTTGAACCAGCATTTAACTCTTTACCAAACAACAAAATTATAAACTAGTCCAATTGAAAGCATTTGCAGACGACAAAAAACACCATATGACTGAAAAAATTCATTCTGTATAGGGAAGGGTAGAAAACATTGTGGGAAAAGGAGAAAATGCTGGTTACCAGCATTTTCTCCTTTTCCCACAATGTTTTCAAAAGATGTCTTTCTCTGGGTCGTTAAAAGTCGGGATTGTGTGGTAAAGGGTTAAAGTGTCTGGTATATGGCATGCAACACATGAAAAGGGGCCTTCAGGCATTTGCGTAAAGTGTTGTCCCGGATTAGCCTGCGCAGTCTGCGCAGGCTAATCCGAGATAGCACTTTACGACTACATAAGATTTTTCCATACAGTAGACTTTTGTAAAACAGAAAATTGCATGAAAATGGGAAGTGTTGTCTCAGATTAGTCACAGACTGCACAGGCTGATCTGGGACACACTTTTACGCATATGTCCGAAGGCCCCTTTTCGTGTGTTGCACGCCATATATGAATGACTTCAAGTGTAATCTGTGATACGGTTTAGGTACCCGGTAGGTCTAAAAGAAAAAGACTATATGGTAATGTAAGTTTTCTGACATCTCTTTCATTTGCAAATAAATTTTCAATAATAGAGCAATAAAAAACTAGATATATACTGTGAAACTTGAGGTGGTGGTTGGTAAACATAGAAACTGAAATAGTGGTTGGTAAACATGCATACAACAATTGGCCACTAACATATATTTGACTGTAGAGGCAAACAATTATCAATGTACTCTCAAGAGACAGGTTCTGGGCCCTATTTTGCAAAAAAACTGAAGTCTCTTATTTTACTCCAATCCACAAACAGACTCATTTTTCGACTTTAGTTGACTTCGTTATTTGAGATGCATTTCACTAACATTAACAGACTTTAGTAACGTTCTCATATCCTTAGTTGACACAACGTGTCAGACTCAACTTGGTAAAAAAATGGACCTAAGTCTGTCAACAAACTTAAGTCTGTTTATTTTGCTAAGTTGAGTCTGAAACGGTGTGTCTATCAGGATTTCAGAATATTATCTAAGCATGATATTGTTAATAAAATGTGTCTCAAATAATGGACTCAAGTCAGAACCGAAGACCATTACCAGATTTAAGCAAAATAAGCAACTGAAGTTTTTTATTGAAACTGGGCCCTGGGTCTTTAAAACTGTGAAAGAAATAAGGCTTCTATTCAAAATCACATATGTATTCAGTCCCTTCTGCATTCAATGTCTATGTACATCATTTTCCTCTTGATTTTCTTGGTTTCTTGTCAGTGCTCTTCAAACTCAAGTTCATGACCTTCAAACTCTTGTTGATGACCTTTACAACTTTTGTTGACATCTGTAGTCTATTGTTGATGACCTATAACCCTTTCCCAAACAAGCCCTGGTTTTCATGTGTCTGCAGTACAAGTCTTTTGAAAACACTGTGGGGAAAAGGAGAAATTGCTCGTAATGAGCAATTTCTGCTTTTCCCACAGTGTTTTCTACCCTTTTGGAGAACTTTCTGTCATTTTCATCAAATTTAAAATTGTCGTCTGCAAACTCTTTCAATTTGGACCAGTCTAAAATTTATCGTTTTGGAAAGGGTTAAACTCTTTACTCTCTTGTTGGTGACCTTAAGACTCCTTCAGGATGGTCTTTACATTATTGTGTGTGACCATTAAACTTTTGTTTATAAACTTCTGACTACTGTTGATGACCTCTAGACTAAGTTAGCATCTTTTGCCATTCCAAAGAAAATGGTGGACGAGTCTTTAAGAAGATTACCAGGACTGTCAAACTCTCTTATCAGACCTTGGTCCAAAACCATGATCCTGAAAAAAACATAATAATTATATCAGTAGACATGTTGTACGATACTTGAAACAGAACATGCTGCACCAGAGGTTCAGAGAAAATCATATAATTTTAATATTATTATTTCTTCTCTTTAGTGAGCAGCATTTTCTCTTCTCTCAGACAGTGTTCCCTTTCCTTTCTGAGACAATTCCAACTCTTGAATCACATTTGTCTGTAAATGCCTTTAACTCTTTACCACACGACAAACGTGAAGACTTGTCTGAATTGAAAGCATGTGCAGATGACAAATGTGGCTCAAGTGATGGAATTTGTCTTTGATAGGGTAGAAAACATGGTGGGAAAAGAAGAAAATGCTGGTTACCAGCATTTTCTCCTTCTTCCACAATGTTTTCAAAAGGCTTTTTCCTGAGGGTCATTAAAGGTAGGGTTGTGTGGTAAAGGGTTAATGGGCATAAATCTAGCTAACATCTGTTAGCAAACACAAAAATATTTTTTTCTTTTCATAACTTTTTACAAGATGACAAAATTTTAGACCTGTTCATATTTTAAGCATTTGCAGACAACAAATTAAATGTGGCTCTAATTAAGCAATTCTTTTTGAAGGAGAGAAAACATCCTGGGAAAAGGAGAAAATGCTGGTTACCACCAGATGGACATGAAACTCGGATGGACAAGTTGATTAATCACTATATCCCCCTTAGCTTGCTTACTATGGCTTGATACTCTTACAGAACGTGCAGTCTGATCTTGGATCTACACTGCCAATTGAAGTGATATTTTTTTCCAGCAAGACATATGCAACTTTGAATTGCAGTATTTGAGTTTTTCCTGTGGGCTGTAAATTTTCATACAAGTCATTTTGAAGTTTTATCCTTGACTACAAAATTTGTGTTCAAACAACACTGAAAAATAATGTGTTTGAAAACTAGACAGCCAGCATTTTGTTCTTCTCTCACAATGCTTTCTATCCTTTGAAAGACAAGTCCCATTATTTGAGCAACATCTATTGTCATCTGGAAATACTTCTGAAAAGGACCTGTCTCAACCCTAATCCTGCTAAATAAGTTAACTCTTTACCAAATGACAAAATTTTAGACCAGTCCAAATTGAAAGCTTTTGAAGACGACAAAATAAATGTAAATCAAAAATTGAAATTTGTTTTTGGAAGAGTAGAAAACATTGTGGGAACAGGAGAAAATGCTGGTTACCAGCATTTTCTCCTTTTCCCACAATGTTTTCAAAAGGCTTCTTCTTCAGGGTTGTTAAAAGTCGGGATTGTGTGGTAAAGGGTTAAATAAAAAGATGATGGTCTAAAAACCGGAATCATTTTATTTCAAACTTAATTTTTTTGAGAACAATAATCTCCTTCTCATACAGTGCAGATCCAAGATCAGACTTCATGTTCTGTGCAGTCTGATCTTGATCTACACTACCCACAAAAGGTCAGCGAGTCACGCTTAGCAGCTTAAGGGTCAAATTTTGTTACCTGATAAGGAGTTGGGAGGCGGGGTATAAAAAGTCATTTGAACAGACTAATCTGAGCATAAATCAAACTTTCTAAAAATCTTACTTGTCATAGTCCATTATGGTGTTCAGCCTATGAGCAATAGTTAGAATAGTGCAACCTTTAAATTCTTCCCGAATAGTTTTCTGAATGAGGTCATCTGTTTCCATGTCAACAGCTGCAGTAGCCTCGTCCAGCACGAGAATCTTGGTCTTGCGTAGAAGTGTTCTTGCTAGACAGACAAGCTGTCGCTGACCAACACTGTGAAGACAAAATGTCCTAATGTAAGCATTGATTCAAATCTACCCTGAACAACACAAATACATATTTTATACCCTCTGAAATAAAAACCCTCTTAACCTTTTACTGCACAATGACGCCTTTTGACGCCCCTGGAAAAAAAGCCTTTTGAAAACATTGTGGGAAAGGGAGAAAATGCTGGTAAACCAGCATTTTCTCCTTTTCCCACAATGTTTTCTACCCTATCAAAGAAAATATACAGAAATTGAGCCATAGAACTTGTCGTCTGCAAATGCTTTCAATTTGGACAGCACTAAAATTTTGTCGTCTGGTAAAGGGTTAAAAGGTGAGGGAAAGGGGAACATGATGCTTCATAATTTCAATTCTTTTATACCTTTGTCAAGACTCAGTGACAAAGTGGTAAAGTACAGAGCTGGTAAACTGGGGTTTGCAACTTCAAACTCCATTCTGCCACAGCTCTTTCAAAAACATTGCAGCAGAATTCACTCCTGTCATAGCTATGCAGTTTAGAATTGGACAACCTTGAAATCACATTTTTTCTCAAGAATTTATTCCGCAACCTCATTTCTAAGTACAATATACCTTTCAAACTTGCATAATTTCATAGCTGAGTCTATTTCAAAATAGCCTGCCCAGGTGGCTCAGTGGTTAAGTGTATCTGACTTGTACCCTGATGGTTGCAAGTACGATACCCAGTTGAGGCAAACTTTCGTACAGGTGATTTTTCGCCTCTCACCTCTGATGCATGTGAGAAAAGTAGTCAGTGGCTTTGGAAAGAAAGCCGTCTTAGTACTGGTGTGAGAAAGCCAGGAAACATGGGTGCTTCATTGACCGCCATGATATGACCTGAGCTGTTAAAATGGTGTTAAACTCAAATTCAAACTATTTCAAAATAAACAGGCATATTATCCCTTAACCCTTTACCACACAATCCCAACTTTTCATGTACCTGAGAAAGAAGGCTTTTGAAAACATTGCGGGAAAAGGAGAAAATGCTGGTAACCAGCATTTTCTCCTATTCCCACACTGTTTTCTTCCTCTTCTCTAAACAAATTTCAATGTTTGAGTGACATTTATTATGTCATCTGCAAATCTTTTCAAGTTGGACAAGTCTAAAATATTGTTGTTTGGTAAAGAGTTTAAGAATCCAATAAACCAAAATGGACCCCTTATATCTAGAAATAACCCCAAATAATTGCAATACCGCGGCTGCTCTTGCCCAGCATGGCTCAGCAAAGTGCACAGTGTAGATCAAGATCAGACTGCATGTTTTGTGCAACTATTGTTGTGAAAGATGCTCTGTTATGTCAGTTATCAAATGATGTTGACCATACCTCAGATTTTGACCTCCTTCCCCACATTCATGTTCCAGTTTATCTGGCAGCCCTGACACAAAGGTTTTCAGATGGGCATGCTCTAGTGCCTGCCAGATCTTATCTTCAGGGAAATCATCAAAGGGATCCAAATTCATCCTTAAAGTCCCAGAAAATAAAACTGGGTCCTGAAATTACAAAAAACCGTATGATGATAAAGACCTCAAAGAGTTTGGAGTACTGTTTCTTTACTCACTACAGTGTGCATTGTTCTGCTCTATAATCATTTTATTGCAACCAATGCCCAGAAGACATTGTGACAGAAGGACATATAGCTGATTCAATTTCTCCTTTTCCTTCTTTGTTTTAAACTCAGCCTCAGAAAATCAATTAGTAGGACTTGAGGACAGGCGGTTGCTGGTTTAATCCCCAGCTTGGCCAATTTTTTTCTGAGAAATGATGTTAGTCACTGGGACAAGGTTCATTCCTCTCTCACTGCTGACCATTGTTTCGACATTGGTTATGTGGGAAAGCAGTTGGTGGCTTGGAAAGAATATTGTGCACAGTACTGGTAAAAGAAACTCTAGGAAAGCATGGATAGGTGCACCGCTTGCTGCAATATACCTGAAATAATGTTAAACATCATGAAATCAATCCTTCTTAGCTCCCTGCTACAACAAACAAAAGAAGTCTACAAGAACCAATGTTATAATTTTGTTCATTTTATCTTACTTTGAGAAACACTGTAAAATGTGTGGGGCCATACTTGCCAACCATTCAAAATT
The DNA here is from genome assembly GCA_945859785.2 of Tridacna gigas. Lineage (NCBI taxonomy): Eukaryota > Metazoa > Mollusca > Bivalvia > Cardiida > Cardiidae > Tridacna > Tridacna gigas. The sequence goes on from OX244035.2 coordinate 6,368,753, forward strand.
GCAACCCAACTCCTTAAATTTGTAAATTTCAGTGGTAGGCAATTTTTGTTTGACTAAACCAAAATGTTTCAACAAGTCAGACATTGTGTTACTTTCTAAATTTACTATTTAGAACAGTAACTGTTGTTAAATAAAGGTCCCAGGCAATCAATATCATATTTATTTTGAAAATACATTTCAATGGAAAGATGATAAATATAAAAGAGAAAAATGAATACAATAAATTTGAATAATTCCAGAAACAAGATGAATGTGGCTTACCTGCGGAAGAATAGTGAGTTTAGATCTCAAATCATGTAGACCCATATCAGAGATCCTCTCATTGTCTATCACAATACTTCCTCCTGCACTCTCAATCAGTCTAAACAGAGCCACAGTTAGTGAGGATTTCCCTGCACCAGTTCTTCCCACTATACCAACCTGATGGAAAATACATACATAAAAATTTTACTTTAAAACTAACAGCACAAAATAAACAAGAGCACAGCGAGCAGGTGCCAACGCTTGGCTGATCTTGCGTGATTGTCAGTGAAAGTCATAAAATAGGCATAATTGTGTCAAAAATATTTTGATGGTTACATGCTTCTGTTGTACAGATTCCCTTTTTAACCCCTTTCCCAAACAAGCCCTGGTTTTCACATGTCTGCAGTACAAGTCTTTTGAAAACACTGTGGGAAAAGGAGAAATTGCTCGTAACGAGCAATTTCTCCTTTTCCCACAGTGTTTTCTACCCTTTTTGATAACTTTCTGCCATTTTCATCAAATTTAAAATTGTCGTCTGCAAACTCTTTCAATTTGGACCAGTCCAAAATTTGTCGTTTGGGAAAGGGTTAATAGTTAACAACCAGTCTGAGTTTGAAGTAAATATCTTCAGTAATAACAGAGATATTACAAAATGTCAAAGTTTCTGCATGCTGACAATGATGCAGACGACAACAGAGCTTTGACAATACCTTGATGTTTTCTTCAAAAAGAGCTGAGCCAGTAACAGTTAACTCTTTACCAAAATGACAAAATTTTAGACTACTCCAAACTGAAAGCAGTTACAGATGACAATATAAATGTGACTGAAAAATTGAAATTTGAAGGTAACAATTGGTACAAAACAATGTGGGAAAAGGAGAAAATGCTGGTTACCAGCATTTTCTCCTTTTCCCACAATGTTTTCAAAAGGCTTTCTCAGGGTTGTTAAAAGTTGGGATTGTGTGGTAAAGAGTTAAATACTTGAATACATCTGAACACTTTGATGAAAAAGGAGAAATTGCTCATCAGATGCCCACCAGATCTTGTCTTTAGTGAAACCACTTCAGTTTTTTTTTTTTTTTTTGCACCAACAGCTGCAGAATCTATAGGAAGTTGACATTTACACTTCACCAATAAATCCCAATTTTAAAAACCTTGATGAAAAAGGCTGTGGAAAACATTGTGGGACATTGTGGTAACCAGCATTTTCTCCTTTTCCTGCCATGATTCCTATCCTTCCAACGGCAAATTTTATTTTTTCAGCTGTATTTGATTAGTCTTTTGCAAATGCTTTCAAATCCAACCAGTCTGAAATTTTGTCATATGTTAAAGAGTTAAATACATGCCTGAAAATGAAGCATAAGGAACAGTATTCACCAACCATTTCAAATTAGATTGCAACTCATATTCACAAGGATTTGATAAAACAAATGACGAAACAATTCACTTACCCTCTCTCCCCCCTGGATGTCCACAGAAATCCCCTTGAGCACAAGGTCAAGCCCCTCCCTGTATCTTGTAGAGTAATCATTGAACCTAACATTTCCATACTGGGGCCAGTTACTGGGTGGTCGACGGAATGGTACAATCCAATCAGCCTGAAATCAAAGTGTTTTATTGTATTTTTGTTGAAGTATAAGCCCACCTATTTCATTTCTGAGACAATTAAAGAACTTTGCTGATACAAAACACTTATTTTTGAAAAAGATGTCTGACATCAGCACAAAATTTAAATATCAATGACCTTTATGTTGTAAGGAACTATGGGTTAACACAAAACACTGTCTTAAGGCACCTTTACATTATAATAATTGACCCAATGTATGTCACCAAACAGCGATAATTTGACATTTATTGGCAGACACTTAAGTTCGTTAGCTCACCCTTCAATGTTCATTCTAAGTTCCTTGACATATACTTGTGTACATCCTTGTTAGCTTGTCATAGACGTTATGCCAACTAATAACCCATGTGCACTGGGTTCATTCAATAAGTGCTATTTAAATGGTTTGTCTGTCCGTCGTAAGACAAAGGTTTGTGACCTCCATAGTAGCATCAATATAACCAATTTCTTTGGCCAACTACTCACTAATGAAGGAATAGTCTGTTGTTTTTTTTCAATGTTCTTACCATGAACTGATCCACAGCGCTTGCTGAGAACATGCACATCACGTTAGACATTGGTTGAAATGGAACAATATTTGTTTGCAATTGGTCAGGCTTGTTAATATGTTGTTACTCTTATGATATGAACCATTTCTGGTGTCATTTCCACACTTGTTTTTATTTTGTTATGCCCCCATAACAAATTCACAGGTTTTGTGCATATTTGTGAATATTGCAGCTCTATCAAAGTTTTGCAGTGTATTGATGGTATGTTTTCTGAATTCATCATAGAGTAAAAGCACCTTTGATATTTTGCCACCTGCATACCATTTGTATAATTATAAAAATGAGGCAGTTTTCTATCAAAATCTTCCAGTATGTCACTGCCTAACAGAGAATTACCTACCTCAGTTTTGGCCTCTGTGTATTCTTTCACTCTTTCAATAGAAACTACATTTGTCTCCACATCACTTGTGTTTCGTACCAGGAAATTGAGGGCACCTGTCACCTGGAAAATGTTCATTTCATACAAATAATATCCTTTTGTAAAGTTGGCCTCACATTTTGGAGGAGTTACAGAGACACATAGATCCACCACAATTGATTCATGACAGCAAAACTATGGCCCATCTTACAGTCAAAACTCATATTTGTACACTATTAAACATTATAGGAGTAGCAAATGAATTTAAAAAGCATTTGCTCCTTTTCCAGAAATATTTTCCATACTGATAACAAAACATCAATTTTGCCGACAATGTATCCCCTACTTTAATTTGTAACAGCTTTGGATAGTTGAAAGAAAAACCCCTAAGTGTGTTCAACATGAATTAACTTTTTACCAGATCACAAAATTTTAAAACAGTTAAAATAAACAAGAGGGCCATTGGCCCTAAAGCGCTCACCAGAGTAGTCATCTACAGTTGATAAAACGGAAGAGACCCTGGTTTTAATGATGTAACACACATGAGTGTAAGTGACCAACTTTTTGAACCAATGTGACTAAATTCCAAACTTGTCCAAGATATCATTAAAACAAACATTCTGACCAAGCTTCATGAGTATCAGACTGAAAATTTGGCCCAGTGACCTACTTCTTCAGCCAACATAATCAAATTTCAAACCTGTCTGAGATATCATCAAGACAGACAATCTGACCTATGAGTATCCAACTACAAATGTGACTTGTAGGGTGCTAACAAGGTTTTTTCTAAGATTTAGCCTAGTGACCTAGTTTTTGACCGGGCATGACCCAATTTCGAACCTGTCCCTGATATTATCAAGACAAACATTCTACCCAACTTTCATGAGTTTCAGGCTAATTATGTGGCCTCTAGAGTGCACAAAAGAATTTTCTAAGATTTAGCCCAGTGACCTACTTTTTGATCCGACATAACCCAATTTTAAACTTGTCCAAGATATCATCAAGACAAACATTCTACCCACCTTTCATGTGTTTCAGGCTGAAAATGTGGCCTCTAGAGTGCACACACGGTTTTTCTAAGATTTGGCCCAGCGATCTTCTTTTTGACTGGACATGACCCTAATTTCAAACTTGTCCAAGATGTTATCAAGATAAATATTCTGACCAGGTTTCATAAGTTTCAGGCTGAAAATGTGGCCTCTAGAGTGTACACAAGGTTTTTCTAAGATTTGGCTCAGTGACCTACTTTTTGACCCAACATGACCCAATTTCAAACTTGTCCAAGATATTATCAAGAAAAACATTCTGACCATGATTCAAGAGTATAAGGCTGAAAATATGGCCTCTTGAGTGAACACAAGGTTTTTCTTAGATTTAGCCCAGTGACCTACTTTTTGACCCAACATGATCCAATTTCAAACCTGTGTGAGGTATTATCAAGACAAACATTCTGACCAAAATTCATGAGTATATGACTGAAAATGTAGCCCTAGAGTGCACACGAGGTAATTGTTGACGCCAGGACAACGGACGACGCACAACCGAAGCTGGACACAGCATGATCACAAAAGCTCACCTTGAGCACTGCGTGCTCAGGTGAGCTAAAAAATATAATTATGACGACAGAAAAAAATTTGTGAGGCTAAATTGATGGGATTTTTTCTTGGAAAAGTGTTGAAAACACTATGGGAAAAGAAGAAAATGCTGGTTACCAGGTCTGCTTTCTCAGAGTTGTTAAAACACAGGTTTGTTTGGTAAAGGGTTAACCCCTTTACCACAAATCCCAACTTTTAACAACCCTATAGAAGTATACTTTTGAAAACATTGTGGTAAAAAGAAAAACGGCTGGTTACTAGCATTTTTTCTCCTCCCACAATGTTTTCGGTCCTTTCAAAAGCAAATTTTAATTTTTTTGCCAAATTTATTTTGTCAACGGTAAATATTTTCAATTTGGACAAGTCCAAAATCTTGTCATTTGGTAAAGAGTTAAATAAAACAAAACTCATTATGTTTACCTGTAGAGCGTAGGATATAGAGAGTCCAACCAATCCACCGGTATTGCCTGGCGTTACAACAGCAAATATGGCGGCAGCGAGTACGATCATATTTCCCAGAAGCTCTAAACGGAAACCAAGCCATCTGAAAATGTAAACTTGTAACTCATTACATCATTCATAAATAAGCAATTTCTCCATGTTTCATGAATTTTCGGTCTTTTAAAAAATCAAAACATTTGCAAGATTGGTCCTCTTTTCTTTCTAAACAAGAACTCACAACTTTGATAATAGACTTATAAAATTTGTAAAGTTTCCATAATTATGATTTAATTCTTTACCAGACAACAAAACTGTACACTTGTCCAAATTGAAAGCTTTAGCAGACTATAATTCAAATATGATTCAAAAGATGGAATTACTGTAGTCTTCAACAGAGTAGAAAATATGGTTGGAAAAAGAGAAAATGCTCGTTACCAGCATTTTCTCCTCTTCCAAAAAAGTTTTTTAAAGGCTTCTTCCCCAGGTCATTGAAATTTGGGATTGTGTGGTTAAGGGTTAATATATAGAAAATGTGAGAAAGTGTGGCAAAAGAAGAAATTGCTCATCAAGAACCAGACTGTTTTGAAAGTCTGTCCATTGTTACAGGCAGTTAATTTGCTTTTATAGAAAGTGTAGACTATCTATCAGGCTGCAAGAAACATGCAGTTCATTTAGACTTAAAAGGTATATTTTTTGACTGTATTCTGACAAAAAAAATTAACATAAGTTATTTCTTCTTTTGGTACAATGTTTTCAAAAAAAAGTCTAAAGTAAGACAAAAATGTTGTTGGCAATCGTAATTTCTTAACCCTTTACCAAGCAACAAAAGTTTAGAATTAAGACAATCATTCTGCAGACCACAAATTTAGCATACATGTATGTAGCTCAAATGATAAAAACTATTGACAAGAGTAGAAAGCATTGTGGGAAGAGAAGAAAATGCTGGTTACCTGCATTTTCTTCTTTTCCTACAATGTTTTCAAAGGCTATTTTCCTCAGGGTTGTTAAAACTCAGGATCATTTGTGTAGGGTTGAGTAGCTAAAACAAAATATTCCATTCATTTGGCACTGTATGGGTTGAAAATACTTATACACACCCAGAGCTCCAGATAAGAAGGAGTGATGGTATTCTAAATCCATTGTTTCTCTTCCAAACCCTATGTTGTGGGTACTCATTTGAATCGTCTCGGTGAGACGATTGTAATGAGTACCCATAACATAGGATTAAATGGAGAATAATCAATATTTTCAATTTTGAAATCAAAATCACCCCCTCTATCTGGAGCTCTACACACCTGTTTGAAGCAATTCCAGCAAAATAGAAGACCAGATTTTTGTCCACCTTGTTCTTAGATTCTTCAATAAATTGTTGTTGCAGTCTGTATCCTCTGATAGTGCTGGCACCTTTAAATTGGAATAAATGCATTATTTTTACCTATTGTTTTTCCATTATCTCAAAATACATGAGCCATGCTCTGAAAAAAGGGGCTTTAATGCATCTGCCGTGAAACAATATACTAAGCAAGCCATCACTTAATAATGGAGCCATGAAGTCCATTTTGTCATACAACCAAGTGAATCTTGAGGCTGAACTGTCCTTTGACATGCAGAAAATTGACCAATACAAAAAGCTTTTGACCCAGGGCAGCCTCACAAGACTGCACAGGCTGGCCATGGTCAATATTTATTTGCAAACATGCTAAACCCCCTTTTCACAGAGCATGGCTCTACAGTGGCCTCTACAGTGTACAAAAGTTTTTTCTCAGGTTTGTCCAAGAGATATGAGCAATGCTCTGGCAAAAAGGGGGCTTAATGCATCTCTGTAATTTATTATAACAAGCAAGACATCATATACTAGTAATTATGGATCCATAAAATCCATTTTGTCCAACAACCAACTGAATCATGTGGTATACCGGTCCTTTGACATACAGAAAATTGACCAATAGCGAAAAGTTTCGGCCCAGGTCAGCCTGCGCGGACTGCGCAGGCTGACCTGGGTCGATACTTTTCGCAGATGCATTAAGCTCCCTTTTCACAGAGCATGGCTCATATGCTTTTTGACCTGGCTTGGCTCAATTTTAATCTTGTACAGTATATCATCAAGACAAGCAATCTGACCGACTTGAGTACCAGACTGAAAATGTAGCCTCTAGAGTGCACAAAAAGAAAAGTCTTCTTGGATTTGTCCTCGTGACCTACTTATTGATCTGACATGATCCAATTTCAAACTTGTCTAAAATATTACCAAGAAAACATTTTGACTGAGTTTCATTAGCATCAAGCTGAAAATGTGGCCTCTAAAGTGTACTTACGGATTTTTTAAGATATGTCACGCTGACCTACTTTTTGACCTGACATGACCCAATTTTTATCTTGTACAATAGATCATCAAGACAAACAATCTGACCAAGTTTCAGGCCCATCATACTATCAGACTAGAAATATTGCCTCTAGAGTGCAAATAGGTTTTTCTAAGAACTCAATGACCTACTTTTTGACCTGATGTGACTAATTCCAAACTCATCTGAAATATCATCAAGACAAACATTTTGACCAAGTTTCATGAGTAGTGAGCTGAAAATATGGCCACCAGAGTGCTCACAAAGTTTTTTCTCAGACTCATCCAAGTAACCTACTTTTTGACCATACATGACCCAATTTTGAACTTGTTTGATATAATATCATCAAGACAAACATTCTGACCAACTTTTGTGAGTATCAAACTGAGAATATGGCCTCTAGAGTGCACACAAGGTTTTTCTAAGATCTGTCCCAGTGACCTACCTTTTGACTCAAGTGACCAAATTTCAAGCTTGTCCAAGATACCATCAAGAGACACATTCTTTGTGCTCAGGTGAGCTTAAAATGCTGGTAACCAGTATTTTTCTCCTATTTGCACAGTGTTTTTGAATTTTTACAGAAAAACACCCCAATGTGAGTCACATTAAATGTGCAATTTTCAATATAACCAAGCCTTTAACTTTGTTCTCTAGTTAACTCTATACCAAATAACCATTTTTTCAACCCTTTCCCAGACGACAAATTTTGGACCGGTCCAAATTGAAAGAGTTTGCAGACGACAATTTTAAATTTTATGAAAATGGCAGAAAGGTCTCAAAAAGGGTAGAAAACACTGTGGGAAAAGGAGAAATTGCTCATTACGAGCAATTTCTCCTTTTCCCACAGTGTTTTCAAAAGATTTGTACTGCAGACACGTGAAAACCAGGGCTTGTTTGGGAAAGGGTTAAACTTGTCCAAATCAAAAATATTTGCAGATGCCAATGTGAATCTGACCATTTGAATTTGTCTTTAAAAGGGTAGAAAACATATTAGGAAAAGGAGAAAATGCTGGTTACCAGCATTTTCTCCTTTTCCTACTATGTTTTCTACCACAATGCTATCAAAGGACTTTTTCCTAGGGTTGTAAAAACTTTGAAATGTTTGGTAAAGGGTTAAATGTTTACCACACAATCCCGAGTTAAATCAACCCTGAGAAAGCAGTCTTTTGAAAACATTGTAGCAAAAAATTGTTGCCGGTTACCAGCATTTTCTCCTTTCCCACAATGTTTTTCACCCTTACAAAGACAAATTCCATCACTTGAGCCATATTTGAATTGTAATCTGCAAATGTTTTCACTTTGGACAAGTCCACAATTTGTTGTGTTGTAGAGGATTAAAGAGATTTACTTTAGTGACAATATTAAAGTGGGTACTACTATACCTGAGATGGATTCTCCAAAGTGGCTGTATATAGGTGACCTGGTTGTGGATTCAATACGCTTGAGCTGCCTAGACGTCGGGATGTAGAATCTCTACAGAATTGGAAAAAATAAAAACAATCAGCATATTACGTGCAAAATCTCCTCTAACCACCATATTTTCGACAATAGTTTAACCCTTTACCGCATTTTCTCCTTTTCCCACAATGTTTCCAACTCTTTCTTAACCCTTTACCAAACAATCCTGGGTTTTAACAACCCTGTGGAAGAAGCCTTTTGAAACATTGTGGGAAAAGGAGAAAATGCTGGAAACCAGCTTTTTCTCCTTTTCCCACAATGTTTTCTACCCTATCGAAGACAAATCCGAACATTTGAGTTTCATTTTATTTGTCGTCTGCAAGTGCTATCAATTCGGTAAAGTCCAAAATTTTGTCGTTTGGTAATGATTTAAACAATGCCAATCATGTGACCTGCATTTATTTTGTTGTCTGCAAATACTTTCAGTTTGGACAAATCTATAATTTCATTTTTTTGGTTAAGAGTTAAAGCTATACGCAGGTGGCAATGTGTCAAAGTGATACAAATAAAATGGACGCTTCACGTCTGTCATCAATCCTTGGAAAGAACTTGGCTGAGCTGGGGATTCAAAACAGAAACCCCCTGGTTTGAAGTCCTGTAAGCTACCAACTGTGCTACAGAGGATCAGGGAAAGAAACATGTACTTATAAATCTACATACATGTAGTAAGAAAAAATAGTTATTCTTCTTAAGCTAAAAAAAAGGAGCTAATTAATAAGGGAAATTTCATAGAGAGGAAAATTACAAAAAAAAAATTGATAAAAGCTATTTAAATTTGCAAAATTATCTCAGTAAACGTCTGCATTCTCCTGTTGGTTGTTTTTTGTCAAATCATTATCACGATTATGTACTACAGATTACAGTTTTCTGGGTTATTGTGTATCAACCTTTACCCCTTTACCACAAAATCCCGACATTTAACAACCTTTAGCAAAAAAAGCCTTTTGAAAACATTGTGGGAAAAGGAGAAAATGCTGGTAACCAGCATTTTCTCCATTTCCCACTATGTTTTCTATCCTTCACGAAACAAATTTCAATTTTTGAGTCACATTCATTTTGTCATCTGCAAATGCTTTGAATTTAGACTAGTCTTTAACTTTGCTGTTTGGTAAAGAGTTAATTCTTTACCAAACGTCAAAAATTTAGACTTGTCCAAACTGAAAGCATTTGCAGGCGACAAAATAAATGTGATTCAACAATTGAAATTTGAGTAGGGAGGGGTAGAAAACATTGTGGGAAAAGAAGAAAATGCTGGTTACCAGCATTTTCTCCTTTTCCCACATTGTTTTCAAAAGGCTTTCTTTCTCTGGGTCGTTAAAAGTCGGAATTGTGTGGTAAAGGGTTAAAGAATTTTATATTATACAGGAAAATATGGAAATATTCCCTTAATATCTAGTACAAAAGTATATATAACAAATATTTTATGCATAGGTAAATCATCTTATGCTGTATCTTTCTCAATCCCCGCTTGCTAATCATTCAGACCCTCTTTTTGCAGAGGACAAAATAATTGTGACTCAAAAAAAGAAATTCATCTTTGGAAGGGTAGAAAACATTGTGGAAAAGGAGTAAATGCTGGTTACCAGCATTTCCTCCTTTTCCCAGAATGTTTTCCAAAGTCTGTCTTCCTTAGGGTCATTAAAACTCAAGATTGTGAGGCAAAGGTGTGATGCATCTCAGTGATCAAAAAAATCTGTTTTGTCTAATAACCAACTGAATCATGAGGTAGACTGGTCCTTGTACTTGCAAAAAAGTGACAAATAATAAAACATTTCTACCCATGTCAGCCTGCATGGACTGTGCAGGTTGACCTGGGTCGATACTTTTTGCAGATGCATTAAAAACCCATTTCACAGAGCACAACTGATATGTATATGAAGTGGACCTCTTTAACCATTTACCACACAATCCCGACTTTTAACAAACCCAAGGAAAAGGACCTTTGAAAACATTGTGAGAAGAGGAAAAAATTCTGGTAACCAGCATTTTCTCCTTTTCCCACAATGTTTTCTACTTTTTCCATAAAAATTTTCCTAATTTGTGTAGCATTTAGTTTGTCGTCTGCAAATGCTTTAAATCTGGACCAGTCCAAAATTTGGTAATGTGGTAAAGAGTTAAACTGCTGAAAGTACAATTCATTGAAAGTTAAACCCAAAAAGACTTTAATCTTGTCGGAGTGACTAAACAAGCAGACAGCATAGATCCAAGATGAGAATACATATTCTGTACATTCTGATCTTAACCTATGTCATCCACAAACTGTGTTTGACTGAAGCACTCAAAGGATTAAAAAAACAATTACAGACATTAAACACACTGAACTTTATAAACTGGCTGACTGACTGACTGACTGAATAGTGTTTAATATGGAACCTTTAACCCTTTACCAGATGACAAAATTTTAGCCTTGTTCAAATTGAAAGCATTTACAGACGACAATTTCAGTGTGGCCGAAATGGTGCAATTTTTCTTTGATAGGGTAGAAAACATTGTGGGAAAAGGAAAAAATGCTGGTTACCAGCATTTTCTTCTTTTCCAACAATGTTTTCAAAAGGCTTCTTTCCCAGGGGCATCAAAAGGCGGCACTGTGTGGTAATGGGTTAAAGGTCCAAAAGCAGCCAAAAAGCAATGCAAGTGCTAAAATACATTTATATCATACAATTCAAAAGTATAGAAAATATTGAGAATATGACAATCTGTTATCCTGTGGTCAGTCCAAGCATTAGTTGCTGGCAGAGGAATGAATTGTAAAATTTTGCAAAAAGTAAACAAAAGATAGAGTGGCCTGGCAACTTGACCTAGTTTTGAAATAAGTTTCTCTGCCAGGCAATAAAACTTGGACTTACCGTACAACAACATATCACCTGGACAAATATCTGACCAATTTCCATGAGTATTAGACTGAAAATGTGGCCTCTACAATGCACCTTAGTTTTTCTACGATTTGTTCTAGTGACCTACTTTTTGACCATATGTGACCTGGCCTACTTTCACTCTTCTCCAACATATTGGCACGACAAACATTTTAACAGACTTGCATGAGTATCAAACTGAAAATATGTCATCAAGAGAAACACAAGGTTTTTCTAAGATTTTCCCTGGGGACCTACTTTTTGACCCTAATTGACCTGATTTCTACCTTGCCCAGGTATCATCAAGATAAACATACTGACCAATTTCTTATGAGTATTGGACTGAAATTTTGGCCTCTAGAGAGCACATAAAGTTTTTCTATTATGAGTCCAGTGACCTATTTTTTGAACCGATTGACCCAATTTGAAACTTAACCCTTTACCACACAATCCCGATTTTTAACGACCCTGAGAAAGAAGCCTTTTGAAAACATTGTGGGAAAAGGAGAAAATGCTGGTAACCAGCATTTTCTCCTTTTCCCACAATGTTTTCTAACCTTCCTATAACATATTGTAGTTTTTCAGTCACATCAATTTTGTCACCTGCAAACGCTTTCAATTTAGACTAGTCTAAAATTTTGTCGTTTGGTAAAGAGTTAACCAAGATATCATCAAGAGAAGCATTATGACCAACTTTCATGACAATAACACTGGAAATATAGCCTCAAGAGTGCAAACATGGTTTTTCTTAGACCACTTTTTGACCCAGCTTGACCAAATTCTGACCTTGTCCGAGATATCATCAAGACAAACATTTTAACGAATTTTCATGTGAATTAGATTGAAAATAAGGCCTATGGAGTACACACAAGGCTTTTCTAAGATTTGCCCCAGTGACCTACTTTTTGACCAAACATGACCCAATTTCAAATTTGTCACAGATATCAAGACAAACATTCTGACTAATTTTCATGAGAATCAGACTGAAAATGTAGCCTCTGGAATGCACACAAGGTTTTTTTAAGATTTGTCCCAATGACCTACTTTTTGACCTGACATGACCAAATTTCAAACTTTCCTGAAATTATTAACTCTTTACAAAACGACAAAATTTTAGACCAGTCCAAATGGAAAGCTTTAGCAGACGACAAATTAAATGTTTCTCAAAAGTTGAAAATTGTTTTGGGAAGAGAAGAAAACATTGTGGGAAAAGGAGAAAATGTTGGTTACCAGCATTTTCTCCTTTTCCCATAATGTTTCAAAAGGCTTTTTCTTCGGGGTCGTTAAAAGTTGGGATTGTGTGGTAAAGGGTTAAAGCAAACATAGTGACTAATTTTCATGAGTATTGAAATGAAAATGTGACCTCTAGAGTGCACAAAGGTTTTTTCCTAAGATTTGACCAGGTTACCTACTTTTTGACTAGATGTGACCTAATTTCAAACTCGTCCAAGGTATCAAGGCATACATTCTAACCAGTTTCCATCAGTATCCAACTTAACTCTTTACCAGACGACAAAACTTTAGCCTTGTCCGAATTGAAGGCATTTGCAGACGACAATTTCAATGTGCCTCAAATGGTGCAACTTTGCTTTGATGGGGTAGAAAACATTGTGGGAAAAGGAGAAAATGCTGGTTATGCTGGTTACCAGCATTTTCTCCTTTTCCCACAATGTTTTCAAAAGGCTTCTTTCCCAGGGGCGTCAAAAGGCGTCATTGTGCGGTAAAGGGTTAATAGGTGCCCTCTAAAGTGCACACAAAGTAAATGTTGACAGTTGCATGACCCATGACGGATGAAACACAACAGAGGATGGACACAGCATGATCACAAAAAGCTCACCTTGATCACTTCCTGCTCAGGTGAGCTTAAAAAACCTAGAGACAGAACCATGGAGCAGACTAAACAATATAAACTGTATATTAGTTACAATGCAAATGAAGTTTGTATAGTGCCTTAAGCCTTTCCCAAACAAGCCCTGGTTTTCACGTGTCTGCAGTACAAGTCTTTTGAAAACACTGTGGGAAAAGGAGAAATTGCTCGTAACAAGCAATTTCTCGTTTTCCCACAGTGTTTTCTACCCTTTTTGAGAACTTTTTTCCATTTTCATCAAATTTAAAATTGTTGTCTGCAAGCTCTTTCAGTTTGGACCAGTCTAAAATTTATCGTTTGGGAAAGGGTTAATTTAACCCTTTCCCAAACAAGCCCTGGTTTTCACGTGTCTGCAGTACAAGTCTTTTGAAAACGCTGTGGGAAAAGGAGAAATTGCTCGTAACAAGTAATTTCTCGTTTTCCCACAGTGTTTTCTACCCCTTTTGAGAACTTTTTGCTATTTTCATCAAATTTAAAATTGTTGTCTGCAAGCTCTTCAATTTGGACCAGTCTAAAATTTATCGTTTGGGAAAAGGTTAAAGAAGCCTATTTGGTTTTAATGCCTTAAATCAAATTTTTTTTTAAAAAAATAGTGATATTGATACCAAAAGATATATTTTTCTTCGCAACTGTATAAATGTGTGATTACAAGCAGTAAAAAGGTGCAATTTTGGGTGACTAAATAATAGGATGGTTGTTTTGCAATAGGTAACTCCATCTATTTTTATCAGATCAGATGTGACGTCATCATACTGAACTGAATATGAATCCTTATAATTGAACGTGTTATTGACAATGAGACATTCCCACAACTCTGGTGCATAATCTAAAATAACCTAAAGAGGCTGTGTAACCAATTAAGGGAATACCATTTAATCCTTTTTTTCTCACTTTTGTTTCTCCTCTTTAACTGATATGCAATCTATCACTTGCTTAATTCAGTGATAAATTATTTTTTAACCCTTAACATAATCCTGCGTTTTATTAACCCTGAGGAAGAAGGATTTTGAAAACAATATAGGAAAAGGAGAAAATGCTGGTAATCAGCTTATCCCCCTTTTCCCACAATGTTTTCAACTCTAGAAAAAATATATTTTACATTTTGAGTTACATTTCATTTGTCATGTGCAATTGCTTTCAATTTGGACGAGTCAAAAATTTTCTCATTTTGTAAATAGTTAAGTTTGGTGAGATTATAATAATTGAATACCTCCCCTTAATAATTGTCTTTTGTGAATGCTGGTAACCAGCATTTTCTCTTTTTCCCACAATGTTTTCTACCATTTCAAAGGCATAAGTTACTTGTTGAGCAACATGGAATTGGTCTTCTGCAAATGCTTTCATTTTGGACAAGCCTCAAATTGTGTTGTATGGTAATGAGTTAAACCCCTGAGTTTGCTGCCATGTTGTCTGGTTTTCCTCAGGTTTTTCTGATTTTAAACTGGAGCATGCAGACTTGTACAATGTAAGAAAATACACGGACCATGAATGGTGCATATACAAGCAGAACCAATGGCCTGCCTTAGACCATCAAATCAACTCTTTACCAAACGACAAAACTTTAGACTGGTCCAAATTTAAAGCATTTGCAGATGACAAATAAAAAGTGGCCAAAATGACAAAATTTGTCCACGATAGGGTACCAGCATTTTCTTCTTTTCCCAAAATGTTTTCAAAAGCCTTCTTTCCCAGGGTCATGAAAATCCGGGATTGTTGTGTAAAGGGTTAAATCTCTCACTTTCATGCAATAATGTCTGCGTTTCATTGAAAGTTTTTCTGATTTTAAACTGGAGCATGCAGACTTGTACAATGTAAGAAAATACACAGACCATGAATGGTGCACATACAATCAGAACCACTGGCCTGCCTTAGACCATCAAATCAACTCTTTACCAAACGACAAAATTTTAGACTGGTCCAAATTCAAAGCATTTGCAGATGACAAATAAAAAGTGGCCAAAATGACAAAATTTGTCCATGATAGGGTAGAAAACATTGTGGGAAAAGGAGAAAATGCTGGTTACCAGCATTTTCTCTTTTTCCCCAAAATGTTTTCAAAAGCCTTCTTTCCCAGGGTCGTGAAAACCCGGGATTGTTTGGTAAAGGGTTAAATCTCTCACTTTTATGCAATAATGTCTGCTTTTCACTGAAAGTTTTTCTGATTTTAAACTGGAGCATGCAGAATTGTACAATGTAAGAAAATACACAGACCATGATTGGTGCATATACAATAAGAACCACTGGCCTGCTATAGACCATCAAATTAACTCTCTCATTTTCATGCAATATTGTCTGCTTTTCACTGAAGCATTCTCTGGTTTTAAACTAGGACATGCAGACTTACTTGTAAAATGCAATAAAATTTTATCAATGGTACATATACAATGACAATGGCAGGTAGTGAGTAAGTTTAGGACACCAAATCAAAATTCTGATTTTCTTGCAATACTGTCTGCTTTTTCACTGAAGGTTTTTTTTCTGGTTTCAAACTGGAGCATGCAGACTTACTTGTATAATGTAATAAAATATCATCAATGGTACATAGACAATGACAATGGCTGGTGTGCTATAAGCCACCACAACAAATGTACCAATCACTGCAAACAGTTGCAGCATTAAAGCACGAAATTGGTACGGTAATAGATTATCAACCACTTCTACATCTCTGGAAAACCTATGGAAGAGATTTTTGAATTTCTGATGATAAAATTCTATTGGAACCCGAGGAATGCTGCTAATACCCAAACATAGTTTACTGTTTTGTTTATTGAAAGCTTGATTCCTGTTTCAGCAATATTTCGCCTATGTGGTCGTGATGTAAGTTAACTCTTTACCAAATGACAAAATTTTAGACTGGTCCAAATTGAAAGCATTTGCATACCACAAAATAAATGCGATTGAAAAATTGAAATTTGTTCTGGGAAGGGTAGAAAACATTGTGGGAAAAGGACAAAATGCTGGTTACAAGCATTTTCTCCTTTTCCCACAAGGTTTTCAAAAGGCTTTTCTTTCAGGGTCGTTAAAACTCGGGATTGTGTGGTAAAGGGTTAAGAAACTAATCCATGCTCTCTTGATGTGCATAAATTTCACCTATGTAATGGTGGATAAGTAACTTAACTGCTCTGCTGATCTCTTTAACCCTTTACCACACAATGCCGCCTTTTGACGCCCCTGAGAAAGAAGCCTTTTGAAAACATTGTGGGAAAAGGATAAAATGCTGGTAACCAGCATTTTCTCCTTTTCCCACAATGTTTTCTACCCTATCAAAGAAAAGTTGCACCATTTGAGCCACACTGAAATTGACGTTTGCAAATGCTTTTAATTTGGACAAGGCTAGAATTTTGTTGTCTGGTAAAGGGTTAACAAATGACATAATTTTAGACTCCACCAAATTAATGCTTTACCACACAATCCTGACTTTTTACAACCCTTAGAAAGAAAGCTTTTTGAAAACATTGTGGGTAAAGGAGAAAATGCTGGTAACCAGCATTTTCTCCTTTTCCAACAATGTTTTCTATCCTTCCCAAATCAAAATTCACTTTTGTAGTCATATTTATTTTGTCGTCTGCTAATGCTTTCAATATGGACTAGTCTAAAATTTTGTTGTTTGGTAAAGAGTTAAAAGAATTTTCAGACAACGAATCAAATGTGGCCCGAACAAAGATTTTGTCTATGAAATGGTAAAAAAATTGTGGGAAATGGAGAAAATGTTGGATACCAGCATTTTCTCAGTTCCACTGGTGTTTTCGAAAGATTTCTTGAGGATTGTTAAGACACAAAATTTTGTGGTACATGTAATTAGTTAACCTTTTCCCAAACAACAAATTTTGGACTGGTCCAAATTTAAAGAGTTTGCAGACGACAATTTCAAATTTGATGAAAATGGCAGAAAGTTATCAAAAAGGGTAGAAAACACTGTGGGAAAAGGAGAAATTGCTCGTTACAAGCAATTTCTCCTTTTCCCAGTGTTTTCAAAAGACTTGTACTGCAGACACATAAAAACCAGGGCTTGTTTGGGAAAGGGTTAATTAAGTGAACATATTCCTTTTCACTAATATTTCACCTTTGGCATGGCAACACATGAAAAGAGACCAATCTCTGTTCTGATGCACATTTGTCAAACTTGCATAAGGCCATGACTTAAGTTTATTCTGTCCTAATGTGTATTTTAGTTATGTCACCCTGACATAAAATGAAAGGACTATTTATGGGCTCCTGACATTTATTTCACTTACATCACTGTGACACAAAATAAGACGGCTGTAAATGCTCTCCTGGCATGTTTTTCTTGTATGTCACTACATAAAATAACAGGACTATAAATGGGCTCCTGACATGTATTTCACTTACGTCACGGTAGGAAGGAGACCAATCCATGCTCTCCTGGTGCATATAGTACTAGTGGGTTTTTTTTTTTCTCTCAAACAATGCATGTTCTGCTTGTGCTTCCATGTACATTAGGTAAATGTAAGACGAAAGGGTTCATCCATTAAGGATATACAGTAATTCTACCCTCAATAAAATAAAATGCTATTAATGCTCTAATGTATTTCACTGATATAACAGGTCTGTTAATGTTCTGACATGTATTTCACTGGTGTCACAGTGACATAAGGAAGGAGACCAATCCATGCTCTCCTGGTGTATATAGTACTAGAGCTGTGATGACGAAAAGGTTCATCCAGTAAGAATATACAGCCATTCTAACCCTTACACATGAATATAGCTTTTACTCGTTAAACGTTTCAGTATCAGTTTATATTATTGTTTATGTTTGGGATAACGGGTTTAAAATCACGTACCGTGATGAGATAATTTATAAACCCAACTCAATAATGTTTATGTTTTCTCTATCATGGTTCATGGTTTTAAACATGTATTCCCAGAAAAACAAACAATTATATTAACTGTTAATGAAAGGTTTATTGAGATGGAGTTATACTTTACAAAAATTCAAGAACAAATACAACTTGTTCTTATCCTCATCCATGTACATGGGAATAAATAAATCATGATAATAACATGTGGTGGGGTATGGTAATAAATACATAAACTTCTGTTTAGAATAAGTATGGTAATTCATTCTATAAAACTTGGTTGTTTCAACTTAACTCTACAGCTGAAGCTCAATTCAATTGTAATAGATGTTTTCCCTGGATTACACAAGTGCTAGACGCGCAATCTATGGTGTCTTGCCAAAGGACACACCCATGCAACAAGCGCCACCAGCTAGGAATGGAACCCAGAACCTTTTGATTTCAAGTCCACCGTCTAGATCATTAAGCCACTATGGATCCCGTCATCTTGTAATGTAGCTTATATTAGGATGCCTTTACCTAGTTAATCATGCAGTTAAACTATTACTAGCTATCACCTATGATCAGCAGTCACCTGTATCAAGCAAACACTTCACTAATAACCAAGGTTAAAGTTTTCAATATCAGTTTCTGTGTTTAACCCTTTACCACACAACAAAAATTTAGGTCCATCCAAACTGAAAGCATTTGCAGATGACAATTTCAATGTGGCTCACAGAATGTGATTTTTCTTTGATAGGATAAAAAACATTGTGGGAAAAGGAGAAAATGCTGGTTACCAGCATTTTCTCTTTTTACCACAATATTTTCAAAAGGCTTCTCTCTCAGGTTTGTTAAAAGCTGGCACTGTGTGGTAAAGGGTTAAAAGGAACATTTCTTCAACCTTTACCAAGCATTCCCATGTCTAAGGGACCTTGGGGAGAAGGACATTTCAAAACATGGAGGGAAAAGGAGATAATGCTGGTAATCAGCATTTTCTCCTTTTTCCCAAAATGTTTTCAAAAGCCGTCTTTCTCAATCTCATTAAAGCTGGGATTGTGTGGTACAGGGTTAAGAGGTTAGTTTTGCTTGTCAATGCCCCCCCCCCCCCACCACTTGATTGGCTGCTAAGGACAGATTGGTCTGTATCTACATGTGAGTCCAGTTTCTAAAGCCGGGTAACAGATATGTAGGAACCAAGTTTTGCAGTTTCATCTGTTATTGAATAGCCTAAAAGGGAAATACTATGCCCTACCCCTGAGCTACAAGCCTAACACCTTACCAAAAACACATAATAAATGACCATCACAGGTAAACAGACCAATAATATAGGGGGTGTCGAGTAACCAACGGCAACCAGCGTGTTCGCACATTTGAAAAAGTTAAGCAGAAACATCTTAAAATTTTGTGCAACACTATTGTCGATGGTCTCAATGTCCCGGGAAAATCTGTCGGAGCAAAAGCAAGACAAGATAAAAATGAGCCATGCTCTTTGATAAGGCAGTTTAACACATTGTAAAAAGTATTGACCCATGCAAGCCTGGGCAGTCAGGGCAGGCTGACATGTGTCAAAACATTTTGCTATTGGTAAACTTTTTGCATGTCAGAGGATCGCTCTACCTCATGATTCAGTCGGTTGTTAGACAAAATGGATTTTATGGATCCATAATAATTATGATGACTTGCTTGGTATAATACATCAAGAAGATGCATTAACTCTTTACCGAACGACAAAATTTTAGACTTGACCAAATTCAAAGCATTTGCAGACGACAAAGTTAATGTGACTCAAAAATAGAAATTTATTTTGGGAAGGATAGAAAACAATGTGGGAAAAGGAGAAAATGCTGGTTACCCAGCATTTTCTCCTTTTTCCACTATGTTTTCAAAAGGCCTCTATTTCAGGGTCGTTATTAATGGCTTCCTTGACAAATGCCACACCAGTGCTTTCAATGCTTTGATTTACATGTCAAAAGACCATTCTGCTTCCTGATTCAGTCGGTTGTTAGACAAAGTGGATTTTATGGATCTATGATTATAATGATAACTTGCTTGGTTTAATGCATTATGGAGATACATTAAACCCCCTTTTGCCAGAGCAATTTCTTCTTTTGCCACAATGCTTTTTCATGTGAATATTGAAACATACCAATAATCTCTATTTTAGATGGATGTTTTCAAAAATTTATGCAGCAAGGTAATGAATAACCCATGATAAATTACAAAAATACCAACTATATTCATATCTGTTATTTTACAGTAAGGATATTGAGGTTATTTGTTTATTTTTCAGTGAGAGAAAGATCGAAATTTACTTTGAGTGAACATCATTAGTAATACATGTATTTTCATGAGTGACACAGCCAAGAGTGAAAATATTAATGATGATGTTCACAAGATAAAATAAATTTCAATCTTTCACATAAAAAAAAAAAATTTCCACTTATTTCATGCTTCTAACCCCTTTTTTGTTAGGACTTGCAAAGTACAGGGGAGCTCTCAATATTTCTGTACCAGTAAGGTTATCAGTCAGTATATTTAACCCTTTCCCAAACAACAAATTTTGGACTGGTCCAAATTGAAAGAGTTTGCAGACGACAATTTTAAATTTGATGAAAATGGCAGAAAGTTATCAAAAAGGGTAGAAAACACCGTGGGAAAAGGAGAAATTGCTCGTTACGAGCAATTTCTCCTTTTCCCACAGTGTTTTCAAAAGACTTGTACTGCAGACACGTGAAAACCAGGGCTTGTTTGAGAAAGGGTTAATGGTCGAAATGGTGAAATTATCAACCCATAATCAACCATTATTTCCCTGTAAACCACCGAAAAACATGAAATAATCAACTTTTAGTTACTTTGTAGTTAAAATCAAACTCTAACACCAAATTGAAATAGTAATAGAGATACCATTCCTGTAAGTCATATTGTTTCTCTTGCCAGATAAAGAATAGGTAACCAAACAACAGATTGGTCTTTTTTTACCTGTATTCCTTTGTTTTTATCCTTAATTTCCTTGGGGATGTTGCAATGAATATAATATGATTTTATGATTATGTGTAAGGTGCCCATTATACTCAAATCAAATTCTGTTCTCAATTATCAGAAACTATGTACATATCGATTTGTAAAACAATCTAACTAGATTTAGTTGAGCTATTATCTCAAGAACAAAGCCGAGCAGTTTAAGAAAATCAAAGATAAAAACCAAGCAATCCCATTATCAGGACCAATATAGTACTGGAGAGGAATCAAGGGAAATAAATGAAGAACTGCCCTCATTCATACCGTTATGAGACCATGATACACATCTGTAGAAACTGGGTCAGTTCTATCATGCTGCCTACATTCTCTTACAGTGTTCTTTATCAATGGCTGCAAGCTACTTATTACCCCTTTACCAAACAAAACCATGTTCTCATGACCTTGAAAAAGATTTCTTTTGAAAACATTGTGGGAAAAGGAGAAAATGCTGTTAACCAGCATTTTCACCTTTTCCCAAAATGTTTTCTACCTTACCATTGACAATGCCCATCATTTCAACAACATTTAAGTCATCATCTGCAAAGGTTTTCAATTTGGAAGAATCTAAAATTTTGTCCTCTGGTAAAGAATTAACCCTTTACCAGACGACAAAATTTTAGCCTTCTCCAAATTGAAAGTATTTGCAGACAACAATTTCAATGTGCCTCAAAAGGTGCAACTTTCTTTTGATAGGGTAGAAAACATTGCGGGAAAAGGAGAAAATGCTGGTTACCAGCATTTTCTCCTTTTCCCACAATGTTTTCAAAAGGCTTCTTTCCCAGGGACGTCAAAAGGCAGCACTGTGCGGTAAAGGGTGAAGGAAAATAGGAGTGTGGATGGTAGCACTATGCGCTGGTAAGAACTGAAGCCCATGCATCTAACAAAAACAACCAACACCATATAAACATGCGTGTAACTCTTTCCGCACCAAATATATAAGCCATGCTCTGGCAAAAGGGGGCATAATGCATCTCCGTGATCCATGATACCAAGCAAGTCATCACATAACTATGGATCTTTGTCTAACAACCGACTGAATCATGACGTACACTGGTCCTTCGATATGCAGAAAACTGACCAAAAGCAATAAGTTTCGGCCAAGGTCAGCCTGCGCAGCCTGGGTCATTACTTTTTGCAAATGTATTACGCCCCTTTTTCACACAGCATGGCTCATATAGATATTTCGCCTTCTTTCGACGGTAGGAAACACAAACGCAAACTCAGAAAGAAGTTTATACCATAGGCTTGTGTGAACAAGCCTATGGTATAGATCCAAGATTAGGCTGCATGTTTTGAGCAGTCTGATCATAATCCATGCCATCGGCAAAGACCACAAAGGGTCAAAAGCTCTAGGTAAATTATAACTATGGAAAATTGCTATCTACTGATCACACATAAGATAATTTCTGATAAAAAGATGAAACATTTGAAAGAAAAAACAAAAAAATTGAAATACAAAGAAAACAGTGAAGGAAAAAAAGCATTTCTTTGTTACAGTCAATGGCTCCTTTTCCCGCAAAGTTTTCAAAGCTGCTGCTGTAGGAACTCAAAGCTGGCATTTCTATTCTAATAGCCAAAGGAACTATAATTCCATGTTTTCATAACCCTTACACAGTAGCCCTTTTGAAGACATTGTAGGAAAAAGAGAACATGCTGATGACCATCATTTTCTCCTTTCCATACAATGTTTTCCAACCTCTCATCACCTAGTTGAATCATTTAAGCCTAATTTACTTTGTTGTCTGCAAATCCTTTGAAAATGGATGATCTAATATTTTGCCTTCTGGTAAAGGGTTAATTTGCCTCAACTGGGTATTGAACTCCTAATCACCAAATTGTGAGTCAGATGCGCTAACCACTGAGCTACCCGGCCAGGCAGTATTGGGTAGACAATTTAAATATAGTTCAAAAGATGGAATTTATCTTTGATAGGGTAGAAAACATTGTGGGAAAAGGAGAAAATGCTGGTTACTACAATGTTTTCAAAAGGCCTCTTCCTCAGGGTCCTTAAAACTTGGAATTGTGAGGTAAATGGTTAATCAATGTAGTGCTGAACATCAAGTTTAACCACTAATGCCGATACACTGAATAAAGCTCAGACTGCACAAAACATGCAACTGCCTTTAGTGAGAACAAACTTCAAACTCTGTTAACTGGTAAATATTTAATACTTTCTGAGAATATCTTTTTTACCTATTTAGCACAACGAGTGTAAATAAATCAAAACTAGCTAGCGGGTTAATCTACTGGTACATGTATATGTTTAGGATGTGTTCACTGTTTGTTACTCACCTGTACCATGTAATATAACAATGCCATTGGTATCAGAACGATCAAAAACAGCGGTGTAGTGTAACTGATCACTACGAGCGTACTCAGTGCTCCAAAAAATGTTACGAGAAAGGTTCGGAAGTTTTGTGGCAGGTTGTTATCTATGGTTTCGACATCTCTTGAAAATCTGTTTAAAACATGTGGATACAAGAACATGCACAAATAAAGGGGTTTTCTGTGTAAACTCTTTGCTAAACAACAAATGTGAGGCTAGTCCAACTCGATGACATTTGCAGACAACAAATAAACATACATGTATAACTCAAATGCTGGCATTTGTGCTTAACTCTTTACCACACAATGAAATTTTAGACTTGTCCAAATCGAAAGCATTAGCAGACGAGAAATTAAAGGTGCCTCAATAGCAAAATTTGTCCTGGATTGAGTAGAAAACATTGTGGGAAAAGGAGAAAATGCTGGTTACCAGCATTTTCTCCTTTTCCCACAATGTTTTCAAAGGCTTCTTTCTCAGGGTCGTTAAAAATCAGGATTGTGTGGTAAACATTTGAAATAAGTATTTTATTTTTTTTCCCAGAATGTTTTCAAATGCCTTCTTCCGCAGGGTCATTAAAGAGGGGATTGTTGACTAGATAATTTTGAAAACATCACACAAATTGGCAAAAATGCCAATCACATTCAGGTAGAAGATGATTTCCATACATAGAAGGTAAAACACAAACACATGGACATCAAAAAGGAATGCTTTAACCCAAAGAGCACCCAATAAACCCCAACAGACATTTTCAGTCCAGAAATAAGTCGCTAACAGTTGCAATTTCTAGATTCCTTTCGTCTAAAATGTCATGGGAAAGCTGACAGTGCAGGTCAAAGATCAGACTGCATGTTTTGTGCAGTCTGATTTTGATCTGTACTGGCTAAAAATGAATCTTTGGTTGTGAAAGGTGCTTTACAGGTTAAACAGTTTATACTGTTAACAAATACAAATGAGTCATGCTCTGTGAAAAGGGGGCTTTTTGCATCTGCAAAAGTATTGACCGAGGTCAGCCAGCACAGTCTGTGCAGGCTGACCTGGGCGGAAACTTTTCACTATTGGTCAATTTTCAGTATGAAAAAGGACCATTCTATCTCATGATTCAGTTGGTTGTTAGACAAAATGGATTTTGGATCTGTGATCATGTGATGACTTACTTTGAAAAGTGCATCATAGAGATGCACTGAGCCCCCTTTTCACAGAGCATGGTTCAAATGTTTCACGAAGTATAGCAAGCAAAGCTTTCAAAATCTTGGATAGGTTCTTCTAGAATATAATAATATCATTAGCAAGCAAGAGAATCATTTCATTCATTGTACAGGAATATCAACATTCTTCCGATTTAGAATTAGCCAGTTTTCATCATCATTCATGAAATAAACTGGTCCTTGTGCATGCATAAAAGTTTCGACACAAGCCAGCCTTTGCAGACTGTGTAGGCTGACATGGGTCAATACTTTTTGCAAATGCATTAAGACCCTTTTTCACAAGGTATGGCTCAAATGAATTTCAACCTACCAGTACTAAACTCTAGATCAGATGATACAAAGGACAAATATTCTAATGAAAAGCTTGACCCATGCATGAAACATTGTGGCAACTGGAGCAGCACTTATTTCAAACCATCACTAATTTTACAATAATATTTTCAAACTTCTTTGCTGTAGATAAGCAAATGACTGACTGATTGATTTTTGTATGGTGTTTAATGCCATTTTCAACCATTATTTCAGTGAAATTGCGGTTCTCAGTGCACCTATCCATGCTTTCCTGGAGTTTCTTTTACCAGTACTCCGCACAATATTCTTTCCAAGCCACTGGCTGCTTTCCCATATAACCATTACCTAAACAATGATCAGCGGTGAAAGAGGAATGAATCCTGTTGCAATGACTATCATCAATCCTTGGAAAGAAATTGGCTGAGCCAGGGATTGAACCCCCTGTTCTCAAGTCCTGTGCGCTACCGACTGAGCTACCGGGGCTTGGCGTAGATAAGCAAACAAGAGGGCCATGATGGCCCTGTATCGCTCCACTGGCTTATAAATATAAACCACGAAGAAAAGTCTTCACTATATAAGCCCTTATAAAACTTTGACCTCATGGCTACAGTCTGACTAAATGGGGAATATTGTATTAGAAGAATAACATGCCAAATGTGGGAGTTCTTGGCCTTATGGCTGGTAACAAGATGGTTTCTGAACTTTTCACTCCATAAACCCATGTAAAACTTGTGATCCCTGGTGCAGGGCCAAACTTGATCCTAGAGCTGTAACTTGGGCCCTCTTTGTAACTGTCCACTAAATAATGCTATAATTATATGCAAAATTTGGTAGCCTAAGCCTTATGGCTATGTACACCAAGATTTAAAAGTTTTCCCTATGTAAGCCTATGTAAATCTTGTGAACCCCCCCCCCCTCCAAGTATGAGGCCAAATTGACCCCAGGACTATACTTTGGGCACTTTTGGTAGACTCCAACTAGATCAAGCTAAATGCCAAATTTGGTAGCTCTAGGCCTTATGGTTTCAGACAAGAAGATATTTAAAGTTTTCTCTATATAAGCCTATGTATAAAACTTGTGACCCCTGGGGAAGAGCCAATTTTGACCCCAGGGCTATAATTTCAAGAAACATGATAGAGGTCTACTACATAAAGCTACATGCCAAATTTGGTAGCCCTATGCCTTATGGTTTCAGACAAGAAGATTTTTAAAGTTTTCTCTATATAAGCCTATGTATAAAACTTGTGACCCCTGGGGAAGAGCCAATTTTGACCCCAGGGCTATAATTTCAAGAAACATGATAGAGGTCTACTACATAAAGCTACATGCCAAATTTGGTAGCCCTATGCCTTATGGTTTCAGACAAGAAGATTTTTAAAGTTTTCTCTATATAAGCCTATGTAAAACTTGTGACCCCTGGGGCAGAGCCAATTTTGACCCCAGGGCTATAATTTGAAGAAACTTGATAGAGGTCTACTACATAAAGCTACATGCCAAATTTGGTAGCCCTATGCCTTATGGTTTCAGACAAGAAGATTTTTAAAGATTTCCAATGTTTTTCAGTTTTGTTGCCATGGCAACCAGAGTTTTTGAAGGAATCAAATTCTTTCAAGAAATTTTGAAGAGGACCATGTCAGGATCATTTCCGTGAAGTTTCGTGAAAATCGGATGGGTAGTTTCAGAGAAGAAGATGTTTGAAATAAAAGTTAACGCACGGACGGACGGACGACCGGACGGACGGACGGACACACGACGGACACCGGGCCATGACATAAGCCCGCTGGCCTTCGGCCAGTGGAGCTAAAAATTGTTTATAGTGTGGCAACAGGATTAGAAAGCTTATATACAAAGTATGCCATATGATTAAAGATTCAAGCATTTTTTTCATTAAACATGATAAATTTCGAGAGCAAACATATCTATATTGTTAAATAGGAAAAGAGATTTTTTCGTCTTCATTATAAGCTCTGAAGTTGCATGCAGTATACTTTCTGTAAGGAAAGAATGTTATTCTAGAGATTAAATTTTAGCAGCCATATCTAGTTTCTCATAACCTGAAACGTTTGATTTGCAGCAGATGACTCCTTTTGCCTCCTTGTTAAAAATAGACATTTAACAAAAGTCAAGATTTGATACTTGAATACCAGCGAAATCACTGTTGCAAAAGAAAAGAACTGTTTGTTGACCCTTTATCAAACAATCCCGATTTCAAACAACCTCTGGACAAAGGGCTTTCTAAATCATTGTGAATAAAGGATAAAATGCTTTTAACAAGCATTTCATCCTTTTCAGACAATGTTTTCTTTTTCAGACAATGTTTTCTATCCTATCAAAGACAAATCTCACTATATGAGCAATAATGAAAATGTAATCTGCAAAGGCTTTCAATTTGGACCCGTCTAAATTTTTGTCAATTGGTAAAGATTAAACCTTTGCCACACAATCCCAAGTTTGAACAACCCTGAGAAAGAAAGGGCTTTTGAAAACATTGTGGGAAAACGAGAAAATGCTGGTAACTAGCATTTTCTCCTTTTCCCACAATGTTTTGTACCGTGTAAAAAAAAGAAATCATCATTTTAGCTAGATTTAATTTGTTGTCTGCAAATGCTTTGAATTTGGTAGAGTCCAAAATTTTGTCGTTTAGTAAACGGTTGAAGAGCAATTTCTTCTTCTGCCACAGTGTTTTCAAAAGTCTTCTGTGAAAACAGTGTAATACCAAGAGTCATCTGCTGAAAATAATGAAGGAAATCAAGTAGATTCAGAACTGATACATTTCTCAATCAATTTCAAGCATTTGAAGTGCTTTGCTCCATCAGAATGAAAACCATACCTGTTTACTATTCTTCCCAGAGGAGTTGTATCAAAGAATTCCATTGGCAGTTTCAGTATGTTGGCTAACATTCCGTTATGAAGGATTCTGGCAGCCCTGACCATCCTTACAGCGCAAATAATAGCGTAGACTAGGGTAAGGACAGCTAAAATTAAGACAACGCAAGATGTTTTGTTTAACTCTTTTACCACACAATCCCTAGTTTTAATGACCCATAGGAAGAAGCCTTTGAAAACATTGTGGGAAAAGGAGAAAATGCTGGTAACCAGCATTTTCTTCTTTTCCTTCAATGTTTTCTATCCTTTTAACTCTTTACCACACAACAACAGTTTTAGACCAGTCCAAACTGAAAGTGTTTGCAGATGACAAATAAAATGGGGCAAAAAATTACAGTGTCTGAATTTGAGATCACTGAAAACATTGTAGGAAAAGAAGAAAATGCTGGTTATCAGCATTTTCTTCTTTTCCTACAATGTTTTCAAAAGCCTCCTTATTCAGGGTTGTTAAAACTCAGGATTGTGTGGGAAAGAGTTAAGGACAAAAGCCATTATGTGAGCCAGATAAATGAGTCATCTGCACAGGCTTTAAATTTAGAAAAGTCAAAAATGTTGTCTGGTACAGAGTTAACTCTTTAGATAACAAATCCCTCTTAACCCTTTCCCAGACGACAAATTTTGGACTGGTCCAAATTGAAAGAGTTTGCAGACGACAATTTTAAATTTTATGAAAATGGCAGAAAGGTCTCAAAAAGGGTAGAAAACACTGTGGGAAAAGGAGAAATTGCTCGTTACGAGCAATTTCTCCTTTTCCCACAGTGTTTTCAAAAGACTTGTACTGCAGACACGTGAAAACCAGGGCTTGTTTGGGAAAGGGTTAACTATCCTGGGATACACCTTTTGAAAACATTGTTGAAAAAGGAAGGAACTGCAGGTAACCGAGTTTTCTCTTTTTCACAGTACATTTTCTGCCCTCTTAATGACAAATCCATCCATTAAACAGTGATTCATCTGACATCTGCAAAACATATGCTTTCAATTTAGACCTACTAAGTGGACCACAGGTAAACAAACATTAGTGGCATGAAATGTGAAGTACAATCAAATGCAGCCATCTGTACTAAATGAAGCACATTTCATTGCAGTGTCTCATAAGTACATTACAACTATCATTTCTTATTTTCTTTTCCTACGATGGGTTAGTGAAGGATCTGACTCTGCTGTTGGTTCTGATAATATCACACTGTCTCACAAAACCTGTTCATTTTCTTAACCCTTAGAGCGCCGAATAAACCTGCCAGACATTTTCATCCTAGAAATACAACCCAAATGATTTGCAATTTCATGGTTGCTTTTGTCTACAGTGATTTAGCAAAGCGGACAGTGAAGATCGAACATTAGGCTGCACGTTTTGTGCAGCCTGATCTTGATCTACACTGGCCGCAAATGCAACTATAGTCGAGAAAGGTACTTTAAGGGTTAAAATATATGCACAAAAGTGCTCGAAGACAGATTACTCTATCTGACTGGAGATAATAAGTACAAGGAATGGCTTCAAATTAGCTGCATAGAGTGTTAGATGAGGAACTGAGTGAAATATTGGTGTAGTCTGATCTTGATCCACACTATTGAGTAAAAAAAATAACAATTTTTCTTGTGATACATACCCTAAAGATAGCATAATTGATTTAACTTCATACTGTAATCAAAATAAGTTTTACACAAGAATAAATATGAAAACATTTTGACTAAAGGAGAAACAGCTCATTACCAAAAGGTTCTCCTTTTTCCTTGATGTTTTCAAAAAGTGGAACAATGAAAGATGAACAAGCATTCTGATAGTATTGCACAGCAATACACAGTCCCCTACCGGACGTATCATGTATCGCTGGCATGTCAGTGAAATTTTTAAAGTCCAAGGCCCGTAAATGCGTCAAAAAGCAGTGGAGCGGGACGAAACTCGAACTTGATGTGTAAGTCATGGTGGTTGATGTACACACCAAAAATCAGCTTTGTATGTAGCAGCGTTTAGAAAAAAAGTGCGGAAAAATGTTTAATCAGTGGAATTTTGTAAGTCCAAGGCCCGTAAATGCGTCAAAAAGCAGTGGAGCGGGACGAAACTCAAACTTGACGTGTAAGTCATGGTGGTTGATGTACACACCAAAAGTCAGCTCTATATGTAGCAGCGTTTAGAAAAAAAGTGTGGAAAAATGTTTTATCAGTGAAATTTTGTAAGTCCAAGGCCTGTAAATGCGTGAAAAAACAGTGGAGCCGGACGAAACTCGAACTTGATCTGTAAGTAATGGTGGTTGACTTACACAGCAAAAGTCAGGTGAATATCTACCAGCATTTAGAAAAAAAAGTCCGGAAAGCTGATTTATTAGTGAAATTTTGTAAGTCCAAGGCCCGTAAATCTGTGAAAAACCAGTGGACCAGAACGAAAGTCGAACTTGATCTGTAAGTCATGGTGGTTGAGTTACACAGCAAATATGAGATCAATACCTACCAGCGTTTAGGAAAAAAGTCCGGAAAACTGATTTATCAGTGAAATTTTGTAAGTCCAAGGCCCGTAAATCCATGAAAAACCAGTGGACCAGAACGAAAGTCGAACTTGATCTGTAAGTCATGGTGGTTGAGTGTCACAGCAAATCTGAGATCAATACCTACCAGCGTTTAGGAAAAAAGTCTGGAAAACTGATTTATCGGTGAAATTTTGTAAGTCCAAGGCCAGTAAGTCCGTGAAAAACCAGTGGACTGGAACGAAAGTCGAACTTGATCTGTAAGTGATGGTGGGTGATTTACACACCAAAACGCAGCTCAATATGTACCAGCGTTTAGAAAAAAAGTCCGGAAAACTGAATTGCCGGACTGACGGACAGACGGACAGGCAGACGGACAGACAGACGGATGGACGGAGTGCAAACCTAAAGTCCCCTTCGGCTTCGCCGGTAGGATGCTAAAAAAGACCCTACCTTGCGCAAGACCAAACAAGCCATACACTCCCAGATACATGTAATTCTTGTCTTGATACTCCGACTGATTTCTGTTCAGCGGATTTTTCAAGAAGGGGTCGTCGGTCCAGTCTGCAAGCCAGATACTTGAGCCAATACTTGCTCCTTGATTCATGATGAACACTATAAATATCATTAAGGTCCAAAACCCACCAATGGCAGCAAAATACTGCATATAGACTCTCCATGATACCTACAATGTAAAATGTTGTAACTTGATTTAGTAAGCAGTTCCTCAAAATAGTAGTAAGTTTCATGACTTCTTTTCTTTTTTAAACCTTTACCACACAATGCCGCCTTTCAACGCCCCTGCGAAAGAAGCCTTTTGAAAAAATTGTGGGAAAAGGAGAAAATGCTGGTAACCAGCATTTTCTCCTTTTCCCATAATATTTTCTACCTTATCAAAGAAAAATTGCACCATTTGAGCCACATTGAAATTGTCTTCTGCGAATGCTTTCAATTTGGACATGGCTAGAATTTTGTCGTCTGGTAAAGGGTTAAACAATTTAATTTACTAGTATAAATCAAATAAATTGACCTGAAATTGACCTTTATGCAAAGAATGTGAATATTTTTATCATCGTGTATAATCCAATGGTACGGAAATTCTATTAACAGTAAATGTCGGGTTTGACCCTTTCAGTGCCATGGTCAAATCATGGAGCTTCTGCAGGTGACATGGATCAAAATCAGACTGCAAAGAAAGTGAATCTTTGATCAATGTCATCTGGCACGTATTACCAATTCAAACCAATAAAATCATGTTTATTTCAGGTATCTTAAGAATTCTTTAAAGATATGATAGATCTATTAGCTACATAAAGAGCTAAAAATCATTCACATAGTTCTGCAGTCAGACAACGATAGCTGAATCTAAGTTTTGACAGTAATTCAAGCGTGTAATACATGGTAATAGGGGTCAGTTATTTCACATCAATTTGTTCAAGGAATATGACAGAGTAAGTTCAGTAATACTGACTATTGTACATACATGTATCTCTGTACCAGACAATAAGATTTTCTTAGACTTGTCCAAATTAAGAGCGTTTGCAGACAGCAAATCACAAGTGTCTCAAATGATGGATTTCCTCTATGAAAGGACAAAAAACAATTTTTGAACAAGGAAAAAATGGTTTTAAAAGCTTTCATCTTCAGGGTAAAAATGCCCACTCATATGGTAAAAAGATAGCTATGATTTTATTTCATGGCTTACACTTTGCGATATTTGCCATTTGTCCTTTTCTAGCAAAATGCATGTTCTAATGAGTTATCTCTTTACCAAACGACAAAATTTTAGACTGGTCCAAATTGAAAGCTTATGCAGACAACATATCAAAGTTACCTGGAATGACAGTAATTGTCTTTCAAAGTGTAGAAAACCTTGTGGGAAAAGGAGAAAATGCTGGGTACCAGCATTTTCTCCTTTTCCCTCAAGGTTTTCAAAAGGCTTTTTCCTCAGGATTGTTAAAAGTCAGGATTGTGTGGTAAAGAGTTAACAGGAAGGAAGTGCAAGAAATGCCTGTCACAGCAAGCATGCTGCTAAAAGTATTGTACCATTTTTGAGATATTATGCCATGAAAAAAAATATATCAGAAAGAGTAATATTTTAACCATTTTTAATATTTAACCCTTTTCGACATGATAAAATTTTAGAGTAGTCTAACTTAATTCTTTACCACACAATCCCAAGTTTTAGAGACCCTGAGGAAGGAAGCCTTTTGAAAACATTGCAGGAAAAGGAGAAAATGCTGCTTCCCAGCATTTTCTCCTTTTTCCACAATGTTTTCTAATCTATCAAAGACAAATTTCATTACTAGAGCCACATTTAAATTGTTGTCTGCATGTGCTTTCAATTTGGACAGGTCTAAATTTTTGTCATGTGGTACAGAGTGACAAGCACTTGCAGCTGACAAGTTCCATGTAAAGTTCTAAAATTGTCTTAGAAAGGGTTGAAAATATAGTGGAAAAATGAGAAAGAGCTGGTTACCAGCAATATCTCCTTTTCCCACAATGTTTTTCAAAAGTCCTCTTCTTAACCCTTCACCACACAATCCCCAGTTTTAATGACCCTGAGGAAAAAGCCTTTTGAAAACATTGTGGGAAAAGGAGAAAATGCTGGTAACCAGCATTTTCTCCTATTCCTACAATGTTTTCTTCCCTATCAAAGGCAAATACCATCATTTTAGCCACATTGAAACTGTCGTCTGCAAATGCTTTCAATTTGGACAAGTCTACATTTTTGTTGTGTGGTAAAGAGTTACGGATCATTAAGACTTGGGATGTTTTTTAAACATTTAAGAGTAGTGAATTATATCAACTGACCTTTCCAGTTTCCATTTTCTCTGCTTCTATGAGTTTATCTGGTTTGTTGGCTGTTTTCTCTTCTACCCAAGTTCCTTTACCCCCAGTGCCCTCTATGGAGGAAATGGATCTGACCAGGGGTGGTTTCATTTTGTCACTCTTTTTCCTGTCAATCCAAGAAAACCATATGCAGTATAACCTTTGTTAGAGGCCACTTTTACTAAACAACCACCTAAACTTAGCAACAAGTAATCTAATGTTACTTCTGCATACAAATGACACTGTGTTAAACAGTCACCCATCAAAACTCTTAACTGGAGGACAAAATTTCAGACTCTTCCAAATTAGTAACAATTGCAGATCATAAATTATACAATATAATTATGGTTCCAATGACAGTATTGTATCTGTGAAGAGGTAGAAAACAGTGTGAAAAAGGGAGAAAATACTGGTAAGAAATGTTTTCAAAAATCACCTTTTTTTTTTTGGACAGCTTGCTAGAACAATGTTTCATCTAGGGTTCTGAAAAGCTCTCTACTGGCACATTTTTTGCATATGTATGCTTATTGATAAGTATAGATTTAGAGCAAATTCTTATTAGAATTTGAAATTTCATGCTATACTCATATCTTTACCCTTTATCAAACAACACCAAGTTTTAATGATCCTTAGGTAAAAAGCTTTTGAAAACATTGTGGGAAAAAGAGAAAATGCTGGTAACCAGCATTTTCTCCTTTTCCCACAATGTTTTCTACTCTCTCAAAGACACGTCCCATCATTTGAACAACTTATTATATGTCATCTGCACATGCTTTCAATTTGGACAAGTCTTAAATTTTGCCATCTAGTAAAGAGTTAAAAAAGACTGATATCACAGTGCTGATCAAGATATCTACATGTATCATAGTAAGACCCCTACCTGGACCTTAATCTGGTGGGGACATCATCATCCCCTGATACTCCAGTACCTTCAGTCCCAGATGTGACAGAATCCACTCTCTGTAGAATCTTACTTTTCAACTGCTGGACTAAATAGTGAAAAATGAAAAAAAAAAAAAAGAAGAATTCCTCTGTTTACTCTTTACCAAACGACAAATTTTTGATCTGGACCAAATTCAAAGCATTTGCAGACGACAAATTAAATGTTGCCAAAATGATCATTTCTGTTTCTGATAGGGTAGAAAACATTGTGGGAAAAGGAGAAAATGCTGGTTACCAGCATTTTATCCTTTTCCCACAATGTTTTCAAAAGGCTTCTTTCTCAGGGTCATTAAAACTCGAGATTGTGTGCTACAGAGTTAAACATGTAATTTCTTGTACAAATAAATGAGCTAAGCTTTGGCAAAAAGGGATTAATTAACCCTTTCCCAAACGATAAAATTTAGACTGGTCCAAACTGAAAGAGTTTTCAGACGACAATTTTAAATTTGATGAAAATGACAGAAAGTTCTCCAAAAGGATAGAAAACACTGTGCTCGTTACGAGCAATTTCTCCTTTTCCCACAGTGTTTTCAAAAGACTTGTACTGCAGACACGTGAAAACCAGGGCTTGTTTCACAAAGGGTTAAATACATCTCCGTGATGCATGATACTAAGCAAGTCATCACATAATTACGGATCTATAAAATCTATCTAGTCTAACAACTAACGTAATCATGAGGTAAAATAGTCCTTGGACATGCAGAAAATTACAAATAAAAAGTTTCAACCCAGGTCAGCCTGCTTGGACTGCACAGGATGACATGGGTGGATACTTTATGCAGATGCATTAAGCCCCTTTTCACAGAGCATGGCTGAAATACAAAATACACTCGAGAATAATTCATTACTTTTTCATTTCTTAGTACCAGTAATTCTTTACCAGATGACAAACTTTTAGACTTGTTGATTCTGAAAGTCTTTGTAGACAAAAAATCCAAAGTGGCTCATTTGATGAGATTTGTCTTTGAATGAATAGAAAACATCGTGGGAAAAGGAGAAAATGCTGGTAACCAATGTTTTTGAAAGCCCTCTTCCTCAGGGTCCTCAAAGCATGCGACTTGTGTGGTAAAGGGTTAGTACTTTGTTGAAATGTTTATATGAGAAAGCAGCCGGTGGCTGGGAAGTGTTTTGTGATCCAGGTGCACAAAAGCTACGAGACACTGATGAAAGCTTGTGCTGGGATTGATTGATTGATTGTACGGTATTTAACACTGTTTTCAACATTATTTCAGTTATATCGCTGAGTTTCTTTTGCCAGTACTCCGCACAATATTCTTTCCAAGCCACTGGCTGCTTTCCCACATAACCATCGTCAAAATAATGATCAACGGTGAGAGAGGAATGAATCCTGTCGCAATGACTATCATCAATCCTCGGAAAGAAATTGACCAAGCTGGGGATCGAACCAGCGACCTCCTGTACTCAAGTCCTATACGCTACCAACTGAGCTACGGGGCTTGGCCTGGTGCTGGGATGTCATGCTTACAGCTTGGACCAGTCTAAAATTTTTGTCCAGTCGCAAAGGGTTAAACAAAGATACCTTCTGGGTCCTCCTCTTCCTCATCATCATTTTCCTGGGTCAGGTAGGTCTTTAAGAACTGGGCAAAAGGTCCGTCATGAGTCAAAAGTTCCTCATACGAGCCCATCTCTGAGATCCTACCATCCACCATCACTACCACTGTATCAACCATAGGCAACCAATGGACACCATGGGTTACTAATATCCTGGTCTATAGAAAAAAAATATGAAATCCAAGTGTTACCAGTATTCCTGTATATCCTGTCACTTGCAATAAATTCGACCTGATAACAGGGTACCATGTATTTTTGTTATCCGTCAGTGGGTCATGTGACTGAAGAAGTGCTCACCTACCAATGAGCAACCCAATAACTGAATGAAAGTGATAGCTGCAAAAGTTGTTGCAAATATATGTTAAACATATGTGTTATCAGTTTCAATATGCAAACCAGACTTTTTCGTTTTCTTACATGTTAAAACACTATACACAGAGAAATACATGTTTTCAAAAACACTTAATTTTTTGTTAAAGGGATAAATTACCCCAAATTAGATTTTTTAGCAAGTTTTCTTTTTACTTAGTCCTTAAAGGAACTAGTAACCTTTAACCCTTTCCCAAACGAGCCCTGGTTTTCACGTGTCTGCAATACAAGTCTTTTGAAAACACTGTGGGAAAAGGAGAAATTGCTTGTAACAGTGTTTTCTACCCTTTTTGAGACCTTTCTGCCATTTTCATCAAATTTAAAATTGTCGTCTGCAAACTCTTTCGATTTGGACCAGTCCAAAATTTGTTGTTTGGGAAAGAGTTAAGGACTAAAGACAAAGGTATTCTGTAAAGACAAACCCAAAGATTTTTCATAACTGTAAATTGCAGAGATATAAAGACTTTATTTATACAGAAATTGGCCAATAATTTTACCATTTGGATTTTTTACTTAAAGCACAAAAAAAATTAAAAGAATGCTCACCTTATTTCTAAGAAGCCCTTTAGATCCGACTACTTTGTTAAAGATGTGTTTGCCGACATGCGAGTCCACGGCACTGAGGGGATCGTCCAGTAGATATATGTCAGCATTGTTATACACAGCCCTGGCCAAACTGACTCTCTGTTTCTGTCCACCACTCAGATTGATGCCCTGAATTGTACATAGAATATGTGACAAGGCCTGTTAACCCTTTACCACACAATCCCAACTTTTAACGACCCTGTGGAAGAAGCCTTTTGAAAGCATTGTGGGAAAAGAAGAAAATGCTGGTAACCAGCATTTTCTCCTTTTCCCACAATGTTTTCTACATTTCCAAAAACAAATTTCCATTTTTCAGTCACATTTATCATGTCGTCTGCAAAGGCTCTCAATTTGGACTGGTCTAAAATTTTGTCATTTGGTAAAAAGTTAAAGAACTGTTTGCCAACATGAGAACATGAGAATGAATGCCACTGAGTGGATCATCTTTCAGATTTAAGCCATGCTCTGTGAAAAGGGGGTTTTATGCAGCTTCAAATAGTATCGACCAATGTCATCCTGTGCAGTCTGTACAGGCTGTTAAGTCTACAATTTGGTAGTTCGATAAAGAGTTAGGACACTTTTCAATTCAAATCTTGCAACACTCTTGACTACTTTTAAAACTGTTGTGGCTATTTGGGGAAATTATTGAATTCTCCATCTCCCACCTATGTTTCCTTATGTATCAATGTATTCAATCTGAATTCATGTAGATTTATCCCCATCTCACAATAGCAGTTTGCTACACACTGTGTGATCCACATCACTTAACCCTTTACCACACACAATTCCCATGTTTTCGCTACCCTAAGATGAAGACGTTTGGAAACATTGTGGAAAAAGGAAAAAATGCTAGGGTCCAGCATTTTCTCCTTTTCCCAAAATTTTCTCTATCCTTCCAAAACAAATTTTTTCTTTCTGAGTTTTATATATTTTTTCCTCTTCAAATGGTCTCAATTTGCAGTAATCTGAACATTTTTCACTGGTAAAGAAAGGCTTTTGATAACATTGTAGGAAAAGTAGAAAATGCTGGTAACCAGCATTTTCTCCTTTTCCCACAACGTTTTCTATGCTCTCAACAACAAATCTCATACTCTGTGGCACATTTAATTTGTCTTCTGTAAATGCTTCCAAGTGTGGCAACACTAAAATTCTGTCGTTTGCTAAAGAGTTATAGTATTTTAACCCTTTACCACACAATCCCGACTTTTAACGACCCTGAGAAAGAAGCCTTTTGAAAACATTGTGGGAAAAGGAGAAAATGCTGGTAACCAGCATTTTCTCCTTTTCCCACAATGTTTTCTAAACTTTCAGAAACAAATGCAATCTTTTTAGCCACATTTAAGTTGTCGTTGTTGAAGTGTAAATGTCAGCTCCCTATAGATTCTGCAGCTGTTGGTGCAAAAAACGAAAACTGAAGTGGTTTCACTAAAGACAAGATCTGGTAGGCATCTGATGAGCAATTTCTCCTTTTTCATCAAAGTGTTCAGATGTATCCAAGTATTTAACACTTTACCACACAATCCCAACTTTTAACAACCCTGAGAAAGAAGCCTTTTGAAAACATCGTGGGACAAGGAGAAAATGCTGGTAACCAGCATTTTCTCCTTTTCCCACAATGTTTTCTAAACTTTCAGAAACAAATGCAATCTTTTTAGCCACATTTAAGTTGTCGTCTGCAAATGCATTCAATTTGGACCAGTCCGAAATATTGTCGTTTGGTAAAGAGTTAAAGTAAAGCCTCACCTTCTCTCCAATCTCTGTTAAATCTCCTCCCTGCAGAATTTCCAGGTCTGGACCTAAAGCACAAGCATCAATCACCTGTTTGTATTTGTTCTGATCTACATCTTTACCAAATAGGATGTTGTTTCTCAGTGTATCATTCTGGATCCAGGCCTGTTGAGGGACATATGCCACTGTACCCTGAAACACAGGAAAGCGTATGCTTCAACTGATCTGTGAAGTTTACAGTATCTTGTATGTACGCTCATGCCATGCATCTAAATACAGTAATGACAGAGATATTATAAAATGTCAAAGTTTTTGCACAATGACACAGATGATGCCAGGATTATGCTAATGACTCAACTTTTTCTTCAAAAACTGCCGAGCTAAAAAAATCCTATATTAACGCATAGATAGTGGCAAGATTTGTATGTGGTTTTTCAGTATGGCCACTCTTTGTTCAGAGAATAGGGACCTACTTGCTCTAATTAGAGGGGAAACACAGGCAAAATATCTTAAAGATCCTTGATTACTTAATGTTAAAAGTGTAAAGTGACAAATCAGCATGCTATGAGAAAATTTTCTAAGTAATCTTTACCAAAGAATTGCAAGTTTTAACAATCTTGGGAAACAAGACTTTTGAAAACATTGTGGGAAAAGGAGAAAATGCTGGTAACCAGCATTTTCTCCTTTTCCCACAACATTTTCTAACCTTTCAGAAACAAATCCAATCATTTGAGGCACATTTAGCAGGTTGTCTGCAAATGCTTTCAATTTGGATTATTCTAAAATATTGTCATGTGGTAAAGAGTGAAGAGACACTTTCATGAAAATGTTACTTTTGACAGAGCGACAAATAAGCATGCTCCAAGAGCAAATTTCCTTTAGCCCTGAGACAGAAAGACAAGCTATAATCCTCACCTTGACTTTCACTCTGCCTTCTAGTTTTTCCATTTCCCCAAGCAGTGCAAAATATTCTAAAGATCCTCACTTACATGATAATGGTACTTTTGGCAGTTAGAGTGACAAATAAGCAAATTTTCTATAGCCCTGAGACAGAAAGACAAGCTATACACCTCACCTTGACTTTCACTCTGCCCTGTAGTTTTTCCATTTCCCCAAGCAGTGCTGACACCAGGGAGGATTTTCCAGATCCCACAGTTCCTACTACAGCCACAAGCTTGCCTTCTGGTACCTCTAGATTGATACTGTAATTATGGTAAGGAGACCTTTACAGACTGCAGACCACTGCTTTCATTTGTGAGCAGACCTCTGATATTTGTGTCTTTAAGACACATATATCATCATTTGCGCTGCATTTAAAGTGTAGTCTGTGAAATCTTTTCAATTATGACATGTCTTCTAAAATTTTGTCGTTTGGTAAAGAGTCAATTTTCAAATATATAAACTATCAACATCGATATCATTGCTGATAATGGTCAGTTTCATTGTGGTAAGTATCAGTTGTTGGACTTGTTCCACAATCATTGTTAAAGTAAATAGTTGTTCAAAAGATATACACCACATGGATGTAAAAGTCATATTTGTGCATTAATTGTTAAACCTTTACCAAACAACTCTGTGTTTTCACAGCCTTAACCTTTTTCCAGACGACAAAATTCTAGCCTTGTCAAAATTGAAAGCATTTGCAGACGTCAATTTCAGTGTGGCTCAAATGGTTCAACTTCTCTTTGATAGGGTAGAAAACATTGTGGGAAAAGGAGAAAATGCTGGTTACCAGCATTTTCTCCTTTTCCCATAATGTTTTCAGAGGGCTTCTTTCCTAGGGGCATCTAAAGGCGGCATTGTGCGGTAAAGGGTTAGAGAAGAAAGCTTTTTAAATCTTTTTGGAAAAAGTAGAAAATGCTTGTTACCACAATTTTCTCCTTTCCTAAAAAATGTTTTCTACCTTTTCAAAGACAAATTCCATCATTTAATTTGTTGTATGCAACTGGTTTCAATGCTGACAAGTCCAAAAGTTTAACCCTTTACCAAACAATCCCAGATTTTTACAACCCTGAGAAAAAAGGCTTTTCAAAAGAAAAACTGTTTTGCTACCATTTCCGTGTCGAATCCCATCATTCAGCTATCTTTAATTTGTTGTCTGAAAATGGTTTGAATATAATCATATTTAAATTTTAGTCTCTGATCAAGATTTCACAAGAGCACTGCATGCCAATGTCAACACTTGGCTGCAGTTGTTTCATTTTTCAGTGAAAATTCAAAATCAAAAAAGGGAGATAACTGTGTCAATAATACATTGATGGTTAACTGCTCTTGTTGTATGGTTCCCCTTTTGATAATTAGCTATCCGAGTATGAAGTAAATATCTTTAGTAATACAAGAGATACTTAAAAAAGTCAAAGTTTTTGCAAGAAGATGCAGATGCAGATGACAACAGGAATACACCTCGACCTTTTCTTAAAAAACAGCAGAGCTAAAAATATGCAGGTAGATTTCAGTATGGGCATATTGTGTATCATAAGTTTTACTTACTCAGACAATGCTGGCTCTATGTCCCTGTCCCAGGTAAATATTCCATTTTCTATACTCATCGCATGGTCTGTGATAAAATATAAATTCATTAACTCATTACCATACGACAAACTTTTAGACTCATCCAAATTGAAAGTATTTGCAGATGACAAATAAAAATGTCTCAAATGATGAAGACCGGCTGAGAAAGGGCAGAAAACATTGTGGGAAAAGGAGAAAATA
Source organism: Tridacna gigas (assembly GCA_945859785.2). Lineage (NCBI taxonomy): Eukaryota > Metazoa > Mollusca > Bivalvia > Cardiida > Cardiidae > Tridacna > Tridacna gigas. Next base: position 6,409,805 of record OX244035.2, read on the forward strand.
CTGGTTATTAGCATGTTTTCCTTTTCCCTTAGTATTTTAAAAAGATTTCTTTCCCTGGGTGGTTAAAAGCTGGGACTGTACGGTCAAGCGTTAATCCTTTGCTAGACAATCCAATGTTTTAAAATGTAAAATAGCAACTAATATATCAGCCATATGGCAGCCAGCACGGCTATCCATCCTTTCTAACACATATCCATGCTTTGTCAAAAGTTTCTCAAACCACTGGCTGCTTTCCCTCATACACAATTGTTCAGTGGTGATAGAGGAATTAATCCTGTTGCAATGACTATCACCAATCCAAGGAAAAAAAATAACAGAGCTGGGGAGTGCAACTAGTTTTACCCTGAGTTCAAACCCTTTTCATTACCGACCAAGCTATAGGGCCCGGCCTGTGCAATAAGGTTTTTGAAAACATTGTGGGAAAAACAAGAAAATGGCATAAACAGTTCTGTGTCTTTACATTCTTGAGAAAGAAATTTTTCAAAGCTTCATAGGAGAGGGAGAAATACTAATAACCAGCATTTTCTCTTCTGCCTGGAATGTTTTCTACCCTGTCAAAAACTCATCCTTCCATTGCAGTCTCATTTAACTTGTGGTCAACCCATTTCATAAAAAGTAATGAGGATCATTACTTTACTCAGTCTGTACTATAAATGTATCACTTACCTGCTATTTCTGTGTGTTGCACATTATCTGGGTCAAGGTCACCTGTTTGCAAAAATTTTCCAATACGGCTCACTGAAACTTGGCCCTACAAAAATAACGGAGGCGGTAACAGAACTGCAATTTTTAACAACTATGAGCATTTCTTGTGAACTTCAGACTGACATACGATAATAAATAATAATAAATAATCTTCAACCCTTTACCACACAATGCCGCCTTTTAACAACCCTGGGAAAGAAGCCTTTTGAAAACATTATTCCCACAATGTTTTCTACCCTATCAAGGAAAAATTGCATCATTTCAGCCACACTGAAATTGTCGTCTGCAAATGCTTTCAATTTGGAAGAGACTAAAATTTCATGGTCTGATAAAGGGTTAACTCTTTACCAACAGACAAAATTTAAGACCTGTCCAAATTGAAAGCATCTGCAGACAACAAAATAAAAGTGACTGGAAAATTGCTCAGTAGTTAGTCCATCTGACTTGTGACCAGGTGGTTGTAAGTTCTGTTCCTAGTTGAGGCAAACTGTCTTTCCAGCAATTTTTCTCCTCTCACCTCTGATGCATGTGAAAAAGGTAGTTAGTTACTTGGAAAGAAAGTTGTGTTAATACTGGTGTGAGAAAGCCAGGAAGCATATGCATAGGTGCATAGGTGCACTGACTGCCATGATATGACCTAAGATGTTAAAACGGCGGTAAACCCCAATACAATCCATCAAACAAAAGTTAAACTGAAACAGAAACTGAACAAGATGATTGGACAAAATTCTGGTACTGACTCTGTGCTAGAGCTCTGGATAATAAATGGCAAATGTTAAAACATTTTTGCTTCAGTATGTCATAGAATGACCATGGGCTGTACTCACCAACTCTTATTACTTGTATGCTCATTCTCTCAAGAACTCTCTAAGTTTCAAAGTACCACAATTTCTGATTGGCTATAGGTGTAGTGTAGGTAATCAGATAACTTGTTCAGCCAGTCAGAAAGCGTGTTACTTCCAAAATTCAGAATTAAAATGTGAAAGCAATTTACAATGACTGGTGAATACAGACCTACAATAACAAGAAAAATATCTACAAGTTACCTGAGCCACAAAGGATATCAGCATAGGTAAAAGGTTTATGGGAAATCTCAGTATATTGAACAAGGAGATGGACACAAAAGCCTTCTGGGCATCTAAGTAGTTTTTATCATCCATAAAAATGTAGGTCCCAAACGTCACCAATATAACCTAAAGCAGTGGAAAAAAGAACAGATTTTTTTTACTTTATCTACATTTTATTCATCTTTCAAACATTATTAAACTTAAACACTTTAGCATGCAACAAAATCAGAAACTTGTCTATGTTGAAAGTATTTGCAGACAACAAATTGAAAAGTACGGTAGCTCAAATTCTGAAAATTGTCTCGGATAGTGTGAAAAACTTTGTGGGAAAAGAAGAAAATGCTGTTTACCAGTATTTTCTCCTTTTCCCACAATGTTTTCAAAAGCTTTCGTCCTCAGGGTTGTTAAAACCACGGTTGTGTAGTAAAGGGTTAAACCTTGTTTACATGCTAAGAAAGGGTAGATATATCAAAGAAAGAAATACATTATAACACCTGTCTTAACCCTTTCCCAAACGACAAATTTTGGACTGGTCCAAATTGAAAGACTTTGCAGACTACAGTTTTAAGTTTGATGAAAATGGCAGAAAGGTCTCAAAAAGGGTAGAAAACACAGTGGGAAAAGGAGAAATTGCTCGTTATGAGCAATTTCTCCTTTTCCCACAGTGTTTTCAAAAGACTTGTACTGCAGACACATGAAAACCAGGGCTTATTTGGGAAAGGGTTAAGCAACCACCAAAGGTAGCACATACAGTTGACATCTTAATGCAGGTGATTGTTCAACACATTTTTGTATCGAAAACTAGAACCTTATGGGCTTGAACTAACAGTTGCTTTAAAAATTAAACCCTTTCCCAAACTACAAATATTAGTCACCTTCAAAACTGAAAGCTTCTGCAGATGACAAATTTGAAAGGGGAACAAATGAACTTGAGATTTTTTGACAGGATAGAAAATATTGTGGGAAAAGGAGAAAATGCTGGATACTAGCATTTTCTCCTTTTTCCACAATGTTTTCAAAAGGCCTCTTCCTCAGGGGCCTGAAAACATGGGATTGTGAGGTAAAGGGTTAATACAGGTGACGCCTCAAAACAAGTTTCCTCAAACACAGATTTGACTCATATAGCATTTCCCAACACAACAGTCCTACTTATTAATTAATCATTTATCAAACAACAAAACTTGACCAAAGCAATAATTATTACAGTCAACAAATCAAACATGGCTAAAATTGTGTAAATTGTCTTTGGAAAGATAAAAAATATTGTGAAAAAGTAGAAAATACTAGTTATCAGCGGTTTCTCCTTCTCCCATAATATTTTTTAACAGCCTTCTCCCTCTGGGTCATAAAAACAAGACATCATTTGGCAAAGCATTAAATCATTACCAGAAAAGGAGCTGATGACCAGAAGAAAGAACTGACAGCATTTAAATATGCAAACTTCTTCAACACATTGAGTTCCTGATCTCGAACATCCTGCACTTTCTTCTGGAATGAGGGTTCCCAAGCATACAGCTTCAGTACCTAGAAAACAAATGGATCAATCAGCTAGACAAAATAACTAGAGGCTAAAATTCTGGGGGTGAAAAAAGGAAACAAATTCAGTTTATTTTGAGACATACAGCTTCTGTAATTGGAAAACAAATGGATCAATTAGCAAATAAAAAATGTAGGTGAAAGTACCAAATGTTGAAAATTAAAAGAACAAACAATCAAGAAAATAACATGACTGAAAAACGATAATGAGTATACACGTCTCTGCTCAAAATTTAATTAAATTTTGAGCAGAGACGTGTATACTCATTATCGTTTTTCAGTCATGTTATTTTCTTGATTATTTATTCTATAACAAATGTTTAGACTCGTCCAAATTAGTAGAAGTAAAATTTTATTGGACTGATTAACTTGAAAATTTGTGCCACATCCTGGCAAAACGGGGCTTAATGCATCTTTGTGATGCATAATACCAAGCAAGTCATCATGATAAAGGATCCATAAAGTCCATTTTGTCAAACAACCGACTGAATCAGGAGGTAGTCTTGTCCTTTTAACATACAGAAAATTGACCAATAGCGAGAAGTTTCTGCCAAGGTCTGCACTGCGTGAACTGTGCAGGCTGGCCTGGGTTCATACTTTACACAGATGCATTAAGCCCCCTTTCACAGAGCATGGCTCATTTGTATTTGACAGGATAGGAAAAATCATTTTGGGAAAGGAGAATATGCTACTAAACTACATTTTTCTCCTTTCCCCACCATTTTTTCATAAGGCTTTTTCCTGAAGATTGACTGTTTTGATACAGAAGATATTTGGGGTTTTTTTCATGAAAGATCAAAATTTATTTCATAGAGTGAACATCATCTGTAATATTTTCACGAGTGGCACAGCCACACCGTATGAAGTTCAAATATGGCCTGTTTAGATATAGAGGATATTTGTTTTTTTTTCAGTGAAAGATTGAAATTTATATCAAGTGAACATCATCGGTAATATTTTCACAAGTGGCACAGTCACAAGTGAAAATATTGCTCACAAAATGAAATGGATTTGAATCTTTCACTACAAAACAAATATTCTATTTTTTCATGCTTCTAACCCCTTTTTTGCTGGGACTTACAGGAAGGTAGTACAGGGGAGCTCTCTGTATTTCTGTATCAGTGAGTTTATAAATTGGTAAATTCACTAGTTGAATTGGTGAAATTATCAAACTATAATCCATCATTATTTCCTGATAAACTACCAAAAAGCATGAAATAAATTATTATAATACTGCTAAAACAGCATTTAGACCAAACAGACAAAGATGATTGACAGACAGTGATTTTGGATCAAACCATTCAAGAAAAACATGTACAATGTGCATACCTTAATCCCATTTAGAATCTCGTTCATCAACTTAATTCTTGTGTCTTTAAATCTCATCTGAGCAATCTGTAACTTTCTCTGCTTTGTGGCAATAATAGCATTTAAAGGCATCAGCAAGATCATCAGTGCTAGACCAGATAGTACAGCAATTCCTAACTGTTGCCATAGCAACACCATGGCAAATGTGATCTGAACGGGGGCAGACCACAACATCCATAGGTAACCTGTAATAAAGACATACAGTTAACCCACACAATCCCGAGTTTTAACAACCTTCAGGAAAGCCATTTAAAAACATTGTTGGAAAAGGAGAAAATGCTGGTAACCAGGATTTTCTCCTTTTCCCACAATGTTTTCTACCTTTACAAAGATTGAAATTAGCATATGGCTCACATTTGATTTGTTGTCTGCAAATGCTTTTAATCTGGTCAAATCTAAAATGTTGTCGTGCTGTAAAGAGTTAACTTTTGATTGTTCAAATATACCAACTTTGTTTTATTTTATTTTTTTAAAAATCCTCCTCAAGGTTATTAAAATCGGGTCATTTAGTTATATAAAGGTTAACCCTTTACCACACAATCCAGATTTTAACAATTTCAATGAAAAATACTTTTGAAAACATTGTGGACAAAGCATTTTCTCCTTTTCCAAAAATGTTTTCTTCTCTTTCAAAGGCAAATTTAATCATTTGAGCCACAACTGACTTGTCATCTACTAGTGCGTCCAATTTGGATACGTCTGAAATTTTGTTATGAGATAAAGGTTTAAATCAAACAATAAATTGCAAGTATGGCAAAAATATGCATACTTTATGCACATGCCTTCACTTTACAGATAACATGAAGGTCATGGGATTGTGTGGGGAAGAGTTAAAACCTACAGGGCTGTTGTTGACTTTTGAAAAGTTTTACGGCCATCAAACCCCTCAGGCATGCCATAAGTTAGAAAACTTTTAACGTAAAAGTATTTCTAGAAGCAATTCTAATGCATTTTGAGACCATTTTCACAAGTAAAGAGCCAATTCCGTATTCTGCTGAAAAAGTGGTGCTTGGCCACCTATGACAGACTAGGCTTACCTGTAATATCCTGTATTCTCTGACAATCCACAGACATCAAGTTAACAATCTCTCCTACAGTGGAGGTCTTCCTAGCTTGACTGTTCATGGTTAAGGCCTATACAATAGAAAATACAAAAATACAAAAGGTTAATCCATAGCCATAAAGCCCTGGAACCAACTTAACCCTTTCCCACACTACAAACTTTAGACTCTTCCAAACTGAGAGAGTTTGCAGACGACAATTTTAAATTTGATAAAAATGGCAGAGAGTTCTCAAATAAGGTAGGAAACATTGTAGGAAAAGGAGAAATTGCTCGTTATGAGCAATTTCTGCTTTTCCTACAGTGTTTTCAAAAGACTTGTACTGTAGACACGTAAAAACAAGGGCTTGTTTGGGAAAGGGTTAAATTGTTTTTTCGGACAGAGTAGATCAAGATCAGACTACACAGAACATGCATTCAAATCTTGGATCTACACTGTCTACTACTTTGTTACATATTCTGACCAAAACAGACTTGAAATGACAGTATTTTTATGGTTTTCCTAACTGAAACAATTTCATTCATTCAGCCCTCTAAATTAACTCTTTATCGATTGACAAAATTTTAGACCTGTCCAAATTGAAAGCATTTGCAGACAACAAAATAACAGTAACTCAAAAATTGAAATTTGTTTTGGGAAAAGTAGAAAACATTGTGGGAAAAGGAGAAAATGCTGGTTACCAGCATTTTCTCCTTTTCCCACAATGTTTTCAAAAGGCTTCTTCCTCAGGTTTATTGATTGTATGGTGTTTAACGCCGTTTTCAACATTATTTTAGTTATATCACGGTGGCCAGTGCACCTATCCATGCTTTCCTGGAGTTTCATTTACCAGTACTCTGCACAATATTCTTTCCAAGCCACTGGCTGCTTTCCCACATAACCATCATCAAAACAACGGTCAGCGGTGAGAGAGGAATGAATCCTGTCACGATGACTATCATCAATCCTTGGAAAGAAATTGACCAAGCCGGGGATTGAACCAGCGACCTCCCGTTCTCAAGTCCTGTGCGCTACTGACTGAGCTATGGGGGCTTGGCCTTCTTCCTCAGGGTCCTTAAAACCCTTGAGTGTGTAATAAAGAGTTAAGGATAGGATGCAAAAAACTTTTTCTTTTTCACTGCTCCACTTCTTTTAAACATACATATCATAAAATTTGTTCTCCATGTATAGATGCTAAATTGGTAAAGAGATTAAGGTTCAGTTCAATATTTGAACTATTGTCTTATTTAGTCCCAAAACAACTCCAAATGATTATCAGCAACTCACTTGCCTAATTTTGGAATTAAGAATTAGTTAAATATTTGAAATATTGCATGTCTTTAGACCTATGTTGTTGATAATTCCTTCAAAACTCTCTATTAACACTTTCCCAGATGACAAAATTTTAGCCTTGTCCAAATTGATAGCATTTGCAGACGACAATTCCAGTGGTGCTCAAATGGTGTGATTTTTCTTGGTCAGGGTAGAAAAGATTGTGAGAACAGGAGAAAATGCTGGTTAACAGGCTTCATTCCAAGGGTCATCAAAAGGCGGCGTTGTGCGGTAAAGGGTTAAACTGGCACCTGTGACTCAACCTTTAACCCTTTACTGCACAATGCCACCTTTTAATGACCCAGGGAAAGAAGCCTTTGAAAACATTGTGGGGAAAAGGAGAAAATGCTGGTAACCAGCAGTATCTCCTTTTCCCACAATGTTTTCTACCCTATCAAAGAAAAATTACAACATTTGAGCCACACTGAAACTGTCGTCTGCAAATACTTTTAATTTGGACAAGGCCAAAATTTTGTCATCTGGTAAATGGTTAACCAAACGAAAAAAAATTTGGATTTGTCAAAATTCAAACATTTTGCAGACAACAAATCAAACATTTTTCTTGCGCCGTCTTCCTCAAGGTCGTTAAAATCGGGATTGTGTGGTAAAGGGTAGAATGAGTTAATGTTGAAAATGTCATTTACCCTTTAAGACAAAATCCCGAGTTTTAATGACCCTTAGAAAAAGGCTTTTGAAAATTTTGTGGGAAATGGAGGAAATGCTGGTAACCAGCATTTTCTCCTTTTCCCACAATGTTTTCTCTACTTTCAAGAGCAAATCTAATCATTGTAGTGCCCTTTAGTTTGTCCCCTACAAATGCTCTCAGTTTGGACATCTCTAAAATTTCATTGTTTGGTAAAGATTTAACCCTTACCCACACAGCAAGTTTTAAACTCTTCCAACTTTAAAACATCTGCAGCCGACAAATTTAAAATGGATATAAATGAGCTCATGCCAGCTCTCTGACAAGATAGAAAACACTGTTTGAAAAGGAGAAAATGCTGCTCACCAGTAATTTCTCCTTTTCCTTCCCACAATGTTTTCAAGTCATCTTTCTAAGGGTCATTAAAACTGGGGATTGTGTGGTAAAGGGTTAAAAAACAAACAAATACCTCATCGCCTCACCTTATTATACACAGCGGATATCAAAGAAGACTTTATTCTCATAGCCGCTGTCATGCCGATGTGGAAATTCTGGTGGAAAAACACCGACTGTAACGACGCCACCACAAACAAGGAGGCTGCATAAACATAACCTTTCCATGCGTACTCATTCTCTTTGTTTTCTACATACGCAATCAATATGCTGTAAGAAAAAAATATTAATCCATTTAACTCTTTGTCACACAATCCCGACTTTTAATGACTCTGAGAAAGAAGCCTTTTGAAAACATTGTGGGAAAAAGAGAAAATACTGGTCACCAGCATTTTCTCCTTTTCCCGCAATGTTTTCTACCCTTTCCAAAACACATTTCATTTTTTCAGTCACATTTATTTTGTCGTCTGCAAATGCTTTCAATATGGGCAAGTCGAAAATTTTGCCGTTTGGTAAAGAGTTAACCCTTTCCCAAACGACAAATTTTGGACTGGTCCAAATTGAAAGAGTTTGCAGATGACAATTTTTAAATTTGATGAAAATGGCGGATAGATCTCAAAAAGAGTAGAAAACACTGTGGGAAAAGGAGAAATTGCTCGTTACGAGCAATTTCTCCTTTTACCACAGTGTTTTCAAAAGACCTGTACTGCAGACACATGAAAACCAGGGCTTGTTTGGTAAAGAGTTAAATAAAAGTTTTATGAAGGAAACATGGAAGATAAACAGCAGTCCCTCCTCTCAAAAATAAGCTGCAATGAACTTTTCTTAAAATGTCTGCAGGTGACAAAATCTTAACCTTTAACTTGCTAAATGATTTAAGTATTTACCAAATGACAAAATTTTCGACTGGTCCAAATTGCAAGCATTTTGCAGATGATAAATCAACTGTGGCTCAAAAATTGAATTTTGATTTGGAAAGGGTAGAAAACATTGTGGGAATAGGAGAAAATGCTGGTAACCAGCATTTTCTCCTTTTCCCACAATGTTTTCAAAAGGCTTTTTCTTCAGGGTCGTTAAAAGTCGGGATTGTGTGGTAATGGGTTAAATGAAACATTCAAGCCAATAGTAAAAACACAAATATAGCTCTGTCAAATTTAATATTGGGAAACAAATATCTGCTTATCCTACAGTGTAGGTCCAAGATCAGACTGCATGTTCCTTTTACTCTGATCTTGATCTATACTGTCCACAAAAGGTCCTCGAGTCATGCTTATTAGCCTGGATTGAAAAATCATAAAAGTTCAAAAGTAACAAAAACAACTTCAGAAGGCATAACATGGGACGTTTTCACCCTTTTCCAAATTGCAGAAAATTTCAGACTTGAAACGGACTGGAAGCATTAAATTTCGAAAACAAAAAAACAAAAATAAGCGTGACTCAATGGATAGAATTTGAAAAGGAAAAAAAAAAACAGTCTGGGAAAAGGAGAAAATGCTGGTTACCATTTTGCACAATATTTTCAAAAGACTTCCTCCAAAGGGTCGTAATAATAGAGGATATTTTTGTAACAAGCTACTTGTTACAAAGTATGCCTATCCTTACCAAATGGCAAAATTTTTTAATTTACAAACTCAAAGCATTTGCAAACGACAAATAAAACCTGCTGGTTATCTGCATTTTCTCCTTTTCCCATAATATTTTCAAAAGCCTTCTCTTTCAGGGTCATTAAAAGTCAGGATTGTTTGGTAAAGAGATAGACTAAGTAGTTCAAAGAAAAATGACAGTACTCCTTACTTCAGTACCAATGGATTAACAAACTGCAATCCATCATAAATCAGCTTACATCCCCAGCCAATCAAAATATCCCCACCAAAAACCTTCACGAGAACCTTCAGTAAGGAGGGACCAGGAGGGTCCTTCTTTTTTTTGTCTTTAGCCCCTGTCTTGCCACTCTCTGGTTTCCCGTTGGGCATATCGTAGGATTTCTTCTGGGTGTGCATCAGTGGGGTTCTTTCCGAGACAGAATTTATATTAAAGCCTGTGTCCACCTCTTCTACATATACATTCTTCTTCTGTGCTCTACATTATAAGACATTTATCACATATTTAATCAAAAGATAGATTTCAGATTATTAACCCAGGCACCACAAAATTCAGACTTTTAACAACCGAAAGAAAGCTTCTGAAAACATTATGGGAAAAGGAGAAAATGCTGGTAATCAGCATTTTCTCCTTTTCCCACAATGTTTTCTTCAATTCTCAAATCAAATTTTTAATTTTTAGTCACGTTTATTTTGTCGTCTGCTAATGCTTTCAATTTGGATGAGTCATAAATTTTGTCATTGGGTCAGAAGTCAATTCATTACCTTCTGCTACAAGTTTGCAGCAGATGGCATTGACAACATCATTTTAAAGATGGTGTGATCAACATAAAATTACTTTAATCCTTTACCACACAATACGTTTAAGAACCCTGAAAAAAGGAAGTTTTTTGAAAACATTATGGAAAAAGAAGAAAATGCTGGCAACCAGCACTTTCTTCTGTTCCCACAATGTCTTCAAAAGCTTTCCTCTTCAGGGTGGTTAAAACTCGGGATCATGTGGTAAAGGTCTAAAAAGTTAGACACACTGTTAGAATAGAAGAAAATGCTAGTTACTAGAAATTTCTCCTTTTCTAACAATGTTTTTCCTCTGGATCATAAAAGCGTGGAATTATGTCGTATAGAGTACCTTCATTACCTACTGAATCAACTTCGCAAAAAAAATTCAAGATATTATTTAACCCTTTACCAGACGCAGACGACAAAATTTTAGCCTTGTCCAAATTGAAAGCATTTGCAGATGACAATTTCAATGTGGCTCAAATGGTGCAATTTTTCTTTAATAGGGTAGAAAATATTGTGGGAAAAGGAGAAAATGCTGGTTACCAGCATTTTCTCCTTTTCCAACAATGTTTTCAAAAGGCTTCTTTCCCAGGTTTGTTAAAAGGCAGCATTGTGTGGTAAAGGGTTAGTACATAGTACTGTATTACTTACATTTGAAAAAATAAGTTGCCTATTGGTAGCCCTATGCTTTATGGTTAGGAATAAGAAAATTTTTAAAGTTTTCATGACTATAAGCCCATGTAAAACTTGTCATCCCGGGGTGGGGCCAATTTTAATCCCAGGGCTATCACTTGAACAATTTTGGTATAAGTCCATTGGATGAAGCTACATGCCAAAACTGGTTGCTATAGGCCTTACAGTTCCTGCCAAGAAAAACATTTTTCAGTTTTGCAGCCATGGCAATCAAAGTTTTTATTTGAATCAAATTCTTTTAAAGAAATTCTGAAGAGGGTCATTTCTGTGAAGTTTCATCAACATTGCATGTATATTTTCAGAGAAGAAAATGTATGAAATATAAGTCAATGCACGCATGCACACACAAAAGAACGCACTACCGACATGGTGCTGTGACATAATTTCACTAGCCTATGGCCAGTTCAGCTGAAAATTAAGGTCCAGCCCTTTCCCACAATGTTTTCAAAAGTCCTCTTCCTCACTGTTGTAAGAACCAGGGATACTGCTTAAAAGTCTATTGTCCAGCGACAAAAACTACCTACTGTCTGGCTCTGAAATTTGTCAGTTCTGCCTGCCATGCTTTGTGAAAGACAGGTAGGACATTTGAGCTCTGGTCTCGTGGGTTCAGTTCCCAAAACTGATCCTCCTTGATCTTCTCTTTGTAGGCTTCAACAACAACTCTGGAATGAAAAAAAAATAGGTTTATTCAACGTCGTATATATACAAGTAAGCCTATCCTCTCTGAACATTTGAGAATTCACTGAACATCTATGAAGCTGCCTTGTGTGTTTTAACCCTTTACCAAATGACCAATTTTAGACTTTTCCAAATTATGACGACAAAATTAAATGTGATTCAAAAATAATTCTTTTTTCAGAGGGTGCAATGTATTGAGGGAAAAGGAGAAAATGCTGGTTACCAGCAAATTCCCGTTTTTCAAAAACGTTTACGAAAGTCTTCTTCTGTAGGGTCGTAAAACTCTGTATTTTTTGCCAAGGGGTTAAGACTTCAACACATGAACAATTTAAAACCGGTCTTTTTTACAGCATTTCTAGATGACAAGTTGAACATGGCTCATTGTAACCAGCATGTTCTCCTTTCCCCACAATCTTTTCTACCTTTACAAAAGAAAGATATCATCATTTGAGCCACATTTAATTACTTGTCTGAATATACTTTCAAATTTGGCAAGTCTATAATTTTGCTGAGTTAAACATTTGAACAAGTGTGATCCAAAATAAACCAACCAACATACATCAACAGAGAAAAGAAAGATGACAGAAAGGTTCAAAAGCTGATTTAAAAACAAAAATAACCAAGACTATTATTTTACCTGGTTATCCACCAAAAAGAAAGTCTAGATGGGAAAGAAGCTGACACCTCTGGGCATTGTGGCTGAAAAAAAGAAAGATCAAAAGAATATGTGTTGTACATAATCCAACAAGATTTTGATCACCCTAAACTAGACACAGTGCATTATTCTATTTAGTTCTTACTATAACAATTTCTTGTTATAAAAACTTAAAGATAGAGGGCTTTTGAAAACATTGTTGCCTACTTTTTCTCCTTTTTCAACAGTATTTTCTACCCTATCAAGGACAAAGTATGTCATATGAGCCACATTTGACTTGTGATCTGCAAATACTTTGAAGATGGATCAGTCTCAATTTTTCGGGATGGTAAAGAATTAACTCTTTACCAAACGACAAAATTCTAGACTGGCCCAAATCGAATGCATTTGCAGACAACAATTTCAATGTGACTCAAACGATGCAATTTGTCTTTGATAGAGTAGAAAACATTGCAGGAAAAGGAGAAAATGCTGGTTACCAGCATTTTCTCCTTTTCCCACAATGTTTTCAAAAGGCCTCTTTTCTAAGGGTCATTAAAACTCAGGGTTGTGCGGTAAAGGGCTAAAAGAAACTCTAATATTTAAAATACTGCAACACTAAAGAAAGCACAGGATGGATCAATATCTTCAAAATAAAACCTGTAAGAATGACCTTTCAAAGAAAACAAGAGAACCTCACGGGGGTGCCAATGTCAGACGTAGGTGCATTTTCAGTTACAATTCTAGGTAAAAAATGGGGCATAACTGTGTCAAAAAATACTAAGAGATGTTACCTGCCCTTCTGGTATAGGGTTCCTCTTATAAAAGCAAAATGTTAGCCAAGTTTGAGTAGATATCTTCAGTAATAACAAAGATACGAGAAGATGTCTAACTTTTTGCATGACTATGACACAGACAATGACAAGGGTCTGTATTCACAAACCATTTTTGTGGCATTTGTCGAAGACAATGCCACCATGAGTTCAATACGGCATTTTGAAAATCATGTATCGTAGTTTGTGCAAAACCGAAGGAAGTAAACCCAATTAAGATCAATTTTTTTAAGGCAAATAAGTGTTTCGATTGCACTCAGATATAAAATTGAAAATGGTGTATTAGAATAAAACTGGGTTAGGCCACTGATTGTGGAAAAACTTCTCTTTTTATTGAAAATAGCTTTGCCCACTATGGCCTTCCGTTGGCGCAATGATATGCATAATCTTTGTCTCCGTTCTTGTTCGTCCAAAACCAGTTCATCACTGGGCTTGTTTGCCCCGGCTTGTTCGTCTCACATGATTGCATGCTATTCTATTAGATTCTGCATGACTTTAAGTAGGTTGTCTTTCAAGTGAATATTTGGAAACTATTTCTACTGTTTATTTTTTTCAATTATTAATTCCACACAATGGCTTCCTTGACAAATACCATACCAGTGCTTTCAACGCTTTGATTAAGAATGTTCTTAGTCTTATTCCCCAAGATTTTCTAAATTTGAAACACAACTTCTGATTGGCTAAACCAAATGCTTTATCCAATCAGAAGTTGTGTTACTTCTAAATTTAGAAAATTCTGAAGAATAAGACAAAGATCAATCTCAAGAATGGTTGGTGAATGTGGACCCTGGACCTATAAGGGCTATGAAAATACTTTGACATTTTTGAAAACAGCCAGGCTAGAAATCAGCAGAATAGAGCAAGAAGTGTAGCGAAGTAGTCAGCATACCTTCCCAAGATCCTGATAGCCTCGTCTTTGTTGCTTTTCAGCAAAACTGGTTAGAACCAACTGTATCAGTGTCACAGCATATCCAATGTAGAATATTGTAAATAGGAACAATTTATCATGATATGCCTGAAATGAAGAAAAGTTAACTCTTTACAAAATGACAAAATTTTGGACTGGACATTTGCAGACGACAATTTCAGTGTGGCTAAACTGATGATTTCTCTTTTTGATAGGGTAGAAAACATTGTGGGAAGAGGAGAAAATGCTGGTTACCAGCATTTTCTCCTTTTTCCACAATGTTTTCAAAAGCCTTCTCTTTTAGGGTTGTTAAAAGTTGGGATTGTGTGGTAACATCTTAAGACAAAACTAGTAACCCTTTACCAAATAATCCCATGTTTTTGCAATCCTAAGAATATGGGTATTTTAAAACATTGTGGAAAAAGGAGAAAATCCTGGTGACCAGCATTTTTCCTTTTCCTCTAATGAAAGGAGAAAGTGCTGGTTGCTAATTTAATCTATTTTTTCAATGCTTTCTACCTTTCCAAATACAAATCTCATAATCTGAGTGACAATTTATAGCCCCCTGCAGATGCTTTCAGTATGGACAAGTCTTAAATTATGTCAGCTGATTTTACTAGTCAAAATGAATGCAATTACAGACGAAAAAATGATTACTACTCATTGCAATGGTATTATCCTTAACTCTTTACCACACAACAAATATTTAGACTTGTCCAAATTGAAGGCATTTGCAGACAACAAAAACAAGGGCCATGATGGCCCTGGATCGCTCACCTGAGTAGAGTACCTTAAAGGTATTTCTTTAATTTGACCAAGTGACCTAGTTTATGACCCCAGGTGACCCAATTTCAAACTCATATTTCACAAAGACAAACATTCTGACCAAAATTTAAAAATAACACAGCTTCTGATTGGTTAAACCAAATGGTTTAGCCAATCAGGAGTTGTGTTACTTTCAAATTTAGAAAATTCTGGAGAATAACACTGAGGACATTCTTAACAAGAGGGCCATGATGGCCCTGTATCGCTCCACTGGCTTATAAATATAAACCATAAATACTAAACATTTCAATTCTTAGCCAAATGGTTTCAAAATGAAGACTTACAAAGTTTTCTCTGTAAAAGCCCATGTGAAAGTTGAGACCTGCAAGGCAAAGCCATTTTTGATCCCAGAGCTATAATTACTTGAACCCTGGTAGAGGTCCACAAGATAAAGCCACATGCCAAAATAATACAAGTCTATGCTGTATGGTTATAAATAAGGTGATTTTCAAGTTTTGTCCATATGAAGCCTCTGTAAAACAATAAGACCCCTGATGCAAGGCTAATTTCAAAAAAAAAATCAAAACAGGAAGATTTCTTAAGTTGTCACTATGTAAGCCCATGTAAAACTTGTGACCCCTGCAGTGGGGCCAATTTTGAACCCAGGGCTAAAATTTTGGCCCGCTTGGTAGAGGCCCACTAGATATAGCAACATGCAAAATTTGGTAGCTCTAGGCCTTATGGCTAGGTACAGGAAGATTTTTTAAAGTTTTCTCTATATAAGCCTATGTAAAACTTGTGACCCCTGGGGCAGAACCAATTTTGACCCCAGGGCTATAATTTGACGAAACTTGATAGAGGTCTACTCCATAAAGCTACATGCCAAATTTGGTAGCCCTATGCCTTATGGTTTCAGACAAGAAGATTTTTAAAGATTTCCAATATTTTTCAGTTTTGTTGCCATGGCAACCAGAGTTTTTGAAGGAATCAAATTCTTTCAAGAAATTCTGAAGAGGACCATGGCAGGATCATTTCTGTGAAGTTTCATGAAAATTGGATGGGTAGTTTCAGAGAAGAAGATGTTTGAAATAAAAGTTAACGCACGGACGGACGCACGGACGCACGGACGGACGCACGACGGACACCGGGCCATGACATAAGCCCGCTGGCCTTTTTACCCCAGTTAAATGTTAAAGTTCAATTGTGTTTGGGTTAAATGAGAAAAAACATTATCTTTAGTTTTTGACCCATCAAACCATGGTATTTGGAGACCCATTTGTATGCTTGCTCTAATCTGTGTAAAGGCCCTGTTTAATCAAGAACTGAAAGATCTAGCAACACATATATTTGTTTGAACTTGTTAAATAGAATGGGCCATTCAGATTACGTATACCTTAACCAAACGACAAACTTTTAAACTAGTCCAAATTGAAAGCTTTTGCAGAAGACAGACTAAATCCTGCAAAAAATTAGGAAACTTTTCTTTGAAAGGGTAGAAAACATTGTGGGAAAAGGAGAAAATACTGGTTGTCAGCATTTTCTCCTTTTCCCACGATGTGTTCAAAAGCCTTCTTTCTCAGGGCCGTTAAAACTCCGGATTGTGTGGTCGAGGGTTATTGATTGACTCACATGTTCAATGATAAGCGTGTAAAATGGAATAATTCCCGCCAACATTGTCAGCAACCAGAATATAAATAACACTCCCGATGATATCACACCAGATTTTCTTTCTAACTGCACCAAGAATGCTGCCAGTAGCTGTAACAGACAAAAATACAAACATTTATCTTGATCTTTCCCATAGACAACTCTCCTCACCTTGTATCAACCCACTTTTGAAACTATTGTAAGAAAAGGAGAAATTCCTAATAATCAACATTTTTTTTCCTTTTGCAACAATAATTTTTCTAGGCATTTATGTGTTTAAATTCAATTCATCTGCATTTGTTTATATCAGAGTTAAACACCATTTTAACAGCCTAAGTCATATGGAGGCCAGTACACCTACGCATGTGTTTCCTGGCTTTCTCACACCAGAACTGACACAACTTTCTTTCCAAGCCACTGACTACTTCTTTCACATGTATGCATCAGAGGTGAGAGGTGAAAAACTGCCAAAAAGAAAGTTTGCCTCAACTAGGTATCAAACCTGCAACCACCAGGTCACAAGTCATATATGCTAACCACTGAGCTACCCAGCTTGGCTAAAATCATATAGATGATAATATTTAACCAGAAAGTTTCCAAAGTCTTCTGCTAAAACTTTGTCTCAGAAGGTGATGTACACAGGCTGATGTGATATTACTGCAATGATACTGAAAGAGGTTGGACCCTTTACCAAACAACAGAATTTAAGCCTTGTCTAAATTAAAAGCATCTGTAGACGACAAATCAATTTGTTGTTCATAACACAAAATTTCTATTTCTAAGGGTAGAAAACATTGTGGGAAAAGGGAGAAAATGCTGGTTACCAGCATTTTCTCCTTTTTTCACAATGTTTTCAAAAACTCTCTTCCTCAGGGTCATTAAAAGATGGGATTGTGTGGTACAGGGTTAACACCAGCATCAATACTTACAGGCACAGTAGCAGCCAAGAGCAAACAATGCATTTAAATTTAACCCTTTACCAGACGACAAAATTTTAGACCCATCCAAATTGAAAGCATTTGCAGACGACAATGTCAGTGTGGCTCAAATGATGCAACTTTTCTTTGATAGGGTAGAAAACATTGTGGGAAATGGAGAAAATGCTGGTTACCAGCATTTTCTCCTTTTCCCACAATGTTTTAAAAAGGCTTCTTTCCCAGGGTCGTTAAAAGGCGTCATTGTGCAGAATAGGGTTAAAATCATACCTTTCAAAAGTATGAAAATCATTGTGAAGATGACAAGTTTATATCGTACAGTTGGTCCAAGGATTAGTCGCTGACAGAAAAAATAATTTTAAAATCAGGTAAAAGTAAATAAAAGATAGACTAACTTGGCAACTTTTGACCCACTTCTAATAATCATTTTTCTGCTTGCCACTTACAGTTGGACCGACCATACAATAACAGATCACCATTTTCACAATAATTTCCATACTTTTAAAAGAAATTAGTTAAATTCAAATGTATTTTAACGCCAACTTTGTTTACTTTTGGCAGCTATTGGGACTTTAATCAAATACAAATACTCTGTTCTACTGCTGCTTACATCAGGGGCTGTTTTGATACTACCAGGCACATAATTAACCAAATGCCAGCTGTCAATCAAAAAAATCAATAAGCCAATCAGCGATCAGTATTTTTCCATCCAGAGCGGAAGCCGTCTTGCCGTTATAAAACCTAGACATTCTGAATCATTAGGAGTTATATATAAACGTATAGTATATTTATGAGAAAAAACTGATGAATAACTTTAAACTTTATATCCATTATTAATCCTTACGACTGCAATTTCAAGATGCAGAGTTACACCAGGTAAAACTATTGTTGCAGAAGACAAATTCAGATTTAAAAGGAGAAAAATAAATGAATACTTATTGCTAACATGCTTTTTTATTGTCATAAATTTTCCAGAATTTCAATCTTGGAAACAGATTCCTGTTTCTTTACTAAAAGAAATGTATAGATAATATTTTAGACAACTGATTGGATTTTATCATGTTCAGTTATTTATTTCCTGTACCTTATTTTTCATTTAAATATATACTCGGTAATTCATTTTCTTATCAAATTGAGTTGACTTGTTATTTTGAATGCTGGTTACATCTCGTTTGTTGAATCTTTTCCCCCCTCACAAATTATGCTTAAATAAAATTTGAGTCGACGAAATTCGGGTAAAAATGCTTTTCATATAGTCTTCATAGAAGTCAAACCTAAACACCCCCGCCACCCACCCGCTTTTAAAGTAAATGCAATGTAGGCACAGTTTTGACATTTGTTTAAATTAAAAATAAATGTCATCTTCCTCCATCAGTAAACCATTAAAAACGTTGTTCCCATTGGTCTCTGTATTTTAACATATCTATGAATGCAAACTTAAAGCCTGTTAAATTAAAGACGATATGCCACCCTATGTACATGTATATAACCATCTTCCCCCTCCCTTTATTTTCAATCTTTTAAACTCCCTTAACCCTTTCCCAAACGACAAATTTTGGACTGGTCCAAATTGAAAGAGTTTGCAGACGACAATTTTAAATTTGCTGAAAATGGCAGAAAGGTCTCAAAAAGGGTAGAAAACACTGTGGGAAAAGGAGAAATTGCTCGTTACGAGCAATTTCTCCGTTTCCCACAGTGTTTTCAAAAGACTTGTACTGCAGACACGTGAAAACCAGGGCTTGTCTGGGAAAGGGTTAAACTATTATTTATTTATCGAAAATCAATTAGGTACCAATCAAGCCGTTTTCGTTTGATTTGTTGCACATGTTGCCACTTTTTATGCAAAACGTGGAGCAAGGGTTTATGCGGTATTCCTTTGATATCGTATACCACCCCAAAAGCGTCTGGTACTGTCCTACTTGTAAAATTACACACACGTGTCATATCAGTCTGACTCTTTGTGACCGTCTATAACCCCTTTCAACAATTATTAGTGTTTGAAATTTGGATTATACATGTTCAATGTATAAGTCAATTTATTTTTCTATTACTCTTACAGCATAGTATTTACCAGCGAATGCTTAGAAATATATTCATGTTTTTATTCTTTTTATTCTTCTCCTCAGATTTTTCCCTCAAGCTTGAAAAAGTCAATTTGGTAAACCTATCATTTGTTAATGTATCTTCTAATTTCAATTCAAACATCTGGTAATCATATTGCCCTGTTAAAAACATGTATATTTCATTTGGTAATGTAAAAGTCTTGCAAGTTGTGGTGAAATTATTGAAGCATATATCACGGACTAAGTCATGGAAAAATCTCTGTAACTTTGAAAAAGCTTATTTTTGTCCAGGTAAAAGATGAATTGCATTTGAAGACCAATGACTTTAAGAAATATTTAGAAAGCACGAGTTATATGTACACGTATTGTACCTACATTATCAAACGTAAGTGGCATAAGAGGGGTAAGTCAACTGACTTCGAAATAAACAGTCTCTATTTCAATTTTCACCTATAAAACTTCGAAAAACCTAAATCCAAAAGATGTAACTACCTTTTCTTAAATTGTTCGCATGCTTATTTTATCTTAAACAATTATTTTGTGTTAAAGTATCTTCTGGTAACTTGCATATGTCTCCTAGCTAAGCCCTAGTGTCTGGGTAATGTTTGTCTAGGTTTTTAGATTCGCGGGTCACGTGACATCAGTGGGACGAGCGATCTATCGTCTGTCGTTTGGTTAATTATACTGCTGTCCGGTAACTCTTCCTATTACCAGCTAAAGCATCACCTAGCCATAACAAATATACACCTGACAAATTGGTTGCAGACCTCGTACTTCTAAATGAGTTGAACAAAACTTTCAAGCCGATAGTAAATACCCAAATGTTGCTATTTCAAACTTTTTTTGGAGAGAAAATATCTCCTTATCGGACATTGTAGATCTAAGATCAGACTGCACATTCTGTGCAGTGTAATATGATCTACACTGTCCGCAAAAGGTCAGTGAGTCATGCTCAGTAGCATTACCCATTACCACATGATCCCGACTTTTAACGACCCTAAAGGAAACAGCTTTTGAAAACATCGTGGGAAAAGGAGAAAATGCTGGTAGCCAGCATTTTCTCCTTTTCCCACAATGTTTTCTACCCTTCCCATAACAAATTTCAAATTTTCAGTCACATTTATATAGTCGTCTGCAACTGCTTTCAATTTGGACAAGTCTAAAATTTTGCCGTTTGGTAAAGAGTTAAGGGTTAATCAGACTGTAACATACAGTTACTACAGATACTCACATAAGAAGCTGCCTTGATACTACCAGACACATACACTGCTGTTGGGTAACTCTTCCCATCATCAGCTTCACCATTACCCAGGTACAACAGCTGGACACCAGTCAGGACAGACAATATCAGAGCAAAAAACTGAAAAAGAACAGAAAAATAATATCAAATCTTCACAAAACAACAAAATTTTGGACACATCTTTATCTAAAGCACATGCAGATAATAAATCAAAAGTTCTGCCTTTGAAAGGGTAGAAATATTGTAGGGAAAGGAAAAAAAATCTTGTAACTATTTTTCAAAGCCTTCTAACTCAGATTTTTGAAAACATAGTGGGTAGCCAACATTTGCTACTTGGTAGCCAGTATTTTCTCCTTTTGCAACTATGTTTTCTACCATACCGAAAACAAATCAGTGGTAAAGGAAGACTATCTACTAACACCAGAAACCTGATAAACAAGGGCACTGTGAATTAACCCTTTCCCAAACGACAAATTTTGGACTGGTCCAAATTCAAAGGGTTTGCAGACGACAATTTTAAATTTGATGAAAATGGCAGAAAGGTCTCAAAAAGGGTAGAAAACACTGCGGGAAAAGGAGAAATTGCTCGTTACGAGCAATTTCTCCTTTTCCCACAGTGTTTTCAAAAGACTTGTACTGCAGACACGTGAAAACCAGGGCTTGTTTGGGAAAGGGTTAAAAGATCCCACAAATGCCATGGTACCTGTGTTAACCCTTTACCAAACGACAATATTCTAGACCAGTCCAAACTGAAAGCATTTGCAGACAACAAAATAAATGTGGCTCAAAAACTGAAATTTGTTTTGGGATGTGTAGAAAACATTGTGGGAAAAGGAGAAAATGCTGGTTACCAGCATTTTTTCCTTTTCCCACAATGTTTTCAAAAGGCTTCTTTCTCAGGGTCGTTAAAAGTCGTGATTGCGTGGTAAAGGGTTAAGTAGGGTAGTAGAAACCCATGTTACATAGAAGATGTTACTGATATAGATTACAAGTAGCTTAACCCTTTCCCAACCAAGCCCTGGTTTTCACTTGTCTGCAGTACAAGTCTTTTGAAAACACTGTGGGAAAAGGAGAAATTGCTCGTGACGAGCAATTTCTCCTTTTCCCACAGTGTTTTTTACCCTTTTTGAGACCTTTCTGCCATTTTCATCAAATTTAAAATTGTTGTCTGCAAACTCTTTCAATTTGGACCAGTCCAAAATTTGTCGTTTGGTAAAGGGTTAAAAGATCCCACAAATGCCATGGTACCTGTGTTAACCCTTTACCAAACGACAATATTCTAGACCAGTCCAAACTGGTCCAAACTGCAGACGACAAAATAAATGTGGCTCAAAAACTGAAATTTGTTTTGGGATGTGTAGAAAACATTGTGGGAAAAGGAGAAAATGCTGGTTACCAGCATTTTCTCCTTTTCCCACAATGTTTTCAAAAGGCTTCTTTCTCAGGGTCATTAAAAGTCATGATTGTGTGGTAAAGGGTTAAGTAGGGTAGTAGAAACCCATGTTACATAGAGGGATGTTATAGATTACAAGTAGCTTAAAGATTTTGCTAATCTAAGAACTGTCAATGGTAAAAGGATAATGTCATAAAAAAACCATATAAGGGCATCATGACACTCAAAGACCCACAAGGTATCAATGTTATAATGGGATTTTATGACACTCAAAGACCCATATGGTATCAATGTTATAATGGGATTTCATGACACTCAAAGACCCACAAGGTATCAATGTTATAATAGGATTTTATGACACTCAAAGACCCACATGGTATCAATGTTATAATGGGATTTAACTCGTACCAAACGGCAAAATTTTGGAATAGACCACATTGAAAGCATTTGCAGATGACAAATTAAATGTTGCTAAAATGATGATTTCTCTTTCTGATTGGGTAGAAAACATTGTGGGAAAAGGAGAAAATGCTGGTTACCAGCATTTTCTTCTTTTCCCACAAGGTTTTCAAAGGCCTTTTCTTTCAGGGTTGTTAAAAGTCTGGATTGTGAGGTAAAGGGTTAAAAATATAATAAAGAGTTGATGGTGATATGGGTGGAAAAAAACACTTACAGATTTTGCAATACTCAGAACTGTCAACGGTAAAGGAACACTGTCTAAATTCACCAGAAACCTGATATATAAAGGCATCATGAGCCACAAGATCCCACAGGGTACCCATGTTAACAGTGTGTGTTGAAAACATTCTGTAAAATGGGGGTATGAACTGTTTAGCAGTAGATCTTGATCCTGCAATGAAATAAAATAAGGACAATTAATTATAATATTGTCAGCAATAACAGAAGATAAAATTATCCTTTTATTACATTGTTTTGATGTAAGAAATCCCTTCACCAAACCCTGAATGGAAGAAACCTTCTGAAAGCATCTTGTCTTCCACCCTTTAAAAATCTAAATCCAAATCATTTGAACCACATACAATTTGTTGTCTGGGACTGCTTTCAATTTGTACATGTCTATACTTTTGTCATTTGGCAATCAAGTTAACCCTTTACCACACAATCCTGAGTTTTAACGACCCTGAAGGAGAAGACTTTAGAAAGCATTGTGGAAAAAGAAGAAAATGCTGGTAACCAGCATTTTCTTCTTTTTCCTCAATGTTTTCTACCCTATCAAAAACATAAATAATCATTTGAGCAACATTAAATTTGTCAAAAGCTTTATGTTTCAGACTTTCAGGGTCTTAAAAGTCTGATTAACCCACAATGACTTCCACGACTCCAAATACTTTTTGGTTTGGCTGCCGAATTTGGGGTTGAATATCCGCACTGACTGCAAAAACCTGTTTAACTCTTTACCAAACAACAAAATTTTAGACTGATCCAAATTGAAAGCATTTGCAGATGACAAAATAAATGGGACTGAAAATTTGAAATTTGTAATAGGTGGGGTAGAAAACATTGTGGGAAAGGGAGAAAATGCTGGTTACCAGCATTTTCTCCTTTTCCCACAATGTTTTCAAAAGGCTTCTTTTATAAGGTCGTTAAAACCCATGATTGTGTGGTACACACTACAAACTCCAAAGTTTTAACAACCCTTAGGAAGAAAACTTTTGAAAACATCGCCAGAAAAGGACAAAATGCTGTAACTAGCATTGTCTTCTTTTCTAACAACGTCTTCCACTCTTTTAAAGATAAAAATCTCCGCATCTGAGCCAGCTATTTTGTCATCTGCAAAATGTTTTGGATTTGAATGAGTCTAAATTTATGCTGAGTAGAAAAGAGTTAAAACATCACTGATCAGGACTTCAACCTTAACTCTTTACTAAATGACAAAATTTTAGACTGGTCCAAATTGAAAGCATTTGCAGACAGCATTTTGGAGGCTAAAATGACAAAATTTATCCTTTTGGTAGGAAGAAAAACATTGTGGGAAAAGGAGAAAATGCTGGTGACCAGCATTTTCTCCTTTTCATGCAATGTTTTCAAAAGCCTTCTTTCTCAGGGTTATTAAAAATCGAAATTATGTGGTAAAGAGTTAAAGCGCCAAAGAAACCCGATGGGCATTTTCATTCTAGAATCAGACACAGAATAATTGTAATTTTGTGGCTGCCCTTTGTACTGTTTGCACAAAGCAGACAGTGTAGCTGAAAGATCAAGCTTCACATTTTGTGCAGTCTGATCTTATCTACACTGGCTGCAAAGGCAACTATAGTAGTGAAAGACACTTTAAGGGTAAATGGGCTTTTTTTTTTTTCTGCATAAAAAAATTGAGATCAAAAGCTTTCCTGTTTCATTAGATGATTTGATTCTCCCATGGTTTGATGTCATTCATGAAGCAATTTAGCCAGGCAAAGCCTAACATCTTCGGTTACCATACCCCTTTCCTGATTACCAGCTTAATCTCCTTTTTCCACAATGTTTTCAAACACCTTAAAATCCTCAGGGTCTTCAAACTTGGGATCATTTGACAAAGGGTTAAATTTCACCTGTAAAGGGTGAGGTTCACAAAACCATTACAAAGAATATATCTGAACCAGAACTGGTTTACTGTTTACAGTGGATAAAGTTTTCATATGCTGTATACAATCTTGCACTTAAGTCATGCTCTCTGAAAAGGAGATTTAATGCATCTTACATCTCAGTCTGCACAGGCTGACATGATTCAAAACCTTGAATGCTATTAGTAAATTTTCTGCAAGTCCAATGACCATTCTGTAACCTCATGATTAACCCTTTCCCAAACAAGCCCTGGTTTTCATGTGTCTGCAGTACAAGTCTTTTGAAAACACTGTGGGAAAAGGAGAAATTGCTCATAACGAGCAATTTCTCCTTTTCCCACAGTGTTTTCTACCCTTTTTGAGACCTTTCTGCCATTTTCATCAAATTTAAAATTGTCGTCTGCAAACTCTTTCAATTTGGACCAGTCCAAAATCTGTCGTTTAGGAAAGGGTTAAGTTGGGTTGTTAGACAAAATAGATTTTATGGATCCATAATTATGTGATGACTTGCTTGGTGTAATGCATCACGGAGATATGCCATCTCTAATCTACTGCCTATCAAATGCTTTCAATAGGGAAAAAGACTAAAATTTAGGTTAGCCGTCTCGTTTTCTCTACATGATAATATGAACCTATCACTTGAGAAAGGAATACAACTCTTTCACCAGACGATGAAATTTTAAACGCACCGCAACTCAAAACATTCACAGATGGCAAATTAAATGTAGCTAAAATAATGCAACCTGGACTTAGTTGGAGTAAAAACCACTGTAGGAAATGGAGAAAATGCTGGTTATCAGCATTATCTCCATTTCCCACAATGCTTTCAAAAGCCTTCAGAGACTGTTAACTCTTTACACATATGATAAAATTTTAGACAAGTCTAAACTGAAAGCATTTGCAGATGACATGATGAATGTTCCTAAATTATTGGTATTTTCCTCTAATTTGGTAGAAAACGTTGTAGGAAAAGGAGAAAATGCTGGTAACCAGCATTTTCTCCTTTTCCCACAATGTTTTCAAAAGACTTTCCTCAGGGTCGTTATAAGTTTGGATGGTGTGGTAAAGGGTTAAAGCACAGTATTGTTGTAAAGAGTCAACATTCCTTCATCACTGCTTGAGATATTGGGTCAAAGCAAAACAAACCCACATAACCCATATAGGAGCAAGCTTGTTTTACATGTGATTCACATTTAACTCTTTACCACACAATCACAAGGTTTAACAACCCTGAAGAAAAAGCCTTTTGAAAACATTGTTGGAAAAGGAGGAAATGCTGGTAAACAGCATTTCCTCCATTTCCCACAATGTTTTCTACCCTTCCCCCGAAAAATTTCAATTTTTCAGTCACATTCATGTTGTCTTCTGCAAATGCTTTCAATTTGGACAAGTCTATAACTTTGTTGTTTGTAACTTTTTCCCCACAATGTTTTCTACCATACTGAAATAAATTTCAATTTCTAAGTCACATTTAATTTGTCCTTCTTCAATGTTTTCAATTTGGACAATCCTAAAATTTCGTCATTAACTCTTTACCAAACGACAAAATTTTAGACAGGCTTAACCCTTTCCCAAACAAGCCCTGGTTTTCACGTGTCTGCAGTACAAGTCTTTTGAAAACACTGTGGGAAAAGGAGAAATTGCTCGTAACGAGCAATTTCTCCTTTTCCCACAGTGTTTTCTATCCTTTTTGATAACTTCCTGCCATTTTCATCAAATTTGAAATTGTCGTCTGCAAACTCTTTCAATTTGGACCAGTCCAAAATTTGTCGTTTGGGAAAGGGTTAAATTGAAAGCATTTGCAGATGACAAATCAAATTTAGCTGAAATGATGGTAATTGTGTGTGAAAGTGTAGAAAACCTTGTGAGAAAAGGAGAAAATGCTGGTTACCAGCATTTTCTCCTTTTCCCTCAAGGTTTTCAAAAGGCTATTTCCTCACTGTTGTTAAAACTTGGGATTGTGCAGTAGAGGATTAACATAATTCAAGGCAAATTTTTAGTTGAGCAGAATACCACAGTTGAAAACGTGAGTGAACAAGAAAAAGACTGCTTATTATGAGAAATCACTTATTTTGCTGTAATGTTTTTCTTGGATTTATACATTAACTCTTTACCACACAATCCTGAGTCTTAATGACTCTAGGGAAGAAGTTTTATACATTAACTCTTTACCACACAATCCTGAGTCTTAATGACTCTAGGGAAGAAGTTTATGAAACTAGAATATTTTTACTTCTGCCACAATGTTTTAAGAATTCTACCCTTTCATAGATAAATTTTTTTGAGTCACAATCATTTTATAGCCTTCAAAAGCTCTCAATTTGGGCAAGTTGAAAATTTTATTATTTGGTAAAGGGTTGTCCCATTATCAGACAAAAAATTCTTAACTCTTTCAGCACCAAATAAATAAACTGGACTTCAACTGACGGCTGCAAAGACAACCAAGAACAAGTCAGACCGATTTTTATAGCATAGGCTTGACTACACAAGCGGACAGCAGAGATCCAAGATCAGACTGCACGTTCTGTGCAGTCTGATCTGGATCTGTGCTGTCCGCAAAGGCCCATGTTTTCGCCTATGGCGCTGAAAGGGTTAAGACTTGTCAAAATATAAAGCATTTGCCAAGGACAAACCAAATGTTGCAAGCCACAAATCAACCCTCTACCACACAAGCCCAACTTTTAACAACCCTGAGAAGGAGAGCCTTGAAAAACATTGTGGGAAAAGGAGAAAATCCTGGCTATCAGTATTTCCTTCTTTTCCCATAATGTTTTTCAAAAGCTTTTTTCTCTGTATGGGGTCATGTTGCAAAGGGCTAAGGGACTAAAATTTCAAAAGGAAAACTTACTAAAAATTGGGACATTATTTGAACATGATATAAAATATTTACATTAACTCTTTACCACACGATCCCGGCTTTTAACGACCCTGAGGAAGTAGCCTTATGAAAACATTGTGGGAAAAGGAGAAAATGCTGGTAACCAGCATTTTCTCCTTTTCCCACAATGTTTTCTACCCTATCAAGGACAAATTTCATTATTTGAGCCACCTTTAAGTTGTCGTCTGCAACTGCTTTGAATTTGGACCAGTCTACATTATTGTTATTTGGTAAAGGGTTAACTTAACCTCGAGTTCATTCAAGCAGAAAAAATATAAAACTGCACCTTGATCTCTACCTCCCCAGATTCAATCTAAGACTAAAAAATAAAGTACCTTACATGACTTTTACTGCTTATGTGGCTAGCAGAATGTGCAGTCTGATCTTTGATGCACTCCGTTTGCATAGCTGAGACGTTCTGAGCAAGAGCATTGTAAAATTCGAATTATTTGGGTATTTTTCCTTCACTGAACATAATATGTCAGTGTTTTATCTCTTCACCAAAAGACAAAATTTTATACTTATTCAAAATGAAAGCTTTTGCAGATAACAAAATAGATATGACTCAAAAATTGAAATTCATGTTTGAAGGGTTTGACAACACTGTGAGAAAAGGAGAAAATGCTGGTTACCAGCATTTTCTCCTCTTCCCAAAATGTTTTCAAAAGGCTCAATTCTTCCTCAGGGTCACTAAAAGTCAGGATTGTATGGTAAAGTGTTAACTCTTTACCAGACAACCAAATCTTACAATTGGCTTATTTGAAAGGATTTGAAAAAAAAAAAATCAAAAAATGTGTTTCACATGATACAATTTGTCTTTAACTGGGCAGAAACAATTCTGGAAAAAGAAAAAAATGCTGGCTACCAGCACTTTCAAATACCAAAATGACAAACTCAGCCAAAATAAGCTAACTCAGCAAATAGAGAAAAATTTAGCCAAATATCAAACAAACCAGGCCAATATGACACGGTCAATATCAAATCCAAAAAGGACTGCAAATCCTGGCAGCCACTTAGCTCTTTACCACACAACAAAAATGTAGACTTGTCCAAATTGAATGCATTTGCAGACATTAATTTTAAATCTGGCCCTTATGCTAGAATTTGTTTATGATATAGTAGAAAACATACTTTGTGGGAAATGGATACAATGCTGGTTACCAGCATTTTCTCCTTTTCCTGTAATGACTTCAATAGGCTTCTTTCTCAGGGTCATTAAACCTTGGGTTTGTGTGGTAAAGGGTTAATAAAATTGTCATTGATCAAGCAATTTCATATTGGCTGAGTTACATGCTCTCTGTCTAGGCAATATCACAGACCTAAACTCTGCCAATAGGAATTTTTTTGATTAATAACATTAAAGTATCATTGACAAATTGGTTTGGTTTGTATTTGAGTTTAACGCCATTTTAACAGCTCAGGTCATATCATGACAGTCAGTGATGCACCCACGTTTCTTTGCTTTCTCATACCACTACTGACACAACTTTCTTTCCAAAGCCACTAACTACTTTTCTAACATGCATCAGGGGTGAGAGGCAAAAAGTCGGCAGAAAGAAAGTTTACCTCAACCGGGTATTGAACTCGCAACCACCAGGTCACAAGTCAGGCATGCTAACCACTGAGCTACCTGAGTAGGCATCACTCAAAAAGCTCAATATTGTATCTACAGTACTAGGCAGGGGCTCTTTCATATACTTTTCTCAGGTTACTTTTGTGTTCCAAACCCTATTTGACTCTTTACCAAACGACAAAATTTTAGACCTGTGCAAGTTGAAAGCATTTGTTGACGATAAATCAAAAGTGGCCAAAAAACTGAAATTTCTCTTTGGAAGTGTAAAAAACATTGTGAGAAAAGGAGAAAATGCTGGTTACCAGCATTTTCTCCTTTTCCCACCATGTTTTTAAAAGGCCTTCCTTCTCCGCATCTTTAAAACTGGGGATTGTTTGGCAAAGAGTTAAAACCATTAAAAACTAGGCCATGAGGGACTCCTAAAGCCCCTAAGAACTAACGGTAATATAGGACCCTAAATCCTGTAAAAACTATCAGAACTCTTAAACCCCTTAAAGTTCCGTCAATACTAATTTTAAGTCAAATATAACCCACTTTGTGGATATTTGATCAAACTATAGTCATTTTTGTGGCTTCATGACAAATATTACACCTGGTGGTTGCTGCAAAATTGCACAGATTACAATGGATAGAAAATTAAATTTCGAACTTGGCAGCTAGCCACTTGTTCAATCAAGGATATCGCATGATGCTTGTCACGTGACTCTGTAAGACCTTCACCTTGCATATTCATGCGGCTGGGAAGTGGAGTCGAGATACTCTACACAGGTGTACTGTCGCAACAATCTATGTCACAAGAATCCAAAAGCAATTTTATACATGGATATCAGAGTTTTATATCGAGAGTGCAGTGGAAAGATTTCTAAGACAGCAGAAATGTAAATTTTGTGTGTGTAAATTAACATTTAGCATTTTTGTTGAAAGAAGGGGAAAAGACATGATCCTAGAAATAGATGAATGCACCATTTCTCATGTTGAAACAACAAGTTGCTTTCTATTTTTAGAGGGGGGGCATGCAAATGACTCTAGCGAAAAAACAAACATGATTGCCCCATTGTTTACAATTTTGACCCAGTGTAATTTTCTTCCGACCAAGATTCATTTCCAATAGCAAATCTGAAACTTCTTTTCATTCTTTGGGGCCATAGATATTGCTGATTTATTGATAAAAACACATTTCTATATTTGGCTTAAAATGAGTAGCCAGGGAACTTTAAATACTTTAACCCTTTACCACACAATCCCGACTTTTAACAACCGTAAGAACTAGAGCTATCACTAAAAGTGATCATACCCCCCACCAGCTCCTTGTCACAAAACAGCTCTTTGTCACAGAATGCAGAATGGTTTCGTAAAAAAATTAGAGTTGAAAAAAAAAGTGGGAAAAGAGTTATGGTACTTGTAAACTGTGCTTCTCATTAATGTGGTCTACCTGTATATGAAGTTTGATGTCACTAGCTTAAATGATTCAGAAGTTATGCCCCGGACAAATATCCAAAGTTAAAACTTACAAAGGGCAATAACTTGAAAAATAAATGGAATAGAGTTATGGTTCTTGTACACTGCACTTTGCCTTATAGTGATCTATCTCTGTATGAAGTTTGAAGTCATAAGCTTCTATACTTTGGAAGTTATGCCCTAGACAAAAATCCAAAGTTAAAATTTACAAAGGGCAATAACTCGAAAAATAAATGAAATAGAGTTACTGTTCTTGTACACTGCACTTCTCCTTAATGTGATCTAACTTTGTGTGAAGTTTGAAGTTCCTAGCTTCTATACTTTGGAAGTTATGCCCTGGACAAAAATCCAAAGTTAAAATTTACAAAGGGCAACAAGCTTAAGGGGAGATAATTCGGCAACCATTAGCAGCAAGGTCATGAAAATTGAACATGCACAATTTCATATGTACCAAAACATTATGTGTAAATTTCAGTGCAGTACTTGAAAATCTGTAGGAAAAAAGCTCCGGACAAAATTGTGTCTACAGAAGGATGGACGGACAGACGGACAGACAGCCATGGCGATTCCAGTATACCCCCATCCACTTCGTTGTGGGGGGTATAAAAAGGCTTTTGAAAACTTTGCAGGAAATGTAGAAAATGCTGGTAACCAGCATTTCCTCCTTTTCCCACAATGTTTCCTAACTTAGTGAAGAGAAAAAATCACGTTAGCAACATATAATTTGTTGTCTGCAGACAATTTGGTCCAATCAAAAATTTTGTCGTTTGGTAAAAAGTTAATTGCCATAAAGGATACTATAAACCCCTTAAAAGCTAAGTCACGAAAATCCTCTTAACCCTTTACCAGAAGACAGAATTTTAACCGTGTTCAAATTGAAAGCATTTGCAGACGACAATTTCAGTGTGGCTCAAATGGTGCAATATTTCTTTGATAGGGTAGAAAACAACTTGGGAAAAGGAGAAAATGCTGGTTACCAGCATTTTCTCCTTTTCCCACCATGTTTTCAAAAAGCTTCTTTCCCAAGGTTGTTAAAAGGCAGCATTGTGCGGTAAAGGGTTGACAAGTGGGTGTCATAATGTGTTTAAATCTTAAGCATACCATGTAAAAGTATGGAAATTATTGTGAAGAGGGCAATCTGTTATTGTGTGGTCTGTCTAAGTGTCAGTCACTGACAGAAAAATTAATTTTGAAACTGGTAAAAAGTTGCCAAGTTGCTTTATCTTTTGTTTACTTTTTACCCAGTTTTAAAAATAATTTTTCTACAAGTAACCAACACTTGGACAAGACCATTGCCGCAGTTATTTCCATACTTTTAAATGATATCATTTAAATGCATTTAAACACCCACAATGTTTACTTTTGGCCTCTACTGCCTGCCTTTCAAGTAACATGCACTCCCTGTCAGTTTTCATTTTTTTAAAAATACAAACGCACACACACATATTATTTACTATTTATACTTGCTCTATCTCTACCATGGTATACTTAAGTTCAAACTTGAACTTAAAGGCCCAACAGTGACCAAAAAACAATGCAGGAGTTAAAATGAATTTAAATCATATTAAGTATGGAAACTAAATGTATTGTTAAGATGACAATCTGTTCCGGTAAAGTTGGTCCAAGTATTAGTCGCTAGCAGAAAAGCAAATTTTAAAATCAGGCAAAAAGTAAAGAAAAAATAGAGTGACCTGGCAACTTTTAACTTAAGGTTTGAAAATTAATTTCTCTGCCAGTGACTAACACTTTGACCTACTGAATAATAACAGATTGTCATCTTCACAATAATTTCCATACTTTTGAATGATATACATGTAATACAAATTCAAATTCAACACCCGCTTTGTTTACTTTTGGCAGCTAGTGTTACTTTAATACCTACCCAGATGGGAGAGCCACCACAGAACTCATCAAATGACTGCACCATTATTCAGAAAATGTCAGGAAATCTATACAGGTTAATCTTTAATTGGCACTACTTCTTTTGTGTGGACGTCAAGACATTTTCTACAACCTGGAAAACATTGCATGTGGTGGACTTCTGCTGAAAAAGGTAGAATACTTTTTGTTAGATACTGAAGAGGAATTCTACCCTTTATCCTTTACCACACAGCCCCAACTTTTAACAGCCTGGAGGAAGAGGCCTTTTGAAAACATTGTGGGAAAAGGAGAAAATGCTGGTAACCAGCATTTTCTCCTTTTCCCACAATGTTTTCTATCTTTCAAACATACATTTCCTTATTTGTGAAATGTTTAGTTATTAAGTCTTAAAAATTAATGCTTTCAATTTGGACAGGACCAGTCTAAAAATTTGTTGTTTGGTATGGGGTCAATCATCCCAGACAGCAAATTTTAGACTCTTCCACATTCAAATCATCTGCAGACGATAAATTTGATATTTGTACAAATGAGCTTAAATTCCCTGAGGGTAGAAAACATTGTGGGAAACGGAGAAAATGCTGGTTACCAGCATTTTCTCCTTTTCCAACAATGTTTTCAAAAGCGTTCTCTGTCAGGGTCTTTAAACCTCAAGATTGCTTGGTAAAGGATTAATCCTTTACCAGACAAGAAATTTTTGACTTGTCCAAATCAAAAGCATTTGTAGATGATAAATGAAATGTGGTTCAAATGATGGGATTTTGTTGTTGAAATGGTAGATAACATTGTTGTTCACCAGCATTTTCTCCTTTACCCACAATGTTTTCAACAGTCTGTTTTTTTTGTTATTGTTTCAACCCTTAAAACGCGTCAACTTCATGTGCTGACCCTTTACCACACAATCCACAACCCTGAAGAATATTGGTTTTGAATACTTTGTGGAAAACGGAGAAAATGCTGGTAATCAGCATTTTCTCCTTTTTCCACAATGTTTTCTACCCTTCGAAAGGCAAATCTAACAATTTGAGCAACATTTAATTTGTCATCTGCAAATGCTTTGAATTTGGACAAGTGCAGTTAACAACAATCCCCCTCCCCCACCCATGCCCAAGACAATTATATTTCCTAATGCATCAAATGTGATGAAAATAGATGACACAGGGTCATTATAATTGAAATGAAATAATGAATAGAGACAAAGATGGACACAAGACAAATTGAGAAATTGCTTGTATCACGCAATCAATCTGTTTGTCAATAATAATATATTACTAGCTTTTCTGCAAGTCATGAAATTGCACTGTCAAAATTAACAATTATGGTAAAACTTAGGTTTGTTTTTCATTTCTAGATTTTAGCGCTTCACCAAACAATCCTGAGTTTTACTGACCCTAGGAAAGAAGGCTGTTGAAAACATTGTAGGAAAAGGAGAAAATGCCGGTGACCAGCATTTTCTCTTTTTCCCACCACGTTTTCTACCCTTTTAACACTTTACCACACAATGCCGACTTTCAACTACTTTTAGAAAGAAGCCTATAGAAAACATCATGGGAAAAGGAGAAAATGCTGGTAACCAGCATTTTCTCCTTTTCTCATGATGTTTCCTAATCTGTCAAAGGCAAATTCCATCATATGCGTCACTTATAAATTGGTGTATGCAAATGCTTTCAATTCTGACTAGGCTAAACTTTTGTTGTGTGGTTAAGAGTTAACCCTTTCCCAAACGACAAATTTTGGACTGGTCCAAACTGAAAGAGTTTGCAGATGACAATTTTAAATTTGATGAAAATGGCAGAAAGTTATCAAAATGGGTAGAAAACACTGAGGGAAAAGGAGAAATTGCTCGTTACGAGCAATTTCTCCTTTTCCCACAGTGTTTTCAAAAGACTTGTACTGCAGACACGTGAAAACCAGGGCTTGTTTGTGAAAGGGTTAAAGACAACATTACCCATGCTGGTAATCAGCATTTTCTCTTTTTCCAATGGTTTCAAAACTCTTCTCTGTGAGAGTTACTAAAACTCAGGATTGTTTGGTAAAGGGTTCAGGGAATCTGTCATAATAACATATCATGTTGGCTATAGAATAAAAATTCGAACCATGCTCTGGCAAAAAGGGGCTCAATGCACCTCGTAATGCATTATACCAAGCAAGACATCATCCAGTTTTGGACCCATAAAGTTCATTTTCACAAACAACCAACTGAATCATAAGATAGAATTATCCTTTGACATGCAGAAAATTTAAAGATAGCAAAAAGTTTCGAACCATGTCAGCCTGTGCGGACTGCACAGGCTGACATGGTTCGATACTTTTTCGCAAATGCATTAAGCCCCTTTTCACAGAGCAAGACTCCAATATATAAAAATCTGTCTTGAAAAATATTATTCAAGCTCCCATTATGGCTCAATTATAAAACACTATATTCTAGACTGGATTGATTGACTGAATGGTGTTTTACACAGTTTTAACATAATTTCAGTCATATCACAGCAACAGCTCACAGCCATATTCATGTATTTCCTGGGTTCCACCAATACAAGATTAGGGCTCTGAATAGTCTTGCCCGAGGACACTTCCACGAAACACCCAGTGAATCCAGTGAGACTCGAACCTGGGGCCTCTAGATCGAGAGTCTGTTTTACCACTGTACCACACAGGAGCCCTCTAGACTGGTACAAAAAATTCAAAATTTTATCTCCAGTTGAAGCCAATTTAAGTCGGATACTAAGAACCATAGATCTGATACCACTCTGCATAAATTTTGAAAACAATGCTAAAAAAATATGGGTCATTGAAAACCCTGAGTTCCTTTTCGGACAATGTTTTCTACCCTTCTAAAGCTAACATTGCCCATTTAAATTGCATGTACCTTGTAGCCTGCCAGTGCTTTAAGTTTGGACAACTTTGCAAGTCTAAAATTTTGTCGTTTGGCAAAGAGTTAACAAGCCCTTTACATCCATTTTATAGGTGTGATTACTGAACATCCATATATATATATATATAGGTAGGTATATGATAGTCCTTTTTATTGTAACCCTTACGACGCCTTTCACGACTATACTTGCCTTTGCGGCCAGTGTAGATCAAGATCAGACTGAACAAAATTTTAGACTGGTCCAAATTGAAAGCATTTGCAGAAGACAATATAAATGTGACTGAAAACAAGAGGGACATGATGGCCCTGTATCGCTCCACTGGCTTATAAATATAAACCACGAAGAGAAGTCTTCACTATATAAGCCCTTATAAAACTTTGACCCCAGGGCTACAGTTGGACTAAATGGGAAACATGTGTATTAGAAGAATAACATGCCAAATTTGGGAGTTCTTGGCCTTATGGCTAGTAACAAGACGGTTTCTGAACTTTTCACTCCATAAACCCATGTAAAACTTGTGACCCCTGGTGCAGGGCCAAACTTGATCCTAGGGCTGTAACTTGGGCCCTCTTTGTAGTTGTCCACTAGATAATGCTATAATTATGCAAAATTTGGTAGCCTAAGCCTTATGGCTATGTACACCAAGATTTAAAAGTTTCCCCTATGTAAGCCCATGTAAATCTTGTGAACCCCCCCCCCACCCAGCATGAGGCCAAATTGACCCCAGGACTATAATTTGGGCACTTTTGGTAGACCCCCACTAGATCAAGCTAAATGCAAAATTTGGTAGCTCTAGGCCTTATGGCTAGGTACAGGAAGATTTTTAAAGTTTTCTCTATATAAGCCTATGTAAAACTTGTGACCCCTGGGGCAGAGCCAATTTTGACCCCAGGGCTATAATTTCAAGAAACATGATAGAGATTTACTACATAAAGCTACATGCCAAATTTGTTACCCCCTTTGCCTTATGGTTTCAGACAAGAAGATTTTTAAAGTTTTCTCTATATAAGCCTATGTAAAACTTGTGACCCCTGGGGCAGAGCCAATTTTGACCCCAGGGCTATAATTTCAAGAAACATGATAGAGGTCTACAACATAAAGCTACATGCCAAATTTGGTAGCCCTATGCCTTATGGTTTCAGACAAGAAGATTTTTAAAGATTTCCAATATTTTTCAGTTTTGTTGCCATGGCAATTTGAAGGAATCAAATTCTTTCAAGAAATTCTGAAGAGGACCATGGCAGGATCATTTCTGTGAAGTTTCATGAAAATTGGATGGGTAGTTTCAGAGAAGTGGATGGGTAGTTTCAGACAAGAAGATGTTTGAAATAAAAGTTAACCCACAGACGGACGGACGCACGCACGCACGGACGGACGCACGTCGGACACCGGACCATGACGTAAGCCCGCTGGCCTTTGGCCAGTGGAGCTAAAAAAGAATGTGTTTTGAGAAGGGTAGAAAACATTGTGGGAAAAGGAGAAAATGCTGGTCACCAGCATTTTCTCCTTTTCCCACAATGTTTTCAAAAGGCTTCTTTCTCAGGGTCGTTAAAAGTCGGGATTGTGCAGCAAAGGGTTAAACAAGTCAAGTTCTATTGCTCTAATGTGTTGAAAAATAGTACCATAACTAATTGCAGAGTCATGTTTCACATCACATGTAGTGTTATGCAATGGTGTGATATTTCTGTTGTCAAGACTTGACAAGGGTTACCCATTTACTAGATACTAGTAACGTTTTAGACTTGACCAAAATGAGAGCACCAGGTCCTGTCAATGCAGTATTAACTCTTTACCAAACACGATTTTGAACTTGACCCAACTGAAAGCATTAGCAGACGACACAATAACTGTTGCTAAAGTGATGATTTGTCTTTCATAGGGTAGAAAACATTGCATAAAAAGGAGAAAATGCTGGTTACCAGTCCTTTAAACACAGGATTGTGTGGTCAAGGGTTAACCTTTTCCCGAACAAGCCCTGGTTTTCACGTGTCTGCAATACAAGTCTTTTGAAAACAGTGTGGGAAAAGGAGAAATTGCTTGTAACGAGCAATTTCTCCTTTTCCCACAGTGTTTTCTACCCTTGTTGAGAATTTTTTGCCATTTTCATCAAATTTAAAATTGTCGTCTGCAAAATCTTTCAATTTGGATCAGTCTAAAATTTGTTGTTTGGGAAAGGGTAAAAGGACCCTGTGGAAGAAGCTTTTGAAAACTGTGATTTTTAAAAAGGAGAAAATGCCAGTAACCAGCATTTTCTTCAGTACCCACAAAGTTTTTCAGAAGTATTTCTATCAGGTTTGTTTAACTCTTTACCACACAATGCCGACTTTCAACGACCCTGTGAAAGAAGCCTTTTAAAAAACATTGTGGGAAAAGGAGAAAATGCTGGTAACCAGCATTTTCTCCTTTTCCCACAATGTTTTCTAACCTTTTCAAAACAAATTTCAGTGTTTCAATCACATTTATTTTGTTGTCTGCAAATGCTTTTCATTTGGAACATTTTGTTGTTTGGTAAAGGTTTAAAGACTGGAATTTTTTGTGATAAAGGGTTTAACCCTTTCCCAAACAAACCCTGCTTTTCACGTGTCTGCAGTACAAGTCTTTTGAAAACACTGTGGGAAAAGGAGAAATTGCTCGTAATGAGCAACTTCTCCTTTTCCCACAGTGTTTTCTACCCTTTTTGAGAACTTTCTGCCATTTTCATCAAATTTAAAATTATCGTCTGCAAACTCTTTCAATTTGGACTAGTCCAAAATTTGTCGTTTGGGAAAGGGTTAAGTACTAAATTAGTAAAATGAACCTGAAACAGTTGAAATATTGTTATTTCAAGATTATTTTGGCAAAAATGTGTGGCACAGTTTTGAACAGTGCAGATCCAGGATCAGTCTACCAATTCTGGACAGTCTGATCTTGATGTACACTGTACGCAATTAAGCAACTCTAAGCAGGTACAGCATTCTAGGGATTAACCCTTTATCACACAACCGACTTTTAAAAACACTGTGAAAAAAATCTTTTGAAAACAGCTTTTTAACTCTACATCACACAATCCGAAGTTATGACAAACCCTTTCAGGGAAAAGGGTGCTGAAAACATTGCACATACGCCATACTGTCAATTTGGACAAGTCTAAAATTTGTTGTCACATAGAGCATTAAAATGCATGTTCATGTTTTTTGCCTATTATCAACAATGAGTGTGGGAATAAATGAAGTTTATGAGAAGTTGAAAATCAGGGAGCAACCAGTGTTTATAGACATTAACTCATTACCAAATGACAAAATTTTCGGATGGTCCAAATTGAAAGCATTTGCAGACAACAAATTGGACCTGACTCAAAATTTGAAATTTGTTTTGGGAAGGGTAGAAAACATTGTGGGAAATGGAGAAAATGCTGGTTACCAGCATTTTCTCCTTTTCTCACAATGTTTTCAAAAGCTTTCTCTCTCTGCCCATTAAAAGTCAGGATTGTGTAGTAAACAGTTAAACAATTTCCTTGCAAAGGGCTGGAGAAGAACTAGCCTACTTGGAAATACAGACAGTTTCACCTGTAACTGTATTACCGTTAACCCTTAGAGTGCCTTACACTACTATACTTGCCTTTGCAGGCAGCGTAGATCAGATCAGACTGCACAAAGTGTAGACTACACTGCTTGCTTTCCTTAGACAATCAGAACCAAAGAAACCATAAAGAAACACATGTTTGGGTTTTATTTCTCAGCTGAAAATTTTGCCAACAATGTTTCCAAAAGCCTTTTTTCAAAAGGGTTGTTAAAAGCCTGAATTGTTTGGTAAATGGTTAACCCTTTACCGCACAGTGCCGCCTTTTGACACCCCTGGGAAAGAAGCCTTTTAAAAAATTGTGGGAAAAGGAGAAAATGCCGGTAACCAGCATTTTCTCCTTTTCCCACAATGTTTTCTACCCTATCAAACAAAAACTGTACCATTTCACCCACAGTGAAATTGTCGTCTGCAAATGCTTTCAATTTGGACAGGTCTAAAATTTTGTCATCTGGTAAAGGGTTAAATCAATATGGGTGCATTAATGATTCATTTTGCTGTGCAGCAATGTGCATGCATCATGGTGCTGCTAACTGGTCTGCAAAAATTGAATTTCAGGGTAGATGTGTCATATGCTGAACCAGAAAATCCTGTTTATAACTGGATTGATCGGTTGGTTGGTTGGTTGGTTGGTTGGTTGGTTGGTTGGTTGGTTGGTTGGTTGGTTGGTTGTTTAGTTGGTTGGTTGGTTGGTTGGTTGGTTGGTTGGTTGGTTGGTAGGTAGGTAGGTAGGTAGGTAGGTAGGTAGGTAGGTAGGTAGGTAGGTAGGTTGGTTGGTCGGTCGGTCGGTCGGTCGGTCGGTTGATTGATTGATTGATTGATCGATCATTTGATTGGTGATTAATGCTGTTTTCAACATTTTTTCAGTTATATTGCAGCAGCCAGTGCACCTGTCAATGCTTTCCTCGAGTTTCTTTTACAAGCACTATACACATTATTCTTTCCAAGCCACTGGCTGCTTTTCCACATAACCGTCGCTGAAACGATGGTCAACAGTGAGAGAGGAATGAATCCTGTTGCAATGACTATCATCAGTCCTTGGAAAGAAATTGGCAGAGCCCGGGATCAAACCAGCAACCCCCCGTTCTCAAGTCTTGTATGTTACCGAAACAAATACCGAGGCTTGGCTATATGACTGAATAGGTGCGCTGGCTAGCTTGGTATGAATGAAGCACTGTAAAAATCAACATCAGCCTCCTTCTTCGCAGACATTAAAACTCAGGACTGTGTGGCAAAGACTTAACCCTTTACCACACAATGTGTACTTTCAATGACCATGAGAAAGAAGCCTTTTGAAAACATTGTGGGAAAAGAAGAAAATGCTGGTCACCAGCATTTTCTCCTTTTCCCACAATGTTTTCTACCCTATTACAGAACAATCACATCATTTAAGCCACAATGGATTTGTTGTCTGCATATGCTTTCAATCGGACGGGTCATAAACTGTGTTGTGTTGTATTCAAGTTAACCAAAGAAGAAAATATAATGTTAGGTCAACAAGTAGGGTCAACAACTGCCATGAGTTACTACTGCTTCAACCCTTTACCACACAATCCTGAGTTTTAACGACCCTGAAGAAGGAGCCTTTTGATAATATTGTGGGAAAAGGAGAAAATGCTGGTAACCAGCATTTTCTCCTTTTTCCATGATGTTTTCTACCCTTCCTAAAGCAAATTATTTTCAATTTTTGAGTCACATATATTTAGACATCTTCAAGTGCTTTCAATTTGGACTAGTCTAAAATTTTGTCGTTTGGTAAAGGGTTAACACCTGTAACTATTTACCACACAATACAAAGTATTAACGACCTCAAAAAAGATAGCTCTGGAAAACATTGTCGGAAAAGGAGAAAATGCTAGTAACCAGCATTTTCTCCTTTTCCGACAATGTTTTATACCGTATGAAAAACAGAAATCATCATTGCGTCATCTGCTAATTCTTTCAGTTTGGTCCAGTCCAAAATTTTGTCGTTTGGTAAAGAGATAATAAATTCTTTATGGGTGTCATACATACAGACACACTGAATAGTATTCACCATTCAGAGGCACAAACAAGGATAATTTAAGGGTGAACTTTTCACGAGATGATAAGATACTAGACTGATCCATTTTTACGTAGGCCGAGCCTACCTGCGTCTCTTC
Source organism: Tridacna gigas (assembly GCA_945859785.2). Taxonomy (NCBI): domain Eukaryota; kingdom Metazoa; phylum Mollusca; class Bivalvia; order Cardiida; family Cardiidae; genus Tridacna; species Tridacna gigas. The sequence continues at coordinate 6,450,984 of OX244035.2, forward strand.
TTATTTTTTTGTCAACTATGAGATTAACTTAGTGAGATTAGATTAGTCTGTAATTATTTTGCTGTAATGTATGTGTAAATAGAAGTAAAGCGTATGTCATTTTAGAAATGTCAGGAGACATTTTTTCCGGAGTGGGGGAGAATGTAAAGCAGGTTTACTTATAGATTGTACGCTTTATGCCACATACGACTGTCCCTTAAGGAAGACGGCACAGGAAATGCGGTATAAGGAAAAGATTATACTAGTGTGCACGTATACAGTACTCACAAAATGCACAATCAAATTTAAACACCGGCAACTGTCGGTAATTTCCCTAACCGCCTCCGTACAAAGAAATACAGAGCGCAGCATATGAAAAGTAAACCTGCTTTACACATTGGTCCCTGAAAGCTTAAAACATGGCTGGAAAAGTAGAAAATAATTACCAGATGAAGGTTAACTCTTTACAAGACAATCCTGAGTTTATAGGATCCTAAGCAAGGAAGCTGTGGAAAACATTGTAGAAAAAGGAGAAATGCTGGTGAACAGCAATTTCTCCTTTTCCTACAATGTTTTCTTTCTGTCAAACACAGAAATAATCATTTGAGCTACAAATGATTTGTTGTCTGAAAATTCTTTCAATTTGATCAAGTCCAAAATTTTTTTTTGTTGGGTAAAGAGTTAGAAGTTATAAAAAAATATTTGAGCCACGCTCTGGCAAAAGGGGGCTTAATGCATCTCCGTGACGGATGATACCAAGCAAGCTGTCATGTTATCTTGGACCTGTAAAATCCATTTCATAGAACAACTGTCTTAACCCTTTCCCAAATGACAAATTTTGGACTAATCCAAATTGAAAGAGTTTGCAGACGACAATTTTAAATTTGATGAAAATGGCAGAAAGTTATCAAAAAGGGTAGAAAACACTGTGGGAAAAGGAGAAATTGCTCATTACGAGCAATTTCTCCTTTTCCCACAGTGTTTTCAAAAGACTTGTACTGCAGACACGTGAAAACCAGGGCTTGTTTGGGAAAGGGTTAACCATGAGGTAGAATGGCCCTTTGACATACAGAAAATTGACCAAAAGCGAAAAAAGTTTCGGTCCAAGTCAGCATGCGCAGGTTACCAGCATTTTCTTTTTTTCCCACACTGTTTCTAAAAGCCATCTTCCTGGTGGTCATTAAAAGTCGGGATTGTATGGTAAATGGTTAAGTGTTTCTCTTTTTGGACACTTTAATTTCAATTGGAGGTTTGTCAAAAAATGGCTTTTTTTTTTCCACTTTGCCAAATAATTACCCATTTTAAAAACCCTGTAGAAGGGAAAGCATTGTAGGAAAAGTAGAAAAAAAACTGTTAACCAGCATTTTCTCCGTTTCCCACAATGTTTTCTAACCTTTGGAAGACAAATATCATTGCATCAGCTACATTTAACTTCTCTGCAAATGCTTCCAATTTGAAAAATGTCATGTCAAAAACTTGTTGTTTGGTACAGGGATTGTATATAATATGATCCCTGTTCGGTAGAAGGTTAAAGCCCCAACAGCGGCCAAAAGTTAACATTATTCTGAAGATGATAACCTAGCTGCTATTGTACCAAGTGTTTGTGGCTGGTAGAATGATGAATTTTAACCCTTAGAGTGCTGAATTAATGAAATAAACCTTTTCAGTGAAGAAAAACATCCGAAATATTGTCATTTCAAGGTTGTTTTAGCCAGAAGGTGTATTGAAGTAGCTGCCAGTGTAGATCAAAGATCAGACTGCACATTCTGTGCAGTCTGATCTTGATCTACACTGTCAGCAAAAACAAGTTAAGATGGTTCCAGAGCTTTAAGGGTTAAAACCAGGTAAAAAGTAAACAAAACATAGACCAACCTAGCAACCTAGTTTTTAAATTCATTTCACTGCCAGCCAAAAACACTTTGGCTGACCATATAATAAATGGTTGGCATCTTCACAACAATTTCTGTATTTTAAATGGCATGATTTAAATTTACATGCATTTTAATACCTGCATTGTCTGGCCACTATTGGGGCTTTAATAAAACTGAAATGTCAGTACTTGTGAAAACAACATTTACAACACAATTCCGATTTTAACGACCCCCTCTTTTTCCCCCCCCCCCCCAAAAAAAAAGGACTTATGCAGACATTGTGGAAAAGGAGAAAACGCTGGTAACCAGGATTTTCTCCTTTTCCAACAATGTTTTCTACCATTTCATGAACAAATTTGGATTTCTGAGTCACATTTATTTTCTCGTCTGCAAATGCTTTCAAATTCGACAAGTCTAAAATTACGTCTTTTAGTAAAAAGAAATTGCAAAACGAGAAATCACTAGTGCACCACGTTCCGGCTGGCAGGTGAAAGAGTCGTCTGCAAACTGCAATGTAAGGTGACCCCAATAAAACATGCCAAAAATTGCCATTTGGGGGTTCAAAGCACAGACTATAGAATCTATAATAATTAATAACAAAACAGTCGTTCACAACGAGAAGATTTTGAATTAAGCATAGAATACGATGTACAAGAATTTTTAATTAAAACTTATCACATACCTTGATAAAGTACAACCAAAAATGTTCTAATTTATACCCTCACACAAAATGAATGTTCATTTATGTGATTTTTAACAAGTCAACCAATATGCCAAAGTAGTTCGCTAACACCAAGTAAATACTTAACACACTGTTCGACCGGATCACTCAGCGATGTTTAAACGTGATCTAATATATTTATACCTACTTGCATAATATAAAAGGGTTCCCTAGTCCTAGATTCAAAATCTAGGACACATTTCAGAAGGTAAATTTGGACACTACACCTCTCACCCGCGACCTTTGACCTCTTAACTCCTTAACCAGACAACAGACTATATATATAGACTTGTCCAAATTTAAAGCGAATTGCAGACGACAGTTCAAAGATGGCTCTGATACTGGAATTTGTTGTGAAACGGAATGAAACATACAAATAGAGGAAATGATCAAAATATTTTTCCCCATGATGTTTTCAAGCGCTATTTTTACCCCAGGGTCGTTGACACCTGGATTACGTCACCCTTTATCACTCTGTTTGTGTCGTGAATGTAGTAATTCTCATCATTATCGTACGGCAGTCGATTTTAACTCTTTACCAAACTACAATTTGCACTCTTCCAAATTCAAAGTATATGCAGATGATAAAGTACGTGTGGCTTAAATGATGATTTCTGTCTTTCGTAGGGTTGAAAACGTTGTTGCAGAAGGAGAAAAAAAAAAATGATACCAGTATTTTCTCCCTTCCCCACAACGTTTTCAGAGGCCTCTTTTCGCTAAAAATCTTTAAAACAGGATTACGTGGTAAAGGGTTACATTTGTAGTAAAATAAACAGGAGGAATAATTTAAGGCTTAATACCTATGACAACATAATGGGAAAAGGAGAACTTTCTTGTTATGAGCAGTATTACCTCCCTTTTTCAATTCATGCTATGAGCAGTATATTACCTCCCTTTTTCACTTTGTGTTTTCAAAAGCGATGAGCTGCAAGATTGCAGTCGTTTGCTAGTGGCAGTATGCTGACATTTAATCCGTTACTACTAGCACACAATCATGAGTTTTAACGACCCTGGGGAAAAAAGGTATTTTGAAAATATTGTGGGAAAAGGAGAAAATGCCGGTAACCAGCATCTTTTCCTTTTCCCCACAATGTTTTCTGCCCTATTTAAGGAAGGCTCCATCAGATTGAGTCGCATTTAAAATGTCGTCTGCCGATGCTTTCAATTTCGGTACGTCTAAAATACGATAGGGGAGTCCTATCGCGAAAAGGACTTTTCTACTAGACTCCCTTTCGAGAAAAGGACTTGAAGTTCACGAAGAGAATTCTACTTTCGGCAGAAAAAAGACTCCTTTTTTTTGTTTTTCTTTTTTCTAATTAGAATCTCTCTTCACACAAAGATTTGTTTGTATAGTGTTTTCAACACCATTTCAGTTATATCGCGACAGCAAGTGCACCTCCCTATGATTTTCCAGAGTTTCTTTCAACAGTACTTCGCACAATATTCATACCAAGACACTGGCTCCTTTTCCAGGCAACCGTTATTGAACAAATGATCAGCAATAAGATAGGAATGATTCCTGTCGCAATAATTGATCATCAATCCTTGGGGGAAAAAAAAAAAATTCGGCATGCCTTGGGATCCGAACATCTTCGCAAGCCAAGGACATAGAGGATATTTGTTTTATTCGGTGAAAGATCGAAATTTATTTCATTGAGTAAACATCATTGGTAATATTTTCACGAGTGGCGCAGCCACGAGTGAAAATATTACCGATGATGTTCACGAGATGAAATAAACTAAGGTAGAACCCTTGGCCGCTCGCCTCTTTAAAAATCGAAACTCCCGCTGCGCCATTTCATTGGATGCGATCAAAACCCATCGCGTCCAATCAAACCATCTGTAACAAGAAATCTTCCGCGAAACAGAAAACAATAATGGCGGCGCCCGTCAAAAACGAAAGTTGTCGTGTTTGTGACGAAAATTTGCTAAAAAAGAGTAGACGATCGATATTTAATTAGTTTTTTTATAGTTCATGATCAATTATGTGAAGTATTAGGACGGGTTCCAGAGCCAAATGATTGCGAATCATCGTATGTCTGATTAATTTCAGAAAATTGTGATGAATCGGAGAGCGCAGCCCTATTTGATGCATAGCCTAACAAATTTTATTATGAGCATTTTGATTGGTCAGAAATAACATCAGCGAAGGTTACGCAACTCGTGATATTCGATAGGTGGCGCAGCGGGAGTTTCAATTTTTAAAGAGGCGAGCGGCCAAGGGTACGTAACGAACAAAGTGGCGTTAGTATCTTTGGCTTGCGAAGATGCAGCGACCACTGATCTCAGGTCCTGTGCGCTACCGGGCTCGGCTGTAAATAACTTTTCATACCTTTCCGTACTCAGAATATTTTGCGCCCCTTACTCTTTAAGAAAGGACAATATCAGCCATATTACCGGTATCATATTGAACAAAGCTATATACTGATCCTTACACTTATTATAACCCCCCCACAACGAAGTCAGAGGATATACAAATTTTCTAGATTTGAAAGTAACACAACTTCTGATTGGCTAAACCATGTGGTTTAGCCAATCAGAAATTGTGTTACTTTCAAATCTAGAAAATCTTGAAGAATAAGACCAAGAATGTTCTTAAGAATGCCAGGTTGTCTGTCTGTCCTTTTGGCGTCCCCTTCTCCTCAGTTTTCAGCTAAATTTACTGAAATGTTAATGGAGACCTTTCGACAATGGGAACTTGTGCACATGCCAGTTTCAGTGGCTTTAATCTAGACTGAAATTGTACAAACAAACAGAATACCTAATTCATATGGCGTGTTGGGGCTTATCAGCAGACAGGAGTCAAGGTCTAAAACAGCGGCATCTCTAAATGATATACGCGGAATCGAAGGTACAACCCATCTTTTTAACCCTTTACCACACGACACTTTTAACGGCCCTGAGGAAGTAGCCTTTGGAAAACATTGTGGGAAAAGGAGAAAATGCTGGTAATCAGGTTTTTGTCCTTTTCCCACAATGTTTTCTACATTATGAAAGAAAAATTTCACGTTTTGAGTTACATTTAGTTTGTCGTCTGCAAATGCTTTGAATTTGGACAAGGCTAAAATTTTGTCGTTTGGTAAAGAGTTAATCTGATCTTTCTTCGTTCTTTTTTGATAGACATTCAGTTTCCGCATTACATATACCATCTCTCTATAACTAATTTGCGATGCAAGCAGTGGTCCGTCCGTTGCAACTGCTCTCACCTATGCTTCTTCTCTTCGGAATTCGGTTCTACGGTCGCTCACTCGTTTTTTACAAGGCCTTTTGTCGACGGTTTTGCCACAGTGCTACTCTCTAATATCATGTTTGTTTTTTTTTTTATCCATGAATTTGGCGTACAATACTTGCTTTGGTAACCCATATCTAGCAGATATAATTCTAGTTTCTTGGATTATTCTTTCTACTGTGCGCGGACTGATTTCATCTCACCACTTTGGACCATTTTGAATGTACGTCGACCATTACCAGAACATTCGTCTAAAAAAGTTGGAGAAAACGAGGATTTTTTTCATCGAAGAAGTTCTTTTCGTGAAATCTAATTTTCTTTTTTCGTGAAAAGGAGTCCTTTACGTATTTCATAGTTAATTTACGAAAAGGACTCCTTTCTGAGAAAAGGAGTCTTTTTCATCAGATGAGAGTTCTCGCGAGTCCTTTTGGCATTTAAGACGCTAATTTTCTAAACTCCAGGAAAGCATAGATAGATGCATTGGCCACTAGGATACAACTGAATGATGTTGAAAAAAAATTTCGTCTTTGAATTAATAGAAGTCCTAATTTGAAAAGGTTTTTTTTTTTTTTTCTTTTGTGGAGTTCTTTTCGCGAAAAGGACTGACTCCTTTTTATGGAATCTAAAGTCGTTTTCGCGAAAAGGAGACATCTTCCCTAACTTCTTTTCGTAAAATCTTAGGTGCTTTTCGCGAAAAGAACTCCTTTTCGTATTTTGGACGCACCCTCGACCCAAACCATAAGACTAAGGGAACCCGTGCAAATCACGACGATTTGACAGCAACGTAAAGTTTGTATTTCACGAAAGTTTAGGAAACTCTGCAATTTACATGTACCAGTCGAGTACAAACAGTGCAACCGTAATTACCTGTTGAATACGGCTATATAGTGAAACCGCTTTAAATAAGTTGTCATTTAATGAATATTCCGTCTTTCTACCCTGGTAAATAAGTTAAATGAAACTTTCAAGTCGATAGTAAAAAACAGAATAATGCTATTTCAGTCTTATCTTTTGGGAGAAAATATCATCTAATCGGACAATGTAGATCCAAGTCCAAGATCAGACTGCATGTTCTGTGCAGTCTGATCTTGATCTAAACTGTCCGTAAAAGGTCAGTGAGTCGCATATTGCAGCCTAAAATAAGGGTTTAACAGTTGAACTCCGTTTACAAGTAGCCTCGGTAAAAATCGGAAAAAAAACCCGAACAAGGTCACGGAAACAAAGTCATGACAAGTCAATGCGGTTTCACAATACTGTACGGTCTTTTGATTACTCCCCTTTAATACTTTTATGCACTTTGCTTCTACTTTCTCAGTAGATACTGGTATCACATATATTTCTATTAATAGAATATACGTACTATCAATATTTTTCCCCAAAAAACTAATTACGATGACTTTTTTCATGATATTTTTGTGCTCGTCTAATACTGAACTCAAAGCATATATATTTATGTTATATACAGTTACTCCAACTTGGCCACCTATCAGTCAAAAATACTGTTCATCTGCAGAGCTGCAGAGAAAATCTTAATTTATGTAAAACTATTCAACTATTTGAAGGCCCTCGTGGCTGTGAAAACTCTATAAAATATTATAGACCTCGTCACGCTGCATGGTAGAACTATGGTTGCATGTTGATTTCGGGCGCATTGAGTAAACAAGGAGCAATTCGAGGGTGCAACGCAGGACTGTGGTAACTACACTTGTTTTTCCCCAAAATTCATGTTGTTACTTACAGTTTTGTACTTCTTAGTTCACTATACATGTCCGGTACTAAGATAAGCCCTTAAATCACGATTTTAAGGAAAATTTTATAATTGCCATATAGTGGTAAGTAAAATTTACAAAATCTGTAATTGCAAGAGAGTAGTATCTCACGTTACTGCAGTCTTGCAAATGAAAGTATCAGCCACTATATAGTTAAATTTGTGCAATAAAGTAGTATCTCAATAAAATGCACTGAAATAACATAATCGATTCATTAACTCTTTACCAAACGACAAAATTTTAGACTAGCCCAAATTGAAAGCATCTGCAAATAACAAGATAAATTTGCCAGAAAAATTGAAATTTTTTTTGGGAAGGGTAGACAACATAGTGGGAAAAGGAGAAAATGCTGGTTACCAGCATTTTCTCCTTTTCTCACAATGTTTTCAAAAGGATTGTTAAAAGTCAAGATTGTGTGGTAAAGGGTTAATGGCATCATTTCTTTTTTTGGCATAGTGACATCGCACTATCTGTTACAAACCACCAGATTCACCAACATTATTCAGACACAGTGGGTACAAGCACTGACAAAGTATTCCACTGTTGATTTCAAGTTGTATTTATTATTGTAAATATTCTGTTGGGAGAACAAAGAATATAAGAAATACACCCATCTTGAGAAAGAAAGCTTTGGAAAACATTGTGGAAAAGAAGGTAAATGCTGGTAACCTGCATTTTCTCCTTTTCTCATTATGTTTTCACCTTTTCTTAAACAAATTCCATCATTCAAGCTTATAAATGCTTTCAGTTTGGACAGTTCTAGCTAGCTCGAATAGTCATTTATCAGGAGTATTTACAAGTATTAAATGTAGTGGACAGGAGGCAGTGTAGGTCAAGATCAGATTGCAAGTCTTTGCAGGCAGATGTTGTTTTTATGTCTGCAAAAGCTACTTGTCAGGTTCAGCATGACAAGGGTCTGAAAACGTCTACTTTTATTGAGCTTGCTTTCAAAATTTACCAAATGGTTAAGGTTTTAAAACTTCTTAAAAGGCCCATGGGGAAAATGTGAAATGTAAAAAAAAAAAAATGCTCTGTAGTCCTATATTTTTATCAACCAGGTTGGCTGTCTTATGATTGATGGCCTTTCAAGGCAGCTGCCATCAAGGCAACAGAAGGTTCAAAGGTTAAGGCAAGCAGTGCCTTTCAAATTCTGTTACTGCAACAAGTTGGCTTCTTTAAAAAAGAAGCCAGGAGAGGTCAGCATCAATGTTTTCAAATAGCTTACTGCTTTTAATTTCAATATATTTTGGTACATATAAACAAATAAGTAAGGCATTATATGATCGCCGCTGTGTAAAAAGAAGAAACCTCTTCTGCATTACATGACAGACACGTGACCTTTTTCCCACGTTTTCAAGTCGCGTGATCTTTTCCCGCGGTGTTCTCTTTTTTAACGAAATTCTTTTTTTGTGTGTGTAGCTTTATTTGTTTAATGAAAAATTATAACCACTGGAAAGGTCATTTGCAATCAAATCAATATAACAAATCCTTTTTGAAATCCGTCAAATAAAAACAAAACACGTCTATTTCCTATTTCAGTTTTTTTGCTTTCGGTTTATTTACAAAACCATGACGAAACAGACTGTGTATCAGAACGATTTCGCAGAAAAGCATGGAGTTAGGCAGCAATTTCTGAGGCAGTCTGCCTTTTAAACTCACCACTGTTGGAGAGGTCTGATGACCTCTCCAATAAAGTACCCTAGTCAATATTGTCCATCAACTTGTGATTCGGCAACCCTTGACAGTATCTTACATACTGGTGGCAGTCTTTACCGAAGAATTTTAAGTGCTGGTATTTCATACCTAACTACTAACAGGGGTAACAACCTACGTCATAGCATACGTAACCGGAGACATTTTAAATCCGCCATTTTCGTTTTAAAAGGTAAGTTTTTCAGCTTGTACATTATTGTTATTGAAGATCTGTCCAAACAAAGCAGTGCATATGGTACCTGACAACTTTCTTCGTTAGTATACATTAATATTTTGTTCATTAGTTTCGTTGATTTTGCAATTACCTCCGCACAATTTTCGAAGCCGGTGACACATGTGCGATTTAACAATAGATGTCGTATACACTTCAATTGTGTTGAAGTGTTTAGAGCTACAACATTGTTTCATGGCATTTTGATTTCATGAATAGGACTAATATATTTACCGTCACCAGATCAACTAGGTATTCTAAGTAAATTTTAGATACATATATCCTTTTAAAGTAATTAATCTGGACTTTGCGCACAAAATGGCGGCTATTCAAAATGTTTCCGACACCTCTGCTATGACGTAGGTTGTCACCCTTGTACTAATGTCATTTCAAATGATACTGCTTACTTTGAAATTCACCTTTATGAACGGATGACTTTGGCAGAAACATAAATGTCATTTTTTAACCCTTTACCACACAAGAAAAATTTAGACTGGTCCACATTGAAAACATTTGCAGACGACAATTTAAATGTGACTCAAATAATGGAATTTGTTTTAGATCGAGTAGAAAACATTGTGGGAAAAGGAGAAAATGCTGGTTACCAGCATTTTCTCCTTTTCCCACAGTGTTTTCAAAAGGCTTCTTCGTCAGGATCGTTAAAAGTCGGGATTGTGGTAAAAGGTTAACTCATCTTAAAGTCATCTGAAAATGTTAACCATTATCCTGCTAAATACGTGAAATGACACTTTCAAGCCGATAGTAAAAATCCAAATTTTGCTATAAATTTCAAAGGTATTTTAGGGGGAAAAGCATCCCCTTATCCGAAAGTGTAGATCCAAGATCAGATTTCACGTTCTGGTCTTGATCTACACTGTCTGTAAAAGGTCCGTGAGTCGCGCTTAGCAGCCTAAGGGTTAAGCAGGTTGCAACACCGCTGTCTGTCGAGTAAGAAACCTTACCGCACGACATACAGCGGATAAGGGTAATAATTATTATTCGCACGACAACAGTCAGGTTATTATTTTCTATGAGAGAAAAGTATGACACTGTATCGATTATTTTAAAAATACAGAGGAAAAGATTCACTCTTCTTACGCTAAATTGCTGGCTATGTGAAAATTACATAAATTAAAGGCCCAATAGCGGCCAAAAACACAATGCTGGTGTTAAAATACATTTAAATTTAAATCATACCAAACCAAAAGTATGGAAAATATTGTGAGGATGACAACCTGTTATTGTATGGTAAGTCCAGTTGTTAGTCGCTGGCAGAAAAGTGAATTCTAAAATCAGGAAAAAAGTAAACAAAAGATGGAGTAACCTGGCAACTTTTAAACTGGTTTTGAATTTAGTTTCTCTGCCAGCGACTAACACCTTGACCGACTGTACAATATCAGATTGTCATTTTCACAATAATTTCCATACGTTTAAATGACACGATTTAAATCTAAATGTATTTCAATACCTGCTTTGTTTACTTTTGGCAGCTATTGTTACTTTAAGAAATTCGGGAACTGACTGAACTAGAACCCAACCTTTCCCCCCTCCCAACATCGAAGGAACTCACAATGTTCATGTTTTAAAAAATGATAATACATGCTATAATTAAGGATAAACACCGTTATCAAACGAAGGCCGCGAATGTCGCAGCTGCTCCGGGACCAAAGATTTTTGTATATACTAAACCAAAAAAAGAAACTTTCGTAAAGTATGTGCAAAATTCTCAAGGTTACCTTTGAGACGTGCATACATACGTTGTGTAGACACGTGTGGTAATATTTAAAACCGTTCATAGTTTGCAAAATTGGGCAGATAATTCCTAGCTAAAAGACCTGGTGGCTATTTAAGGCAAAGTTCGAGTTTCGGTGAATGTAAGGGATAGACACATCCAGTCCACATATTGATCAGAAATATCGATGCCGAGACTTAAAGAAAATTTACCAGAAAGAATCATAGGTATGCTGGAGGCTGGACTACCTACTACAGAGGTTGCAGTTTATGTTGGTGCATTCGCGCAAGCAGTCAGCAGCCATCTGCGGCGATTTGCGCAAACCTGAAGTGCAAAAGACTTACACGTAGCGGCAGACCGCGCGTTACGACTGGAGCTTAAGACCAATATATCCTGAATCAGTACCTACAAGACCTACGAGCAACAGTTACAGCCGCTGTTATCCCCGGAATTGTTTAGCTGATAACGGTTGGCTCAGACGTCGCCCGCACGTTCGCTGGTTCTGCCGCACCGCCATCGCAAATATAGAGAGCAATTGGCCTTGGGACACATAAACTGGACATGACAGCGTTGGCGGACAATTATTTTTTTTTTCCTGATGAGTCGAGGTTTGTACTGTCTCGAGCTAATGGCAGTGTACCATTGTTCCGATGCAGGAATGAACGTTATGCTGACTGTTGCGTACTGCAACGCGATCGTTTTGGAGGCTGGGGTCAGTTATGGTGCGGGCGGTATCGCTTACGGGTATTGTGCCCCTCTCGCCATTATTGGATGAAATTTAAATGCCCCCTGAAAATAAGGAAAATAATCTAAGAGTAGAGTAGTGTATAAATAAGAATCCCGCGGCCATCTTGAAAGGATATGCTTGAGTGATTTCAAGATGGCTGCCGAATTCAAAGATGGCCGACGTATCGAGACTGTGGCCATCTTGGGAGAAGCGCTTGGTTGATTTTGAAAATGGCGGTTTTTTTTTCCAAATCTATTGTTGGGTATAGAATTACATGTTATTGGATAGGTATGCGTTGGTGGTATTGTTTTTTCAAAACTTGAATATTTGAATCAATAAAAGCGTCGTCTGCTAGCTTCTGAGATTTGTTAGAGAGAAAAGACGTTGCTCTTTAAAGTGTATGAATAAAGGGTAGCTGTTCCTTCTTTTGAATATATCAATAATCCCTTTGGCCATTGGAATTTAGTAGAAATTCCACGTTCGATATGTCACAATCTAGAATTCTTGCTGAGTTAGATTACCTATTGTTTTTAGAGGCATCGTCTCCAGACGAAAGGAAAGATGCCATTAGAAACATGACAGGTTCACAAATGGATAGTTTGCAAGTTATCATCACACAAATTTTATTAAATCGCATTACTGTACTTCGGAGGGATACAGGTCATTTTCGGGGTTATAAACGAGTGCTCCGATTCTTCACCAACAGTCATGCAAGTTCAAGAAGGAAAAAAAGATTAATGTTGACTTTCCACGCAATTATACCTCGTTTGTTGAGATACAATTACATTGAAAATGGTATTTTCAATGAAATGCGGGGCAATGAAAACTGATGGTAAATCTGATAACCGAAATTCACCGTAGTTGACACCATGAACATTGACTTCCTCGTCCTCTGTTGTACGATTTCTCTTGAAAGCGAGACTTTTAAAAGAATTATAGTTGAGACATTAACCCATTACTAGACAACTCATTACTAGACAACTCCTGTTCTAGTGGTTATAGAGAGTAGAATTCCACAGAGTTCGATATGAATGTTAAATTTCATGATTTTGTGACTGTATAGATCGCTTTAACACTTTCCAAAGCGTTTGATATGAATGTTAAATTTCATGATTTTGTGACTGTATAGAGCGCTTTAACACTTTCCCAAACGACAAAGTTTTGGATTCGGTCAAAATCAAAGTGTCTGCAGACGACAAAGTAAATATTACAAAATTGATAATTGCTACCTGCAATAGGAAAGAAAACATAGTGAGACCAGCATTTTCTTCTTTTCCCACAATGTTTTCCTAATTTCCTTAGTATAGAATCTTGGGGTCGTAAAATTGTGATAGTATGGGAGAGAGTTAAGGCATCACCAAGGCATCCCGAGTATTAACAGCTTAGCAGTATTTTCTTCTTTTCCTACACTACTTCATTTTCTTCCAAGTATATATTCAGTCTAAGAAGGTTTGATGATGGTTGCAATGCTGCAGACTAAACCCCATTGCTTTGTTGATGGAACCAGAGTTAGTACGATCTGAAGGCAAGTCAGAGTGAGGGGTTGAACCTGAAGTTGAATGCCCTGAGGGCAAAGATTTTACTGCCTTTGTGTGGGATGTCCAGTTTCTATGCTCAGTAAACACGTTGAATGAACAAAAAGATCCCAAACCATAATTTCAGATCGGTCAGCAATGACTAGTCTGTCATGGGTTTGAGTTTCAATGAAACTCCTCCAGATAAAGCCCTCGACGCTCATTTTCTCAGTCTCTTTCACGATCTGCTTTTGTAGGAATCAGATTTCCTCTGCCACAAACGAAGGTGAGTTTTTCGTTTGTTTTATCAAAAGTAGTCGGACAATAGAAAGTTTTCTATTTCTTTCTGAGTTTTTGATGAAAAACAAAATTGCAAACAACGAAAATATTTTTGAAAATATTATCTTTGTTTTCAACAATTACTATCTGATCAAAAAATTAACGCTAGAATGTTGGCAGACAAAGGATAGCAGAGAAAATGTCAGTTTTTTAGTTCCGTTCCCACCCGTCTTTCTCACAAAGAGGAAAAACTAAGTCAAAAACTCTAATCTACATTTTATTTAAGATTAAAAGATAAAAAACAGGCTTATCACATTTTTGCATACCCGTTTTGCTGTCAGAACTTATTTCAAACCAAAACTACTTACACATCTAAGATGAGAAATTAACCTTAGCATTATTTGAAGCAGTTTCAAGTCCTCAAAGAAAAACATTAGGTAGACATTGTTTCTTTTTTTAACTACGAGTAGACACAGATCAGACCTCACATAAGTAAAGCCTGGTCTATAGCTACACTTTGATTTTGAAGTAGGAAATCAGTTAAACAATTATAGGAACGTCCAAATTTAATGCTTTTATGAACAATGCCTCTAATAAAAATTGTCTTTGGATGGATAGAAAACATTGTGGGAAAAGGAGAAAATGCTAGTCATCAGTTATTTCTCTTTTTCTCACCCTTTTTCTCGGAGTCTTTAAAAGTTGAGATTATTTGGTACTGTGTTTATTAATTACAGGATGAAGTTTCTTATACAGCAATGACTATAGATCTAATATGAAATCACTAGATATATTTATTTTAATTGAGCATTATAAACAAAAGCAACAACTGGAAAGTTCATAATAAAAAACACTAGTAACAATAAAAAACAAAAATCTGAGCAACACTTGAATCACTTTTGATATCTCACATAAAGATTTGAGATAGGCACAGATCAGACTACATATAAGTACAGTCTGATCTGTATCTATGTTTTGATTATTGAAGCAGGAAATCAGTTATGATTAAATTTTGATATGGGAAACATCTGTTGAATATTGGTTAACCCTTTCCCAAACGACAAATTTTAGACTGGTCCAAATTGAAAGAGTTTGCAGACGACAATTTTCAATTTGATGAAAATGGCAAAAAGTTTTCAAAAAGGGTAGAAAACACTGTGGGAAAAGGTTTTCTCCTTTTCCCACAGTGTTTTCAAAAGACTTGTACTGCAGACACGTGAAAACCAGAGCTTTTTTGGGAAAGGGTGAAAATGAGAATCACTTGATAAATAGAGAATTAAATAAAGCCTTAAATAAAGAACAAGAAACAAATGGCATTTTCATAATAAAACAACAAATACTAATCTATTATCAATATAAATTTATAAACTTAACATTTAGATTAATTTTAAAATCACTGAGTCAAATTTTGAGGTAATGAGCAGTCTGATCCAAATATTGTTAATTATACCAGAAAAACAGTTATGGCGGGAAAAACAGTTATGGTATACCTTAGATTGATAAGTGAGACAGAGTATAACCATTTCCCTCACATATACAGTCTAATCTTATCCTAACTGAAAATAATCATAGAATGTGAACTAATGCAGCTAGAACGATGAGATTTTTTTCTGGAAGAGTCAAAAACACAGTCGAAAAAGAAGAAAAATCTTAATAACGTTTTTTTTTTTTTTCCATCTCCCATACTGTTTTTTAAAAGGTTTCTTTTAATAAAAACATGGCTGATAAAAGGTGATTGAGGTAGAAAATACTAAATGATAATATCTTACAAGCATGAAAGTCAGTTCTTGTCATTGTCTTAACCCTTTACCAGACGACAAAATTTTAGCCTTGTCCAAATTGAAAGCATTTGCAGACAACAATTTCAATGTGGCTCAAATGGTGCAATTTTTTTTGATAGGGTAGTAAACATTGTGGGAAAAGGAGAAAATTTTCTCCTTTTCCCACAATGTTTTCAAAAGGCTTCTTTCCTAGGGGCGTCAAAAGGCGTCATTGTGTGGTAAAGGGTTAACTCTTTTCCGACTGTTCAGAACCTTGAATATCTACTGAGAAATAAAGGAAATCTTTGAAAAAGCATATAATACATAAAAATGCCTATGTGTATAATTTTGTAAATTTCACAAAAAGATTTTTTTTGAAAAACAAATGAACACATATACCTGAAAAACAATGCAAGACGTTGAAAATTGCAAAATGCAAATGACTTCAGAAAACAACTCAAACACATACATGTACATGTACTACAAAATTGTAAAAGCAAAATATAAAACGTATAATATTGCTTTCCTCAGAGTAAGCCTTATAAATAACTACAGAAGAAAAGAGGAATGTAAATACATCCTTCTTTCCTCACAGTGCTTTATAATGTTTATTCTAAAGAAATAGCACCATGATTGCCTTCATGTTCTTGTTTTCAGAATTAGTTGCTGTTATGTAAATAATCGGAAATGCGCAGATGGTGTTGCGTTCAAGGGTCAAATTATTGAGTAATCAAATGTAAAAAAAAAAAATGGTGGAAAGGATAACAAGTAATAAATTGATGGAAAGGAAGAATATGAAAGTTAAGGGTCCTTTTGACTTTACTTTTTTTCATAGCACTAACTAGTGTGAATGCTCTTAGTATTTACGTTTGAATGCGATGATGTGTGAAAAGATAAACATCTCGAAGATGTTTACAATTTTTGGAATGACCAACGAGGTGAAGACGCATTGGCTTGGGGTATCATACCAGCTGCTCTTTCCTCCAAGTTGACCAATAGCATTATACCTTAAGCAATGAGTGACAGTTAAATATGGTATAAATAATTCCAAAACACTTTTTTCAAAACACTTTTTCCAAAACATTTCTTCACACTTATCTAGCGTTTAGCTTTTTGAAATTATAAGGAATCATGTCTTTTTCCGAAAAAAGAAATGAAAATGGGGAATTGTACAAAAGTAGCATCAAATTCGGGAAACATAAGGAGATATGCTACAGCTTCTACAAAGGTCGCACTTACGCACACCTTTCGGATCCAAAGAATTGTTTTGTGGCAGGGAAATTTGATTTTTCCAAAATCAAATCAATATCCTTTAACAAAGATGAGCTCTTAGAACTCCAACGACTCCTGCTGGAGTTTGACAAATACGATACTGTTTTCAGGGGAGAACAAGTAAGTCTTTTTTATATGAATATTAATTAAAAGCTATACTATTAATGGAATTATTTATACCATTTTTGTGCTATACTCATTTTTGCTAAATTGTATTGGTCATATTAAAACAGCAACGGTGTTAGGACGTTAATTTACTTGTTAACGTCTTGATGGCAATTATGTCGACCTGATGTAAGAGGGTTGTAAGTGCCTATAGAGTGATTATAGGTTCTTACTACCTTTAACCAGACATATACCTATATATATGTATAGTATATGTCTTTGCTTTAACCCATTCTCACAATGTTTTCGACTCGTCTGCAGATAGTTTGAATTAATTTGACCTAGTCCAAAATTTTGTCGTGTGGTAATGGGTTAAGCATGGTGTTGTCGACCAGATGCTGACAAACCTTTACTGATGTACATGAAGATGATGTTTTCTAAAATGTTGTTGCCTTCATTATTTGTTCGCGATTTCTTCTTAACAGAATCCCTTAGGTACTAACAGTACCCGATGGCACAGCCAAGGTGTCCAGGGGTATAGCCAGGGTGCCCAGGGATACAACCAGGGATACAGCCATGAGCAGGGCTGCAGTTTGACTGTAAGTATCGCATAATTCTTGTTATCGAATAATAGAGAGATATAAATAAATGAAAGTGTTCGTCCGACTATATTATTTGAATGATGTTCATATTTTTGTTCTGAATTTTCAGAACATCACAGAACAACCATCCGCAGAACCAGCCACAGAACCATCCACAGAATAACCATCCGATTTTGTTCAGCTTGTGTCTGTAAGAAAGCATTTTTTCATTTAACACACTTTAAAGATAAATAAAACTCATGGTTGACTAGTTCAAATCATAAGCTTTCAATATGGATGTACAACAAAGAAACTTTGAAAGTGATCTCCGTTTCGACTATTTGAATATAGATCTTTATCAAGTAATTTTGGATTGATCAATACCAAGCAAATGAAGTTGAATTTGTGAGAAAAACTTTTGAAAACAATATACTTGTTAGAAAACAATACTTGTTAGAAAACTTCTTCTTTTTCTTCAATGTTTTGAAAACAATAAATGATGGAAAACTTTCTTCTTTTCCTTCAATTTTTTTTTTTTCAGACTGAACTTAGTGGTGATGAAGAGATTTTCTTTGCCGTACCCGCAAGTAAGTTTTGATAATAAAATAAATGAAAGTCTTTCATATATGTAATTTCATTTAATCACCAAAGCAAATATTTACAATGACCATTTTACATTAAATTACAAGGTTTTGAAAAAATAGATACAATAATGATTCTTAAAGATTATATGTTGAATAATCGATTAGTTTTAATCACCATGAAAGATTTTTTTTTCATAAGGTCATGTGGAAAACGAGAGCAAGCTCTCGAAAATGTAGAATCTCTGTCTTTTCAGATCCATGGTGACCTAACAGGGTATACCGGTACTGGATGTTAAAAATAGTGTGACCATCTGTGGTGTGCTGTGAACTTTAGTAAAAATATATTGGAATCATATTTTTCAATTAGTTAACCATTGTCTATTTACATATATAACACATTGCATACAGGGGAGAAATTAGCTTACGTCTCCAGCTAATTTCTCCTCTTGATGCAATGTTTTCTATTCTATTTTAGGATCAGTCTAAAATTTAGTCATCTGGAAATGGGTTAGCGAATAAGCATTTTTTTTTTTACAAAGTAGGCAATTAACTAGGTTTAAAACCCTTTTATTTCACAAAGTTTCATTTCAAGTGGATTGTATTGCATGGCAGAAATTAGCTTACGTCTCCAACTAATTACTCCTCTTCATGAACAGAACAGAACAGAACAGAAGTTTATTACAAGACAAGTACACAGTTGTACATAGTCACAAAAAGTATCATTTATAAACATAAAATAAAACGAGATCTAGTGAGCATGACAGACGGTAAAAGGACCTGCATTATGCAATATATGTGTATAACACTTTCAGCAAAGTCAAAAGATATGTTTAATATAATTTAAGTTTTACTTGACAGCGCTACACACATATTTGTCTACTGAACAGTACGTATAAAAAAAAAATGAAACAAAGCAAACAGACATAAAAAGAAAGAACTTTGGACATTTAGGCTTAGGGTGTTTTTTCGAATATCAATGGAATCTTTGATGAATCACAGCAACAATAATAATGACATGTTATAACTTTGGAGCAAGTATGTCGGGGAGAATGACTTATGCGTGTAGTGCTTTCAACAAAGCTATACAATATATCTCATATAATTCAACTTTTAGATGAGAGCACTACACGTATGAGTTTTCAACAGAACGAAGCGAAAAAACAACATAAGAATTAGACATGTAGGTTTAGGGTGTTTTTACGAATATCTAGGGCATTTTTTATAAATCTCGACAAGTTAAAAAGTTGTTTGCCATCATCGCTATTAATTAGTTGATTAAGTTTAAAAACTGAAGGCCTTACATAGTATTTTTTACTTAAATATTTTTTTCTTAATCTATCATAAGAGGGACAGATACAAATGAAATGAAACACGTCTTCAATATCATTTGTGTTACAGCACTGACAAATGCGTTCATTTCTTGGGATTTTATTTCTACCATAGCGGCCTGTTTGAATTCTTAAGGAATGTGAAGATAGTCTCATTCTCGTTAAGAAAAATCTGGAATTATTTGGTAAAATGTCTAAATATGGTTCATATCCGAAATGGCTTTTGAAATGCTTATACTCTTCTAATGCTGCACTAGATTCTATTGATCTATACCAATCCTGTATAAAACAGTCAATAATCCTTTGTTTAAATATACGCGGAAACTTTTCTAAATATATGGGGTTCGGATTATAAAAAACATGACTGAAACCATAATTGTCTAATAAATTTTTGACCCTATACACCCAATTCTTAAAGCCTAGATTGCAATCTTCTAAACTTAATTTATAAACGGTACTTAAAATAATATTATTAGTAGAAACCACTTTACACCAATAATTAATTATCCTGTAGTAGCGCATCACATAGAGAGGGTACCGTGCTAATTCACCATATACGCCTGAGGAACAAGTACTGGTTCGAACTTTGAGGATCCTTTTACAAAACTGCAAATGAACAAGCTCAATACCCTTTGCTTTAGAAAACCCCCACAGCTCGCACGCGTAACTTAAGATTGACCCAACAAAGGAATCAAATAATTGACAGAGAGTTTTCGGTTTGAGCGGATATTTGTTACAATTTTTTAAAAGAACGTTAACAGCTTTTAATCCTTTACCAACTAGATATTCATTGTTACACGAAAATGAACCGTTACACGATAGGACTGTACCTAAATAATTAAACTGGTCCACGATATTTAAAACATTGCCGTCGTAGTACCACTTTTCGGTATCGCGTATATGACCCCTTTTTCTTATGACCATGACTTTTGTTTTGGTAGAATTGACTTCAAGTCCCCACAAATTACAATAATCAAGTAAGGAATCGAGAGAATTTTGAAGATCACGTGGACTTTCGCCAAATAATACCATGTCATCAGCAAATAGAAGCAACATTATATAAATATCGTTAACAGACAACCCAGAGTTAGCCCTATTACATAGTGATAACTCTATGTCCTCTAGAAACAAAGACACGAGGACAGGTGACATTATCTCCCCTTGTCTAAGACCTAATGAATATTCAAATAATTCGGACATGTTTCCACAGTGTTTTACGCGGGATTTTACGTTCTCGTACATGCTCTTAATAACACGTAAAATTTTGCCTTGAAAACCTTGTTTGAAAAGTTTATATAAAAGCGAGTTCCTGTTTATACTATCAAAACATTTTTTTAAGTCAACAAAGGCGACATACAGTCTCTTGTTATGGTTAATAAAATATTCAATCAAGGAGTACAAAACAAAAATGGCATCAACAGTAGAACTACCTTTTTTAAAACCAAATTGGGCATCCGAGATTTTCCCATTAACTGCGCAGTAAGACATTATTCTTTGATTCAAGATAACTGTAAAGAGTTTCGAAAAACAGCTGAGTAAAGTAACTCCTCGGTAATTGCCGCAATCCTTTTTGTCTCCCTTTTTGAAAATCGGGATAACAATACCTTCGGACCATGATTCTGGGAAAACCCCTGATTCTAGAATACTGTTAAATAAGTCGCATAGGTGTGAGCCCAGTATGTCTACAGTTTCAATCAAATACTCATTTAAAATGTTATCAGCACCATGAGACTTGCCAGTTTTCAATTTCTTCACCGCAGAAATGACCTCGTTAACAGTTATAGGATAATCTAAATCGTCATTGGAATCTAAGGGATTATCAAAATCGTAATTACGACAAAAAGTTTCAGCATCGGAATTTTCTGCTGAGTTGATCTCCCTTTCTAAAGTTGAAAAATATTTATGGAATTCATCCAGAGAAATAGAACTAGCAGAGTTTGGACTACTCTTTTTGAAATATTTCCAAAATTCACGAGGTTTCTTGAGTTTCAACCCTTCTATTTCAGCTAATTTCTTTTTTTTAAATAACCATTTCTTTTTGCGAACAATTTTCTTGTACCTATTTTTATTTTCGCAAAAAATGGCCCTGTGTTCGTCGGAGTGAGATCGATTAAAAGAACGAAGCGAATCAAGATATTTGACTCTAGCACTCTGGCACTCGGCATCGAACCAATCGTTCTTCTTCGGGGTTTTAAAATATTTATTTGGTTGAAAACGCTTTAAAAACAGTGGGTTCGCAATCTCACGGACACAAGAAGTAAATTCATTTATCGCAGTAGTGATTGTTTCATGCTTAGATATATCTATGCGTGAAACGATACTGTTAAAATACGGCAATTTTTCAATAATACTGGAACGGAAGAGAGATTTATAATCTTCATTCCATTTACACTTGATTTCAGTGTAGTTTTCTTGGGAAATACCCGGCTTACAACTACACAATGAAAAATTTATTGGGGTATGATCACTCCATTCATTCATGGATTCTATACTAAAACTGGACAGGTATGTAAAGTTGTTTTCATAAGTCAACAGGTAATCAACAACTGAGGCCCCTTGAGAGGAAACAAATGTGTAAGACCCCAAATTATAGTCACTATATAACCTTCCGTTAACAATACGGAGGCCAGAAGATTTACACAAATTTAAGAGTTTTGACCCAAAGTTGTTACTTTTAACATCTAAGGAGGCCCTGGGGAGATATTTGTCGGGAACATATTCAATATCATCAATATCTGGGGACAAAGTGTCGCAAAATATGAAATCGTGTTTCAACCCCACTTTGCTGTTAAAGTCTCCCGTAATAAATACTGAGCCTGACTCACTGAAATAATTTACATCAGCCTCTAATAATTGAAAAAAGTCTACATTAACAACATTATATGCGGGAGAATTCTCGTCCCACAAGTAAATACCACCTATAAACACATCTCTCTCAAAACTAAAAAAAGTTTTGTGAAGTTTTAACCAGATCAAAGAGTCATGATGAGATCTTACTACCTCAATCCCACAAACTAAAATGTCCTTTATGTACACAGCGACACCCCCACTTTGCCTTCTTGCCTGTCTATGTTTGAACTTTCTAGAAAAATTATAATGTGAAAACCCCTCGATTTCGATATTACTGTCTGATTTCGTCCATGTTTCAAATAAAAATATAATATCATTGCTCTTAAGCAAATTCAAAAAGTTGAGATCAGACCTTTTGGCTTCACTTAAACCATTGACATTCCAAGAGAGTATCTTTAAGTCACACTCTTCGCCCCCCTAATCTCTCACTGCCCTACCATCTATATACAGCGTGTCGTATGATATCCAAGCATTTCTCCCTTCCTGTCTCGCTGTTCGCATCTTTGGAATTAACTTTCTTCTCTTGTCGACTACATCTTTGGGAAACTGCTCGTTGACGTAGCATCCTGAACCCTTAAGAGCTTTACCCTGCCTCTTGATGAATTCCTTTTCTTTGTACTCATGAAACTTGGCTACTATCTTTCTATTTCCTGCTTGGTTCTTCGGACCCATTCTATGGACTCGCTCAAAAACAATCTTGCGGGCTAAATCTTCTGCTACCTGCATCTTGTCAACGAAAAACTGTCTCAGCTTAACCTCTGTTTCATCATTCCTCTCTCCTTCTTTTTCAGGGATATTAGTAAAAACTAGATTGTTCCTCATAGACTGAGCTTGGAGATAAGTTACCTCTTCTTTTAAAGCAGATTTCTCCTGCTCTAAAATTGTGACTCATGCAATGTTTCACTTTTTTTTTAACAAAGTTTCACTTTTTTTTAAACAAAGTAGGCAATTAACTAGGTTTAAAAACCTCTTATTTAATAAAGTTTCAGTTCAAGTGAAACATTGCATGCAGGGGAGAAATTAGCTTACGTCTCCAGCTAACTTCTCCTCTTCATGCAATGTTTCACTTTTTTTTTTTTTTTTTTTACAAAGTAGATAGTTTACCAGGTTTCAAAACCTTTTATTTAACAAAGTTTCATTTCAAGTGGATTGTATTGCATGGTATCACATGCTGATGAAAGTTAGCGTCAAAAATAAAAAATATTGTATAAAAAGACAAGTTTTCTTATTATTCCACGATATCACTAGTCAAAAAGAAATCATTGTATGGCTTTTTTTAAACGATTCATTTATAAAAACGAATGCTTTCACTTGTTGAAGGAATCAAACTTGTTTAATCTTGTAATGGCCATAGGCAAGAGAGCTGATGCCATCTTCTAAAATATATCTTTTATCATCAAAACTACTCAAAGAAATCTTGCAAATGTTTTCACAGAAAATTTGATGATTGTGACTGCGTAGCAGATCCATCTTTGATTTCATCAAGGTTTTATTGAATAATGTGTTTTTGTAATCCTGTAAGGACAGCTCGTTTTCAACAACAATTTTTGAGATGTCTTTTGCGCGTTTATCTTCCTTTCCTTCACAAGTATAAGCATACATTTTTTATCTTAAACCACAAAACTCTTTTATAACTTTTTCACCAGTCTCACTTTTCATTTTACCCATTACCTTTTTGTTGGTATCACTATGAAGGTAATGGGTTTTAGGGAAGTCAGACGTATCAAACAAATGCGAATGAACATGCATGTCCTTAAAAACATCAGCAGTATTGCAAAGAAACAAAAAGGAATCAGTGTCTGTCATTTGAAGCTGTACATTGTCGCCATATAATTCTTTCAAATGGTTGTAATAAAAGTCATACATTGTATATTTGGATAAATCAAGCACAGTCATTCCAACATAAATAGGTTTGTTGAGTTTTACTTTATGCCTGTTGAGTTCAACACCAACCAAGTCTTTGAAGAAGATCCTGTGAGATTTGTATGTTGACTTGGCAGGCAGTTTCCTCAGACGTTTCTCTGTGTGACACAGTTCCACAGTCCTGTGTTTTCTGAGGTTTTCCATCGTTTTACCTGAAAAAGAGAATGAAAACACATAAGTATATCTTTTTACTTTGAAATCTAGGTAAGTATCTTTATTCTGTTAGAAAAAGTTTAATCGATTAAGTGCCTTGAATGCAATCCCTAGAACATTATTATGAAACCTTAAATTTTCTTCAAAGCACCACCTATCTTAAAAATCACCATTTGTAATGTATTTCTCGGGAAAGCTGACAAAGTTTTGTACTTTTCTTCTCAAACAGGTATTTAAAGTGTAGATTATGTAGATCAAATGAATCTGAGTTAAGTTGAATGATGTTTTACACCGGCTGCAGCAGTATTTCAGCCATATTACGGTGACAGACTATTTATGTCTGTCCTGGGTTTCTCCAACATTAGACAGTAGACTGGAGCTCTGATGTGTCTTGCTCAAGGACACTCTCACAAAAAACCCAAGATCCATGTATTACGAGTCATACACTTTACCACCGACCCATGTAGGACCCCTAAAATGATTTTTAATTATTTTCTCAATCATTGATATCGATGTTTATTACTTTGGAATTATTCTTGTTATAATAACGACTATCCCAATGGATAAAAAGATGCACACTCACCAAAACAACTGTTGTTCATCAATTTGTAGTAATCCTTTTCAAACTTCGTCTTTGCTTGTTGTCGCATTTTAGTGTTGAACTCTATGTAGGGTTTCATGAAGGCTTCTTGCTCAAATTCCAAAATTCTATGTATCTTTTTCAGTTTCATACCCAGCTGAAGATAAAGTTGAAGGTTGCGATAGTGTAGAACATAGTTCTTCTTATTTTCAAGCGTGGTGAGTAGTTTTTTAACCTTTGCTCTTGGTGGTAGTTTGTCGCTATCTGCTTTTCCGTGCAGCTTTTTCCATACAGCCTTTGCATATGGAGATAGTTGATCATTAGAAATACTTTTATGTTCAGGTGCCAAAGGATAATCATTATGACTATCATGTAAATTTTCTGGATAGTCTAAGTCAACTTCTAAGATATATCCCTTTGATCCATCCTGAGGTATTTGCATGACATCAAAATTGTCAATTTCCTCAGTATTTAAGAAAAGAAAAAATCCTACTGGAAGTTTCTGAGAAAGACTCAAACCATACAAATTGTTTACATCATAGTAATTGAGATAGTTAGTGTCTTTACAACTGTCAAAGTCATCTAAATACGGGTTATTGGCTTTGGCGTATCTGTTGGAAATTTGGCTTATCCCTCCACGAATGGCTTTTTCTATGAACAGGTAGTGGTCGATATTCATCAAAAGTTCGAGAGTAACACCGGTCATTTTCAACATGGCTGACCAACTTAACCCAGGGCTGGTATAAAAATGAAATGGATCTAGTTGATAGCATTGGAGAGTAACATCTCGAAAATGTTCCATTATTTCCGCTAAAAGTAAAACGTCTACCTTAAGATAAAGATTATGGTAATCTGCTAATGTTTTGCAGCCACATTTTTCGAAAACAGTTTTGGCATGAACATAGTCACTTTGGGATATGTGTTCCCTTTTGATATCTGAGTAAAACTCTTCTCTGGGTGGAAGCTCCGTGTCATTAAATTTTTCCCAAGAATCTACATATTGGTATGGGTATATTCCTTTTCGTAGCAATAAATCTTTTTGACTAGGAAACTCATTTAAGAAATGATAAAAAGGGTGTGAGTCATTCTGAGCTAAGTTTTCTGTCAGAGATTCTAAAGATGATGGTAGAAAAGCAAATGAATCAATAAATCTAAGCTTTCCAATGGTAAAACTTATGTACCTTTCCATGGTTTGAGGAATGCAACTGATTTTCTTATCTTTAAAAGATCCTATTCCTTGACATAATAAATGACTGTCAAAATTTTTCAAGTTATGAAAAACCACTGGAATAAATTTGACTTGTTTGCACTGCAAATTACAATTCATATGACTTGCCCCTATGAAATTTCCTGTTGTGTGATCATGATGTCTGGCTTTTGTATCACTATCAATAAATATCTTGTTGCATATACAACACATATTGGATGTTTGAAAATTTTGTTCTTCCTCCTCTGTCAATGCAAGTGGTTTCACGTTTTTTAAACGTTGCTCAATTTCTTCACTTTCTTTAAAAAGATATTCAAGCAATTTTTTAGGGGCATCACTCCCTTTATAGATAACAGTTTCCTTGCTAAAATTAGGATCTGTTGAAATAACCTTGTAACCAAAAGAACAAGGTTCTAACAATTGAGTGCGTTTTGTTGATGACTGATCATCATCATGTTCATCTAAACGTTTGTTGAGTGTTTCAAAGTCTGCATAAATAACATATGGGATACGTAATGTTTTTTCAAAATCTTTGAATTCAAGCCAACAGTCTTTAGAGGTTGGTAATTCAACTTTCTGTTCTCCATAAACCTGACAGTATGGAGTATGATCTTCGAGCAATTTCTCATTGACAAAACCATGTAAACAGTATCTACAAAAAAACTTTTTATTATGTTTTCCATTTCTAAAACTCAGGAAGTTATTCAAATTTTTTATCAAAATATAATGGGAGTTCTTTTCTGAATGCAATAGCAATAAATCAATGTGATGTGTATTTTCTATCTGCTTACTTATTTGCAATGGTATGACTTCTCCATCTTCAAACGTGAAAATGTTGACTGATATATTTGGGTTTTGGTTTTCAAATTGATTGACTTCGTGAATTGAAACTGGATAGTTTATGCCTTTCATGTTTAATTCATTTTCATAAGGCTCATAAGCATTTACCAAAGGTGAATCAAAGGGATGTAAGGAAGCTAAACAGCTCCAAAGAAAACATTTTTTGTCCAGATTTTGTATGTTTAAAAGACTCCTCACATGTCATATTTCTTTAGGTAGCTCCATAAAACTTGAGGCTGTAAGTGGTGTATAGTCCACTGTGTGAACAACTAGACTTTCAACTCTCTTTAATGTCCACCCTGAAGATTCCCTTATGTATTTCTCAAAACTCTCAAACATTTTTTGATAGCTTTCATTTAGCATATGTTCTTCGAATGTTTCTAGATTGAGAGTTATATAAGTTCTGCTTCTGAAATGAGGTCTTGCAGTCCTTTGCTCAGGATTTTCCTTGGTCAATTCCACCTGAATAGATAGGTACCACTTTACCCCATTTTGCATTATTCGCGACTTCAAAAAACGTACAACATTTGACTGTACATTTGCAAGAAAAGTTAACATATCATACTGTTCATTACCATTTGGTAGTATTTGATGGTCTTGAACTCTTCTGTTGATTGCCGTAGTTGTAGAGGTAATATGAGGGTTATTGACTGTAGTTCTGACTTGCCTCACATAATTATGATCATTGTGAATGACAGAGTTTCTAGAAGACTTGTGATAATCATGATCATTGTAAATGATAGAGTTTCCAGAAGACCTGTGATAATCATGGTCACTATTTGTTACAGGTTTTGAATAGTTATGGTCCGCTTTTCCAGACTGATGTTCCTGCTCCATGGTTTGTGAACTGATCGACATCGATGATGAAGGTTCAACTGTTTGGAGTTTCTCCTCCCGCTGATTGTTGGTGATCGATGTTGAAGGAACTTCATTATGGCCCGCTGTTTGATGTTTCAGAGAGACATCTTTTTTCAGGTAATCTGCTCTTCTAAACTTGGCATCACAATATTTACATTTGTGAAATGTAACTTCATTTAGAGATTTTAAAATTTTTCTCTTATTTTTTTCCTCCTCATCTGCTCTTTTCCTTTTAGAATCCATATTTAACTTGCTTAAAATTCTTTGGTACTAAAGCACACCCTCACTCAAAGTGAAATTCAGTCACTATGACAAAACTATTTGATCGACCAAAGTATATAACCACACCCCAAAGTTTTTGAACACTCATATGCAAATTTCCATTAACCAATAGAATTTCATATTTTCAATAATCAATATCTGTCATTTCAAATTGTATTCATATGTGATATCTGTCATTTCAAATTGTATTCATATGTGATATTGAATCCACTTTTGTTTGTTTCGTTTTTCATTATCCGTAGGAAAATTCTTTTGTCTTGTAATTTGAGAGTTTTCCTTTAGGTTTATCCTCCTTAACTGTTGATCTTTTTTTACTTTTTCCTCTTTTTCAGTTGGTTTGGAAAAAGATAATTAAATTTTTGTTTAACATAAAGCACTTTCTCAGAGTTTTTAGACTGTTTTTGATCTGAAAAAACAGACTTTGTTTTTGAACCTTTTTTCTCTTTCGAAATGTTTTGTTTCTGATTATCTTTAATTTCGTTTTCAGTTTTTTTTGTTGATGATTTCCAACCTCAGTTTTTTTTTTGTTGATGATTTCCAACCTCAGGTTCATCTTTTTTGTCTAAATTTGTACTTTCTGGAACACTGTCTTTGCTTTCTGTAGAACTGTATATTTTCTTCAAATGTTCATATCTTACTTTTGGTATTAGCACTAACTCTTGAGCCATGTTTTACACGGTGTAATAAGTTGAATCACTTGTTTCCAGTATTTAAGTAATAATATTTTTCTCTTTTTAAAAGCAAGTCTCTTCAAGACTAGTTGACGAATGACATGTCGGTAGCGTTTCAATTTGTTTTTAATGTCTTTTAAAAGTGAGAGATTTCCTCTTAATGCATTGAAGATTATTTCAATAATGACACTCATTTGACTTTTTGTTATATGTCTAATTATAGCACGTCGTTGATAAATATTAGTTGTGAGTAAGAACTGTAGAAAGTATTTTTCCTTTTTTAATTTTTCACTCATAATTCTCGTTTACAGGACGAAATACTGTCAAAGTCTGGTCAGGAAAAATGTCTGTACGTAATTTATACAGGGTGTTTGAATGACTGCTGATGTCCACAACCAGGTATGAATATTTTTTCCTTTCCATGGCTGTTTTGTATGCATTCATGAAAAAGGAGGTCTCACCAGGGAACATTTGTCTAGCTAAAGTTTGAATCTGAAGCTTGTCCCTTTGATTATTGAATAGGACAAAATAGTGTGAATTAAGACTGATTGTTCTGAAATACTTGCCACCAGTAAATAAGTTTTGCACAACGAAAAATACTGAAAAATTTTTATGATGTGAATAAATTGTGAAAAGATTCACAATGTCGAGACTTTGAGAAGCAATCTGTGCCATGTCATCCAATATTAAAAGCTTAAAACCAGTTTCCAGTGCCCATAAATCCATGTTTTCTTTAGTTGGTAATCCTCTGAAAAACTCAATATCTTCAACATCATGTTTTATATCATCATAAAGGGGTTGTTAGGTTGAATAGCAGTAAATGATTTTTTTTGGAACCTTTTGAAACATATGTTTATTCTGCTTCAACAGTTTATGCAAAAATGTTGTCTTACCGCTTGAACTTGGTCCTGCCAAAATACAAGTAGTAGGACATTCAAATTTGATAACCACATTTGACATGATGTTTTCTAAACAATATCCTGTTCTGAAATGACATTTAAAAAAGCACCAAGAACTATATATTTTCATGACACAGTGTATTTTATTCAAGACTATTTTTACATGTATGATAAAGCAAACAAATCTATAATACTACAAACAGTATTAAAAAACAATAAAAATCTACATGTATATTACTATAAAAGTGGTTTTAAAAAAAGCACATCGCAACCAATGAATTATTTAATGCTATTTTCAACAGTTTTGTCACTATTAGAATATAATGTTTACATAAAATTCAATTTGTTAAAATGTCTCTTTCTTTATTGATTTGAAAGAAACCAGGGGATTCACTATATACAATGCAGCTTATTGTTTCTGCCAATGCTTGTCTGAATTGAACTTCCAAACGAACATGTCCTGATTTAACCAGGGACAAAAATGAATTATTTTCTGGGAAGATAGGCTCCAACTGAAAAGCAAATAATGCTGATGTTTTTGTAAAGTCAAATCTACTAAGATCTAACCCCTGGTCTCTTCCCCATTTACCAGTGGTGAGAAATAAATTAGCATAAGCTCTCACAGATGCAGTACCATCTGATGGATCAAAATCTAAATGCAATGGATTTCCACCAACAGGAACGCCATCTACATACAGGCATATGCTTTGTATATCACAGTTTTTAAAATGAAATGGGTTAGATTTATAATCTCCTGACAATGCTTTTGATGATACAAAACCGATAATAACTCTGCTAGGGCGATGACTTTGAAACATATTATCCCATGTAAATACTGTACTTCCAGATGCAAGACTCTGAGAGCGGCACTCAATTTGATTGAATGGATACTTGGCAGTGGTTGTCTTTAACATTTCCGCATGAGCAATGACTAAAGCAGGATTGACCCGAATCTTCCTAGCAAGTAAGTAAACGTCCAGGATTTCTACCTTGAAGTTAGGTGATACATCACCAGAAGATAGACAAAATGCTGGTGAACTTCGATAGAGTTTTAGTTTTACATCCACTTGATTTAATAAATATCTCTTCGTGGTAAAAAGGCTATGGTAAATGGGACCTTGTAAGTCTAACACTTTAGATCCATCAATATAACGCTGTCTCAAGAACAATCCATTGTTAGCACCAGTAGGATCACAATCTTCAGGATGATCTGAATCATCCTTGATAAAAAGCTGAGTCAGCAGCTGCGAATTAATTGTATCTGCACCATAATTCAGTAACGTTTGAATCATAGCGATATAAGGATTATAATTACATGTCATGATTGTTTTGTTCTGAAGCGTGACTTCTGTTGTAGAAAACAAGGACTGTAAGAATAGATTAACTGGCCCCACTTTCTTGCTGGTAATATTAGTTCCATTTGGTTTTGTTACTTTCAGTTTTACATAGATCTGAGTTCCTTTAAGGTCTAGATAGTTCATAGCATTTTGTCCACTAATACGAAATTCAATGGGAGTGTCTTCCGAGACCTGTGATATAGGTCTCACTTCTTGGTAATAAACATCATTGACGGCTACTTGCGTTGGGGGTAAATCGAACAATGATAAATCGTCTGGTATACCCTCTGTAAAACTATCTTGTGTAAAGAAGGACATGTTTACTTGTCGAAAATGTCAGTTATTCCTTGATGTCTTTTATTTTTGCTTCTTTTCTTCAATTGTCTCTTTTTCAGTTTTTTATTTTTTCCACCAACTTTTTGTTTAGATTGTTCTCTTCTTCTCTTTTTATGATTCACTTTTTTATGATTTGTATTTTTCACAGAATGTCTACGCTTGTTTGAAGACCATCTTCTTCTGTGGTTTGGTGTCGACTGATTGGTAATTCCAGCGTTAGACAGATTATATTTGGCATGGTTTACCTCGCTTTTTGCCTGTTCTACAGTTTGTTCAGCAGGTAAGACAGCTTTTACCGACAAATCGCAAGCTTTGTCTTTATGAAGGAGAAAATTATCATGCTTTATATGATTTTTTTTTTCAAATGATTAATCCAAACATTTGGATTTCCAACATACAAATTACTCATGAGTATGGTGAAAATGAACAACGCTTAAAATGAAGTGTAAGGTATGAAGGTGTCTCTAAGAATGATGCAGTGTCACCCTCATCTGTTTTTATAACAAACTCCAAGTCTTGAAATTCTGTTTTTTTTAAAGGTAAATAAAATGGAGCATCAAAGATGTAATGCCAACCGTTTCTCATGTTTTTTTTCACACACCTTAAAAGACCATATTCCCCACAATTTACAACACTTTCTTTGCATATGTTGCAATAAATGTATAAAGTGTCATTCAATTCTTTCTTAGGCGTTTTTGTGTTTACTTGTAAACTAATCTCACACAATGCAACTTTCCAAAACCCATCAAATGTTAAAGGTAAATTAAACTGTACCTTAAATTTACAAGGTGTGTTATCTTTAAAAATATTGGTACTATCACTGTCTTTTATGTATACAAAACGGTCCATTCTACTTATCTTTAATCTGTGCAGCATTCACCCAAGAATTAAATGAAGATGGAAATCCTTCCCACTTAACAAAATATTGATCTTTTCCTCTAAATTGTCTTTTTTTTAAAACTTTTTCTATAAACCATAAACTTTTTTCATCCTTCTCAATTTTTAACATTTCATTTTCATTTATAGATCCTTTAATGCGTTCATTATTGAGATCAGTGATTTTGTAAAGTGGCACACCTTGTTTGATTAATCTGCTTTTTATTCTAAATACCTCCGTGGTATATTGCTGCTGATAGGTACGTCGAAATGGGTGCTTCAAATAGCTTAACCGAACTAAATCTCCAATTTTGAATTTGTAAGTTATTGGAGTTTTCTTCATTGGTTTTGGCACTAAATACTGAGAAGCCCAAACATCTGCTTCGTTTTTTCGTGTTACTTCACTGGGACTTAAGCCATGTAAACTTCGATGTGGGCTATGATTATATGCATTTACTAAATCCTGTAATTTGTCTATGTATCTATAGTTCCTCTGATGTCGCAAAAGTCTAAAAATCATGTTTCTTAATGTTCTTTGAACTCGTTCAGCATAATTGGCTTTTGGCACATTTTGTGCAATAAAAAAGTAAATGCCTTTATCTTTAAGTAAAGATTTGAATTGATTGGACAAAAACTCGACTCCTTTGTCGGATCGAATTTTTGTGAAATGTTTTTGGGTTAAAACATCATGCATTGCAGAAACAACAGTGCTTGTCTTTTTATTCATCAATGGTCTGACTATCAAAAAGCGAGAAAGAATGTCAATGACAATAAGCAAATATTTAACTCCATCATTATCCTTTGCAATGTTTTCAACAGACATTAAATCAATATCTGCCTGATCATTTAACCCGGAGACTTCAACACGTGCAGTTTTGAATTTATGTCTAACTTGTTTTTGTAAACCATATGAATCCTGGTTGTTCAACCACTTCTGAATAAAATAAACAGTAAATGTTTTGGGATATTTCTTTTCCAAAATCCTATGTAGCTTTTTCGCTCCAAGATAACCGCCTGGTAATTTAACATCGAAATAATATTTAGATAAAATATTTTCCTTCTGTTTCTTATCCATCATCAAGGCTTTCTAATTGTTTCGATGTTGATATGAATTGTTTTATGGAAACAATTTTAAGGGTGGATTTGGGGCAGGGTAATGGAGACAGACGCTTTACAAAATTATAGAGATGAAAACTTATCAAAACAGAATTCTTACCATTTCAGGTAGGAATTTTGCATTGTACTTTTTCTCTCAATAATTTTTAACATAGAAAAAATACAATGCAAAAGAAGAAAAATGGTTGAAATATTGTGAGAAAAGAAGAAAATAGGACATTGCGAGAAAAGAATAAAAATGGCTGAAACATTGTGAGAAAAGAAGAAAATAGTTAAAACATAGCGAGAAAAGAAGAAAATGCTTGTTGACCATTTCCCAACAATGTTTTATAAATAGTTTTATTACTTGGATCATCTCATAGATAAGGGACTACTGGGTTAAGCAAGAATTTAAAGACAATTTATTATTTACTCATTTATTTTTTTCATAAAATCATGAAATGAATTTAATTAAAACACTAGGAATATATCAAAATTGAAATATACAATTTGAACATGTTAACTGTACATATAATATTAGTCAAATTCAGTAATGGTTTTTAAAAATTCAGTAATGGTTTTTAAAAATTCAACACACAAATTGAAATAATACAGTATGAACCATTTGTTAAAAACATGACCAGTTCTTTTTTCTGTTAAACAAATTATTGTCAAAACCACTTTCTTTTTAAACACGAAATAGTCTGTTCTCTAAGCGAATAATTGTCAAGACCATTTTTTTCATTTTTCGTTTACACTGTTCTGTTTTCATTGACTCTAGAAAGTCCTTGCTGGAAATCACCATTTTGTGTAACTCCATGAGTTCTGTTGAAATGTTGGAAATTTTCATGACATCCTCCCATGATTTTAGGATATCACTTTCATCCACTTCTTGCAGCATGCTGTCGAAGTAAAAGTCAATAAAGTATTCTTCGTCCTCATCATCGGAGTCCGTAAGACAGGTGTGTTGTTTCTGCGATGGATGATCTATTGAGCAGCCATAACAATGTTTCTTTCGTACCACATTTTTCACCTCGCATAAGGCTTTAGCGTATATGAAATCAAAATAAGATCTCATCAACAATGTCATAGAACCGCTTGTTATCGAAAAATCAACTGGAACACTTTCAAACTCCGTCTCATCGTAGTTTGTTGTCATTGAATCAGAGCTGTTGTCATCTTGCTTAAGTTCAAGAGTAAGCACGTTACTGTTACAAGCATTAGCCATGATGTGATCTCAAAGAGTGTGATCTCGAAGAGTGTCTAAGTTGAAATGCTCACTTGTCTATATATTCAACTTCAAATTTAACGGTTATATTTGAATCTAGTATGACTGACTACAAATTTGGCGGTTATTTTCAAAGTAAGCATTTGAATTTAACTTTCATTTAACGGTCTTTTACATGTTTTTCAGGTCCAGCAAAGAAACCTGTGACTGACTCGATGTACTCCATGGACTCAAAAACCCGCCATTCTTCGCACAGACGTCAAGTCCCTGTATTGCTTCACAATTTGAATGTCCAATCATTTTAATAAAATAACAATTTGGAGATAGCTTTGTCTGTTCTTTAATAGGATCGTCCTCTTTCTTCCATCGATGCAGTCTTAGCTCACATGAGAAACACTCAACAATGTCACTTTTTCCCGTGTATGTAAAGCCTGCAGAAGCAAGCTGATATTTATTTGGAACTATCTGCAAAGGCCAAGAGTCAAAAGTGTTTAGTCTGTCTT
Source organism: Tridacna gigas (assembly GCA_945859785.2). Classification (NCBI taxonomy): domain Eukaryota; kingdom Metazoa; phylum Mollusca; class Bivalvia; order Cardiida; family Cardiidae; genus Tridacna; species Tridacna gigas. Next base: position 6,485,994 of record OX244035.2, read on the forward strand.
CATAGAATTTCAAATCAGGACAACAAAAACTCAATCCAAAAGATTTACAACTGGTCATCTTTAATCACCTTGATTGTCCGTCTAAAAATGAGGCCACTAGTTCAATACTTTCCTTTAAATCACACAAGCTTGAAATTGTCGAATGGGGTAGTGACAATGATTGGGTGCCCTTTCTCAATGTGAAACTTAGCCCATTTCGTCGTTTAGAAATTACCATAGGCAGTTTATCATCTATCATACATGTAATGGTTTTTGAGCTTGGTGACCATGCAATGTTCGAAATTTCATATCCCTGTAAAAACGCCAGAGAATTGTTGGTAAAGTCTAACTGTGCTTGTGCCATCGCTGCATAAACAACAAAATGTTTGCTAGTTGAATGTGATCTTGCGAATGTCTCGCAAAGTCTGTGGCTGAAACTTTAACTCGTTTAATTTATCGAACAAGTCTCTATCCCCCAGAATATCTCCAGCAGCCAAATTGTCTTTCACCTTCGAGAAAGCTGCTGCTAAAAACCAGTGTGGCTTGAACTCGTACTTTGCAACAACATCGAACCATTTACGAAGTAATACAAAGCACAAGAAATCCAGATTTCTTCCATGCTTATCAGCTAAAGCATTAATCTGGTCCATTTTAAAGCCAAGGTGCAACGCAAAAATCTCCCAGTTTAATATCAGATTTGAATACTCTAGAATTTTGTCGTTTTCAATGTGCTCCATCTTACGTTCAGAAAGACTTGACTATGCTCTACTATGCCAATGTGAAGAAAGAGCAACGTCTTTTCTCTCTAACAAATCTCAGAAGCTAGCAGACGACGCTTTTATCGATTCAAATATTCACGTTTTGAAAAAACAACACCACCAACGCATACCTATCCAATAACATGTAATTCTATACCCAACAATAGATTTGGAAAAAAAACCGCCATTTTCAAAATCAACCAAGCGCTTCTCCCAAGATGGCCACAGTCTCGATACGTCGGCCATCTTTGAATTCGGCAGCCATCTTGAAATCACTCAAGCATATCCTTTCAAGATGGCCGCGGGATTCTTTATACACTACTTCTAGGCCCTCATATTGTCCATCTGCTTTGACTGAGCAGCGACATAATTGCTTCACTGACAGTTGCTCTATAATTGAAGAACATTTTAATGATGATTTATTTCTATAACAAAGTGAACAATAATCCAGATTCATTGCAAAAACGCGATCTTCGTGCATAAAACTGCTATCAAATTTTAATATTTACATATTTGCATTAATTGCAATCAAGAGGAAGATGATATATAAAAAAAAAAAACTAATTTAGGTTTTACTTTTGCTTCTTTTTGTTCTATTTCGTTTCCTTTCGTTGGGTCTGGTTCCGTTTCGTTGGGTTTGGTTCCGTTTTGTTTCGTTCCGTTTCGTTCTGTTTCGTTTCGGTTCCGTTTTCTTAGCCTCTATAGCCGTCAAAAATGTAACTTTCTATAATCGTTGTACGTGTTGCTGGTTACTGCAGCCCTGCAGATGAGACTGTTGAACGCAAGCGTGGTGGGGGTAGGGGTTTAATATATATAAAAATATCTCTGCGTTGCGTACAGTCCTGATTTGTTGGTCTACATAAATAGCATAAAACAGTAATCTGTCCTATAGGCCTATAATTGAAAAAAAAAATGTATATTGTAATAAAGTGTGTGTGTCTGTGTGTGTGTGTGTGTGTGTGTGTGGAACGTTCCATAGTTTTTAACACAGATATGTTATATTGGTATCTACTTGGAAAGGAGAAGCAAAGTGGGTATGAGAATTAAAGGGAAGTAATCAAAAGACAGCACTCAATCTCCTTCTTTAATACCGTTTAACCTTTATCGATGCCACATCAGTAAATTCAGCTTTTGTCACAGCTGCCGAAAATAAAATCCGCTGATAATCGAAACTATTTCTAGTCTGTAGGATTGCTTAAAAATGCGAAAGGTGTAGATCCAAGTTCAGACGGCTCGTTTTGCGAGATCTGATCTTGAGTTTTTCATATACAGACAGATGTTTCAAAGGTACACTTTAAGAGCTACGTTGTCGGGCAAAACAAATCATTTAGCACTATTTCAGCTCATCTGAGCACTAAGTGCTTAAGATTAGCTTTTGTGATCGCGCTGTGTCCGTCGTGCCACCTCCGTCATCTATTGTCCAGGATTATCCTGTGAGCACTGTAGAGGCCACTGTGTAAAATCAAAGCGTTGAAAGCAATGGTGTGGTATTTGTCAAGAGAGTCATGTGTGGAATTAATGATTTGAAAAATAAAAAAAATAATGTGGGACAAATAAGTCCGGACGAACAATCCAATGGACGAACAAGCCCAGTGACGAACTGGTTTTAGGACGAACAAGGCCAGGTTTTGTGTATCATTGCGCCAATAGAAAGCCATAGAGGGTATAGATATTTTCAATTAAAAAAAAAAAGAAGTATTTCCATGATCGATGGCCTTATCCAGTTTATCTTAATACCCCCTTGTTAATTACATAGCTGAGTGCTAACGAGACACTTATTTGTCTTAGAAAAACTGAGTTCAATTGGGTTTACTTCCTTCGGTTTTGAACAAACTACGATACACGATTTTCAAAATACCGTATTGAACTCATAGTGGCACTGTCTTCGACAAATGCCACAAAAATGGATAGTTACCTGCCTTACAGTGTGAGTTCCCCTTTTGATACTAAACAACTAGCCCGAGTTTGAAGTAAATGACAGAGATATAATAAAATTTTGGTCCGCAACATGCGAAATCAGACCTTGGGACATTTGCGTAAAGTGTCGTCTCGGATTAGCTTGCGCAGTCCGCGCAGACTAATCCGAGATGGCACTTTACGAGTTCATAAGATTTTTTCATACAGTAGACTTTCGTGAGGCAGAAAATTGCACAAAAACGGGAAGTGTCGTCTCGGATTAGTCACAGACAGCACAGGCTTATCTGGGACGACATTTTTTTACGCATATGTCCGAAGGCCCCTAAGGCGGACTACGCAGGCTGACCTGGGTCGATACTTTTTCGCAGGTGCATTAAGCCCCCTTTTTACAGAGAATGGTTCAAATACTTCTACCTTTTACACCAACACTCACCAATATGTGGAATAAGTACTTGTATGATCTTCTATTTACTGTTTCTATCTCTCTTTCTCTCTCAAATCTATAGTGCTGTGTCTTATTACTGAAAAGTACTAAATTAGAAACAGACTAGTAAAAAATTTAAAAAACAAAATGGGTTAGTTAGACAATATTCTAACAGGCTCAAGCTAGGTAGGATTATGGATTTAAAACTGACTTGAAATGATGAATAGGCCACGCAAATGGTAAGATGACAACAAAGAAACAAGACTCAAATTGCTACTTGGTAGAAGAGCTAGATTGTCACAATTAAGATGGGAATCATGAAAAGCCCAGCCCGCCCGGGTAGCTCAGTCGTAAGCGTGTCTGACTCGTGATCTGGTGGTTGTGAGTTCGATACCCGTTTGAGGCAAACTTCTTTCCGGCGATTTTTCGCCTCTCACCTCTAATTCATGTGGGAAAGGTAGTCAGTGACTTGGAAGGAAAGTTGTGTGAGTACTCGTTGTAGAAAGTCAGGAAGCACATGCGTAGGTGCACTGACCGCCGTGATATGACATAAGCTGTTGAAATCCAATACAAACACACTTGAAAAGCCCAATCCTCCGTAATGCATTGTACATAACAAGCAAGATTACTAGGGATCCCAAAAATCCATTTTGTCTAACAACCAACTGAATCGTGAGGTAGACTGTTCCTTTGACGAGCAGAAAAATGACCGATAGCAGAAAGCTTTGGCCCAGGTCAGCCGCGCCAGCTGACCAGATTCGATACTGTTTGCAGATGCATTAAACCCCCTTTTCACAGAGCATGGCTCAAATGTGTCCTTTGGTTGACGCAACAAAGACAAAAAGATCAGACCATCCTCACAGAACAAGGGCTAGAGCGGAAATGATAGGCCGAAAACTTCAAATAAATCAAGGTGAGAGAAAAGCAGGTCTGGATTATCTGCCCCTGCCACTACGTTATGGAGTCAGGCAAAGCGCAATAATGGCGGCTTCCATGGCGACCTCAAGGTCAGCCCTACATGCTTTCCTGTTTTTCCCAATTTTATGTGATCCAGTTTGATCAGTGAAAAAAAAGAGATCAATTTTGTACAAAATATACATTACCGAATCTAAAACGTGCACTCGGGGTATGGTTGAAATATAAATTTGAGTATGAATCGTTTTAAAAATAGCCCTATTTTCGGACGTTATGTCCGTCCATTGACATTTCGGATATTTTCTGATATGTAGTTTTCTCGCTAAGTAAGAACGACAATTAAAAAAAAACTAACTGCCATTACTTTTTTGCAACCGGTTTGTTTTCAGTTTAGTCTAAAGTCTGATTTGACCGTGAAATAATAATAATCCGTCACTTCTGAATATTACCGAAGGCCGGGGCCGCCATTACTGCGCTTTGCCTGACGTACTTTTGAAGTATGGCGGGGTACCAGACTAGAGAAAAGCTCGATCATGCGGAACACATGTAGATGCATACAGAACAGAGAACAGAACAGAAGTTTATTCTAAGACAAGTACACAGTTGTACATAGAAAAAAAAAATGCAATAATAAACATGAAACATTACGAGATCTATTTTATATATGAGGCGCGCTCTGGCAAAAGGGGCCTTAATGCTTCTCCGTGATGCATTATACCAAGCAAAACGTCAGTTACTTATTGATCCATAGCAGCCACTCTTTATAGCAACCGACTCAATCATGGGGTAGAACGGTCCTTGCACATACAGAAAAATGACAAATTGTGAAAAGTTTGGGGCCAGGTCAGCCTGGGTCGATACTTTTCGCAGATGCATTAAGCCACCTTTTCACAGAGCGCGGCTAACACACACACACACACACACACACACACACATGTTGCCTACTCGATAGAAGGGAAAAAAGAACGTAATATTAAACATGGTATTTTTACGAAAATAAAGGGCTGACCAAATGCATGTAGCACCTGAGAAGCGACCCTACAACACTTATATAAATACTGTAAAGTATATTTTTCGGGACGCAGTGGTAAACTAGTAACATATACAGATAACTGTCCCCGAATGCGATTTTAGTTTTGGACTGGTCGCCTCCGGACACGGTACGGTGAACCAGAGCTCCAGATTGAGGGAATGATTTTGATTTCAAAATTGAAAATATTAATTATACTCCACTAAACCCTATGTTATGGGTACTCATTAGAATCGTCTCATCGAGACGATTCTAATGAGTACTCACAACATAGGTTTAGAAGAGAAATAATGGATTTAGAATACCATCACTCCCTCTTATCCGGAGCTCTGGGTGAACAATAAATATGGAATATTATGTCACATAGATGCGTGGGAAAATTTGATATCGCGCGAGACCGAAGGTTTCCAACGCATCGAGAAGTAAATACAGCCGAAAGGAAACCTCCCCCCCCCCCCGACATAATTCCATTTATTATATACCTACAAATGCTAAAAACCAAAACGAATACAATTAGAGTAAATTTTATTCAAAAACACAAAATATTTGTTAGAAAACCTAGTTAAATGGTCGTTAACATCTTTTATGAATGGCGGATGAATACTATGCAGCATTTTTCCACCACGCCCATATTGTGTTATCATAAAAACAATAAAATGAATACTTTGTCTACATCCTCTACAACAACTTCTGAAACGCTGTTTTGCTGCTCAATGAAGTCAAAGTACCCAGATTGAGTTAACATTAGGAGGTCAATATCATCATCAAATGAATCAATCGACATTGTGACAATAATTCTTAAAGTGTACGATTTTCGCGTAGTTTCAAAGCTGTAACGAAAAGATATCGGGCGAAAGGTTAGATCTAGCAGCCGACACTTAATGTCACGATAATCTCGTTTAATATTGCGTTACAATTGTATCTTTTTCAATAAAGGGGAAATGATTAATAAATTTCATTCGTATGCTTTGTTTTAGAGTTAGAATAATGCCGTAAAAATGTTTATAAGGTAGATCTACGCAAACAGATTTTGCGATTTTGCGTTTCTAAAAATAGACTGATTACGCACTCGCCTCCTACTGCTTGATTTTGCTACGTTGCGTAAAATAAAATCTGGAAAGAGGCTGAAACTAGGTCGCTCGTGGATTACGTCATCATTACCATATTTGGAACCGTATTTCACAGTGTGGCGATACGAATTTTTTTCCGTCATATCTGATTTTATCCGTGTGACACGCTTGTATTTGAGCCAGAAAATTCACTGGTATATAATAAATGGCTATATATGAAAAGAAGCACAAGAGCGTCTCATTATTGAGACTAGGCATCGATCATGATCAGATTTCGCAAAACGAGCCGTCCGAACTTGAATCTACACTTTCCGTACGTTTAAGCTATACCACTAGATCTAACTATTGAACTCTTATCCTATTAAATAAGTGAAATGAAAATTTCAAACCGATAGTGAAAACCAAGATTTTGCTAGATCTATTTCAAAGGTATTTTTTGCGGGAAAGATATCTCTTTATCGGATATTGTAGATCCAAGATCAGACTGCAAGTTCTGTGCAGTCCGATCTTGATCTAGACTGTCTGCTAAAGGTCCTTGAATGGCGCTTAGCAGCCTAAGGGTTAAGAATAGTTCCGACTATCAGCGGATAGTCTAATATTTTCGGCAGCCAATAGTCTAATTTTTTCGGCAGCCGGAAAAAAAGCTGCAATTTACTATCCCTTTCGATTACTCCCCTTTAACATTTTTACGCCCTTTGCTTCTCTTTTCTCAGTATATATATGTTTTTTAAAAGTAATTTGTCTTTATAATAGGAATATTTTTGTTCGAAATAGTGATAAAAATACTCTTTGATGCCATTTCTTGTGCAAGGTCAGCGAATTAAAGCACTACGCATTGCAAATATATTTATATATATATATTGAAACTTCTGAAGAATATGTGGTAGTTCTTAAACTGCAGTGCTGCAGGAATTTTACTTCACCTTGGTTGATAAAAGAGTATAATAAATGTTTGGCAGCTACACTGGCTGAGATTAAAAAAGGGACCACTCAAGCGAAACCAGTCATACGAAAGAAGTATGCTTGGGACTGGGGAAACGAGCAGTTGCTGAGCCTATCTAGCCAAGCGTTAACTCTATACTACACGACAACGTATTAGCCTGGTCAGAATGTTTGTTTGTGTAATATCCCGCATGAATTCCAAATTGGATCAGTGCAGGTCACAGCGTCGAACCATAGATAAAAAAAATTGTGTGCTCTCCAGACGCCACATTTTCAGTTTAATACTCATGAAAGTTGGTCAGAATGTTTCTCTCGGTGATATCTTGAACGAAATTGATATTCGGTTAACTTGGGTCAAAAAGAAGGTCACTTGGACAAATTTCAGAAAAAACGTGTGGACTCTAGAAGCCACATTTTGTTTGACTTATACGCAACATGTACATTGATCTGTAGCAGGTCCTTGGGGTGTTCTGTCAAGTGTTTACTTTGTGTTGGAGATTTAGGGTAAGTGAACAAAAGTGGCTGATCTTATGCTGTCTTTAATAATAATCATTTGGAGAAATCACCCTATTCAAAAAGATCTACATCTAGTGAATAAAAACTTCAAATAAGTCAAGAGGAGGGAAAAGCTATATGATGCAGAACATATACCTTTAAATGCATACACTTACCATTTGGATGTATCATTTAAAAAGGTGACCCTACAGCACTTATTAATACTGCAAGTATATTTTTCTATAATCATTGTGGAGAAAATCAGTCTGTTCAAAGAGATATAGATCTAGTGAATAAAAACCTCAAATAAATTCAAGAAGAGGGAAAAGCTAAATCATGCAAAACACAGACCTGTAAGTGCATACACTGACCAAATGGATGTATCATGTAAAAAGGTGACCCTACAGCACTTATTAATGTTGCAAAGTATATTTTCCATATGCAGCGGTAACCCATCACAGTAAGCGAGAAAATGGAGCTCTCACAGACGGCATAGATCAAAATCAGATTTCGCAAAATGAGCCGTCTGAACTTGAATCTACACCTTCCACACTTTAAAGCAACCCTACAAGCTAAAAATAGTTTCGATTATCAGCGGATTATATTTTCAGCCTCTGAAAAAAGCAGAATTTACTGATGTGGCATCAAAAAGGGTCAAATAGGATTGACCCTTATCCTGTAAAATAAGCTAAATAAAACTTTGACCCTTTCCCAAACGACAAAATTTGGACTGGTCCAAATTGAAAGAGTTTGCAGACGACAATTTTAAATTTGATGAAAATGGCAGAAAGTTCTCAAAAAGAGTAGAAAACACTGTGGGAAAAGGAGAAATTGCTCGTTACGAGCAATTTCTCCTTTTCCCACAGTGTTTTCAAAAGACTTGTACTGCAGACACGTGAAAACCAGGGCTTGATTGGGAAAGGGTTAAGACGATAGTTAAAAGCCGAAAAATGCCATTTCATTTTTTTTAAATATTTTCTACTCGGACAGAGTAGATCAAGATCAGACTATATGTTCTGTGCAGTCTGATCTTGATCTACACTGTCCACAAATGGTCAGTGAGTCGCGCTTACTAGCTTAGGGGTTAAGGGAAAGATTGCGCTGTCATTACCTCCCTTTAATATTTGTACCCACTTTGCTTCTCCTTTCTGAGAAGATATCAGTTTGATAATTTTTTTATTTAAAGCGCATATTTCATTACAATATAAATAATATTTTGTGATAGTACAGATGACTGTTTTTATGCTATTTTTGTGCTAGTTCAACGAATCAAAACTGTACGCAACGTAGAGATAGTCGTAGATATATAAAGGGTTTGTCACGAAATTTGTACACTTGTGTAAACTACCTTGCAGCAGACGCCTACATTACGTAGAAAATTATACATAACTATTTGACAGCTCAAGTAGCTGAGAATAAAATGTGTAAATACGGACGGCCTTCGGAGATGCTGGATTGTACAAGGTCGCGTGTTGGACAAACAGGGAGCAAAAGAAATGAAAGTGTTAAGTATATCAATCAGTATTTGCACCAATTTGAACTTATCGCCGTATCAGACTAGTGTTATACATGTATGTATCGAAAGGGTAGACGCTCTTTCATGGATAAATGCACAAGGAACTGGTGATAAACTTAAACAGTGAATAAATTGTTACTTGAACATACCAAGGTTATGTACACTGCGATTGAAAATGCCAGACAGGGACAACAATTTTCAAGAAGTGCAGAGAGTGTATTGCAAAGTTCGCGCTATAACTTGCTTTTAAGCACCTGATATGAAATGAGATTTATTTAACCTTTCGTCTACTGAGCGCGACCCACTGACCTTTTGCGGATAGTGTAGATCAAGATCAGACTGCACAGAACGTGGAGACCTTGGATCTCCATCGTCCGATAAGGAGATACTTTTCTCGAAAATATAAGTTTGTATTGGCATTATTCGGGTTTTTAGACTAGCTTCGCTAGTCTATAGGCATCAAGATTGACCTAGTGTCAAAGTAAACAAAAAACCCCACTGTTGCCAAATACTGCTTCACAGAAAAATACTTCTTTCTGAGATAGAAATCTTAAATCTGTTATATATTACAAATTGGACAAAAACCACTAAATCTCTACCACTCCAATTTGAAAATGTCTTCGTACAAAGTAATAGACTGAACAAGATGCCATTTACAAGGTACAAGATCTTTGCTTATATTAAGTGACCTAGGCAAAGCAGAGAATCACTTTTTCCTACACCACTGTAACATTATGAATGAATCTATTAATAGATGCACCTAGGTAATTTGTAGCAAATCCCAGTTACTGGACAGGGAACCCTTGTCATTCCTTCAGTCACTCATTATTTAGATCATTGTGTACAGTTAAGGTGCTATGTTAAACTGTTATTCTAGTCGTGAATATATTAACCCTTTACCAAACAGTCCCAAGTTATAACGATACTGGGGAAAATCCCTTTGAAAACATGTCGGGAAAAGGAAAAAATGCTGGTAACGTCGGCATCATTTTCTTCTTTCCCCACATTGTTTTCTACCCTTTTGGAATCAGGTTTCATCAGTTCAGCCACTTTTAATTTATGGTCTGCAACAGCTTTGAATTTGAAAGGATGTAAAATTTTTCGTTTTGTAAGGAGAGTTAAATGGTTAACTACATCTTGTGTCATTAGATATTGACTAATTGACTGCATGGTGTTTAACCCCGTTTTCAACATTATTTCAGTGATATTGCGGCGGCCAGAGCACCTATTCATGCTTTCCTGGAGTTTATTTCACCAGCACTACCGCGACTCATTGACGTTTTGCGGACAGTGTGGATTAAGATCAGACTGCGCAGAGCATGCAGTCTGATCTTGGATCTACACTGTCCGATAAGAGGATATAATATTTTCTCCAAAATGTAACTTTGAAATAGCAATATTCAGGTGTTTACCATCGGCTTGAAAGTTTTATTTAACATTTTTAGCAGGTGATGGGTTAAACTTAGATTGGATTACAGTTAACCAAAAGCACGCATAGCCCCAGCAGCTCAGTCGATAGTTAACAGGACTTGGGAACAGGAGGTCGCTGATTCGATCCCCGACTCGGCAAATTTCTTACCGAGGATTGATAATAGTCATTGTGACAGGATTCATTTCTCTCTCACGTTTCGACGATGTTTACAATATAAATGTAGGAAAACAGCCAGTGGCTTAGACAGAATATTGTGCGGAGTACTGGTTAAAGTAACTCCGGGAAAGCATGGATATGTGCACTGTCCACTGCTACATAACTGAAATAATGTTGAAAACAGGGTTAAACACCATACAAACAATCAATCAATCAAATTCGCTAGTCTGTCAATACTTTCAGTACTTTGATTACTATAAGCTTGAAAGTTTCACCGAGTTATTTAGCAGAATAAGGTTTAAGTTTATGTGGATAATGCCATGTCGGTTTCCACAGGAAGGAGATGGGTCTGGTTATTCAAATTCTGTAGAACGAATATCGAACTTGAGCCCCGATCTGACCGCCTCGCAACAGCAACATCCCAAATCGATGTTGCTGCAGTAAAAGCAGCTGTAGAGGAAGACGCCCGCTATACAAGGGAGATAAGTCATTTATGTAGCATTAATTTGCAATAAGTTTTTCATATAAAGACACTCGTGTCAAAGATACGTCAGAGCTACGTTGAACTTGTAGTACAAAACATAATATATGTACAATATTAGCTCACCTGAGCACAAAGTGCTCAAGTTGATCTTTTGAAATCACGCTGTGTCCGTCGTGCCAACTATGTCCTCCGTCATCTGTCGCCCAGGCGTTAACAATTACCTTGTATGCACTATAAAGGCCACATTTTCGGTCAAATGCTCGTGAAAAAAAATTAATCAGAGTATTTTTCTTGATACTATTTCGGACATTTTGGGATTTGGGTCACACTGGGTCAAAAAGCTGGTCACTGGTACAAATATTATAAAACCCTTTGTGAACACTAGAAACCACATTTTCAGTCTGATACCCATGAAAGTTGGTCAGAATGTTGTCTTGGTAGTATCTCGGACCTCTTTGAAATTGGGTCTCGGTGGGTAAAAAAATAGGTCAAATCCCAGAAGAACCTTGCAATCACTGCAGAGGCCACTTTTTCAGTTTAATATATGAAACTTGGTCAATATGTGCGTTTTGATATCTTGGACGAGTTCGAAATTTGGTCACGTCGGGTAAAAAAAAAAAAAAAAAAAATCACTGGGACAAATCTTTGAAAAACTTTGTGTGCACTCTACTGACCACATTTTCAGTGATATCGATGAAGGTTTGTCAGAATCTTCGTCTTGATAATATATCGGACAAGTCAGAAGTTGGGTCACTTCTGGTGAAAAAGTAGGTCGCTGGGACAAAATTTAGAAAAAGCTCGTGTGCACTCTAGAGGACACATTTCCAATGTGATACCCATGAAAGTTTGTAAAAACGTTTGCTTTGATGATATCACGTTTAAGGTCAAAAGTTGGTCACTTCAGGTGAAAAAGTAGGTCTCCGGGACAAATTTTAGAAAGACATTGTGTGAAGTCTAGAGACCTCATTTTCAGTCCGATACTCGAGAAACCTAGTCTGTGTAACTGTCTTCGTGATATCTTAGACACGCGTGAAAAAGGGCACATGGAGTCAAAGCGTTGGTTACAAACGAAAATCTTAGACAAACCTTGTGCACACTCCAGAGGCCACATTTTCAGTCTAATTGTAATGAAACTTGGCCTATTTGCTTTGATGATATCTAGAGAAAGTTCAAACTTGGGTCACGTAAAGTAAAAAAAAGTAGGTCACTGGGACAAATCTTAGAAATAATAATAATAAAAAAGTTACATTGTCTCTAGAGGCCGCATTTTCAGTTTGATACCCAGGAAAGGTAGTCAGAATGATTGTCGTGGTAATATCTGGTACATAATCGAAATTGGGTCACATCAGGTCAAAGAGTAGGTCACAGGGGCAGATCTTAGAGCACTCCAGAGGCCACATTTTCAGTTCGATTATTATGAAAGTTGGTCAGAATGTTTGTCCTGATGACATCTCGGACAATTTGAAAGTTTGGTCAAGCTGGGTCAAAAAGTAGGTCGCTGGGACAAATATTTGAGCCACGCTCTGGCAAAAAGGGGCTCAATGTATTTCGGTCAATCCTGAATGACTTCACTCAGGTGAGTGCTTTTGGCACTCGTCACAACTCGGCCGATTCCGTACCTACATCTAACCTCGTCCGTATGAAGGAAGCTTCCATTTTGAACTACCAATCACATGACCTTAAACATGGCGGCGCCCCTGTAAATCGCTTAGCAACGACATGAACAACCGTGGTGAAGTTATTCACATCTATCAATCTGTGGATGAAAGCTCTCAACGGAATTGATAAACCACGCTAAATATTGAGTGTACAAACTGTTTGCCGACTGAAATATTCTTAGAAAGTTAACGATAAAAAATTGAGTCGTGTTTTCTTTTTTTAAGAGGAGCCTTATAATTTCATTAACGGTAAAACGGTTTGCTTCCGGAGACGTGCGAAATGTACCGTGTAGGTGCATATCAAGCTACGTGATACAGCCGAGGGATTTGATCACCGGATCATCCGAAGTATGCCGAATGTGCTTTTGGGGCCCTGTTGTTTTTATTCCCAGGGAACCGCAGCTAGAGTTTCCTGTACCAGAGGGCAGGAGTGACACTGGAGTGAAAACATTGTGGAAAAGGAGGAAGGGCTGATAACCAGAATTTTCCCCCTTTCTCCGCAATGTTTTTCTATCTGATCAACGGCAGAAGCCATCTTTTGAGCCAAATTTAATTTGTCGTCTGCAACAGCTTTCACTTTGGTAGAGTCTAAAATTTTGTCTCTGAAAGGGTAGAAAACATCGTGGGAAAAGGGTGAGATTTCTCCGTTTCCTTTAGTGCATTGAAAAGCCTTATTTGTCCGGGGTTTGATAATTACGGGATTATTTAGGAAAGCTAAAACATTTGAAGATATATCAATACTCGTTTTCAGCCAGGGATATATCAATACTCGTTTTCAGTCAGGTTTTAACCCGTTTCATCTTTATTCTATGAAACTATAATCATTCTTGTTCCTTCATGCCAAATATTACCCCTGCCGGCTTCATGGCTACACAGATTACGGCAGATAGAAAATGCATTTTATTTTTTTGGCATCCTTCAAGGAAATCACCGTTGTCGTTTCCGTTTTCAAATGAGGCCAGATCTCTTGAGTTTCTCTATCCCTTACATCATAAATATTGGTTATTTATCTATGTTTATACAACTGACCAAATTTTCAGCCATTCTGCACACTATCAAGTTTTAATGGCGTTTGTGAGGATGTATCTTTAAAATTAGTTTAAACATATTTCATTCATCAAATAAATACAACTTTCTACAGACAATGAGATAGACTAATAAATTACTCTTAAAGTACAACTGTAGTTACTTTAATTGGGTACCATGTTTATTAAGGTTAGACTGCACAGAAGGAGAATCCTCTGCGTCGTTTGAAAATAAAATACTCGAACTTGATCTTAAACTATTACGATTATTTAACTCTTTCCCAAACGGCAAATTTTGGACTGGTCCAAATTGAAAGAGTTTGCAGACGACAATTTTAAATTTGATGAAAACGGCAGAAAGTTATCAAAAAGGGTAGAAAACACTGTGGGAAAAGGAGAAATTGCTCGTTACGAGCAATTTCTCCTTTTCCCACAGTGTTTTCAAAAGACTTGTACTGCAGACACGTGAAAACCAGGGCTTGTTTGGGAAAGGGTTAAACTAGACTGGACCACAAAAATTTCTTAACCCTTAGGCTGCTAAGCTCGACTCAAGGGCCTTTAGCGGACAGTGTAGATCAAGATCAGACTGCACAGAACGTGCAATCTGATCTTGGATCTACACTGTCCCATACGGAGATATTTTTCACTAAAATTTCCCTTTGAAATAACAACATTTGGATTTTTACTATCGGCTTGAAAGTTTCGTTTCATTTATTTAGCGGATAAGGGTTGATGGAAAAAGGTTTAGAATAAATTAGATCTAGAGGATATTCCATCTGTTGTCCCCCCCCTTTATTTTGCTAAATAAGTGAAATGAAACTTTCAAGCGGATTGTAAAAACCAAAATTTTGCAATTTAAAAGGTATTTTTTTGGGGGGGAAGATATCTCCATATCAATCAGTGTAGATCCAAGATCAGACTGCACGTTCTGTGCAGTCTGATCTTGATCTGCACTGTCCGCAAAAGGTCAGTGAGTCGCGCTTAGCAGCCTATGGGTTAAGAAATTTTGTGATTTGTGTGTGTGTGTGTGTGTGTGGCTCTCGCCATCAGCTGAAAAGTGCTGTTACACGTAGATGCACACGATCAGACTGCACAGAGCGTGAAGTCTGATCTGGATCTATGCCGCCCGCATCATAAGCAACCCTACAAGATAACAATATTGCCAGTTTTAGCGGGTTATATTTCTGGCTGCCGTAAAAAGCGTAGCCTAAAATGTGGTGCCGAAAGTGGCTGAACAGTGTTGAGAAGACAGAGCGATGTCACATGATTACTTCCCTTTAATATTTATACTCGTCTTGTACTTCATTTCTCAGTAGATATATCATATAACTGAATTAAGATATATATTTTTGTTATAAAAGTAAGATAAATTTATTACATAGTAATTAAAATGACTTTTTGATGACATTTTTCTGATTGTTCGACGAATCGAAACCATGAGCAACGAAGAAATTTTGTTATATATAAGCAAATTAAATCATTTCAGCAGATCCGAAAAAGTTTCCGCCGCTTTCGACGTTACATCGGTCATGTCACGGCGGCAGTTTACATAAAGTATGTAAACTCTTGCCGTGGTACGACAGAAGTAATGTCGAGAGCGGCGTTAAATTAAAACAGACAATACTTCAGCAGATAAGCGTAGTTCGTCTACAGTTGGTGCCAAAATTATGAGAAAACTGCTACATTATATTTAAAGGCCTGAGTGGCTGTAGAACAATCAATTCAATTCAATTCAATTCAATTCAATAAGCTTTATTTTATCCACGTATGTACAACATACAGTATGGAAATATAAAAAATAAATAAATGACATAGAAATAATAATGTCATTGGACCTTGTGAGTATAAAAAAAGAGAAAGAGTAGAAAGTTTAGAGAAAGGTTAACATAAATTGTCTAAATTGGGAAAATCAGTAATTTTAAGCTTGTAACAGGTACATAACTGTTTACCAAACGTCAAAATTTTCAACTAGTCCAAACTGAAGGCATTTGCAGATGACAAAATAAATGTGAATCACAACTTGAAATCAGGCTGCACTGCATATGATGTATAAATAAATAAATAAAGTGCATTCTGATCTGGAATATCTAGAGCTAAAAATCGATATGTTTCTATCTTAAGAGGGCCATGCTCTGGTAAAAGGGGGCTTAATGCATTTCCGTCATGCATGATACCAAAGAAGTCATCACGTTATAATGATCCATAAAATACCTTTTGGCTAACAAATGAATGAATCATGAGGTACACTGGTCCTTTGTCACAGAGAAAATTGACCAATAGCGCACTTCGCAGGCTGACCTGGGTCGAGACTTTTCGCAGAGGCATGAAGCCCCCTTTTCACAGGGCATGGGTCTAATGAGTTTATCATAACTAGATGACGACCCTAAGCCTTGACCGACATAGTTGCATTCCACTGGTTGAATGGTCTACTACCCAGCTTTCAACAGCTCAAGTATTTATGTGTGTCCCGGGCTTCATCAGCACTAGGCTATGGCTCTGAAGTGTCTTGCCCAAGGACACTCCCACGAAAAATCTAGTGCCTCCAATGAGGCTCGAAACTGGGGCTTCCAATTTACGAGTGCCACACTTTGCCACCGAGCCATTCCAAGACACAACCATTTGTTCTATGCTGAACCAAATAAACTTTGGTAAAAAACGTGGAAATTTTTCAAGGCTACATTAGAGATATACACAGAATATTATGCTGTAGTAACTTTCCTGGTGCTTTTATTTAGTTCGAGCAGCGTGAGAAATATTAATATCGCGCGAGACCGAAGGTCGAGCGAGATATCAAAATGTTTCTGCTTGTTATCATGTTTTACATACGTTACATGGTCCGAGATGCGCGTGACACATCTGATTTGTTTGTTCACTCCCTGGGATACCCATGTTTGATTGCTACGTGCACTTCGGGCCACTTCGTTGTAAGTCATTCTGGCTAACTGAAGGCCCTGCAGATCATTTTTATAACTTGGCCAATGAATATTACAGGGAATGCAGCCCTCGTCGCATAAATCCTCGACGTTACCAACTCTATATTATTTCCAGTCTTCATTATCATCATCTATTTTCAGTTATTATTTTACTGGCAGGTGAGTAGAGTCTAACCCTGGACCTTTGCCTGCTGATGATAACCCTAAGGCAATCAGTGTTGTACATCTTAATGCAAGGAGCATTCGTAACAAACTTGAAATTTTATTTAACGAATTTTCAGATCATGATATCTTATGTTTACTGAAACACAGTTAGACGACAATGTGTCTGACAATTATCTTTCAACCGAGTGCCCTAATTTTACCCTCTATAGAAGAGATTTATCTGCACACTCAGGTGGTGGTGTTGTTTTTGTTTCTAATCGTTTGTTTTCCAAACGTAGACTCGACCTTGAGTTACCATCTGTGCAGTCTATTTGGCTATGAACTGGTCCCCTTTGTAAATATACATATTACAATTGGCACAGGCTATTGTGTCGATGCTTTTCATTGGCTACATGAATATCATTGAATAGCCAATCAGGCTGAGCATCTAACACATTTCCAGTTCGGCAGTATGGGTAACATGGCGATTTTTTTCACAATTTGAAATGTGTTATCGAAACTAAATGAATATTAGCGGAAATTAACTTTAAAAGGTGATACCATATACAATTTACTTATTTGTGAAGTCAAAATTATCGGAAGTTCCTCTGCACATGAAGCGAGAGTGACCTCCGCTGAATCTCGCGATGTTTCTGTTCTAAAAATAGACGGGCAATATTCTGCCCCTTTTCAGTAGCCTGTACCGATCACTGTACGCTTGCTGTATCAGGGGAGGTAACCAATCTAATTTGGCTAGAAATTAAGCATCAGTCAATTTCTTTTCTTCTGTGTTCGACATATAGGCCCTCTAATTCACATGTTTCAGTCTGGGACGACTTGAATGTTAGTACTGAAAGAGCGTTAGATACTACTCCGAACATAGTTTTGCTGGGTGAAATTAATGAAAATCTTCTGAATGAAAACTTTGTACATTTAAAAAACATCATGCTTATCAATAATTTAAGGACCGTCATTGAGACACCTACCAAAATAACGGAACATTCCTAAACACTCATAGACCCCATTATTATTTCAAGTGATGTTGAATTTTACAAATCCGGTTGTTAGATATTTCAGAGTCAGTGAGTGACCATAAACCAACGTTTATTTTTCTTAAGTCTATTTATGAAAGCCATGAACGTTTGACACGTAAAGTCTGGTACTACAATAGAGCAGATTTTGGCCGCCTGAACGAATTAATCGAAAATGAAAATTGGGATTTTAGTGACTCTCTTACAGTGAATGACTCTTGCAATAAACTAACGGAAAATCTTCTGAATCATATGTCTGAATGTATTCTATCAAAAAATGTTACTTTGATTAGACCAGATGACAAACCTTGGTATGATTCCGAGCTACGGCGTTTTACGAATTACCGAAACAGACAAAGAAAGATTGCTTTAAAAACTAATACCGAAAGTAGTTGGATTAAATACAAAAAACTGCACAACAAAGTTAACAGTCTTAAAAAATTTGCAAAAAAAAAAAAAATGTTTCTAGGACCAAATGGAAAGTAGAATAGAAAACGACAATTCTAATAGCAGTAGAAATTACGGAAAAACATTGAAAGATCTAATAAAAGATTTTAAGTCAGCTGATTTTATCCCTGTGCTTAGTCGCAATATTAATGGCATCGATGAATATTATTTTACTGATCAGAAAAAGGCCAAATGTTTAAATGAATATTTCACGTCTGTGTCAAATCTTGACGACTCCAATACAAATCTCCCTCCTTTTGGGTCTAAAGTTGACGCGTCGTTGGATCAAATTCAAATAGAACAACAAGAAGTTGAAAAAATCATCGAAGTCATTGATTCCAAAAATGCTGTGGGCCCCGATTTGATTTCGCATAAAGTTTTAAAAGGAGTGAAACACTCAATCTCTAAACCTCTTTCCCGTTTGTTCAATAAATCACTACGTGAAGGTATTTTTCCTCATTCATGGAAATCTGCTTTAGTTTTGCCCCTTTTCAAAAAGGGCGATAAAAACTGCCCAAGCAATTATTTCCCTTCATCTTTACTTAGTTGCATAGGTAAATTAATGGACAGATTCGGAAACCCGTCTACTCAGGGCAAACTGGTGTAACTGCAACTCGGAACAGCTTTTACTTACAGCGTTTTAACGCTTATACCTGCTGTGATGACCTTATTACAAAAACTACTTTTGACCCAGATAACCGCACCTTTGACCCAGATAAGCGCAGGAATAGTAATTAGCGGTAAACAGGCGTTAAGTAATGTCAAGTAATCCCATAATAACTTTTCAATTATGTAATAAACGGCGGTTACAATTTGTTTAGTATTGAAGTATGTCATAATTACAGTATTATCAAAATCTCTGGCCAGCAAAAACTGGAGCAGTTTACTTTCAACACGTTTATAAGAAATATGGTCAGTAATTAGCAGCAACTTTATGAATGAAACGAGTGCGAATCAAGTGTATTGGGTGATGTGAACACATCTTGTAGTCGTCTGCTGTCCATGTCATTCGGCAAATTTCGAGTGATCCGTTGATAGTTATACGTAGTTACGGGATCGGCCGAGTTGTGACGAGTGCTCTCCGTAGGCCTATATGTAGCAGGTGTTGAAAAGATAATAGGTCATTTTGGTCTTGAGAGGAACAAAATCGCAACAGGAAACATTGCTTGAAAAGAATTTGAAAATTTAGATTGCTCTGCCTAAGATAAAACTGATGTAAATGCAACTCCTAACAGCCGTAAGTTTAAAATAGTAACCGGCTGGTCGTTTAATGTTAGCGAGGCGAAGCGTGTGGAGCTGTGGGGACAAAGGGTATAGAGTTGTGTAAAGGTTATGGCCCTCGCAGAGAGGCCATTACGTAAACATTTTCAGAATGGACTGGCGATTCATCGCTTGCAACCATAGTAACCAGACTGTCCATTCGCAATACTGACTGATTACGCATCTTTCAGCGTATGATGTATTAAGTCCTAGGCTGCTAAGTGCGACTCACTGACCTATTTTGCGGAGAATATAGATCAAGATCAGACTGCACCGAACGTGCAGTCTGATCTTGGATGTATACTGTCCGATAAGAAGATAGTTCTTTTTCCAAAAAAGAATAAGTTTGACATAGAATTATTCGGGTTTTACCATCGGTTTGAAATTTCATTTCAATGTTTTAGCGGGATAAGGGTTGAATTTTTTTTACAGTCCCTTTTCCTCTCCTTCCAGCCATGGCACTACCATTTTACACTCACTTACATGTTTCTTCTTGGTGAGTTTCTACAGACTGGAATCAGTCTGTAAACCCTTGACCAAACAATCCTGTGTGGCTTTGAAAATATAGTTGGAAAAACTGTATGTATTCAGCATGTTCTCTTTTTTCCACAGCGTTTTTCACCCATTTAAAAGATTTTCGAAATTTTGTCAAATAGAACATTTTCATCGAGGATAAAAAAAAAACCTGAAACGGTCACACAAATAAGCTCACTTACTGTTATATTCTCCATATCTGAATCAACGGACCAAGGAAAAGGTCTTTGCAGAGAGTGCAGATTCAGACCAGACTGCTCAGAACATGCAGTCAGATCTTGGATCTGTCATGCCAGTTTTCCGAGTTATTCTACTTAAGACAGCAATGGTCCTGCAAGATATAGGCTGCTTTTCTAAGCTGAACAATTTAGCGCTCTAAGCGTGCAAATGTCAGCAACATGTTTGTCTCATCAGCTATTCCACATTGGTCGATTCTCATCCTTTCCACATTTCAGATAAAGAGATCAAGGCTACCGCAGTTATGCTCTTACTGAATAGAATGACTCAAATACAATTATCTGTGTTGGCTATGGACAAGTAAAGTCGCTTTTGAAGACAATAAAAGATAAAGATCAGACTGTCCTTTGAACGCAATGCAGTTTAATATCACAGACGTTCATATCTTAGATCTAATTGTCTGTTTATTTGGGATGTATATGGGGGTGGGGGGGACGACCATGAAATTGAAGCCTAATGTTTGATATTGTTTTCCTGACTGTAAAAGGCTAGTCGATTAACTGAGTGTTTTAACTCTTAACCAAACTATCTTTTGTTAATGCCCATGAGAAAGAAGTTGAAAACATTATGAGAAAAAGGGAAGATGCAGGTTACCATTTTCTCCTTTTCCCATGTTTTTTACCCTTTCAACGATTCAGATCATCATTTGGTCTACATTTAATCGTCATGTGCAGATGCTTTTGATTTGGACAAGTCTAAAATTTTATCATTTGGTAAAGAGTTGACGGTTAGGGAGCTATTGGGTATCTACATTCTTTGAAAGTATAATGTAGGAGAAATTTGCCAGCAGACGTTTGGACTGGGCGATCTGGCCCGCTAGAAAATAAGTAGGACAGTTTGTCAAGATGAATACGATGTCTTGTTCAAAATGGAAAAATGAAAGGCCTACAAGCAGCCAAAAGTAAACAATTCCAAAGTTATAATGCAGACATATGTTATACGGCTTTTATATGTTACAATACAGTTACCAAAGTTACAGAAAAGAATATATGTATTTTTTCACTCTTTTAAAGGGTTGGTAGGTACTGCTGTTCATGATGAGTGATATCTAAAACTTGATAATGGGTATTGCTGATCAGAATTGTCACATATCTTTTACGTTCTATTGCTGTCGGCTGGCAAACATAACTTATATTTTAACCAATCGTTAAACTACTAATTTGTAAAAGACAGTTTAAAAAAGTGGGATCCTACTCAGCTCACTTGTAACGGTGTAGGATATTTTGTCCCATACATAGTTCAAACATCTACCATCTGATTTGTGATTTCAAACCACTGTAATTATTCAGTGTCGACCGATTACAGTGCTTACAGCACTTTGATTTTACTTTTCTAGGTGTTGAGCTATTAGTCACTTAAGCGCTTCGATGGTGTTGTTCCAACGGGGGTCCTTGACAACTGGCAACTACGATTTGGTCCAATGATTGTTTGTTCAGTATGATTTCTCCGTTATTCGCCAACAATTGACTGCTTTTCAGATCGCAGACTGACAGCACTTTAATTTGTGGACGTCAACATATTTCCACATATTCAGTCGTTGTCTGCGCATGTCATATTCTTCGAAGATTCGACCTGTCGGCTATGACGCATCACCCATCCCCCGTATATCAGGGAAAAGTAGGGCTTATATCGAAGCCATTAGCCTATTGCGAAAGCATGTAGGGGCTGTTTTAATAAATGGTCGGTGCATAAGTTACATGCTAGCCGATCATAGCTGAATAAATGACACCAGGTAGCGTTTTATTGAGTAAACGTTTATTTCATTTGAAATTCAAAGTCACGGTTGTTGTTTTGAAAAATTACTCCGCTTCTGTACCCAGGATGCCCAAATTAGATAGATGTGTATTTGTAGAATGCCATCTAGCGGGAGATAATGCATATTCAGCGGATTATATTTTCGGCAGCCCAGAAAAGGAAAGATGCCAGTGGCTTGGAAAGAATATTGTGTGGAGTACTGGTAAAAAGAAACTCCAGGAAAGCATGGATAGGTGCACTGGCCGCCGTGATGTAACTGAAATAATGTTCAAAACGACGTTAAGCACCTTACAATCAATCAAACCACAGCATTAATTAATTGCAACACCGTTTTGCAATCGAGTCTATGGTATAATTCTAAGTCATTTTATACATCCAAAGGATATATGCGATCCCGGAAAACTCTTTCTTACCCAACAGCACACTGTCTTTCGAACTCCTCCTGCACCGCCAACATTAACCCTTATCCTGCTAAGTAAAAGAAATGGAACTTTCAAACCGATGGTATAAACTCAAAACTTCATATTTCAAATGTTTATTTGGAGGAAAGACATCTTTTCGGACAGCGTAGGTCCAAGATCAGACTGCACGTTCTGTGCAGTCTGATCTTGATCTACGCTGTCCGCAAAAGGTTAGT
The DNA here is from genome assembly GCA_945859785.2 of Tridacna gigas. Classification (NCBI taxonomy): domain Eukaryota; kingdom Metazoa; phylum Mollusca; class Bivalvia; order Cardiida; family Cardiidae; genus Tridacna; species Tridacna gigas. The sequence continues at coordinate 6,508,773 of OX244035.2, forward strand.
AAATCGCGCTTAGCAGCCTGCGGGTTAACTCTTTACCAAACAACAAAATGTTGGCCTTCTCTAAATTAAAAGCTTTGCTGACGATAAATTAAATGTAACTCAAAACATGAAATTTGTCTTGTTACCAGCATTTTCTCATTTTCCCACAAAGTTTTCAAAAGGCTTCTTCCTCAGATGGGAAATCTTGTGCGGAAAAGAGTTGAGGCAGCCATACTGCTCAAATAGGTGTTCAAGAATGCATGTGAATAACCAATAACCGGTGGGCCTTCCTTCTGTGGCATTGTTCTTGCTGACAGAAACACAACCTGTTCTCTAACCAAAGCTGCTAGGGTTTTAAGCTGACCTCTTTCGGGGTCGCGCGTTTTTTTGTAAACTTTTGTCAATGATGTTCATGGCAACAGCCATATTTAAAGTATCGCCAAGCTTGATTTGAAACAAGCGATTTGATTGGCTGTAGACGAGGTAAAAATAGAAATGATGGCATATGGTTGATAAGAATAGATTAAATTTTCTCACTGCAAAACTGAGATTACCAATCAAAATGTCCCATAAATATTTCATGAGAACGAGGAAACATATGCGAGATAACCTAGGGGCGATGAATGTAGTTTACGGAATACATCGGAACTGGGTCAACGACTATGGGTATTATAATGAATTCCACTGAGGTATTATACTTGAGTTAGCAAGGAAGATAAGTATTATTCTTTGACTTAAGTATACATATGAATACCGGCCATGGGGAGATAACCCTTTACCACACAATCCCGAGTTTTGACGACCCTAAGAAAAAAGCCTTTTGAAAACATTGTGGAAAAAGGAGAAAATGCTGGTAACCAGCATTTTCTCCTTTTCTCACAATGTTTTCTTCTCCTTCAAAGGCAAATACAGGTTTTGAGTCACACTGAATTTGTCGTCTGCAAATGCTTTCAGTTTGGACCAGTCTAAAATATTGTAGTTTGGTAAAGAGTTAAGGAAAGTAAAGAACATACATGAGAGCCTGTTTTTATAAAACGGGGTTTAATGCATCTCTAGTGACGCATTATTTTATACGATGAGTGTTCAAATATGAATGCATCTAAGCACCTAAAATTTGATTCTTCATAGGTTTCACTGAAATTTTTATTTTGTTCCCTGAACAGATGAACAAAGTTTCAGTCTCGGATCCAATTTTTGAAGGCATTTTCATAGACTTTTTATGTATACTATGAAGACACTGGAATACTGCAGAATCGAGGTGTTTGCAACAGGTTTGGCCAATGTCAGATTGCTGCATGACAACGTGTCATCGCACAAGGCGTCTATACTGCAAGACTTTCTGAAGCAGGAAAAAGTCGTTATGCTCCCCAACCCTCGTATTCACCTGACCTTGCCCCTTATGTCTTCTTTTTGTTTCCAAAGCTATAAAAAAGAAACCTTTCAGGTCGATTTATGATGGTGGTAAAAGCTTGAATTTGAATAGGTGTCGAAAGCAAACAATAGTTGCTCAGTCATGGCAAGCCATGAGATCTAGCTGATGACACAGAGCGAACATCTATGAAATCAGCTATTTCCGGACAAATTCATTAAATGCTATAGCAAAAAAGGCTGAAACCCTATGATACATTATACCAAACGAATCAATATTTCATTATGGATCCAAAAGCTCCATTTTGTCTAACAACCGGCTAAATCTTGGGGTACATTGGTCCTTTGACATGCAAAATTAAAGGACTCAAAGTCCTGAAATGCGGATTTGTGGAATAGTTTTATGCCATAATAATCATGGTGTAATGAAAGATAAAATTTCCGTTACATGTAAATCATGTACATAATTATATATGTAACTAGTGAGTGGAGTTAGCAAGGGCAAGGAAAGTCGAAGTGCTTCTGACAAGCGGACCTCGTATTAACTGTTATTTTATTTCATGAACTTGTTTAGGAGTATCAATTTGATCCATCAATCTGAGACGATGGATCATACACTAATTTAATGCAAACCTATTGTCAACAACCAAGGGGGTCTGTTTTCTGAAAAAACCTTTTCGGGCCACATTTTTCTCCGTTTGCTTTCAACATAGTTTGGATTAGAAAACGAGAGTCGACAATGCTTTTCGCAAAAGTTGAATTAAAGTCCTATGTAACTGCATTAAAAATTGTCGGGAACATATACAAGGTATACTACGTAGACACTGGAATGTCGTAGAACCGAGGTGTTTGCGCTGAACAAATTTTCGACTTGAAAGGTTTTTCTTTTTTTAGCTTTTGAAACAAACAGAAGTCATGAGGGGCAAGGTCAGGTGAATACGAGGGTTGGGGAGCATAACGACTTTTCCCTGTTTCAGAAAGTCTTGCAGTATAGACGCCTTGTGCAATGACGCGTTGTCATGCAGCAATCTGACATTGGCCAAACCTGTTGCAAACACCTCGATTCTGCAGTATTCCAGTGTCTTCATAGTATACCTAAAAAGTCTATGAAAATGCCTTCAAAAATTGGATCGGGAGACTGAAACTTTGTATATCTGTTCAGGGAACAAAATAAAAATTTCAGTGAAGCCTATGAAGAATCAAATTTCAGGTGCTTAGATGCATTCATATTTGAACTCATCGTATAAAGTAATGCGTCACTAGAGATGCATTAAACCCCGTTTTAAGAGCAGGCTCTCATGTATGTTCTTTACTTTCCTTAAATCTTTACCAAACGACAATATTTTAGACTGGTCCAAACTGAAAGCATTTGCAGACGACAAATTCAGTGTGACTCAAAACCTGTATTGGCCTTTGGAGGAGAAGAAATCGATTTTTTTCCCAAAAATAATGACTGACAAACCTTTGAAGTAAAAATAAAAAGCGCCCTTGGAGCATCCCCAGTGTTGATCTTTAATCCTCCATTCACATTTGAACATCCACCTATAAACGACTTTTAAACGCTTTACCGCCAAGCCCCCGTAGCTCAGTCAGTAGCGTACAAGACATAAGAACAGGAGGTCGCTGGTTCGATCCCCGGATCGGCCAATTTCTGTCCGAGGATTGATGACAGTCATTGCGACAGGATTCATTCCTCTCTCGCCGCTGACCATGGTTTCGACCATGGCTATGTGGGAAAGCAGCCACTGGCTTGGAAAGAATATTGTGTGGAGTACTGGTAAAAGGAACTCCAGGATAGCATGGATAGTTGCATTGGCCGCCGCGATATAACTGAAATAATGTTGAAAACGGCGTTAAACAACATACAATCAATCATTTAAACTCTTTACCAAATGACAGAATTTTAGGCTTTTCCAAATTGAAAGCCTTTGCGACGACAAAATAAATGTAACTCAGAAATTAGAATTTGCTTTTGAAAAGGTAGAAAACATTGTGGGAGAAGGAGAAATATCAATTCTGGTTACCACCTTTTCTCACAATGTTTTCAAAAGCTTTCTTTCTCAGGGTCGTTAAAACTCGGGATTGTTCGGTAATAGGTTACGCTACAATACAAGTTGTATGTGCAATATATAGATACCAAATACTGAGCGCTGACTGGCTTATTTATCGGAACCGTGGTCTAACTAATGTTATCATAGGGAATTTAATGTCTTTTTGAATGCCAGCTAACCGGCATTGTTTTTAAAGCTACGAATAACGGCTTGTTAACCACCAAGAAACTCACCAGTGAAATGAGCCGTGCTCTGTGAAATGCGGACCAACTGCACCTGCAAAAGGTATCGACCAGGTCAATTTGCGCAGGTCAATCTTTTCGCTTTTGTCAGAACCAAAGACATCATGCGTAACGACGCATGCGCACTCACTTTGCGTTTTGAATTGCTGTTCTGTAGTACATAACCATGGGTAGGAAACTTCATATTCGCAAACGGCTCCGACGAGAAAAATACTGTGTTGGTCTTTCGGTTCCGAAAGTATGCTTACTATTTTTTTGCCTATGAGTCACCTACCATTTCCCCACGTGGTTATATCGGTCAATAATACACATCTATATACATGTATCCCTTTGTCGGTACGCAAGCACGATATTCATGAAAAGTAAGACGTTTCTGCCCGGACGATTTGGTCTAGCCGGCCCAAATATTAGCCCATTAGGTCGAACAATTTGGCCAGATAAATAGGACAGCTTGTTAAGATGGAAAAAATAAAACACACAAATAGCGGTCACAAATTAATATAAAATTTAAAGCGTTTTTGTTGAAAGAAATGTCACTCGAATGAACGTGTCGTCTGCTCAGCTGCACGTTTAGATAGTTGAAAAGATTCTCCATCTAGAGTATCAGAAATTTCTAGATCTATTTCGATTCAAATATAATTGAAAGTATGGATTTCGAGGCAGCAAAATAGCCGTCTCCGACTGAAAAAAAAAAAATGTTGCAAGGCTAAAAATACATGGTGTATTTAGAGGCGCGCCACCAAGTATCCGCCAAGGAAAAATAATTGTTGTTTACTATAGCATTTGTCCAATGTTCATTCTCTCTCTCATTTTCGAAAATTGATTCTTTGAAAGTGAATAGTAAGTGCAATTATAAGGTTTGGTTAGGGCGTTATTTGCCATGTAATAAGGCAGATGCATTTTGTAAGATCGTTCTATCTATCTACTTGGTTTCTAGATCAAGTAATTTTTACCCGAATTGTGTGGACTTTTGTTTAAATCTTTTGACCATAAAACAAAAATAATTAACAAATGTCACGTAGAAACGCAAAGGCATAATTTCCAAGTGAATAAATAATATCTTTGTGTCGCCACTGCGACTGAGCACAGTGACACAAAGAGGCAGCAGCCAATATTTTATTACTTCCCTTTAAGGTATACACCCCTTGTTTCCTCAATGGATATGACAGAGATTGGTATCTAAAGAATAATATAGCTCAATATTAAATTTTTATTAAAAAAAAAAAAAAAAAAAAAAAAAAAGCACACAATATGACTTTTAAATGTTATTTTATCTACTACTTAACCGAATGAAAGTATACCCATTGCAGGTTATTTTTATTATAAACTTGCGAAATTAGTTTGATGTGTTTTCAGCGCGCATCTGCAGCGCTGCAGACATTCCTGGTTATAAGTGTTAAAGCTGGAAAATTTCTAAGTAGCCATGAAGGGTGATCATACAGTGAATGAGTCTGAAATCGGAGGCTGGTCCACGCAGGACTCTGTACCAAACTACAACATGTAGCAGTAGATTATAAAAAGGGATTTCATTAGCCAACACCTTATTTGTCCATCATCCCTTGTGCGTCCCAAAAATATTTTAACCATAACAAACCAGCAAACCAATCAACCCATGCAAAAATCAACACACTTAACAAATCCCACCACCCTTAACCATCAACCGTACGCTTATGCATATGGCTAGCCCTTAAACAATATAACAATTTTATGTAACATTAACATGCTCATAAAATTATGTAATATATCACTTATCATGCCCATCACATTAAGTTCATAAAACAAATTAACAAAATCTTTTTTATAAATATTTTTAATTTAAAAAAATTTAAAATTAAAAAAAAAAAAAAAAAAAAAAAAAAAAAAAAAAAAAAAAAAAAAAAAAAAAAAATTAAATTTTAAAAAATTTAATAAAAATTTGAATTTAATGTAAAATATCCTGCAAATATAATATATAAGATGAGTGAAAAAATTGATAATACTGATGAGGGATATGTTTTTTCCAAAAGAGAAAAAAAATTGATTGAAGGCCTGAAAGAAAATGAAAATGTAATTAAATTTTTAGTACAAGCAGGAGAAGAATTTATGGATAGATATGTTTTGATGAGGTGTTACCCCCAAAAAGTTCTTTTATTACAACTTAAATATCTTAAAGATTTTGGAGAAGGTAAACTAAGATTTAAAGAAATACATGACATGTTTCTTGATGGTTTACAAGAAGAATATGAAAAGCTGTTTGATTGGTATGAATTGGGGCAAAAAAGATTTGGATGTGGATTGTAAAAAATAAGAATTTAAAAAAATTAATAAAAATTTTTTTAAAAATTTACATGCATGCAACAATTTAAAAAAATTGATTTTTTTAAAATTTGTTTGTAAACAATATTATATATAAATGGAGGTTAAGAATTTTATAAAATTAATATTAATTATCATGTTAATGATGCCATTTGCTTTATCTATATTAATAAATTTTTTAACAAGTAAAAGAAAAAAAAAAAAAAAATATATATATATATATATATATATATATATATATATATATATATATATATATATATATATATATTTAACCTTTTTACCAGGTTAAATATTTTAATTTGTTTTTGGTCTTGCACCTTGTTGCTCATATTTATTTTTTTCTTCTTCAGTTAATTTTTTAATCCTATGATGTCCCCTAGCTAATGTATTAATACCATCAGGTAAAATATATCTTTTATCATCTGCAAAGCTTAATGCTTTTTTATATACTAATTCAGTGTGTATTTCATGTTCCCTACTTCTTAACACTGGCATGGTTCTATAACAATTTTCTTTTGTATCCAAACAATTTTTATAATTTTCTAATTTTATTTTGTTTTTAACAACTGATTTTTTTATTCCCTTACATCTTTTACCTTCATCAACACCTTCCCATATCAATTTTCCATTTTTATCTAAAATTGGTTTTGGTTTTGGATTTTCATCAGTTTTTTCTTCTCTTTTTATAGGAAATGTTTCATAAGCATATGTTTTTGCACCCAAACCAGCCATCTCAATCATAATATCTCCATTTAATTCATCTTTAAACATACCTAATACCTTTTTATTTTTTTCACTGTGTAAATCATGCTCTTTAGGGTAACCACTCATATCATACATTGTATCAGCATCATTTGCCATATCCTTATAAAAATCTTCAGTTTCTATTTCAAGAATAAAACTATCAGTATCAGTGTAGCACATCCTTACTTTTTTACCATACTTTGCTTTAAAGTAATTATAATAAGTTTCATAGATATGTATTTTACTAATATCTAATATGCTCATACCTAAATAAACAGGTTTGTTATATTTTATATTTGTTTTCTTCATATGAACAGCAACTAAATTTTCATCAAATGTTGTTGTATGGTGATAGTTTGGTTTAGCAACAAGCTTTTTATAACGATAGCTAACCTTATCATTAACCAATTGAATATTAACCCTATTTCTTAAGTTTTCCATGGTCTTACCAAAAAGACTATTCATCATTAATTTAAAAAAATCTTTTTCAAAATCATTTTCTGCATCTTTTCTTAAATCAACATTTTTATCAATATATTCTTTAATACAATATGTTTCTTCAAACATGATGCCACGATGTATCTTTTTAATTTTTAATCCTAATTCTAAATATTTTTTTAAAGTTTCATGATGTATAACATAATTTTCTTTATCGTTTAAGTTAGGAATTAATTTTTCTACCTTTTCTATTTTTAACTGTTCAGGTGCAAGAGGAAAATCACTATGCTTATCATGTAACTTTTCAGGATATTCTAAATTAACCTCTAAAAAGCATGGTATCCGGTCCCATTCTTTTAAATCATCTTCATCCATCCATCTAAAACAACTAGTGGGTAGCAGTTTGCTCATAGCCCAAGGATAAAGACTGTTTGCATCTATATATGTTAAGTACTTTGAAGGTTTATTTGGGTTATACATTTTACCTATATACTTGTTGTTTGCTTTTACATATCTTTTACTACACATAGATATCCCACCACGTATTCCTTTTTCAATCATTAAAAGCATATCAGGGTCTGTTAAAAGCTCAAATTTTGATTTTGTTGTTTTAAGCATAGCATCTAATGCTAATCCTGGAATGGTATAGTACCAACAAGGGTCTAATTCATAATGCTTAAGACAAAGATCTCTAAAGTTTTCAATTATATCAGCTAAAAGTAAAACATCTATTTCATTGTAAAGCTCTAAATATCATTTAAACGTTTTCATATTAAAAGTTTTCCAAACATTTTTTGCATGCTTATAATCTTTATCTTCAATATATTTATCATTTAAGCTTGAATAAAATTTTTCTTTAGGTGGTAGCTGTGTTTCTTCTAATTTTTCAAAAGTATCTAACCATTCATATGGAAAAAATCCTTTTTTTCTTAATAGTGATAAATGTTTTTTAGGATGAAATTTTAATAAAATTTTTAACTGTTCATCACTTAAAGTTTTTGAAAGTTTATCTAAACTTTCATTCATAAACTTAAGACTATCTAAAAACCTTAATTTATGTGTTTTATTTTCAACCCTAATAAATTTACTGAAGCTAATATATTTTTCTTCATTGTTTGGTATGCAATCAATTCTTCCTTCAGTTTTACCAAGATTTTTTTATAAAAATATGACTATCATAACCACTTAAATTATGAAAGAAAACAGGTGTAAAGTCAGGAATTTTTGCTTTAAGATTACACTTAGTATGTGCTGCACCACGATACTTACCTGTAAAATGGCAATGATCTTTTACTTTATAATTTTTACGTGTAAATTTACCATTACATATCCAACATTTTTTTTCATCCTCATATTTTTTTTCTTCATCTTTAGTTATCTTAATTGGTACCGGTTTTTGATAATATTCTCGATGTATTTTTTTAATATCCTCTGTTATCATATCCACAAAAACTTGTTCAGAATTTTCTCCGGTATAACTTTTTAATATGGGTTGACAAACTTCATCATCAAAACATTTAATAACATATTTAAAGCTACAAGGAATATGCTTTTGTGTTTTTACAGTATAGCTTTTTTCTTTACTTGGATGGCATGTATCTATAGGTGATAATATACATTCAAAATCAGCACATGCAACAAAAGGAACCTTAATTTTTCTTTGATGATTTATAAATTCTAATACCTCTCCAGGTTTTGGCATATCTAAAGCAATTGGTGCATGCTTATCACAATATTTTTTGTTTTATTAAAAGGTCTTCTTTTCCAAATGCATTTAAACATCTTTTACAAAAATACTTTTTACCATGATGTTTTGATGTTTGACTTGACATTAAGCGGCTAAAAGTTTTTATTAACACATAATGGCAATTCTCTTCATTTGTTAAGTAAAGTAAACAACATGATTACTTTTTTCTTCATTAGTAATTCTTAATGGATAAAACTTTTTAGTTTCATCTTCATAACTATAAACATTAACACTAATTTCAGGATTTTGTTTTTCAAATTTACTAATATCATGTAATGAAACGGGATATTCAATACCACTCATATTTATGCTATTTTCCTTTAATTTTAAAACAGAATTTATTCTTTCTGGATGGTTAATTGTTGGATTAAATGCTCTTAAAATAGACCATTTAAAACATTGATTATCTTCATTTTTTATATTGATACACGCTTTTTTATCAGATATCCATTTTGGAAGAGGAATAAATGATGAAGCTCTTAATGGATCATAAATAGCTGTATGTAAATCTAAATCAACCACATTATAAAAAGCATAACCACTACCTTTTCTTAAAAAGTTTTCATGTTTTTCTAAAATTTCAGAAACCATAGTTTGATACAACTCATCTACATCAGTTTCACTTAAGTTAATTAAATTTTCACCTGATTGAAAATATGCTTCTACTGGATGGTCAGTATCATCAAATCTATACATTAAACATTTAAGTATCATCTTTACTTTAACTTTACGACTATTTCTTAAGATATTTGTTATAGCTTGTTTGCTATCCTCTAAAAAATCATCAGGAGAATTAACGGGATACCCATTTATTTTATATTGTCTTGCCCAACCCCTTAATGAAGAATTATTTAATGTTGCTACATTATCTTCTGGTCTTCTTCTTGGTATTGTTTCCTCTATATTTCTTTCAACTTCATCTATTACCTGTGGAATTTGTTCTGGTTCAACATTACCGGTTACCCAATTAGTAAAATTTCTTACTCTTCTTCTGACACTGTGAGGAATTACCGCTGAGGCAACTCTTTGAGCACCAGAAAACATATTAGATGCTAGCCATTGACTACCATCTGTTAATCTGTTGATAAATCTTCGTGAAAAAGAATTCATCGCCATAATTTTTTAAAACAGATAATTTTTGTTTAACTCAAATATTTTAATTTATTATTTTTTAAAAAATAATAAATTATTGAATATCAATTTTATATTTACCATTCCATACTCTACCATTCCAGTTTTCAATCGTTTGAGGACATCTATCTATAAACTTACTAGCCTTGTAAATTGATGGAAATGTTGTTACTTCTTCAGTCTCAACATCCTTTAAGGTAAACGTTTTAGGATTTTTAGCAATATCTTTTAATCTATCATAATTAGGTACTTTCTTAAGTGGTATAGCTTCTTCAGGATACAATCCATGCTTTTTTAAAACATCAATATATTTTTTCTTGTTCCAATATGAATAAAACTTAATATTGTTATCTGTTAAATTTTTTTTAAAATCTTCAATCTTTAGCATTTTTTTATATAACATAAAAAATTACTTAATACACTACACTCATCTTGTTACCATCACTCTGAAAGTTAATTAACCTATCACTAAGTAAAACCGCAAATGCTACAGTATTTGCAGGAGGATTTGCAGTAAATGTTACCTTAATATGAATATCAGTAACAGAATACTTTAACTTTTCACTCTGCTTTGATATGTCAAACACAAACAAAGGAAAAAGATTTTTATAATCTGAAGGAGTAATATTAGGGTTTGATACCAATTCATCCATGTTAAAAAACTTTTTTCTAAACAAAGCAGCTTCACTATATATTCTACTAATTTGATTAGCAGTAAAATTTATATCATAATCATATAGCGGATATTTTTTTGAACCTAACATTACATAAATATTTTTAACATTTAAGTTGTCAAATACAGCTGGGTTTTGTTCTTGGTCACCACTTTTGCCAGTTTGAAAACCAACAATTAAAAAACGTGGCACCTCAGGAGATGATTTAGCTGATAGCCTCCAAGTAAACCCTGTTGCTGCCTGTGGAACTGCAATAGAGTCGCTTTGTATCATTCTATACCCAACTGGGAATTTTTCTTTCTTCTCAATAAATTTTGTTAGTTCCACCCTATTACCAATTTCCGGCTCTACATGAGGCATAAACCAAGATACCTTCAGTAAATTAACTCTACCAGCATCGGTACCACCTGCTCTAAAAATTGCGCCATTGTCATCATTTTTTGTTAAGGTTAAAGTTTGTTTCATACCATATAAAACTTTATTGTAATCTTCACAAAAACCAAATATATCTTTTAAAGGCACCCTAAAACTAAAGGTTCCAACTGGATTTGAACTAAAAATATACTGTCTTCTTACTGAAAAACCAGCATTAGTAGCACTGGCTGCATTGACTCCGGTATCCTTATACCACAGTTGGTTTAACCCTTGTGATTTAGAAAAGTCATCCGGGTATTTCAAAAGCCCAAGTATTGTTGTAGCCTGACCAGGATAATTAATGGATTCTATCTCTTGCCCGCTAAGTTGATATCTGATATTTTTAAACAGATATAAAAGACCATTATTTGTTATGGTAACCTCATTAGCTGCACCATAAACGGTACCATCATTTTTTACTAATTCACCTATAATTTGTAAATAAGACTCAGAGGGATGATAAAAAATATCTTGAGTTTCGATATCAATCCTAATATTTCCTCCAGAGTTGTTTAAATTGGTTCCTGTAATAAGCTCATACTCATGGTATTCATATTCATCAATACTATCATCTTTTAAAATTGGTGCTTTAATGTTTAAAATATCCATTTTATTATATGCAATTATAATTTTTAAGTCAAAATTATAATTGAGTTGAGTTTTTAATATTCTAGCCATAGTTGGGGGAATGATTTTTTTTCATCATTTACAAAAACACCCTTAAGTTTAATATTTTTAAGTTTTTCTGCAGAAAGCTTTTTTCTCATTTTAGGATAAATTCTATTTCCGTAAAGAATGGTTACCCTAGGTATATCATTTTCTTCTAAATATTGATTTACATCTTCTTCAAATTCCTTAATGATATCAGCTTTTTCAGGATACAATTTTACAACAACCTTTTTATAATCATAACTTGTATTGGTAACTTCAAGAATTTCGCAATCTTCATTTATCTTAAAGTTAGCAAAAAGGATACCAACTCTTTTTGTATTGTATTTTTCATATTTAGTTATTTTAAATTTTAGCTTTGACATTCTTTTTTATTTAATGTAATAATTTGCTTAACTTAAATTTATTATTTTCATAATACTTTAACTCCGGAACCCTTACTATTATTTAATTTCTTAACTAAATCTTGAATAGCAATGGCACTACCATCTATTAAGGTATTAATATTTTGTGTTGCAGGTTGAGTTGTTGTAGTAGGCTTTTGAGTATATTTTTCTAAAATCTTTTTAGATTTTGGTGTCAAAGCCTTTTCAACTAACTTTTTACCTGCATCAACCGCGACACTCTTTCCAACCTCTAACGCTTTCTTTGCTCCTTCCTTAGCCACACTTTTACCAACATCAATTGCTGAAGATGCAATTTGTTTAGCTGCACTACTAGTAAAAAGCCTTGTAAGAAAATTAGCTAAGGTATCAAATATTCCCGCACCACCATAAGCATAATTTCTTTTAAATCCTCTCTTTTGTGATGTAATCATTTTATAGTATAGACATTAAATTTTTATAACTCTTTGATTTTAATACACCTTGCCTTTTTAATTCATCACAAATACTTACAAGCTCATTTCTTACACCTGTGTTACCAGCTTCTTTACTTGCCATCAAAAGGTCAAGTCTTTCTAATAGTGCGTTAGGGTCAGATGGGATAATGGTAATTCCTTTTCCAAGGACTGAATCATTCCAAATATTACTAAGTAAGTTATTCCATTTGTATGCTTTACTGCTTTTTGGAAATTTACTTTTTGGGTCATTATTGCGATGGAGGGTGTTGCTTTTTATCATTATCTCCTTGTAATTATCATAATCCTTGTCAGTATATTTACTTCTGTCTGGTTTTTTAGCTACAATTAACTCCCACAGACCGGGTGTGCCTTCATAGGTTTTATTTGCAAATAAAATATCATTTCCTAAAATTTCAACTTCCTCATTACCGATATAAAATTTACCTTATTTGTCATATATCCCATACGTTGTATCAGCTTCATCCTTATTCGTAAATCTTCTTAGTTGCTTTGCCGCAAATGGACCAATAAGTAATAATGGGTCTTCTTCTTCTTCCATCTCTTTCATAAACCTAAATAATGCTTTTCTTTGTTGTTCTATATCTTCATCCGTTTCCGATCTTTCATAAGCTGTTATAGAAGGAAATGATGGGAACGTAATAGCATTAGGAAAGTCTTTGATACCCTCTTTAATAGGTTTAAGTCCTTCTGTAATTTCCTTTGTTGAAGCTTTTTGTGTTTTTGTAATAGGCTTAAAAAACTTTGAAAGGTCTTGTCTTGTTCCACCTGTTCTCTCTGCAAACTGACTATCACGAATTCTTTTCTTTGTTGCAAGATATTCTTTTACAATTTGGTCCCTTTTTACAGGGTCAGTCATCTTTAAAAATGTCATATTTTTTTTAGAAAAATTTTTTTTTTTTATCTTATTTTTTAATCAGTATTACCTATCTCACATGCACAAGAACATTTAAATTTAGGGCATTTAATACGGAAAGGGACCGCCATTATTCCTTTCAACGAGCCCCCGAAAGGACTCACGTGCTTCTTGCCTCCCCCTTTCAATTAAGCTTTCTTGTTCTTCTGTCTTAATCTTTTTCTTTGACTTACTCCTGATTTCTTCCTTCATTGACTTATATTTTTCCAGTTCATTCATAATTAAGTTAAACTCTGAATGTTCTATTTTGTTGTCACTGATAGCTTTAGATATATGCGTAAGTAGTGCATTTAACTTTGAATCTGCAAGCATTTTAATCTGAAGATGTTTTTCTGATTTTGTTCTGGTTCTCCTAACCAGAAACTTACCTATTAATGCTGCAAACCCAACAGCTAAAGCACATCCTTCTAATGCAATAGTTGCAGGTATCGCTACCACGGTACTTAAAAGGGCTATTCCACCTGCTCCTGCACCTAATGCTAAAGCAGTTAAACCAGCTTCAACGTATCTACTGTTTTACTAATATTTAAATATTTTTTAGCCAACTGTTCTCTAACTTTTACTTCATTTTCAAGAAATGTTTGAATTTCTGATATTTTTTGTAACCTGAAGGATTGTCCATTGTCATTTGCTGTAATTACTGGTTCTAGTGATGGTGCATTTGGTATATTTCGTGCTTCTGGTAATACTGGATAAATCTTTTCATTTAGTTCCATTTTTATTAATTATAACTATTTTTTTTAAATAGAATAGTAAAGACGACACAAAAATTCATTCTCCTCAATTTTTAATAGGTTACCAGAGTTGTTTGTAATTGTGGTAACCACATCCGGGGTTTCCTCCAACACTACCTCATTTGTTATACTTAATTGCCTAATTTTTAAGTTGAATGAAAGAGAAATTAAAACAGCTCCTCTACTCATCATAAAACCAAAACCTAAAACAATGGTTTTAGTTTCACCAGCTTTTAATAATAGAGGTTGTTGAGTATAAATATCCCAAGTAACAGGATTAACTTTTTTAGCAGGGTGCTTAACTTCTACAGGTTTTCAAAAAATTTTTTTTGGTTGAACTATTTTAGGCTTTACTCCAAATTTATAAACATTCATATTTTTTAATTTATAATATTGCTCCCAATATAGGAATATTAGCAAATGGGCTATTAGGACCTAAAAGAAGTCCTTTTCCATTATAAAACTTCCCACCTTGTTTTAAATACAATCCATCACCGACAGATTTTAATCCTTTACCTTTAGCTGGTCTAAGATAAAGACCTTTTCCATCAGTTTCTACTTGGCATACGCAACCACCTTTTTTAAGGTAGAGACCTGATCCTATTGCTTTTTGTACTCCTGAAGAGGCTAACCCAGATAAAGCACCAACGCCTAAAGCAGGTAAAACGGTTCTTGCTAATGTAGGTAGTACTGATGATGCTAATCCTGCTAACATTCCAAGGCAGCCACCTTCTACTTTCATGTTTTTCTGAAGTTGTTTTTTCTGTCATTCTAATCGTGGTTCCATTACCTGCTTCATAAGCTTTAGCTATTTTATTTGCTCGTGATTTAGTCACTGCAATTATATCATTACCTTGTAAGTCATCAAAATTTAAACGAATACTTACCGGACAACTAGCTTTAACAGCATGATTTAGCTTTTGCTTTTGCCCTTCTGATATATTTACTTTAACAGTAATGTAATTTGTCATTTTATATATATTTTATTTTTATTTATCTTGCTTCTCTAATATGAAATCTAATTGTTAAATTCTCACCTCTAAGATTTAGTAATGTTCCATCTTGGTCTGTAATTGATACATTAAGGTTATGTATTTCATTTAATGTTAATGGCAGATAAACTAAATTAACCAGATTTTCTATTATTTTATACCCTGGTGAAACATTAGGAAAAAATGAATAAATTGTGTTTCTTTGCGAACCATTGACATAACTACCTGAAATTAAATCTATATTAACAAGTAAGCTATTAATACTAAGAATATTTACTACATTTTCTGATTCATGAAAACCTTGTACATATTTTGCTCTGGTAAATCCTAAAACTTTACCAATAGAATTTGGTTGATTAAAATCTACTTGATAACCATTTTCAAGATTAAGAACAGACTTTAATGTATTAGTGTTCGCGGAGTTATTAATAAAATATTCTTCATTAACTTCATCATAATGACCTTTTTTTCGCATTTCTTGTTGAATAAAATCATTAATATCAACTAAATCATAACTTCCTTCAGGTATTTTTATTTTTACCCATGTTGCACCATTGTCTGGGGAATAAACAAAAATATCATTATTTTTATCAATATTTGGAAATGAATAGTAAGTTTCAAGATTAACCAATGCTATTTCATATTCTTTATCCTTTTCTAATTGAAGTGGTGGAGTAAATCTTGTGTTAAAATTTGTTTTATTGTTGTTTACTATAATTTGAAACGATGTTTTATGGTCAGTGTTTTTAACAATTTTTTCAAGCAATTCTTCCATTTTATATTAGTAAAAAAGGTTGTTTATATTTGTAAAAATATATCTTTTTGCTTAAGATATATTTTAGTTAGTAATTAATCTTTTTTTTTTATTTAATGTACGTGAATAACCATCATTGTTACTCCCAACTGTATATAGTGCTAAAGTATAAATTCTTCTTAATACACTAATATTAGCTAATATTTTTCTTCTTTGTCTTAAATGTTTTACATTAGTTCTATCTTCCTCTTCTTTCTCAAAAATTAATGCTAAACGATTTATATGATTAAGTAATTCATATATATGATTTTGAATAAAAAAATTATATTTACTTTTTTCATCAAGCCCATCAAAACTTTTTGAGTAAGAAGTAATTTTTTTTCTTAAACCTAACATTTGATTGATTCTTTTAAAATCTCTTACACTACATTTTTCATCAATTTGTTTTAGTAATAAAATTTCAACAAAATCTTTTGTGTCATCTTTAAGTTTTTTTACACTATAACCACTAAATGCACTTTCTGATTTATCTAATTCTTTAATGATTGTTGTGCTTATATAATTACGTGACATCCTTAAATATATTTGATTAAAATTTTCTTAAGTTTTTTTTCAATTTTTAATAATAATCTTTATAATTTTTAGGTATATAAAAGTCGTCAAATCCATTTCTATACTTACCATTTTCTTTTTTACTAGTTAAATCAATGATAACAAAACCATGTGGCCTCTCCCAACAATTTTTACAAAAGTTAATAAACTCATTCTTTGTCATATCATCCCCTACATGGTCGCTAAAAATATGATTAAGATTTTTTAAGTCTTGCCTAAACAAGCAAATAAAATTTGCATTCTCTCTAATAGTTTGACGGGGTAATCTAAAATAATTTTGTGCAAGATAAAAACAATCAGCATTACTATGTCTTCCTCTAACGTAGTAATTCTCACATTTATTTTGTTTTTCTAAAAGTAAGTCGTCAAAAATCATTAAGTTTTTATTTTCAACATTTAAATTTCTTGGATCAGGTACATCGCAAGCATTTTCAAAAAATTCGCAATTAATATCAGATTTTTCTTTAATTGTTTTAGCCCATTCTTCAACTAACGCTGTAGGTGAAACATCATATTTTTGTACATCATCCTTAAGTGAAAATAATCTTAATATATATTCTTTTGGTATTTTTTCTTCAAAAGCTTTTTTAAGTATTCGATATTCTGGTTGAAATAAACTTTTGCCAAAAACGTATAAGTTGTTGTAATCTAACCATTCAGGACGCAACAAAAGGTTAAGTAAAAGTGTAGTTTTACCACATCCTGATTTACCTACTATTAAACCTCTAATGCTTCTTGGTAGAAGCGGATGGTTAAATCTTTTCGCTAATGTTTCATTCCATGATAAATTAACAATATCCATTTTATATTTAATTAATTTTTTTAATATAAAAATGTATTGTGTTAAGTGTAAAAAACAAACAGAAACATCTGATATAGAAGAAACTGTAAGTAAAAATGGTAGAAATATGAAAAGGGGTAAGCGTGTCATTTGTGGAACAACTAAAACACAATTTTTTTAGCAAGGGTGGTTCTCTTTTAAACAAGATGATTAATAACTTACCCGTTGAAATGCACTTACCTGGTCATAACTTTATTGGTCCGGGCACCAAGTTAAAGAAAAGATTAAATCCTGATTTAACATCTAAAGAATGGTCAAAGCCTGTAAATCGTGTTGATAAAGCAGCATATCATCATGATATTTGTTATCTTAAACATAATGATACTGCTACAAGAAATTCTGTTTGCGATAAAAATATGCTTAAAGAGTTAAAAGGTATCTATAATCCAACAATTAGGGAAAGAATGGAACGTGGTTTAGTTTCTTCATTAATTGGTACCAAGAAAAGATTTGGTATGGGAGTTAAAAAAAAAATTTCGACATGATAAATTTATCGGAGGAATTACATAAACCTGTAAAAAGAAAATTTAAGAAAAGAGGAGTTAGAGTAAATGGTATTGATAGGATATGGGCAGCAGATTTAGTAGATATGCAAGCATTTTCTAAATTTAATCGCGGTATAAAATATCTTCTTGCTGTTATTGATATCTTTTCAAAGTATGGATGGCTGATACCAAGATAAAACAGGAAAATCTGTTTCTGTTGCATTGAAGAGTATTTTTAAGGAAAGAAAACCTGAAAAAATGTGGGTGGATAAAGGTAAATAGTTTTATAACAAAGAAGTTAAAGATTTAGTTGAATTATATTCTACTGAAAACGAGGAAAAATCAAGCGTTGTTGAGAGATGGATTAAAACAATGAAAGAAAAAATGTGGAAGTATTTCTCTGCTCACTCAACAAACGTTTATATTAACGTGTTACCAAATCTTGTTAAAGAATATAACAACACGAGGCATTCTTCTATTAAGATGACACCAACTGAAGCAAGTAAAAAGAAGAATGAAAATAAAGTCTGGAGAACATTGTATCCTGATTATAATCGAGTAGAAGAAGATATCAAACCAAAGTTTTCTGTTGGAGATAAAGTAAGGATAAGTGAAAAGAAAAAGACTTTTGAAAAAGGTTATACCACAAGATGGACTGAAGATGTTTTTACAGTTTCAGAAGTAAAACATACATTGCCTGTAACATATAAAATTAAAGATTTAAATGGTGAAGAAATAAAAGGTAGCTTTTATGAACCTGAACTACAAAAAACGAGTCAGGAGGTGTATAGGATAGAAAAGGTTATTAAAAAGGGAAAAAAGAAATCTCTTGTAAAGTGGAAAGGTTATTCTGATGAGTTTAATTCATGGGTTGATAATAGTGCTATTGTAAATATTTAAATATATAAAAAAATGCATGATATTTTGATTGATAATATAATTTTACCAAATAAACCTTTAAGTAATTTTGAACTTGAGGATGCCGTAAAAAAATTAAAAATAAAAAATTTTAGGGGAGTATTTTTAAGAACAACTCTACCTAAAAAAGTAAAAAACAAAGAATGCGGTATATTAAATCTTGATGACTTAAGTGGACCTGGCACTCATTGGGTTGCATGGTATAAAAATGGTAAAACTAAAATTTATTTTGACAGTTATGGCATAAAACCACCTCTTGAAGTTAGAGATTATTTAAAAAGTCCAATACATTACAATACCGACCAATTACAACAAGCTGGTCAAGTATTTTGTGGTCATTTATGTTTATATGTTCTTAAAGAGTTGGGTTTAGGTAATAAATTCCAAAATGTTTTAAATAAACTTTTTTAGCAATATTAAAAAATGCCTGTTGATAAATTTGGAAGAATGGATGAGGTTAAAACAACTGGTGATGGTGTGTCACTCGCTTACATAAGTAATAATTTTTTACGTAAAGATGGAACAACCACTGTTACCGGTTCTATAAATATGAATGGCAACACGCTAACAAGGGTTAGTAATCCAGTAAATCCCCAGGATGTTGCCACTAAGAGTTATGTTGATGGCAATTCAGGGCTGTTAGATGAAAACGGAGGATACCATATGACAGGATATTTAAACATGGGTTTTAATAAAATAAAAAATATAGCTGGCCCTGAGAATTCAAGTGAAGCTGCTACTAAAAAATATGTGGATGTTGCTAATCGAGCTTTTGTGTATGGAGCTGATGGTTATACAGCAGGTGGTGACATTTCTATGGACGGAAGGAGAATTAGCAATGTTGGAACACCTATAGAAAATCAACAAGTTGCAAATAAGTTTTACGTAGATACTGCTGTTGAGGTAGCTACAGCAAGAGATAAGGCTTTAACAAAAAACCGATATGGAACTTTTTTAGCGGCTGGTAAAATAGACATGAACACCCACCCAATCACCGGATTACCAAATCCTGTAGACCGTGATGCTGCCGTCAATAAAAATTATGTTGATAATGGTGGTGCTATTGTAAAAAATCCTGATGGAAGCTTTACAGCAATATCCAACATAGACCTTCAAGGTTTTTCTATAAAAAATGCTGCGGCACCTGTAGAAGAAAGAGATTTAGCAACAAAATCTTACGTGGATGGAAAAGTATCGCTTCCTTCTCTCATAGGTCCTAAACCAATTATAAGCGTGTGTGCCGAGGAACAAGGTCCTTTAGGAAATGGTATTTATGAGTTTTCTTCTGGTAATGGAAGCTCTGGAGTAAGTCATGGGATAGGAGGTTATTGTATGTCTGCTCCTGGTAGAATTATAAGAGGAACTTTAATGGTTGCTAAAGGTAATGGTTTTCTAAAAGAAGAGGCAAGAGTCAATATAGTCATAAATGGAGTTGAACAAGCTGACTACTCCATAGTAAAAAAGAAAGGAGAGGGTTGTAGTTGTATAGTTTTTCCTCAACCTTTAGTAATAGACCAATGCGATGTTATAAACTTTATAACAAGGTCAGATAACCCTAACGCTAAAAATGCATATTTGACGATATTGATAGAGTTGGACATGTAAAAAATATTTAACCTAGTAAAAAGGTTAAATATTTAAATTTTCTTTTTATATCACTTTCAGTTATACAAACTGGGCATTTGTTTGAATTTTCGTTTAAATCATTACAATTTGAACACAAGCATACATGACCACAACTGCAAAAAAGTATATCTGGTTTTTCTTCAAGACAAATAACACATTTTTCTTCATAAAAAGTTTTTTTAGAAGCATTTTGTTTTTTAAGATTTTCAAGAACTTGTCTTAAACGTGCTGCATCTTGTTCATCTTGTTCATCTTGTTCTTCATTTACCTCCCCAATCCTTTCAATTCCATAATTAGAATATGTTGTTTGATACCTTCCCGTTTCAAAAAAAATGTTGTTTTCTTCCCAAAACCTTTCAAAAATATCTTCAGTAAAATCATATCCATATTGATCAGCAAAACGATAATTAATTACTCTTGTTAAGTTTCTATCTTCACTTAAAGAAAAATCTTGTCTGTCTCCTACAAGTCTAGCAGCTTCTTGCCTTGTATCTAATAGTTCACGATCTCTTCCTTCATAATCTTCATATTCTGGATAACCAGTTAAATCCTCATATCTTCCACTAAATTCTATGCAAGGACAAAGCAAATCATCACGATATGCATCAGGCATAAATGCTCCATCATTTAAATATAAATATTCTATTTTTCGGTCATATGTTTTTAAATATTTTTCATTTTCTGGTCTAACATCAAGCCAATACATCCCTGTTCTAAATAAATTAGTATTAGCAAGTCCAATCCACATAGTAAGATTTCCCATACCATATTCTCTCCTTTCTCCTTTTACTAAACTGGTAATAAATAGCAGACTTTGCTTTAAAAAATGTATCTATATATTGTCTTCTTGCAATTCCTGTAAAAAATACCATTCTTCCATCATAGTCAGGCTTGCATTTTATCTTTCTCTTTAAATTTTTTCTAACTTTTCTTTAATCTCATTTGAAAGTTTATTTAATACTAACATTTTTATAATATACCTATATACACTTAACAAAGAAAAATTCAAATTTTTTAAATTTAAAATTTTTTAAAAAAATTTATTTTTTATAAAATATTTAACCTTTTAATAGGTTAAGTATTTATTTTTAATTTTTTTTATTTTTCAGTTATTGCAGCGGTCACCGTCATCCTCTTCTTCCATTTTTTCTTTTTCTTTTATAAAAAAATCCCACGTTTTTATCTGCTCAAAAATGGTCATTTTTGTTACCTGTTCTGAAATGCTTGGTTGAAAAAATAAACGTATAGTATTATCTTTTTCTTGTGGTTGTTTAGTAAAGTATCTTTCTGGGTGGGCTGGTTTTTCTTGAACATCATAACTAATTTTTGGAAAATAAACATTACAAGTTTTAATATCATATAAGTAATCAATTAAATGTAATTTAAAATTATTTAACCAACAATCTTTGTATGTGTCACTTTTAGAAATTTTAAATTCTAGTTGTTTATATCCTTTATAATCAACCCATATATCACCAGTCATATTAACCCACATTGTTTTAAGATTATAATATTTTTCTAAAACACTAAAGTGATAATATATGCAAGCTAGATAACCATCAAGATTACTTATCACATTTTTACCATCAACTTTTTCTGCTTTATAACTAAATAAAAAAGATTTTTTATGATAATCATAAACTGCCTTACCTTTAAGCATGTCATAGCAATCGAATACTATATAGTGATGATTAATATCATGCTTAATCGAATCATGGACAAAGCATTTGTGATTTATAACACAAAGTGATATTTTTTTATTTCTTTAACGGTAAGATATTTAAATACTTTCATCTTACATATCATTTTTTTATATTTTTTCTTTTCTTCTTCAGCTCTTTCTTTAACCATTTTTTTTAAATCTTATTATTTCTTCTTCAGTAAGTTCATTTAACATACTCATCTTATGTTTATGTTTATTTTATACACACTTATGATGCATATATTATTTTTTAAGATTGAAAATAAAAAATTCAAATTTTATTTAAAAAAAAATTTTTTTTTTTATTTTTTTTTTTATTTTTTTTTTAATTTTAAATTTTTTTAAATTAAAAATATTTATAAAAAAGATTTTGTTAATTTGTTTTATGAACTTAATGTGATGGGCCTGATAAGTGATATATTACATAATTTTATGAGCATGTTAATGTTACATAAAATTGTTATATTGTTTAAGGACTAGCCATATGCATAAGCGTACGGTTGATGGTTAAGGGTGGTGGGATTTGTTAAGTGTGTTGATTTTTGCATGGGTTGATTGGTTTGCTGGTTTGTTGTGGTTAAAATATTTTTGGGACGCACAAGGGATGATGGACAAATAAGGTGTTGGCTAATGAAATCCCTTTTTATAATCTACTTGTAGCCCTTCTACTGCTTAACTCTATACCAAACGAAAAAAAAAAAAATATTGACTGGTCCAAACTAAAAGAATTTGCAGACAACAAAATAAATGTGATTGAAATTTGTTTTCTGCAGGGTAGAAGACATTGTGGGAAAAAGGAGAGAATGCTGGTTACCAGCATTTTCTCCTTTTCCAACATTGTTTTCAAAAGGCTTCTTACTCAGGGTCGTAAAAAGTCAGGATTGTGTGGTAAAGGATTAATAGATGAAACGAAAGTTTTTACTCAACAGTAAAAACTCAAACATTGCGTTTTCAAGCTGATTTCACCGGACAGAAAATACCGTATCCAACAATATAGATCAAAGATCAGACTGCACGTTTTGCGCAATCTGATCTTGATCTACACTGTCCGGTTAAGGTCAGTGAGTCGCGCTTAGCAGCTGGATGGTTAAAACCCCAGTAAAGTCCAAAATTAGAGATTTTTTCTGCTTAAGAATAGTCGGAATGAAGGCACGAATCTGCTAGATGTACTATTTATTTTGTCATCAAGGGGATAGGGGCATTTTTTAATCCCAAGTGACGTTGCCACACACTATTTGGAATCATTCTGGTGTCCTATTCTTAGACACCATGTGATCGACATATAATGATGACGTATTACACAGACGATGTGCTTTCTCTCCTTAGAAAAAGCTGCGAAACCTAGGTAAGTTTCAAATTTTCGTAAAATTACCTGTGCACCTCGTATCGGAAGTTATTGATACGCATTTGATCGGTAAACCGGTGTTGTGCTATCTTCAAATCGACCATGAAAATATAGATACATGCCTATTTCTTCTTGTCAAGAGTCGTCCAAACATCGTATGACATCTCGGCCGATAACACTTTCGGCCATTACAATTTCGACCGATAAAAAATTCGGCGCAACAAAATCAAATGTGTACACAGGTTATAAAGTTTGTACTATGAGCCATGGAAAACTAGTTAAGACTGGACCGAAGTGAAAGCAGTTGCAGACGACTAATTAAGCTTAATTCGCGAATTATGTCTTTGATAGGCTAGAAAATGTTGTGGGAAAAGGAGGAAATGCTGGATTGTGTAGTAAAGAGCTAAAGCAAACGAATTAGGTGCTGGACATCGCTGTAGAGCGGGGGGAAACTGAAACGAAAATCTGTAGCATGGATGACAAGTGGTCTGAACAGCTCAGTGGCTAAAGCACTCGCCTTGTGAGCGAGGAATCCTGGAGACCAGTCCCATTTCTCCCCCTGTTCGTTGGACCCCCCAGGGTCTTTGCAACCGCATTTGACGCTATCAAATCATCACCAAATGACAAAATTCTGCACTAGAATGACTAGATATCTAGATCAAATTGAAAGTATCTGCAGAAAGTGAAATGAAACTTTCAAGCCGACAGTAAAAACCCAAATTTTACTATTTCAAAGGCATCTTTTTGGCGAAAGATATCTCATCATCCGACGGTGTAGATCCAAGATCAGACTGCACATTCTGTGCAGTCTGATCTTGGTCTACGCTGTCCGCAAAAAAGTCCTTGAGCCGTGCTTAGAAGCCTAAAGGTTAAAACTTCGCAACACAATCCCGAGATATTCCGGTCTCACAGAAGAAATCTTTTTTAAAACATTGTGGTACGTAACCATCATTTTCTCCTATTTCCACAATGTTTTCTATCATATTAAAGAGAAATCCAAAGATTTATACGACATTAGTTTATCGTCTGCCAAATCAGAAAAACAATAGCCGTATTCGACTGGTCAACTTTCGTGAAACAAGAAAATGAATATTAAGCTCCGCCTACCTGTAAGGTGTCCGTATCATTCTGTACAAACATTGTGGGGATTTGAAAGCGTAAGGTTTGTGCTTCACGAAAATTTACGAAACCGTGAAATTTATAAGTCGAATACAAGAAGTGCAACACGAAAACCCGTAATTACCAGTCGAATATGTCTACATATTGCATAAAGACAGTGCCGTCATTTGATTACTTCCCTTTGATATAGATAATACTGATGCATCTTGCCTGTGCTTATGCAATAGATATAATGCCTATCTTTTGTCACAAATAAAGAAAATTCGTCGTCCTGCAATCATATATTAATCAAATGAGCGAGTGACGTGTCATTCTCATGCTACATTTTTCAGTTAGTTCAACAACTGAAAACTATACGCTTTACAATTTTGTTTTTCTTTATGTATCCTAACTTCAAATATTGTAACGTTTTAAATATGAGTCAGCTGCAGTGCTACAGCATGGATCTTTAACGATTTTTTTTGCAGGTCATGTAGGCTGAATGCGAGCGAACGTTCGTTCCTATCTTACTAGATGAAAGAAAGGGAAAATTTCCAGACGATGGTACAGGTACAAACTCAAATTTTCATAATTCCAAGGTATTTTTGGAGGAAAAATATCTCCTAATCGGATAGTATAGATCAAGATCAGACTGCACGTCCTGTGCAGTCTGATCTTGATCTATGCTGTCCGCATAAGGTCAGTGAGTCGCGCTCAGTAGTCAATGCGGAAATCCTATAAGTATCGTCACAAGAGGCTACTAACAGGCAATTACTATAGTGTATAATGCACCAATTTCTGACAAAGTTTCTTAGGAATACCTTAGCTTATATAAATACGTCATATCTGACGTCATGATTGGAAGATTGCCAAGGGGAAATATATCCAGCCCGCCATGTGAGCCTTCGTAAAGACCCCAATAAGCTGCTAGTGGAAAGAAAAGTAACCAGTCACTAATATACATGCACATCTAGTGTCAGATCCATCCCTTTGATTTCAAATTTGCATGAGGATATGTGTTTTCCCTATTTATAAACAAAAACCTTAATTAATGACCTCAGTTTTAATATATTTTATTCAATATTATAATTACATACACGTTAATATTCATGACCTTCAAATATGACCTTGACCTTGAAACCACTGAAGTGAATAGTTCAGAGACACTTACTACTCATTAGATGGAAACATTTTATCGTTTGGCCATCAAGTGTGAACTTGACCTTGGACGCATCTAAATTTAGATAAGGCATATCTACTGACAAAGGAGCTGATGTGCCAAGGGGGGGGGGGATTTTCCAGGGGGATCTGAAGAGTCTTTCCCTAGAAAATGTTTGAATTGTAGATCTAGAAGCTATTTGGTGGCCTCTGGTGACGTTTTGTGCCAAATTTGTCTTTTTTTTTTTTTTTTTTCAAAGTGTACGCAAATGCGTTTTTGCGTACAGGTAGCTACGCCCCTCCAATTTAAAAGTATGGAAACTATTGTGAAGACGACAGTCTGTTACTGTACGGTCAGTCGCTGGTAGAAAAATGCATTTTGAAATTAGGCCAAAAGTTACCAGGTCACTCTATCTTTTGTTTGCTTTTACCTAATTTTAGAATTGATTTTTTTTGCCAGCTACTTACACTTGGACCGACCGAAATAAATAACAAATTGTCATTTTCACGATAAATTCATTCTTATACATGGCATGATTTAATTCAAATGCATTGTAACGGCCTGACTATTTCCCTTTGGTCGCTACTATAAGTAATGAAATAACAGTTTCTGCGCGTCCTGCTTGGCAGAGCAACGTTGAATTTCCTTGCCGTTGATTACTCCACTAATTACAGTTACTTCCGCATGCATTATAAATCAAACAAACTATAGACCCATAGCTTTAACTAGTTGTATATGTAAAACCATGGAGAGAATGATAAACAATATACTTAATTTTTACCTCGAATCCAATAATATTATATCGGAACATCAATCAGGGTTCCGAAAAAACAGAAGCACGACAGATCAATTAGTACGATTAGAATCTTTTATCAGAAATGCTTTTGTAAAGAAACAACATGTAGTTGCCATGTTTTTTGATCTAGAAAAAGCTTATGACACCACATGGAAACATGGCATCTTAAAAGACATTCATAAAATTGGATTAAGGGGAAATCTACCCAAGTTTATTTCAAACTTTTTATCAAATAGATATTTCAAAGTTAAGGTAGGCACATCTTTTTCTGATGACTATGAACAAGAACAGGGAGTTCCTCAAGGAAGTATCCAATCACCCTTCTCTGTCCAATATCAAGATTAACAATATTGTAAAATGTTTAGATGACGATGTGAACTGTTCCTTATATGTGGATGATTTTTTAATATGTCACAGATCCAAAGATATGAAAACAGTTGAAACCAAGCTTCAAAATAATTTAGACAAAATTGAGAAATGGACTATAGAAAATGGTTTTAAATTTTCCAAGACAAAGACAAACTGTATACACTTCTGCCAAGAGCACAGGTTGCACTTGGATCCATCTTTGAAAATATATAATAGTCCTATTCCAATAATAGATCAAGCAAAATTTTTGACACACAAAAAAAAATTCTTTCATTCCACATATTAATGCTTTGAAACTGAAATGTCAAAAAGCTTTAAATGTTTTAAAAATACTTTCCCACTCTGACTGGGGAGGAGATAAGAAAACTCTTTTAAATCTATACAGATCTTTAATACGCTCAAAACTGGATTATGGATGTATTATATATGGCTCTGCACGAAAAGGCTACCAAAAAAAGTAGGACACTATTCATCATCAGGGTCTTCGGTTAGCTGTAGGAGCTTTCCGTACGTCACCTGTTCAAAGTTTGTATTCAGAGGCCCAGGAGCCATCCTTATATGACAGAAGGAAAAAACTATCCTTACAGTACGTGACTAAATTGGCTTCAAATACAAAAAATCCGGTTTACAATGACATTTTTAATCCACCAAACAAAATACTCCTTCAAAATAAACATAATTTTATCAAACCACTTGGTCTTTGAGTTGAACCTCTTCTTAATGAATCAAACATAAATGTAAAGAATATTAAGCCCTTTAAACTTCCTATATATATAAAAGAGCCGTGGACCATAGATCCACCAAATATTATTTCTGATCTCAATGTACATGTAAATAAGAAACGGTAACAAATCCATTATTTTATAAAAAATAAATTTTTAGAAATCAAATCACAGTATAAAGATTACATTTCAATTTATACTGATGGTTCGAAACAAGATAATAAAGTTGGTTGCGCTTCAGTACACAAACAAGAAACTGCCAAAATAAGACTACCAGATCATAGCTCTATTTTTTCAGCAGAAGCTATAGCTTTAAACATTGCTCTCGTTTCAATACAAAGCAATAATACCAAGAAATTCATAGTTTTTTCTGACTCAATTTCAGTTTTACAATCTTTGAAACATTCTGATAACCCAAACCCATTGATTCAGCAATTTTTCAGAAAATATATTTATTTATGTAGATCAAAGACAATAATATTCTGCTGGATACCCAGCCACATTAATATAAAAGGTACCGAAATAGCTGATCAAGAAGCAAAGGATGCCGTAAATATGGACATACCCAACATAAAAATTCCTTATACTGACAAAAAACAACAAATAAATGATTTTATCAAGTCTAAATGTCAAATTAAATGGCAACAATGTTTTTAACAACAAACTTTTAGCGATCAAACCAAATTTTAATGACAAATATGAATTTTATTGTAACCGAAAAAGTCAAGTAATTTTAACAAGATGTCGTATAGGACACTCAAGGTTTTCACATGTTCATCTTTTAAAAAATGAGAGAGCACCACAATGTATAAACTGTAATGAACCTTTAACTGTAAAACATATTTTATTAAACTGTAAAAATTTCGACCGTATACGATCATTGAAACATTTTAGTGTTGACAGCTTACAAAATTTATTTTTAGACGTAAAACAGAATAACATTTTAGAATACCTAAAAGAGATAGATTTTTATAATAAAATATAGACTCTAATATAGATTTTAACTTTCAAATTAACATTTTATTGTTCCATTAATAAATATTACTTTCATGAGCGCTAAATGACCACAGCTGTCGATGCGCCTTAAAACACCAATTAACCAATTTATATGCCTACTTATATATTCAGCATAAAGGTCAGGACCAGGTCAAATGAAATAGGCTATAGTGTCTTGAAGGAGTGTCAATATACATTTATAGAGTGTCGCGTTCTGACCGTTCTGACCAGCGCAGTGATAACATGGCGTCGTCCCACGCCCTCTACTGTTATCTGTGACCGACTGAAATCGTAGTGCATAATCGGTTTGCAGTTTAGGAATAGATAAAGAGCATTTGGGATATTTTAAATAACGTTACTCCAAACCAATGTAAAGTGTCGCTTTTACGTTTTCCCCCGGAATAGTTTGCTTGCAACCCTTTACCGCAAAATGCCGCCTTTTAACGACCCTAGCAAAGAAGCCTTTTGAAAATATTTTGGGAAAAGGAGAAAATGCTGGTAACCAGTATTTTCTCCTTTTTTCCGCAATGTTTTCCACCCTATTAAAGAAAAATTGCACCATTTGAGCCACATTGATATCGTCGTCTGCAAATACTTTCAGTTTGGACAAGGCTAAAATTTTGTTGTCTGGTAAAGGGTTAATTCAAGATTCCAAGCTATATACAGACAATACCAATATGTACACGTGCAAACAAACAAGAACATTCCATGTCAACTAGTCCTTAGTTTTTGTCTTTTAATAGAGGGTAAAACGTGTTGTCAAATAATTACACATATTTTTATCCCTCCTTTCTCAATAGATACGATATATATATTCATTCATGGTAGACGGTCGACGGATACTTTCACAATCTAATTCAAAGGGCAACGATTGATACTTGCCGAGGCCATTTTTTCTGTGTTAATTTAAAAATTGAAATTGTACACGTTACAGATTTGTTACTGTATCATTCGGTATACCTCGGGTGATCCGGTGATCAAATCCCTCGGCTGTATCACGTAGCTTGATATGCACCTACAAGGTACATTTCGCACATTTCCGGAAGCACACCGTTTTACCGTTATTGAAACTGTAAGGCTCCTCTTAAAAAGAAAACATGAGTCAATTTCCAATCGTTATCATTCAAAGAATATTTCAGTCGGGAAACAGTTTGTACATTCAATTTTTAGCGTGGTTTATCAATTTCCGTTGGGAGCTTTCATCGACAGATCGATAGATGTGAATAACTCCATCGTGGTTGTTCATGTCGTTGCTAAGTGATTAACAGGAGCGCAGCCATGGTTAAGATCATGTGATGGGTAGTTCAAAATGGAAGCCGCCTTTGTACGGACGAGGTTAGATGTAGGTATGGAATCGGCCGAGTTGTGACGAGTGGTTATTGTGTATACATAGTAAAATTTGCATAAATGGTACCATTACTCACCTGCAGAGCTGCAGCACACTTCCTTATTAACTTGTCACTCACTATGAAGGTAACCATTGTTGTGGCCGCAAAGGCTGAATGAAAGCGACACTGTTAGACTTGTTGGTGTATAGTCCTCGTCCATACAATTCCAACCAACAGGAAGGTCTTTGAAAATAATCTGGGAACAGGAGTAAATATTGGTAACCAGCATTTTTCTCCTTTTTCGACAATGTTTTTTTAACTTTCCAGTTATGAATCGCAACTTCTGAGCATTATCTTCTGCTAGTTGGTATTGTTCAAATGCATAACAACTCTTCGAAGAATATGACATGCGCAGACAACGACTTCTGGGTCACATTGATAATGTCGCATGCAAATGCTTTTAACTTTGATAAGTCTAAAACTTTGTCAAGTGGTAAAAAGAGCGAAACCTCCACAAAACGCTGACAAGACAGCAAACGGCAGAGCTCCAGATAGAGGGAGTGATTTTGTTTTCAAAACTGAAAATATTAATCACTCTCCACTAAACCCTATGTTATGGGTACTCATTAGAATCTTCTCATTGAGACGATTCTAATGAGTACACACAACATAGGGTTTGGAAGAGAAATGATGGATTTAGAATACCCTCCTATCTGGAGATCTGAATCGGTAAGAGTCAGCAATTTCCGAGCATAATAATGCAAGTGGGTGGATTTCTGTTAGGTCACTTATCTATATTTGTTCATATTAAATATAAACGCCGTTTTAACAGCTTAGGTCATATCAAAGTGAACAGTGCACCTAAGCATGGGTTTCCTAGGTTTTTCATACTACTATTGACACCCGTAACTATCTTTCCTAGTCACTGACTACTTTTCTCGCATGCATCAGAGGTGAGAGGTCAAAATCACCTGAAAGAAAGTTTGCCTCAACCGGGTATTGAACCCGCAACCACCAGGCCACGAGTTCGATACACTAGCCACTGAGCTAACCGGCTGGGCGCCACTGATTGGAATGCTAACCATGACTCCAACGGACTCTTTTAGTCAAGAAATACGACCTCCGTGATTGCAATTCCAGTGTTGCTATTGTCTAAAATGTCTCATTATAGCAGACAGTATAGATCAAAGAGCCGAGATCCCGTAGCTCAGTAGGTAGCGTACAGGACTTGAGAACAGGAGGTCGCTGGTTCGATCCCCGGCTCGGCCAATTTCTTTCTGAGGATTGATGATAGTCATTGCGACAGGATTCATTCCTCTCTCAACGCTGACCATTGTTTCGACGATGGTTATGTGGGAAAGCAACCAGTGGCTTGGACACAGGCGTTCGTTTTGTGACGAACTTTGCCATCCATATGATGTTATATTTTACATAATATAGATGGCAAAGTTCGTGACAAAACGAACGCCTGTGGGCTTGGAAAGAATATTGTGCGTAGTACTGGTAAACGAAACTTCAGGAAAGCATGGATAGGTACACTGGCTGCCGCGATATAACTGAATAATGTTGAAAACGGCGTTAAACGCCATACAATCAATCAATCAATAGATCAAAGATCAGAGTGCACGTTTAGTGCAGTCTGAACTTGATCTGCATTGGCCGCAAAGGCAAATTATGTCGTGAAAGGCGCTTTTACCCGAAACCACTAAGTCCCGATTTTTCACGACTTTGGGGAAACTTTGTGGAAAAAGAAGAAAACGTTGGCAACCAGCATTTGCTTCTTTGGTTCTTTCTCACAATGTTTTTGCCCTTCCGAAAACAAATACCTACTCTTGAGTCACATTTAATTTGACGTCTGCCAATGCTTTCAATTTAGACCAGTCTAAAGTTTTATCGTTTGGTAAAGAGTTAAGGGTTAGTAGGAAATACTTGACCACTTAACTCCAGCAAACAAATGTGCACTGGAAAGCATGCAAAAAAAAAAGACATTTATTTCATAATGATAAAATCATACATGTATGTTTCAAGTCCATTTATCGATTGGTATTATTCGAACAAATTAACCTGAAATTGACCTCCATGCAAAGAATAATAAGAGAGTGAATATTTTTCATTATCGCGTGTAATCGGACGGTACAGTTCTATTAAGTAAATGTCGGGTTTGACCCTTTTAATACCCTAGTCAACATAAGAAGCTTTCGGGGATGACATGGACCAAGATCTATTAGTCGCATAAAGAACTGAAAAAGCTCGCATACTTCGACATTCAGACGACAATAGCCGAAGCTAAGTTTGGATAATAATTCCAGCATGTAATATAATTGGCTCGCAACATGCGAAATGAAACCTTTGGACGTTTGCGTAAAGTGTCGTCTCGGATTAGCCTTCGCAGTCCGCGCAGGCTAATCCGAGACGGCACTTCACGACTACATAAATTTTTTTTTCTTCATACAGTAGGCCTTGGTGAAACAGAAAATCGCACAAAAACGGGAAGTGTCGTCTCGGATTAGTCACAGGCTGCACAGGCTGATCTGGGACGTCACACTTACAGGCATCTGTCCGAAGGCCCCTCTTCGTGTGTTGCACGCCATTATGGTAACAGAGGTCATTAGTTTCATGTCAATTTGTTCGAGTAATATAATAATAGTACTCAGTGGTAGATCAGAGTCTATCAATGCTCATTTTTAGATTACTTCCCTTTAATAGTTACAGATTCTATGCCCCCTTTTCTCAATAGATATGATACATATTTGTGTTAAGAAGAGCGTTCTGTTGAAATTTTATCATAAGTTGATCGAACAGCAACTTGTATCACTTCTGAATGCCACTTTTAAGTGCTGATTCAACAAAAAGAAACTACCAATATTACCGATTTATTTTTGTTTATAATGTCGAAATTGTAACAAGTCTAATGTTACTTAACTGCAGAGCTGCAGTAGATGAAATTGACCAAACACTGATATATGTGAATTTTTCAATCTTTGATAGCCTAATAGGCTTAAAACGTGCGAAACCTGTCGTGGGACGGGTCGAAGACCTACTCAAACGGCTACCATGTACAAGCACACAAGCATTCCATAAACCTCGGGTGATCCATTGATCAAGTCGCCTGTCTGTATAACGTAGTTTGAAATGCATCTACACGGTACATTTCTTCGCCTGCGATACACTGTTTTACCGTTCTTCAAATTGTAAGGTTCCTCTTAAAATAGAAAACATGTGTCATAATATTCTATCTAAATCTTTCTGAATACATTTCCATTGACAAACAGTTTGAACATTCAAGTTTTAATGTTAACTATCCATTCCGTTTGAAGTTTTCAATGACAGACTGATAAATGTGAATAAATTCACCGTGGTTGTCGATGTCGTTGATAATCAATTTACATGGGCCCCGCCATCTTTAAGATCATGTAATTGGCAGTTCAAAATGGAAACCTCCGTGATAATGACGAGGTTAGATGTAGCTACGGAATTAGCCGAATTGTGACGAGTGAGTATACCAGCCTGGATAGCTCACGTTGTAGAGCAGTACACTTGTTGACGTCAGATTTCTGGCCACTTGAGCGTGGCCACAGCTGGCCAACTCCAATTGCTAAATAGTCTTTAGGATGAGACGCACCTGCCGCCGCCTTATGACTCAAATAATGTGGAGAAACGGCATTAAACACCATATCAACCAACCAACCAATCGACCAACCAGAAACCAGCCCATGTTATCTCGGGTTAGCGATGTATGACCATCATTTTACATGTATTTTATGCTTTTTATGTAGTTTATCGGGAAATAACGGTGGATTATGGTTTGATAATTTCACCTTTTCGACCAGTGAATTTACGGACTGATAAACTTATTTGTACGGAAATACCGAGATCTCCAAAGTACTTAGCAGGTCCCAATATAAAAAGGGAGGCTTGAAGCATGAAATAAATAGAATACATGTATTTGTTTTTTCGGTGAAGCAGCCACTCCTGAAAATATTACCCTATGATGTTCACTCGATGAAATAAATTTCAATCTTTCATAAATATATTCTCTCTCTCCCTCTCTCTCTGTCTCTGTCTCTGTCTCTCTCTCTCTCTCTATATATATGTATCCTCTATCTACATCCTGTAAATTGATTTAGATAGCTCGGAGTTCTAAAGTCATTCGCACCAGTGTCTACAGTAAACAAAGATTCTGCGGACTGTGTAGATTAAGATAAGACTGCACAGAACGTTAACTCTGATCTTGCATTTTCATCGTCCGCTATCCCACGCTAATCTTTAGCTTGTCAGAATAATATGAGCCCTGTGCTGGGAAAAAAAGGGGGGTGAATTTATGCATCTCGGTGATGCATAATTCCAAGCAAGTGTCTAACAACCCTGGGTCCGTATTCACCAACCACTCTTAAGAACATTCTTGGTCTTGTTCTTCAAATTTTTCAAAATTTGAAAGTAACACAACTTCTGATTGGCTAAACCATATGGTTTAGCCAATCAGAAGTTGTGTTACTTTCAACTTTGGAAAATCTTGAAGAATAAGTCTAAGAACGTTCTTAAGAATGGTTGGTGAATACGGACCAGGCTAAATCAGAATGTAGAATACTCTTGCACAAGCATAAACTAAACGAAAAGCAACAAGTTTTGTTTCACGACAGTCTGTGTGGAGTGCGTGGTTTGACATAAATCGATATTTTTCGTAGATGTATTAAGCCCTATTTTCACAAAGCATGGCTCATATGAAATTGAATCGGAAATCTATTTATAGACCTCGAAGAAAGTCAGTCGCTTTATTT
Organism: Tridacna gigas; assembly: GCA_945859785.2. Lineage (NCBI taxonomy): Eukaryota > Metazoa > Mollusca > Bivalvia > Cardiida > Cardiidae > Tridacna > Tridacna gigas. The sequence goes on from OX244035.2 coordinate 6,543,558, forward strand.
ACTCAGCAGCGATAGAGTTTAACGCTATACCAGACGACAGAAAATTAGACTGGTCCAAACTGAAAGCATTTGCGGACGAAAATTCAAACCTTGTTCAAATGATAGAATTTGCCATAGAATGAGGGGGGGGGGTCGAAAACATTGTGGGAAAAAGAAAAAGATGCTGGTAGCCAGCATATATTCCCTTCCCACAATTTTTTCTGCCTTTTTCGAGGCAAACCCTAATTGAGCCATGCTCTGTGAAAAGGGGGTTTAATGCATCTGCGAAAAAGTATCGACCCATGCTCGTGCAGGCTGACATGAGCCGAAACGTTTTGCTTTCAATTACTTTTCTGCACGTCATAGGACCATTCTACCTCATGATTTTGTCACTTGTTACACAAAATCAATTTTACTGATATATAGTTATGTGAAGACTTGCTTCGTATCATGCATGCATCAGGGAGATGCATTAAGCCCCCTTTTGCCAGAGCATGACTCAATGAATTTTACCCATATTTGAATTGTCATCTGGAGAACTTTTAATAACATGGAGCCATTGTCTTACAAAAAGGGGCTTAATGCATCTCCTTGATGATAATAGGGAAGTCATCACTTCGACAAGTCTAACGCTTTGTCAAGAGGTAAAAAAGCGAAACCTCCACAATACACTGACAAGACAGCAATCCGGCGTTGTATATATATAGTCAGCTACTTCCTAGCACATGCAAGTGGGTGAGGAGTAATTAGGCCCCTTATATATATATATGAACCATGCTCTGGCAAAAGGGGGCTTAATGCATCTCCCTGATCCATGGCACCAGGAAAGCCATCAAGTACTTATGGATCTGTCAAATCCACTATTTTCATCAACTGATTTAATCATGAGGTAGACTGGTCCAGAATATCGACAAATAGCGAAAAGTTTGGCCCAGGTCAGCCTGCGCGGACTGCGCAGGCTGATCTGGTCAATGCTTTTCGCAGATGCTTTTCGCAGATGCATTAAGTCCCCTTTTCATAGAACATGACTCATATATATACATGTATATATTTGTATTTAACAGCTTAGGTCATATCACGGCGAACAGTGCACCTAAGCATATGTTTCAAAGATTTTTCAAACTAGTATTGAAACCCGTAACTATCTTTCCAAATCACTGACTACTTTTCTCGCATGCACCAGAGGTGGGAGGTGAAAAATCACCGGAAAGAAGTTTTCCTCAACCGGGTATTGAACCCGCGACCGCATGGTCAGGTACGCTAGCCACTGAGCTACCCGGCTTTCTGCCTCTGATTGGACTGTTAACCACAGAGCTCCAAGACACTGTCGTTCACGAACTAATCTTGTGCAGAAAAAAAATAAACGACTTAAGGTATGGCCATCCCACCTCGCTCTTCGCGATCTCGTTACTTTCCGTCCGATCTCGACATTTTCCGTAACAATTCGTAAGTATTTCGGCAGTATCGGAAGTATAACGGAAAAGGGGATCTGGCTCCTCGCTTTATTCTTCAATGTATCGGTAAAACACAGAACCAGCATTCCAAATTGGCGTCCCCTGACAATCCCGACCGTGTTGTGCCAGGAAAGAAAGAAGAAAAAAGAGTTTTTGCCGAAAGCATACGTGTAGATCACAACTATGACGATATTTCTTGATAGTGTATTGTATATGTGTTCATAAAAAAACAGAGGAAATTATTATCACGCCCAGATTTCACAGACAGTAAGCCGTGACAGATGGAAGGATGGGAGACGAATTGTTGAACTCGGTGTTTTACTTCACAATTTGCGATTGTTTTCGTGTTGGATGGTGGCCTATCGCTGTATTCGATGTTGTTGGGAAATTACGAAAGGGACTTGGATGGAATCTGTATTTCAAATGTGAGAACACTGATTGATTAACTGTTATTGAAAGGTTTGAGTTAGGATGGTCATACCTTAAACAGCCACAATCGATCGCTACGCTCCCTCCTTTTGACCGTTTATTAAGTCGTGTCTAATTATAACACAGTGCTAAGCAGATCATATCTTGAGATTACTTCCCTTTAATAGTTACACATTCTGTGCCCTCCTTTCTCATATAGATGTAATATATAATTATATAAACAATAGATCTACGTGTTTGAATTTTTATCATAAACTGAATGAAGATCATCGACGATATAACTGAATGCCAAATTTATTGCTTAATCAACGAATGAAAACTACACATATATAGATTTATTTTTGTTTATGATCCTGAAATATATACCGCGGGGTATTCTGTGTACCTACAGAGCTGCAGTCACAAAAGCGCAATCCGATTCAAACGTTGATAGCGAATAAAGCTCACAACGTGCGAAGACGGGCGCCGCCTTATTAAAGATCATGTGATTAGCAATTTAAAATGTAAACCTCCTTGACACTGACAAGGTTAAATGTGGTTAAGGAATCAGCTGAGTTGTGACCAGTGAGAACACCAACCTGAATAGCTCACCTTGTAGAGCAGTACACTTGTGAACCTCAGATTTCTGGCCACTTAAGGGTATGTGTTCGAGTCCCGATGCAGGCCAACTCTAATTGCGAAATAGTGTTACGGGAGATCAATCCTTTCTTACTGCATAGCTTCTTCCCGTATAAAATCAAGATCTGGCAACAGCGTCAGCGAGAATTCTTTTTTAGCTCAGGGATTAGTGTATTTGTCTTTTAAGCCTCAATAAACGAGGATATTTGCCGCATGGTACGAATCCCAGCCGGGGCGGTTTTTATTTGAGCTAAGCATTTGTTGCGAACTTTCATGTTCGTAAGAATGGTCTCAATCATTAGTAGGTGTAAGATAAGTCAGTTTGGATCATCTAGGCGCTTTAACATTTTCTACCAGATACTTTACCACTTAAAACTTGGGCTACTACGCGCGACTATGTGGGCTTCAGCGGACAATGTAGATCAAGATCAGACTGCACAAAACGTGCAGTCAGGGTGCGTATTCACCAACTATTCTTAAGAACATTCTTAGTCTTATTCTTCAGAGTTTTCCAAATTTGAAAGTCACACCCTTCTGATTGGCTAAACCTGTCTAAACCATTTGGTTTAGCCAATCTGAAGTTGTGTTACTTTCTGATTTAGAAAATCTTGGAGAATAGGACGAAGAATGTGGTATCAGGAAAACTGCCCCCCTGGAAAACTGCCCCCCCCCCCCTCCCCGGAAACATATCAGATGCAAGATTTTGGATGGAACTGAAATTTTATTTTCTTTCTATTCCGTTCCTCTTTCATTTTGGTACCTAACCCCGATAGCTCAGTTGGTAGCGTACATGTATGACTTGAGAACAGGGGGTCGCTGGTTCGATCACCGGCTCGGCCAGTTTCTTTTGGAGGATTGATTGTAGTCATTGCGACAGGATTCATTCCTCTCATACCGCTGACCATTGTTTCGACGATTGTGATATGGGAAAGCAGCCAGTGGCTTAAAAAGAATATTGTGCGGAGTACTGGTAAAAGAGCCTCCAGGAAAACATGGATAGGTGCACTGACCGTCTATAACTGAAACAATGTTGAAAACGAAGTTAAACACCATACAATCAGTCAGTCAATCAAGCAATACATGTATGTGCATGGGTCTGAAAGATTTGTTAGTTAAACTTTTGGAAACTTTGTGGGAAAAATGGAGATAAGGAGAAAATGCTGGTTTCCAAAACATTGTAGGCCATCTGAAATGCTTGCCCCTATATACTGGTAACCAGTCCTTTTTTCACAAAATATTTCGATCCGATCTGGGATTAATCCTACATTTCTTTGTCGTCTGCAAATGCTTTCCATTTTGACGGATCTAGGATTTTGTCGTCTGGTCAGGAATTAACCCCTTATAACGACCCTGAGCTGAGAGAAGGCCTTGGAAAACATTGTGGGAAAGGGAGAAAATGCTGATAACAAGCATTTTCTCCTTTTCCCGCAATGTTTTCTACCTTTCCAAAAACAAGTTTTAATCGTTGAGTCACGTTAATTTGCAGTCTGCATATGCTTTGAATTTGTACAAGTCGAAAGTTATGTCATTCGGTCAAGATTGAAACAGTGGCTGTATTTGACCGTTAATTACGGTTTTTCGTGTGGCACTTTTTGCATTCGACTTGTGAATTTCACGGTTTCGTAAACTTTCGTGAAGTACAAACCTTGCGTGTTCAACTCGTCGTAGTGTTTGTGCAACACAAAACGGGCACCTTGTAGGTAGGTATGCGAAGTTAGTATTAATTTTCGTGCTTTACGAAAGTTGACCACTCGAATACGAGGGAGAGCGCTGTCAATTGATTACCTCCCTTTATGACAAAGACACCGCCTACTACTTTTTCTTAATATTTGCATAAAGAATGCAAGACAAAAAATAATTATTGTAAGTAAACCGATAAATAGCTAGGTGTACTTTTGTTTACCACTTTTTGTGCTTGTTCACCAAATGAAAACCATATATCAATCACAGATTTAGTTTCGTATAATAACTTGAATCTATTGTGTGGTTAACAGGCTACTTGCAGTGCTGCAAGCAATTTATGAGTCTTTTCACTTAATTTATACCTGTAGATTGATGAGGGTTTTTTTTTGGTAGGCGAAGAGGCTAAATACACGTAAACATCCGGCCTGGGCCTAGGCGGTAATGAGCTATTGACCACTCATTTCTCTGTCTATACAGACCCGTGGTTTCCATACATATATCATTTTTGACAACGTAACGTCAGAAGTAGCCTGGGTCCGTTCATTTCTCCTTTTCTATCTTATGACGTAACTTTTTCAAAAATGATGGCCTAGGGATATTCGAAATCCGATCGCAGCGACATCTCGTTTACCCCATCTAACAGTGGGGTAACTTCACAGAGTCTAACAAAGTGCTCAGTGGCGTATAAAAGACAAGCAAGGCATATCATGAGATTACTTCCCTTTAATAATTTCACTTTCTTTGCCCTCCTTTCTCATATAAATGTAATACATATTTATATTAACAATAGACACCTATTCAATTAGTACAGTTACCTGAATAAAAATCGACTAACATTACAATTGTATGCCAGTTTTAAGTGCTCAATCAACAAATGAAAACTACACATATTAATGATTTATTTTTGTATATAAACCTGAAATACTTTCTAGAAGGCGCTACATAAACTGCAGAGCTGCAGTAACAAGAGCTGGAGGTTCAAGATATTCTTCTTTTCAACTTTTTAGATAGCCAGTAAGGCTCATAACGTAAGAGGACGATTGTCGATTAACCCATATCCTACTGAATAAAAGAAATGAAACTTTTCAGGCCGATAGAAAGAGCCCATTTTTTTGTTTGTTTCAAAAGTAGTTTTGGATGAAAGCTATCTCCTCACCGGACAGTGTAGATCAAAGACCAGATTGCACGTTTTGTGCAGTCTGATCTTGATCTACGCTGTCCGCAAAAGGTCAGTGAGTCGCGATAAGCAGCGTAAGGGTTAATATGGGCGCCGCCATGTGAAAGATCATGTGATTGCCTATTTAACATGGAAACCTCCGTGACACTGACGAGGTTAGATGTAGTTACGGAATCAGCTGAGCTGTGACCAGTGAGTACACCAGCCTGAATAGCTCACCTTGTAGAGCAGTACACTTGTGAACCTCGGATTTCTGGCCACTTGAGGGTGTGTGTTCGAGTCCCAATGCTGGCCAACTCTAATTGCGAAACAGTGTTACGGGAGATCAATCCTTTCTTACAGCATAGCTTCTTCCCGTATAAAATCAGTACCTGAGAACAGCGTTAGCGAGAATTCTCTTTAGGTCAGGGGTTAGTGTATTTGTCTTTTAAGCCTCAATAAACGAGGATATTTGCCGCATGGGTACGAATCCCAGCCGGGGCGGTTTTTATTTGAGCTAAGCATTTGTTGCGAACTTTCATGTTCGTAAGAATGGTCTTTCGGATGAGACGTTGAACCGAGGTCCTGTGTGACGGTGCTATACACCGAGCACGTATAGAACCATGTGTCACTTCTAAAGGATGGGTTTCGTCCTGTATCTTGCTCTGTACCTCGCAACATAACAATCTTCTGAGGGTTTCGCTCATATGTGCAACCGTTGGTGACGATAAATTAAAAAAAAAAAAAACCAATCATTAGTAGGTGTAAGATAAGTCAGTTTGGATCATCTAGGCGCTTTAACATTTTCTACCAGATACTTTACCACTTAAAACTTGGGCTACTACGCGCGACTATGTGGGCTTCAGCGGACAATGTAGATCAAGATCAGACTGCACAAAACGTGCAGTCAGGGTGCGTATTCACCAACTATTCTTAAGAACATTCTTAGTCTTATTCTTCAGAGTTTTCCAAATTTGAAAGTCACACCCTTCTGATTGGCTAAACCTGTCTAAACCATTTGGTTTAGCCAATCTGAAGTTGTGTTACTTTCTGAATTAGAAATCTTGGAGAATAGGACGAAGAATGTGGTATCAGGAAATCTGCCCCCCTGGAAAACTGCCCCCCCCCCTCCCCGGAAACATATCAGATGCAAGATTTTGGATGGAACTGAAATTTTATTTTCTTTCTTTTCTGTTCTTTCATTTTGGTACCTAGCCCCGATAGCTCAGTTGGTAGCGTACATGTATGACTTGAGAACAGGGGGTCGCTGGTTCGATCACCGGCTCGGCAAATTTCTTTTGGAGGATTGATTGTAGTCATTGCGACAGGATTCATTCCTCTCATACCGCTGACCATTGTTTCGACGATGGTGATATGGGAAAGCAGCCAGTGGCTTAAAAAGAATATTGTGCGGAGTACTGGTAAAAAGAACCTCCAGGAAAGCATGGATAGGTGCACTGGCCACCTATTGCTGAAATAATGTTAAAAAACGGCGTTAAACACCATACAACCAATCAATCAGTCAAGCAATTCATGTATGTGCATGGGTTTAAAAGATTTGTTTGTTAAACTTTTGGAAACTTTGCGGGAAAAATGGAGAGAAGGAGAAAATGCTGGTTCCCAAAACATTGTAGGCCATCTGAAATGCTTGCCCCCGCATGCTGGTAACCACGACTTTCCATTTCTTCCAAAGAAAAGGTTTTAATCCTTTCCGGGATTAATCCTACAATTTCTTTGTCGTCTGCAAATGCCGTCTAGTAGGGAGTTAACCCATTGCCACACAATCCCGAATTTTAACGATCCTGAGAAAGAAGGCCTTTGAAAACATTGTGGGAAAAGGAGAAAATGCTGGTAACCAGCATTTTCTCCTTTTCCCCGCAACGTTTTCTACTTTTCCACGAATAATTTTCTGTTGTTGAGTCACGTCAATTTGCTGCCTGCAATTGCTTTGAATTTGTACAAGTCGAAAATTATGTCGTTCGGTCAAGATTGAAACAATAGCTGTATTTGACCGTTAATTACTGTTTTTCGTGTGGCACTTTTTGCATTCGACTTGTGAATTTCACGGTTTCGTAAACTTTCGTGAAGTACAAACCTTGCGTGTTCAACTCGTCGTAGTGTTTGTGCAACACAAAACGGGCACCTTGTAGGTAGGTATGCGAAGTTAGTATTAATTTTCGTGCTTTACGAAAGTTGACCACTCGAATACGAGGGAGAGCGCTGTCAATTGATTACCTCCCTTTATGACAAAGACACCGCCTACTACTTTTTCTTAATATTTGCATAAAGAATACATGACAAAAAATAATTATTGTAAGTAAACCGATAAATAGCTAGGTGTACTTTTGTTTACCACTTTTTGTGCTTCTTCATCAAATGAAAAGCTGCAAGCAATTTATGAGTCCTTTCACCTAATTTATACCTGTAGATTGATGAGGGTTTTTTTTTTTTGTAGGCGAAGAGATTAAATACACGTAAACATCCGGCCTGAGCCTAGGCGGTAATGAGTTATTGACCACTCATTTCTCTGTCTATACAGACCCGTGGCTTCCGTACATATATCATTTTTGACAACGTAACGTCCGTAGTAGCCTGGGTCCGTTCATTTCTCCTTTTCTATCTTATGACGTAACTTTTTCAAAAATGATGGCCTAGGGATATTCGAAATCCGATCGCAGCGACATCTCGTTTACCCCATCTGACAGTGGGGTAACTTCACAGCGTCTAACAAATAAACTGGCAGCCTGTTATCGATCTTCGTATCAACTATCGGACGGCTACGGCAGATACAACGGGTACCAGTTTATCTAACAAAGTGCTCAGTGGCGTAGAAAAGACAAGCAATGCATATCATGAGATTACTTCCCTTTAATAATTTCACTTTCTTTGCCCTCCTTTCTCATATAAATGTAATACATATTTATATTAACGATAGACACCTATTCAATTAGTACAGTAACTTGAATAAAAATCGACTAACATTACAATTAAATGCCAATTTTAAAGTGCTCAATCAACAAATGAAAACTACACATATTAATGATTTATTTTTGTATAAAAACCTGAAATACTTTACAGCAGGTAAATACTTTACAGAAGATGCTACGAAACCAAAGAGAACGCTCCTACTACCAACATAAACGCGCTCAGAATCAATCCCCCGCGTGGATGGTTGTGACAATGGTTGTAGTGGGTGTCGTAAGCTTCTCAATGGGAAAGATGGGAGAAAGGTAAACTTCTGACGGAAATGGGGTCAGAGCATATCAAAATTCTAAGCAACATCAATAACATCAAACACAGTGTACGCATCAAAATTCGTAGTGATATGTTCAGTAGACTAGAGAACTTCGAATTTGGTAGATTTGAAATTAAACTAGTAAAAGACAATATCGTACCAGCGAGAGGAATCATTAACGTATCACAAGGCAAAGAAATAAATGATATCAAACTGAAAATCTCTGAAAACGACCAAGTATAAAAAATAACTAGTGGTAGAAATGGAAAGTCTTTGGTAGTAACGTTCAAATCGTCAAACTGTCCATTGGATATACTAGGACACAAAATTTCACCGGCTTTGAAATCCATTTTCCGTTGTAACAATTGTCAAGGTTTCGGCCATACAAAATCAGTTTGTTACAGCAATCTGAAATGTCCGCATTGTGCCGAAAACCATACTCACAATGAATGTAAATCTGACATAAAAAAATGTGCAAATTGCTTCGGGCAACACATTGCAGCTTACAAAGGCTGTCCTGAATATATCAGATACTCAAACAAGATAAAAAATTTAAATTGTAAAACTATTGACAATCATGTAAAGAAATGCAAAACAGCTGGAATAAAACCAGAAAATTCCCTTCCCTTTCCAAAACCAGTGAAAAAAGTAAATAACAACGAACTTAAAGAGATATCAAAATCATTGGTTGGGAAAAATGAGTCAGAAATTTATGAAATTTTACAAGAAAAAATATTTGTAAATAATGACCAACTTCAAAATATTGAGTCAAAAAAACAAACAAAAAAATGCACAGCTACCAAGAATTCAGAGAAAGAAAGGGTTAAATCTCAACAGAAAGTTCCCAGACCCACTGCTGAGAGTAACAGAAAGGACAGGGGACCACCACAACTGCGTGTCAATAGGGCACAGAGACCCCCCTGGAGGGATGCCCATGTCTGGCAATATTATCCCAGACATCCTCAAGGACCACCTAGTGTGATCCGTCCCCGCTCTCAACCGTATGGTGGGTGGCATATGACCCAATATAACAAAGGTAACCCTTTTTTCAAGTACCTTAAGCCCCGCTACTAAGTTAGTTAGATCTAAGTTAAATAAAAAATATATATCGAATAAATAGAAATATTTAACCATGGCAGTGAAAAACGTTGCACGAAATAGATCCAGCCTAGCCGTCATGTCATGGAATGCAAGATCAATAAAAGGGAAAACAAATACAAAAATGAGTGAACTGCAAAACTTTCTAAATAACAGTAAAGAGAATTACGACATTATATGTATACAAGAAACATGGTATAAGAAAAACGATAAACCATTTAATCTTAAGGGATACCAATCACCTATCAACAGAATTAGAACAGAAAATTGTGGGGGAGGTCTATGTATATATGTCAAGCATGACATCCAGCTTATTGAAAAATATACACACTTCACTCCTGAAATTGAGTTGTGCGCAATTACAATTTTTGGAATTAACGAGAAAATCGATGTTTGCAATATACATGTCATAAATAAAAAGGCAATAGACAGTCAAAACCTCCCAAACATACTAAAAAACCTAAACAATAATACTATTATAGTGGGTGATTTTAATCTTAAACATTTAAATTGGAACCCACCCGGAGATTACAGATGTGACGGTGAGGCTGAGGCCTTAATTGAATTTTTATCTGAAAAACAAATAAATATAATAAATGATGGTCAAATCACGAGAATAACTTCTAATGATAACAGAGAAAGTGCTATAGATTTGGGCTTAGTGTCATCAAAACTACAATCAAATAGTGACTTTAATGTAATAGACAACTCATTTGGGAGTGACCATTTACCTATAATTATAACCGTAAACTTCCCAAAACAATCAAATACAGTTATAACCAAGCGAAAATGGAATTTCAAGAAAACAACTAAGGAAAACTGGATAAACTTTAAGAAAATATGCAACATAGAATTTGAAGAAGATATCTATGAAGAAAATATTGAGAATTATTTCTGTAAGTATTATTCCAAACTTGAGAAAATTCTAAACAAAACAATTCCAAAACCCAAAAATACTGATAAAAGAAAGCCAATAGTACCATGGTGGACAGAAGAATGTACACTTGCAATAAAACAGAGAGAAAATTTAAGAAAAAGAATGAGACAAAGCAAAAATAAAATGGATAGGGACGTATTCATCCAAGCAAGAAGAGGTACCGAATACACTTTAAGGCAAGCCAAAAGAAAAGGTTGGCAAACATTTTGCTCAGGGATAAACGATAAAACAAATTCGAGAGATCTTTGAAATTTTATTAGAAAGATTAAAGGAATTCCAATCCAAACTAACCCTCCATTTAAAATAAATGATGCAATTATCACTAACCCAAAAGAAAAAGCATCACTTCTAGTAAAACAATACGAAAAAATCAGCAGTGATGACGATTATAGCCGCAGTTTCATTGAACAAAAATCACTGGCAAATGAAATATTGAAACATCATAACCCAAGACAAGAAGCAGAAGATGGCATTGATTTGCCTTTTAATACTGACTTCAGTATGTTTGAATTAAACCAAGCCTTAAATAACTGTAAAAATGGAGCCCCGGGTGATGATGATATACATTACTCAGTGCTCAGAAATCTCTCAAATAACGCTAAAATTCAGCTTTTGCGTTTGTTCAACGATTCATGGAAAACGGGCAAAACCCCTGATTCTTGGCATGAAGCAACAATAATTCCGCTACTGAAACCAAATAAACCGAAAAATGATCCTGCCTCATACAGACCAATCTCTTTAACATCAACTTCCACTAAACTTATGCAAAAAATGATAAAACCAAGGCTGTGAAATTATCTGGAAAAAAAATAATTTATTGAGTAAATATCAGTCAGGCTGTCGATCAAGACACTCATGTGAAGACAATTTAACCAGGCTAGAATCTGATATACGAAGAGCACAGAAAAATAAACATTTTCTTCTAGCAATATTTCTTGATTTAACTGCAGCTTTTGATAAGATGTGGATCTCTGGGGCAATAATTTACTTGAGAAAAATTGGGATTAAAGGTAGGATATTAAACTGGTTGAAAGACTTCCTAGAAAAGAGAAAGATAAGAGTGAGATATGAGGGACATGTCACCGAAACAGTGGAAACTTTGAATGGATGTCCACAAGGGAGTGTACTATCGCCTATAGTATTTTCGCTTTTGATGAACTCTCTTCAGGAAACAATTGAAGACCATAATCAAAAAGAAGAAAATATCCTAGATAATATACAGTTATCACAATTTGTAGACGATGGTGCAATTTGGACTGAATCTAAATGCCCACGCTTGGCTGTTAAAAAAGCCCAAAAAGCTCTAAATACTGTTGAGAAATGGAGTGAAGATAATGGTTTTCTGGTAAACCCTGCAAAAACACAAGTTGTAATGTTTCATTTACAGTCTAAATTATCCGCACCAGAACAAAACCCGGACTTTCCTAAATTAAAATTAGGTACTGACATTCTTCAGTATAAAGAGTATGCGACTTTCCTAGGATTAACATTTGATAAATACCTTAAATGGCATATTCATATTGATAATTTAATTAAAAGAACAGAAAAAGACATAAATCTAATACGTTCAGTAAAGGGACAAAAATGGGGAACAGATAAAAAGTCGCTGTATAACACCTATCAAAGTTTAATAAAATCAAAACTAAACTACGGGTCAATGGTATATAATTCGGCTAGTGACAGTGTTCTTGAAAAACTACAGAAGCTTCAGAACAAAGCTCTTCGGGTAATATTGAGTTGTCCAAAATATACGCCAGTTATTCCTTTGATAGCGGAATCTGGCGAATTACCATTGTACTTGCAAAGAGAATTAAATATGTTAAAATACTGGACAAGATCAATTGGCCACGGTACGGATCTACCAATCAACGAAAAAATTAAAGAGGATCCTGTTTTCACTCTAAACCCCAAAAAAGTGAAATCGGTGAAAGATCCATATTCACAACAAATCCAAATCTTAACGTCAAAATATAAGCTAAGCAATTCAAACATAGTACCACCCTGTCATGAGGAGACGTTTCACTTTAAAGAACCAAAAATTGACTTAGAACTCTCTAATCTGATATCAAAAAAAGATGACCCAGTTGATAACTTACGGAAAGCCGAGGTGTTCCTAAATAAGTATAGGGATTCTGTGAAAATATATACAGATGGGAGTAAGGACCCTGAGAAAGAGTGTGCTGGAGCTGGAATAGTCGTATTTGATCTAAATGACTCTATTCTGTTGAATAAAGGAATCAAGTGAGATCACAGAGTATCAATATACACTTGCGAAATAATTGCTATTGACCATGTCCTCACATGGCTTAATAGAAGGGATAAATCACTCTACAAAAATTCAAATATTACAATTTTCACAGATTCTCTTAGTGCCTTACAATCGTTGAAATCTGGGAAATCTCGCACACGACCAGAAATCCTACACAATATTTTAAAGTCCACCAAATCACTTCAAAATAAAAATCTACAGGTATCATTTGGATGGATACCAAGCCATGTAGGCATAATTGGTAATGAAATCGCAGATCAAACCGCTAAAGCAGGGTCAAAATCAGGCGAAATCCTTAATATCAAATTAAGTATAAAAGAAATGTACCATATAGTAGAACAGAAAGTCAAGCAGACATTTAAAGAGAGCATTCTAAAGACATTACAATTAAAATTCCAGTACTTTTCTAACCCTACATCTGTAACTGTATATAGTAACATTAAACAACTAGATACTGTATACACAAAGTTAAGGTTACGGGTTAGTAGGTTGGGAGGAGAAACTTTCCCAAAATCAAACTGTGCACATTGTGGGCTTTTAGAGACGTTTGAGCACGTCTTTTTTGACTGTCCAATTCATAAAGATCATAGAACAATTCTTCAAAACGATCTTTTAAAATTAGATATACCAATAATAGACAGAAGAACTCTACTATTTCCGGACAGAAAGGTAGCAGATGAAACCAGAAAGGCCATGCTTAATTATCTAGTAAGCACAAAATTAGTCAATAAACTGTAAAGAGGCAACACATGTGCTGCTAAACTAGGGGAAAATGATTGATAAAAGAGAATATAGTAAAATTTATAATAATTATTAAACAAAAAAAAGAAAAAAAAAAATATATATATATAACTCAAAAAAAAAAAAAAAAAAAAAAAAAAAAATATATTAACATCTAATGAATGGAAAGTAATTAATGTAAAATTCAACCCAGCAGTAAAGCAACAGTTAATTCTGATTGCGGCAAACAGTGTAGTTTGGACTGCTAAAAAAAAAAAAAAAAAATATAGAACAAACAAACAAACAAAAAATAAATAGATAAATGAATAAATGAAATATATTAAAAAAAAACAACAACAAAAAAAAAAAAAAACTAAGGAGGTGGGATGATAGGACTAGGTGTACATAAATGTAGATAAAGGGAAAAACAACAACAACAACAACAACAAAAAGGGTGGTGGGATCGGAGAAGTAGGTGTATATAAATGTATATGTTTACATTGTCACTCTTGTGAAGATTTGCAGAAGGTTTGCTCATGTACATAATAATATCGCTTGAAAAAGGTTGGAATCCTTAAACAGCAAAAGTATGCCAGCTACTTCAAAGAAGTAATCTATGCGGGTCACTGTGATAGCCTCCTATACATGTATAGACAATTAAGTCAATCGTCAATTGATAGTTGGGTCTGTCTTCAACTATCAAAACACACTAATCAATATTCATTATGAGCACCTTTTTTTTTTCGCGAAATTGCTATTGGTGCACATAATCTTTGAAACCAAATTTTAAAGTTTTGATCCTGATTCTCGGGAGAATAAATGTAACTCCCATTGGGAAAAAAAAAAAAAATAGTAAATCAACCCTTTTCGATTGTCTAAAAAACATTTTAACGGGATGATGGGTTGCATCCTGGGGTCCATACCAAATATGCCTAGAGCACGGAGGGACCTTATAAACCTACAAATAAATCAAAAATCAAATCAGAAGGTGCTACATAAACTGTAGAGCTGCAGTAACAACGTCGGAAAGCTAAAAATATACTCAAGTTTTTTTTTTTTTTAGAAAGCCAGTAAGGCTCATAACGTAAGAAGACGATTGTCGATTAACCCGTATCCTTCTGAATGGAAGAAATGAAACTTTCAGTCCGATAGAAAGATTCCAAAAAAGAGTGGGTTTTTTTTTTTTTGTTTCAAAAGTATTTTTGGATGAAAGATATCTCCTTATCGGAGAGTGTAGATCAAAGACCAGACTGCACGTTTTGTGCAGTCTGATCTTGATCTACGCTGTCCGCAAAAGGTCAGTGAGTCGCGATAAGCAGCGTAAGGGTTAATACGGGCACCGCCATGTTAAAGATCATGTGATTGCCTATTCAACATGGAAACCTCCGTGACACTGACGAGGTTAGATGTAGTTACGGAATCAGCTGAGTTGTGACCAGTGAGTACACCAGCCTGAATAGCTCACCTTGTAGAGCAGTACACTTGTGAATCTCAGATTTCTGGCCACTTGAGGGTGTGCGTTCGAGTCCCAATGCTGGCCAACTCTAATTGCGAAACAGGGTTACGGGAGATCAATCCTTTCTTACAGCATAGCTTCTTCCCGTATAAAATCAATACCTGACTAAAGCGTCAGCGAGAATTCTCTTTAGGTCAGGGGTTAGTGTATTTGTCTTTTAAGCCTCAATTAACGAGGATATTTGCCTCACGGTTACGAGTCCCAGCCGAGGCGGTTTGTATTTGAGCTATGCATTTGTTGCGAACTTGTTGCGAGGATTCATTCCTCTCATACCTCATTTGAACATCTGAGTGGTCAAGATCAGACTCGATGTTTACGTGTATTTAGCCCCTTCGGCTATCAAAAACCTCATCAATCTACAGTATATCTTTAGTGTAAAACGACTAATTGATGGCTTGCAGCACTGGAGGTAGCCTGGTAGTTAGATAAAAGGTTCAAGATACTATACAAAACTAAATTTGTGAATGATATATGGTTTTCATTTGGTGAACAAGCAGAAAAAGTGGTAAACAAAAGTACACCTAGCTATTCATCAGTTTACTTACAATTATCATTTCTCATGTATTCTTTTTGCAAATATTTACTATATCTATTGAGAAAGAGTAGTAAGCGGTATCTAGATCATAAAGGGAGGTAATCAGTTGACAGCGCTCTCCCTCGTATTCGAGTGGTCAACTTTCGTAAAGCACGAAAATTAATACTAACTTCGCATACCTACCTACAAGGTGCCCGTTTTGTGTTGCACAAACACTACGACGAGTTGAACACGCAAGGTTTGTACTTCACGAAAGTTTACGAAACCGTGAAATTCACAAGTCGAATGCAAAAAAGTGTCACGCGAAAACCCGTAATTAACGGTGATATACAGCTATTGTTTAAATCTTGACCGAGTGACATAATTTTCGACTTGTCCAAATTCAAAGCATATGCAGACAGCAAATTAACGTGTCTCAACAATTCGAATTTGTTTTTGGAAAAGGAGAAAACATTGCGGGAAAAGGAGAAAATGCTGGTTACCAGCATTTTCTCCTTTTCCCACAATGTTTTCAAAGGCCTTCTTTCTCAGTGTCGTTAAAGATTGGGATTGTGTGGTAAAGGATTAACTCCCTACCAGACGACATTATATTAGACCCGTCGAAATGGCAAACATTTGCAGATGACAAAGAAACCGTAGGACTAATCCCAGAAAGGATCAAAACCAATCTCCGAGCAGAGTTGTCGTTCGTTACCCCACATACATCTCTGCGATAGGCTAAATGACAAGAATCTTGTCAAACCGAGGAAAACATGTTTTGTTACTGTTTAACTGTTTCATGTGTAACATGATAAAGTAGACAAAGCAAATATGATTCCAGATGCATTATAGGTGCATTTAAATTGATGAATTTACCTGTATACAATGGAACTATATTTTCGAGTTTCTTCACTGATCAGATTCCTACGCCAATTGTAAACCGAATGGCTGCGCCCACGAATGAAGACAAGTTAAACAAAATTATACAGTCCTGTGACAGTTTCGACAAACCGATGGATCTAAGTTTGTAACATCAAAGAAGAGATTGTCGTCCTTTAAAACACATTTTAGCTTTTCAGAAAACCCCTCTTTTCCACATTTTCTCCCACTAAGTTTGATTGGCCGTATGCTGTTTGAACAGCAAACAAAACAATCGATACATCTTTCTTTCACCGGCGTTTGTGTCGCCATTTGGGGTTATGGTCATGTGACGGAAAATCTCGCGAGAGGACGGACTACTTTCTGAGCCCACTACAGAGATGAATGTGAATGAACCGGAGTGCAAGAGAGTGGATCAAAACATGTTTTATACATATACAGACCTGTGGCTTTCGTAGGTACATCATTGGAGAGGTCATCAGACCTCTCCAACAGTGGTGAGTTTAAAAGACAGACTGCCTCAGAAATTGCTGTATGAATCCATGTTTTTTACGAAATTGTTCTGATATACAGTCTGTTTCGTCATGGTTTCATAAATAAACCGAAATCAAAAACCTGAAATAGGAAATGAACGTGAATTGTTTTTAACTGACGATTCAAAAAAGTGTGCTATATTGGTTTGATTGCAAATGATCTCTGCAATAGTACAGTAATGTTTCATTAAACAAATAAAGCTAAGCAGAAAAAAAAAAAAATGAATTTCGTTAAAAAGAGAACACCGCGGGAAAAGATCACGCGACTTGAAAATGCGGGAAGAAGGTGACGTATCTGCCATTTAACATGAGAGGTTTCAACGCAGCGGTATAATCATTTATGCCTTACTTGTTTGTTTACATATACCAATATAATATATTGAAATTAAAAGCCAGTAAACTATTTTAAAACATTGATGCTGACCTCTCCTGGCTTCTGTTTTCAAAGAAGCCAACTTGTTTTTGACAACGTAACGTCCGAAATAGCCTGGGTCCGTTCATTTTTCCTTTTCTATCGTTATAACGTTACGTTGTCAAAAATGTTGCTTGGGGGACATTTGAAATGTGTTTGGAGAGGAATAGCAAAAAAAGTGCATTGCTCATGATGCTATTTTATGCACCTTTTTGTGAAGGGCACTGGACATTTATTTGACACATAAAAAAAAAACTGCTAGGCTCCCGCTTCGTCAGAGAATTAGCAGCAGCCAGTCGAAGATAATGATTTTTACTCTATTTTCAATTAGCCAACAAGTTACCAGTGTAACACCCCTTATCAGCACTCGTTCCAACTCGGTCGATTCCGTACCTGTATCTAAACTTGTCCATATAATGAAGGCTTCCATTTTGAACTAACAATCATATGATCTTAAACATGGCGGCGCCCCTGTAAAACGCTTAGCAACGACATGAACATCCACAGTGAAGTTATTTATATCTATCGATCTGTCGATGAAAGCTCCCAACGGAATTGATAAACTACGCTACAAATTGAATGTACAAACTGTGTACCGACTGAAATATTCTTAGAAAGATGACGATAGAAAATTGAGTCACGTTTTCTTTTTCAAGAGCAGCCTTACAGTTTCAATCACGGTGAAAGGGTGTGCTTCAAGAGACGTGCGAAATGTACCGCGTAGGTGCATATCAAGCTACGTGATACAGCCGAGGGATTTGATCACCGGATCACCCGAGGTATGCCGAATGACCTTATCAGGACCAGGATAGTACTGGAGAGGAATCAGGGGAAATAACTGAAGTATAGCCCTCAGTTATAAACACTCCATATTATTTTTTTGTTTTCATACTATATTTTTAATACATCGCTATTTAGTATGTTTTCTGATTTCTTTAGATTGTGCGACTAGTGATGTTACATGTGACGTCATGCTGTCAAGCAATCGTCATCATACAGCTCACTAGGCGTATAAATATTATAATCCTGGCTAGGCCTATGCAACTGTGTATCGGTCTAAAATACTGTTCAGCCATTTTACGAGTTAATTCAGATAAAAGGGTAACTGTAATACTTAAAAAAAAAACAAGAAATTTCATGTTTCAAAAGGTATCCAGGCGTGCATTTAGACTTCTTTTATTCATCCTTGCAAGCAATGAAAGAGTACATATGCATATATATATGTGTGTGCCGTGCTCTGTGAAAGGGGGCATAATGCATCTGCAAGAAATATCCACCCATGTCAGCCTGCGCAGTCCGCACAGGCTGGCCTGGACCGAAATAATTTGCTATAAGTCAATTTTCTGCAGCTCTGAAGACCATTTTACCTCATGTTTAAGCCGATTGTCCGACAAAATAGATGTTATGAATCCATCATAATATGTGATGACTTGCTTGGTATCATGCATCACGGAGATGTATTAAACCTCCTTTTGCCAAAGCATGCTCTGTTGAAAAGGGGACTTAAGGCATCTGCGGAAAGTATCGACCCAGGTCAGCCTGCGCAGTCCGCGCAGGCTTACCTGGACCGAAACTTTTCGCTATTGGTCAATTTTCTGCATTTCAAAGGACCACTGTACCTCATGATTCAGTCGGTTGTTTTACAAAACGGATTTATGTAAAAAAGGATGTATAATACTGTGATGACTGTATTATGCATCACAGAAATGCATTAAACCCCCTTTTGCCAGAAAATGGCTCATATAATTATACATTATTTTTTCAGAGTTAGTTCTAGTCAGTTTTAACCTCCCCAAGCATGAAACCGCTCATTCCTCCGAGGATCCACTGACGTTGCTCTGCTCAAGCTGTGAGCTGCATCTAACAGGTACCGGAAAGCATCATTTCGTTTATGGAAAACCCTGTTGTCGAAGAAATGCTGCGAACGTTTTGGAGTTGTTGTATCGAACTTGTGACTATCGGGTAACATGTGGCTTTCATCTCTCCTGTTGTGCCCGTACACAGGTAACGCGTCATCATCGGCTTCACTCTCCGAGTTGAGCCTGCTGTCTTCAAGCTTGTCAAGTCTTTGAATGACGTCAATTAGTTTGAAAATGTTTATTTCACGCTCTTTTATTTTTGATTGGTCAATGTCCTCCAATGAAAAGCTGTCATAAGTGCATACCACGTGGGATGCGCAATAGAATGTGATGACAATACATATGAAAAGCGCTTTGGAAACGTCGTTGTTTTGAGTCATACCGTATTATCCGATTTGTATGGTTCTTGTCTGCCGTGGAAATGGTCTGCAAATATAGATAAAAGAAATCATTTCTGATTCCATTTTGTATCGGGCTTGATATTGAATAAGGAATGTCAAGATAATTATTTTTTTCCACGGTTATGTTGACACTACCAAGTTTCTTTTTACTTCATTTTATAATGGTCTTTTGGGGCGTTTAGTGCTTTAGCGCCAAGCTTCCGTAGCTCAGTCGGTAGCGTACAGGACTTGAGAACAGGAGGTCGCTGGTTCGATTCCCGGCTGGGCCAATTTCTTTCCGAGGATTGATGATAGTCATCTCGACAGGATTCATTCCTCTCTCAACGCTGACCAATGTTTGGACGATGGTTATGTGGGAAAGCAGCCAGTGGCTTGGAAAGAATATTGTGCGGAGTACTGGTAAATGAACTTCCAGGAAAGCATGGATAGGTGCACTGGCCGCCGTGATATAACTGAAATAATGTTGAAAACGGCGTTAAACACAATCAATCAATTAGTGCTTTAGCCCGTAACCCTTAAGCTGCTAAGCGCGACTCACTGACCTTTTGCAGACAGTGTATATCAAAATCTGCACAGAACGTGCAGTCTGATCTTTGATATACACTGTCTGATACGATGTTTTCTTTCAGGTGAAATCGAATATGAAATAGCAATGTTTGTTTTTCTACTATTCCTTGGAAATTCTTGTTTCATTTATTTAGTACTTTAAAGGTTAATCTTTACCAAACGACAAAATTTGGACCGCTCCATGTCAAAAGCATTTGCAGACGACAAATTCAGTCTCATTCAAAACCCTTTGAAAGGGTAGAAAACATTGTGGGAAAAGGAGAAAATATTGGCTACCAGCATTTTCTCCTTTTCCAAGAATGTTTTCAAAAGGCCTTCTTTCTCAGGGTCGCTAAAACTCGGGATTGGGTAGTAAATAGTTAACTCGTTACCAAATGACAAAATTTTAGTTTTTTTTTTCTAGATTGAAAGAATTTGCAGACGAAATAATTAATGTGACTGAACTGATAAGATCTGTCTTGAAAAGGTAGAGAACATTGTGTGAAAAGAATCAAATGCAGGTTACCAACATTTTTTTTTCCTTTTTCCCAAAATGCTCTCAGAAGTCCTCTTCCTCAGGGTCGTTAGCAAAAGAAATTGTTGCGTTAAGAATTTTTGCCTTTTCCTACAATATTTTCAAAAACCACGAAAAAATCATCTCCTCTTACCTTTCAGTATAGATCCAAGATCAGACTGCAGATTCTGTGCAGTCTTTTCTGAATCTACACTGTCAGCAAAAACGAACAGAATCACGTTCACATGGGACTGCTTTCAACAGTTCATATTCCATGAGATTCACATACAAATGAGCCATGCTCTGACAAAAGGGGGCTTAATGCATCTCCGTGATGCATTATACCAAGCAAGTCATCACATAATTATGGATCCGTAACAGCTACTGTTTTTTTTAGCAACGGACTTAGTCATGAGGTAATCTGGCCCTTTGACATACAGAAAATTGACCAACAGCGAGAAGTTTCGGACCAGGTCAGCCTGCGCGGACAGCGCAGGCTGACCTGGGTCGTTACTTTTCGCAGATGCATTAAGCCCTCTTTTCACAGAGCATGGTTCAAACTTTTCTTGATCACTTAAACCCAATTTCAGTATGCTCTTTTAGTTAAGCGTAAAGAATCTATATGGGCAGCGAAATTTTCGTTAACTGTATTTTTGGTCTTTTCTTAATGATTTTGGTCATTTATGTATTTGGAGGTCGGATCCCTATAAACTTAGAAACGGAACCGAAACGAAACGGAACGAAACGAAACGGAACCAACCCTAACGAAACGGAACGAAACGGAACCAGACCAAACGAAACGAAACGAAATAGAACGAAACAGAACGAGATAGAACGAAATCTAGCAATATTCCACTTTTTTTTTTTTCAGTTTATCATATTTCTTTTGTATCATTCTTCCTTGGATTATCCCACATTTTATGTGGAGAGCACACAGAAACACGTGATTTGCCGGTTTGAAAATCTAGTCAGAATCAGAATTAGTTAATCTAAACGACAATCCGTTACCAGGGTCTGTGTTTGGGAAAGTTGCAAACTCCAACATATTTGATGCAAGATTTTGGACGGAAATGGGATTATATTTTCTTTCTATTCTGTTCTTCTTTCATTTTGGTACCGAGCCCCTGTAGCTCAGTTGGTAACGTATAGGACTTGAGAACAAGGCTCGCTGGTTCGATGCTCGGCTAATTTCTTTCCAAGGATTGATGACAGTCATTGCGACAAGATTCATTCCACTGTCACAGTGACCATTTTTTCGACGATGTTTATGTGGGTAAGCAGCCAGTGGCTTCTAAAGAATATTGTGCGTATTGCTGTCAAAAGAAACTCCAGGAAAGCATAAATAGGTGCACCGGCCACTGCGATATATCTGAAATAATGTTGAAAACGGCCTTAAACATCATCCAATTAATCAGTTTCATTTTGATATTATATCACACAGATAGCCGTCATATTTCGCACGAACACCATATTATGCCGTGAATACCTTTGAGGATTTTAGTCGATTCCCTTCAAGATGTGCTGAGCCCCGTAGCTCAGTCGGTAGCGTACAGGACTTGAGAACAGGAGGTCCCTGGCTCAATCCCAGGTTCGGCCAATTTCTTTCCGAGGATTGATGATAGTCATTGCGACAGGATTCATTCTTCTCTCACCGCTGACCACTGTTTCGACAATGGCCATGTGGGAAAGCTGCCAGTGGCTTGGAAAGAAAATTGTGCGGAGTACTGGTAAAAGTAACTACAGGAAAGCATGGATAGGTGCACTGGCCGCCGCGATATAACTGAAGTAATGTTGAAAACGGCGTTAAACACCATACAATCAATCAATTAATCAACCCTTCAAGATGCTTTCCGTCGATCCTTGCCAGTATATGGAGTCCCCATAGATTTTTCTTTTTCATTTGTACATTTTCCCCATAATGATAAATCAATGTAATGAACGTCTCGGCAGAACCTGTAAGATAAAAAGATGGATTCAGGCCTGAAAAGAGAAAATTGGTAGGGCTGTTCGTTAGAACCGCTTTAAAGGTGAATGGCTACACTGGCAGAGGGAGATAAATTCAGTCTAGAAGAAATCATCTTCAGTTTCAAAGGCATAACTTTGTTACAAATAAATGTACAGCATGTATACAAATGAATTCGAACATTCGCACAGGATCTGACGGTAAGCAGTAGCTTATCTTAAAGTCATCTGAAAATGTTAACCCTTACCCTGCTAAATCCTTGAAAATGACACTTTCAAGCATATATTAAAAACCCAAATTTTGCTATAAATTTCAAAGGTATTTTAGGGGGAAAAGTATCTCCTTATCGGACAGTGTAGATCCAAGATCAGACTGCACGTTCTGTGCAGTCTGATCTTCATCTACACTGTCTGCAACAGGTCCGTGAGTCGCGCTTAGCAGCCCAAGGGTTAAGTAGGTTGCAACACCGCCGTCGTGCGGGTAAGAAATCTTACCGCACGACATACAGCGGATATGGGTAATAATTATTATTCGCACGACAACAGTCAGGTTATTGTTTTCTATGAGAGAAAAATATGACACTGTATTGATTATTATGAAAATATCGAGAAAAAGATTCACTCTTCTTATGCTAAATTGCTGTCTATGTGAAAATTATATGAGTTAAAGGCCCACTAGCGGCCAAAAACACAATGCTGGTGTTAATATACATTTGAATTTAAATCATACCAATTCAAAAGTATGGAAAATATTGTGAGGATGACAGTCTGTTATTGTATGGTAAGTCCAGTTGTTAGTCACTGACAGAAAAATGAATTTTAAAATCAGGAAAAAAGTAAGCAAAAGATGGAGTAACCTGGCAACTTTTAACCTGGTTTTGAAATTAGCTTCTCTGCCGGCGACTAACACCTTGACCGACTGTACAATATCAGATTGTCATTTTCACAATAATTTCCATACTTTTAAATGATACGATTTAAATCTAAATGTATTTCAATACCCGCTTTGTTTACTTTTGGCAGCTATTGTTACTTTAAGAAAATCGGGAACTGACTGAACTAGAACCCAAACCCTTTTCCCCCAACATCGAAGGAACTCACAATGTTAACGTTTTAAAAAATGATAATACATGTTATAATTAAGGATAAACACCGTTATCAAACGGAGACCGCGAATGTCGCAGCTGCTCCAGGACCAACGATTTTTGTATATACTAAAACCGAAAAAAGAAACTTACGTAAAGTATGTGCAGAGTTTCAAGGTTACCTTTGAGACGTACATAAATATTATATACGTTATGTATACACGTGTGGAAATATTCAAAACCGTTCATAGTTCGCAAAATTGGGCAGATAATTCCTAGCTGAAAGACCTGGTGGCTATTTAAGGCAAAGTTCGAGTTTCGGTGGATGTAAGGGATAGACATATCCAGTCCACGTCCTGATCAGAAATATCGATGCCGAGACTTGGAGAAAATTTACCAGAAAGAGTCATAGGTATGCTGGAGGCTGGGCTACCTACTACAGAGGTTGCAGTTCATGTTGGTGCATTCGCACAAGCAGTCAGCAGCCATCTGCAGCGATTTGCGCAAACCTGACGTGCAAAAGACTTACACGTAGCGGCAGACGGCGCGTTACGACTCGAGCCTAAGACCAGTATATCGTTAATCAGTACCTACGAGACCTACGAGCAACAGTTACAGCTGTTATCCCCGGGATTGTTTAGCTGATAACGGTTTGCTCAGATGTCGCCCGCACGTTCTGACGCGCCGCCATCGCAATTATAGAGAGCAATTGGCCTTGGGACACATAAACTGGACAAGACAGCATTGACGGACAATTATTATTTTTTTCTGACGAGTCGAAGTTTGTATTGTCTCGAGCTAATGGCCGTGTATCATTGTTCCGATGCAGGAATGAACGTTATGCTGACTGTTGCAAATTGCAACGCGATCGTTTTGGGGGCTGGGGTCAGTTATGGCGCGGGCGGTATTACTTACGGGTATTGTGCCCATCTCGTCGTTATTGGATGAAATTTAAATGCCCCCTGAAAATAAGGAAAATAATCTAGGCCCCCATATTGTCCCTCTGCTTTGACTGAGCAGCGACGTAATTGCTTCACTGACAGTTGCCCTATAATTGAAGAACATTTTAATGATGATTTATTTCCATAACAAAGTGAACAATAATACAGATTCATTGCAATAACCTGATCTTCGTGTGTACAGCTGCTATCAAATTTTAATATTTACCTATTTGCATTATTTGCAATCAAGGCGAAGATGATTTAAAAAAAAAGAAACTAATTTAGGTTTTACTTCTGCTTCATTTTGTTCTATTTCGTTCTGTTTCGTTTCGTTTCGTTGGGTCTGGTTCCGTTTCGTTCCGTTTCGTTGGGGTTGGTTCCGTTTCGTTTTGTTTCGTTCCGTTTCGTTTCGTTCCGTTTCGTTTCGGTTCCGTTTCTAAGTTTATAGGGACCCTTTGGAGGTCTGAGGTTTTAGTTGTGCGTCCAGAAAGGAAATCTCGCTGGAACTGATTAATTGATTTAGTTTCTTTATCGTCGACACCGGTAGCCCACATGGACGGCGGCCCCATGGGGTTTGAACATTATGATACGAGGAATAGTTCAAGATGAAGGACGAAACCCATCTTCAGTTGCCCGGCCGGGTAGCTCAGTGGTTAGCGTATCTGACTCGTGACCTGGTGGTTGCGAGTTCGATACCCGCTTAGGGCAAACTTTCTTTCCAGCGATTTCTCGCCTCTCATCTCTGTTACATGTGAGAAAAGTAATCAGTGACTTTGAAAGAAAATTGTGTCGGAACTGGTGTGAGAAAGCCAGGAAACACATGCGTAGGTACACTGACATCCTTGATATGACCTAAGCTGTTAAAAACGGCGTTAAACTCTAATACAGTCATTCAATCAACCATCCACGATTATGCCTGTTTCTTTAACGTGCTCGGTGTACAGCACTGTCACGTAGGACCTCAGATTAACGTCTCATCCGAAAGACTATTAGACATTATCAAAGTTGGCCAGCCGTGGGAATCGAACCCACTCCCACAAGATTGCCGAGATTTGTCGCCCACAAGTCTCACGCCCTATCACTTGAGGTGTGCCGGCTGATTTTCACGCTGGAATGCATTTTCAAGTTAACCCTTGCGCAAAGATAACACCCCCGTAGTACGAGACACCAATTTAAAAAAAATAAACAGAATTATGCAGGAAAATCCATCAATTAAAATAATGGACACATCAGTTTTCGTATGAAGTTTTGCTAGAGACCCCACAGTCAAGATTATTCAACTTTGCGAAATCTCAATTCATTTGGTATTTGATTTATATGACAACCCATTGTGTGCCTGATTCCACAATTTCAAAACCGTATGATACTTAAATGGAACCGTATGGAATGCAATAATAACCCTGAAGCTGCTATGCGCGACTCACTGACCGTTTGCGGACAGTGTAGATCCAAGATCAGACTGCACAGAACGTGCAGTCTGATCTTGGATCTACATTGTCCGATAAAGAGATACATTTCTCCAAAAATGAGTTTGAAATAACATTATTCGGGTTTTTTACTAGCAGCTTGAAAGTTTTATTTAACTTATTTGGCAAGATCAGGATTAACCTGCAGCGACGTGTAGCTCTATGTTGATTTAGAAAATTAAGTCTGAAAGCCAGGTCTCTCATGTGGAATACAGACAGCTTTCTCCGTCCTTTCGCTCGCTTTTTCCAAGCATCATCCAAACGAACATATAAAAAAAATGTGAGTAAAATTTTGTTTAACTCTTAAATACAAGACGACACAATTTTAAAGTTGTCCAAATTGAAGGCGTGTGCAGACGACGAATTCAGTATGGCTGAAATTATTGGATTTGTTTAGAAAAGTAAGAGAAAATTGAGAGAACCTGAGAAAACGCTTTCTGCCACTGAACTGATACAGGTGGTTACTGTTCTATATTCTGCGAAATATTATGACTGCAAACTTTCCTCAAATTGCAAAACCAAGCTTTGTAAGAGCCACTTTTGTAATAAAACGGATATTTGTATCCTTCATTATTCACCCAAACAGTTTAAAACAGTTTAAAATGGATATATTTGTGTAATTTTAACCGATTTTTTTTCTATTTTCAAATACATTTTTTCCACCTTCCCGAAAAGATATCGGTTAATATTACACAAATATATCCATTTTAAACTGTTTGGGTCAATATTGAAGGAACGCAGTGAGATTGAAATTTTATTACAAATATCCGTTTTATTATAAAAGTGGTTCTAACAAAGCTTCAGTTGGTGATGACTAAAAGCGCACACTGAAATTAGGGTTAAGTGATCAAGAAAGGCTTGAATCTAAATCTGACAGAATAAATTTTTGCAACACCAAAGCTTCCATTGGTGATGTTTAACTGTCCTTTATATCGTTTGACCTATGTTACATTTCAGAACAGCGCATCCCCGGATTCTTTCAAGCAGTTTGAAAAAGAATGATACTCCGTAAACAAAATTTAAGCTTTGTTCTACTGTGGAAGTTTTCAAGCAGGCAACAAATACAGGGTGTTTCATTATATTTGTCCTCGTTCTAAACATTTATATTGTCTACACATGTGTTCTAAATGCAAAAAGCATGTTGCAAATGCTAAACATTATTGCATTTACCAAGATATATGTATGGCTATTATAACATTTATAAGGCTACGAAATGATTATCAAAGCGCAAAGATGGCGAATTGTCGAGATGTGTCAAACCAATGGCGCCAACTTTGCTACCTTTACATTATTATCAGAAGTTTGGTGAGAAAGCTTCGTCTAGCTAATGGTGTCAGGCCTTCGGAGCTAACAGTCGAAAAGACCTCGTCTGGTGAGACATACACTGGTTCGAGCCCTGGGCCGGTATTCACCAAGCATTCTTAAGAACATAGTCTTGTTCTCCAAGATTTTCTACATTTGAAGGTAACACATCTTCTGATTGGCTAAACCAAATGGTTTAGCCAATTAGAAGTCGTATTATTTTCAAATTTGGAAAATTCTGGAGAATAAGCCGAAGAATAGTTGGTGAATACGGACCCTGGACCTGTATTCATCAACCTGTTTTTAATTTCATTATGTCTAATTCTCGCGATTTTTTTTTTTTTTTTTTTTTTTAATTTCAATGTAACATATTTTCTGATTGGCCAAATCCGAATGAGCAATGCTCTGGGAAAAGGGGGCTTCATGCATCTGGGGGAAAAAAAAAAAAAAAAAAAAGTCTCGACCCAAAACTTTTTGCTAGATCAATTTGTCAATTTTCTGCATGTCAAAGAGCCAGTCTATCTCATGATTCAGTCGGTTGTTTGACAAAATGAGTTTTATAGATCCATGCTTATATGATGACATGCTTGTAACACGGAGATTTATTAAGCCCCCTTTTTCCATAGCATGGCTCAAATGGTTTGGCCAGTCAGAAGTTGTGTTACTCTCTAAATCTAGAATGATGCTAAATATACATTATGGAATGGTTGGAGAATACGGGCCATGACTTGCTAGTATCATACCGTCTCTGCCCTGGATGTCATACGTTTTACAGATGGATTTTCACTGAAATTTAAACACCTTTTGGTACATAACGATTTAATCAAGATCTTTAGGCCCGATTGCATAACAGAAGCCTAATTTAGGCCAGGTTAAGCCTGACACTGGGGTACGTAGCCTCGAGTTTAAATCCGGTTTGCATGATAGATGTTAAACTCGAGGCTTGCTAGCCCAAGACTACCTACCCCAGTGTTAACTAACCTCGAGGTTTAGATAACTTAGCATTGAGGTAATAAAACCCACAGGACAATATCCTGATTGGCACCGATAGTTGTCATGTCAACATCTCATCTGAATTTGACACTGGAAAGAGGCAGCTTTTGATAAAATTGTAGGCTAATGTGAAATTGCTCCTAACAAGGTATTTCATCTTGTCCCACAATGTTTTCTACATTATTGGTATTTTAAATCCTCATTTAAACCTTTTTTAATTAGCTTTTTATGCGCCTGGAATGAGTGATCGGGGGTTCGTTGTTTTACTCTGTCTGTTTGTTCTTGCATCTGTCTGCAAGACTTAAGATTGCACATTACATGTATCTCCAAAGTACTAGAATTACAATTCTCATATTTGGCATGCAAGTAGCTTACATGAATACAACAAGTTAATGGGATTGTGATCAAGGTCTAGGTCACTGTGTCTAAAAAAAGCGCTGCAGCAGCAAATATTTTCAGAAACAGCATGTTAGCTGTTTTCGATTGAATGCTGTTTTTTCACCGCTTTTAACATTATTTCAATCATATCACGGCGACAGCTTACATATTCATGTACTTTCTGGATTTCACCAGAACTAGGCTAGGGCTCTGAGGTGTCTTAAGCAAGGACAGGTTGTTTTCGAAGAAAACGTTGAGGTATTGTCGTAGCTCTTTCGTCGTCCTCGTCGCGCAAAATGTTTGATAACACTTTGTAATATCTGTTATTACTGAAGATGTTTACTTCAAACTTGATTGTATGGTGTTTAACGCTGTTTTCAACATTATTTCAGTATGTCGCGGTGGCCAGTGGACCTATCCATGCTTTCCCAAGTTTCTTTTACGTAGAATCTGCGCAATATTCTTTCCAAGCCACTGGCTGCTTTCCCACATAACCATCGTCAAGACAACGGTCAGCGGTGAGAGAGGAATGAATCCTGTCGCAATGACTATCATCAATCCTTGGAAGGAAACTGGCCAAGCCGGGGATAGAACCAGCGACCCCCCTGTTCTCAAGTCCTGCACGCTACCGACTGAGCTACCGGAGCTCGGCCTTTCAAACTTGGACAAGTTGTCAACTATCATCCGAGTAAGCAATATAAGAGCATGTAACCATCAAAGTATTTTTGGCACAGTTATGCCCCTTTTTCAACTTAGAATTTTCACTGAAAATCGAGCAAATGCAGCCCAACATTGGCACCTGCATGCGATGCTCTTTTTTTATTCGGTGCAGTCTAAACATTGTGGATCAGGGAGCGGGTTAGATGTAAGTATACCCTGTATGTTGTACTTTACACACTTCTGTATCCCATTTAAAAAGATTCAATGCTACAATGCTGCGGTAACACATGGTATCTGAATGCATTCCCTTGCCCTCCATGTCTTCAAACAAGCTCATCTTCACTAGAATCTTTGTCATATCACTATCATCATCATCATCATCATTGTCATCATCCAAGTCAATTTATTTCTCTGAATAATAACACTGTGCAGAAGAAACACTGCCACTATGACTGATAGTGATGTTTCAAGTTTTGCTCGCAAGGGAGTGTATTAACAATGGAATTGTCGTTTTAGCACACTGAAAAGATGCTCAATGATTCCACATGTTCTTTTGTGTGATCTGTTGTACTGTTGTTCAGTAGCTGGTGATGGATTCAGAAGAGGGATTAACAAGAATCTAATGCATGTGTAACCATTATCACCAAGCAGCCTTGGAATGGCTTACAAATGACTGGAAATGGCACTGCCAAATTTCATCCCGTACCATTTCCATGAATTCCATTGCTTTATCCTTCGTGAACCCGAATCTTTCGCAGAATTCTACTCTATCATATTCTATCTATATACCTTCTACTTGTAGGTTATTTCTCATCTTATTATAACCAATTTTTTGAAGTATATATACTGCTATTCTGAATGATCACACTAAAATAGTAGCTTAACACCAGCCTTAAACTACCCCCGTAACAGGTTTAATTTTTACTGGGTTCGGGGTGAAGTAAAACTGGAGATTAGATTAAACTAGAATTATGCGATTTGTTGGTTTTAAGTGGTAACACAGGGTTAACTAAACTTATGTTATGCAAACCGCCTCCACTAACCCTGCGTTTAACCTTAAGGTTAGTCTTGAACTTTTGTTATGCAATCGGGCCTTATTATTTGGTATACATATAGCTCCATCTGTTAGACCTCTATTAGACCTCTACCAGGATTCAACTTATTACAGCCCGTGGGTTAAAAATGGACATACGCTACATCTAGGCTTTTACAAAGAAAACTTTGAAAATCTTTTTTTATCACACCTCCCTTGTTCTCAATGTAATGTACCCATCACGAATTTTCTTAACTTCCAGATATTTGAGACAAACATTGTGTGACTCATAATTGACGTGGTTTTATAACTTCTTTCAGAGAAGTGAATCGGGTTTTACTGGCAATTATAGTTCCCCGATACTTTCAAACTTAGAAATGGTCGCCTGTTACTTTTAAAGTTACACACAGTCGACCATTTCTTTCCAAGTTACAAATCGACACCCGTAACTTTTAAAGCCAACAATAGTTCGCCGTTAATTTCAAAGTTACAAATAGTCCCCTCCTGTAACTTTAAAGAATACAAGCAGTCGTCCACTACTTTTAAAATACGGAGTAGCTATTTACAGTTAACTGTAAATAGCCATTTTTAAGTTTTTGGGCTATTAATAGTTAACTGTAAATAGCCAATTCTACATTTTTTTGGCTATTGACAGTTAAGATTTGTACAATTTGGCTTAAATTAACATAATACATGATATTATGTATAGATAATTTTGCTGTCTTACATACATTTATGTGGGTAGCAAGTTTGAACTGTAAATAGCCTCTGCCTTTAAAATATCAAATATTCCATAATTACTTTCTACGTTAAAAAATAGTTCCTCATTAGTTTAAGAATTACAAACAGTCCCCGTTACTTTCAAAGTTAGAATAGTTTCCCATAGGATTTGTTTCTGTATTTTCTTCAGTTTCTCATTAGTTTCAAAGGAAAAAATAGATCATCGTAACTCAAGATTTGCCTCATTTTTTAGGCCACCAAAAACACTCATTTTTTTGAAAAACAAAAACACATAGATTTAGTTACTCGTTAGTTTCAAAAGTTACAAGTTCTTCCTTATTACTTTCAAAGGTTAACAAATCATTATTTCTTTCAAATTTACAAAGAGTGCCTTATTACTTTCATATTAGTTGCAAAAAGTTCCTCTTTACTTTCAGAGTTTAAAATAGTTCCTCGATTCTTTAACCCCTAGGCTGCTAAGTGCGACTTATTGACCTTTTGTAGACAAAGTAGATCAAGATCAGACTGCACAAAACGTGCAGTCTGATATTTGGTCTACACTATCCAATACGGTATTTTCTTTCCGGTGAAATTAACTTTGAAATCTCAGTATACGGGTTTTTACTATTGAGTGCAAATTTTCGTTTCATTTATTTAGCAGCTTAAGGGTAAAAACAGTAAAAAATAGTTCCTCATTACATTCAAAAGCTTATAGTTTCTCATTCAACGTTACAAAAGTGCTTTGTTACTTTCAAAAGTTTTAAAAAGTTCCGAATTCTTTCGAAATTTACCAAAAGCTTCACATTACATTTACCGTTACAAACAGTTCTACGTTACGTTTCAAAGTTTAAAATAGTTCCCCTTTACCTTCACTATTAAAGTAGTTCCTCGTTTCTTTAAATTCTTTAAAACCTACCAAAAAATAGTTCCTCTTACATTCAAAAGCTACAAATAGTCTCTCAATCATTTCAAGGTTACAAGAAGTGCCCTGTTACTTTAAGAAAAATTAAAAAACTTCCAAATTACTTTTGAAAGTTACCGATAGCTCCGCATTACTTCCAAAGTTACAAAAAGATTCTTCGTTTCTTTTCAAAGTTACAAACAGCTTCTCTATCTTACATTCACCGTTAAAACAGTTCTTAGATTCTTTAAAACAGTAAAAAATAGTTCCTTTTTACATTCAAAAGTTACAAATAGTTTCTCATTCAAGTTAGAATAAGTGCCTTGTTATTTTCAAAAGTTTTAAAAAGATCCAAATTACTCTCGAAAGTTACAAACAGCTTCGCATTAGTTTCAGTGTTACAAAAATTCTTCGGTACTTTTCAAAGTTACAAACAGTTCTATTTTACTTTGAAGCAAAGTTACAAACAGTTCCTCATAACTTACGCTTGTGGCGGTCTTGGGAAGACAACAATGCTCTATTCTGCCTAATCCCGTCACTCGATGACAGTCGACTAATAAATCACTATCTCTCCCTCGATTTATTCTTTTCGCGTGAATGCACCCACATTGTTACCCGGAACAGCCAATGGAAATGATAGAATTGTGAGAGACAAAAACTATGACACATGATGTTAGCGCCATGTATTCTTTCTGTGTGGGGGTGTCTACTAACCTTATTGACTTCCAGGTTTACCTTTATAAAGCCTGAGTCAATGTTGACAAAATGTGGCGGTCTGATTTGTTTAACCCTATACAAAACAATCACGTGTTATTTTACGCCCCTGAGAAAGACCCCTTTTGAAAACATTGTGGGACAAAGGAGAAAAAGCTGGTTACCAGCATTTTCTCCTATTTTTCCACAATGTTTTCTACTCTGTCAAAACTTAAACGATTACTTGTGCCACATTAAGTTACTTTCAATTTTGACTTTTTTGTCTGGGGATAAAGATTTAACTCTACAAACATTTTACGTTAAATAAAAGTATCGTTAAAGTATCGCCACATAAAATGTCACTGACCCTTCATAGGTTTTAGCTTTCAGAGTTCCGAAAGACAAAATCGATGATAAAAATTGTAGGCTATATGAACCATGCTCTGGCAATAGGGGTTTGATGCAACTCTGTGATACATAATACCGAGCACGTCACATAAAAACCATCTTGTATAACAACCGAGTCCCGAGTCCGTATTCACCAACCATTCTTAAGAATATTCTTAGTCTTGTTCTCTAAGATTGTCGAAACTTGAAAATAACACAACTTCTGACTGGCTAAACCAAATGGTTTAGCCAATCAGAAGTCGTGTTACTTTCAAATCCAGAAAATTTTGGAAAATAAGACTAAGAATGCTCTTAAGAATGATTGGTGAATATGGACCCTGAGGTAGAATTGTCCTTTGACAAATAGAAAATTTACCAGTACCACAACGGATTGCGCAGGGTGACCTGGATCCATACTTTTGCAGATGCATCAAATCCACAGAGCATTGCTCATATTTTCTTTAAAATTTACACGTTTGGAGACATTTCAGATACTTTGCCAAAGTTCTCTGCAGCCCACTTGATGCTTTGCCTGCATGTTTGTTGTCCTTATCAAAAAAGTTGGTCGCAGACTTAAAATATCATCTCTTGCGTCACAAGAGGTAAAAATTTCCAGATAGAAAGCTCTTTAGAACCACTTAAGTCTTTTGTAATAAACGGCTTTTTGTAATAAAATTTCAACATCGCTTTATTCCTTCAATATTCAAACATAGTGACCAGTCTAGTTCAGAATGGATATATATTTATATGTATGATTTTACCCCAGAAGTAAACACAAACTATCGTAAAAGTTGGAAAAATAAGTTTAACCCTTTACCAGACAACAAAATTTTAGACTTGTCCAAATTGAAAGCATTTGCAGACGACAATTGCAATGTAGCTCAAATGGTGCAATTTTTCTTTGATAGGGTAGAAAACATTGTGGGAAAAGAAGAAAATGCTGATTACCAGCATTTTCTTCTTTTCCCACAATGTCTTCAATAGTCTTCTTTCCCAGGGTCGTTGAAAAGCGGCGTGGTGCGGTAAAGGGTTAAAAGTTTTCTTACAAAAGACAGTTTATTACAAAAGTGGTTCTGACAAAGCACAACTTATCTGCCCCCCCCCCCCCCCCCCCCATCTTTCTTCATTCTTGGTATTGCACATCCATCATCAACATGGTTTTGATCGGAGTTTGGTAAATCTGCTCTTATGAGTTTTTATTACCAAGCAGAGACGATTGTGTTATACGCCGTTTTCAACATTATTTTCGTTTTATCGCGGTGGCCAGTGCACCTAAACATGCCTTCTTATAGTTTCTTTTACCAGTACTTTGCACAATATTCTTCCAAAAGCCACTGACTGCTTTCCCATCGACCATCCTCGAAACACTGATCAGCATGAACCCTGTCGCAATGACCATTATCAATCATCGGAAAGAAATTGGTCAAACAGGGTATTCGAACCAGCGAGCCCCTATGTTCAAGTCCTGTACGCTAGTGACCTCGCTACCGACCTCGGCCCAAGCAGAAACGAGCGTCAGCAAACATTTTTCGAAAACTTGCATTACATATCCGTACCTTATTACATAGTGTAATTTCTTTCGTGGTACTCTTAACTCTTTGCCAAACGACAAAATTGTATACCTAGGCAAGTCCAAATCAAAAGCAACTGCAGAAAACAAAT
Organism: Tridacna gigas; assembly: GCA_945859785.2. NCBI lineage: Eukaryota > Metazoa > Mollusca > Bivalvia > Cardiida > Cardiidae > Tridacna > Tridacna gigas. Next base: position 6,578,493 of record OX244035.2, read on the forward strand.
CAGATATCGCTCAAATGGTGGAAATTGTATTTTGAAGTGTAGAAAGATTGTGAAAAAGGAGAAGTTGGTAGTTATCAGCATTTTCTCCTTTTTCTCAATGTTTTCAAGGCAGCCGAAACTCGACATTGTGTGGTAAGATATTAACCCTTTACCGCACAATGCCGCCTTTTAACGACCCTGGGAAAGAAGCCTTTTGAAAACATTGTGGGAAAAGGAGAAAATGCTGCTGACCAGCATTTTCTCCTTTTCCCACAATGTTTTCTTCCCTATCAAAGAAACATTACACCATTTGAGCCACACTGAAATTGTCGTCTGCAAATGCTTTCAATTTGGATAAGGATAAAATTTTGTCGTCTGGTAAAGAGTTAACTCCTCACCAGACGACCCCGAGTTTCAACGACCTTGACAACGACCTTGAGCATTTGAAAACATCACCTTAACTCCTTACCACACAATCCCAACTTTTAATGACCATGAGGAAAAAGCCATTTGAAAACATTGTTGAAAAAGGGGAAAAAATGCTGATAATCAGCATTATCCTCTTTTCCGACAAAGGTTTCTACCCTTCAACAGAAAGTCTCATCATTTGAGCCCCATTTACATTGTCGTCTGCAATTGCTTTCGGTTTGGATTGATTTAGAATTTGTCGTATGGTACAGGGTTAAATCACCGTGGTTTTAAGAAATTGAATGACCATAGAAGTTAATGTGTAATGAACGCTTTTTATTATTTGGATAAGAGGGTAAACTATGTGAACCATATTCTTTGAAAAGGGGGCTTAATACATCTGCAAAAAGTATTAACCCATATCAGCCTGCACAGTCCACGCAGGCTGACATTGGTGGAAATTTTTTGTTAGCTGTAAGGACCTGTGTACATCCAGATCCTGTCGATTGATAGACAATATGATTTTTTATGGATATATGATTAGGTGAAGACTTGGTTGGTATAATATACATGTCGCGGAGATGCATTAAACCCCATTCCGCCAGAGTAGGGCTGAAGTATATTTGACTTTTGAGGCGAGAAATCAAAGATGAGTACAGAACTTGAACCAAACGAGCAAGCGATCTCGGCGATACACTCTCAATAAATTGCATTATTTTTGCCTTTCCAGTTGAGCGAGAGTGATCGTTTTATTTATTAACTCTTTACCAGACGACAAAAATTTTACATGCGTCCAAATTGAAAGTATCTGCAGACGACAATTTCTATGTTGCTCAAATTATGTAATTTATCTTGGAATACTAGAAAATACTGTGGGAAAATGGATATTTGTTTTTTAACGATGCAATTTTTTTTTAATTAAAAAGCTTTCTTAACCAAGGTCGACATGAGATCGTTTGAAATCGTTTGGTAACGCAAGGAAAAAAGGGGTTACATGCCATCTATCAAGAAAGAAAATGCATATCAAAAACGATTAGAGGATGGAAAAATATTAAAATTTCATCCTCTTTAACACAGGAAGTTAAAGAATTTTAAAAAAAAAAATCATTTTCTGTAATTCCAGAATTTTACTTCGTCTCGAGTCAATACCCTTTTTATAATGAATACAAAATCTTGAACAAATGAATTAACAAAGCTTTCTTTTATAGAAAAGTGCGGGGGCATGAAACAATTAATGTTTGTGGACAATGCCCTTGGAAATACGACAGAGGGTTTTGAACCTCGTTTTGATTTCTCCATGGTTAACACTTTTCGAGACAAATCTCGAATTTTAATATAAAAGGCTTCTGAAAACGTTGTGAGAAAAGGAGAAAATGCTGGTAACCAGCATTGACTCCTTTCCTCACAACGTTTTCTTCCCGTACAAAGACAAATCAAACCATTTGAACCATTATGACTTTGTCGTCTGCAACTGCTTTCAATTTCGACAAGTGTAAAATTTTGTCGTTTGGTAATGGGTTGATTGATCTGATTTAGTGAAGTACTCAGAGTGAAACAATGGCTAAAATGTGAAACTTGAGACTGGCGGTCGATATTCTCTGCCAGACGACAAAATTTCTAGGCTTGTCCAAAATCAAAGCATCTGCAGACGACAAATTAAAAGTGGTTCAAATTATTTGATTCGTCTCTGAAAGGTAAGATAAGATTGCAATAGAAGAAAATACTGGTTACATGTAATTTTTCTCCTCTTTTTTTCTACAATGTTTTTAGAGACCTTTTTCTTCAGGATCGTCAAAATCCGGGATTATTTGGTAAAGGATTGATACTGACATTTTAATAATAGAATTATTATAAAATAATTTTGATATGTAAACATACGTCAATCAAGTTTGAGAAAAAACAAAACGCCGGCATTGCAGAGGGAAAATGTTTTTGTCAGTATTCTTTTATGCTTAATCGAATTATTTGTAAAAAAGGGCTGACTTACAAAACATTCATTTGAAGTCTTAGCCAATTTTTTTGTTCTCTTTCAAGTATGTAAACACTTACGTCGAGAGATAGAGAGAGAGAGACAGACAGACAGACAGACAGTTTGACAGACAGACCGAGAGAGGTATATCGAGAGAGGGGGGGGGGGGGGGAGAGAGGGAGAAAGAGAGAGATCCTGCTTTTTCAAAAAGGTAAAAGGGCCATAAATGCATCTGCAAAAAGTATAGGCATATGTCAGCCTCCGCAGGTAACCAGCATTTTCTCCTATTCCCACAATGTTTTCTACCCTTCCTAAAACGATTTTCAATTTTTGAGTCACATTTACTTTGTCGTCTGCAAATGCTTTCACTTTGGACGAGTCTAAAACGTTGTTGTGTGGTAAAGAGTTAAACCCCATTTTCTCAGAGCATAGCCCGTTTTTTAACATTTCCTATCGCTGGATAGAATTAAGCTAAAAAAAAAAGAACTTGCGTACAAAGAAAAAGAGTAATTAAAAGTCAATGCTTTTTGAATAAATTTTACTGATGTCAATTTAAAACAAAATTATTAATTGCAAGTTTTTTTATTGTGCTATACATAGAAGCAATTTTCGATTCGAATAAAGTTGTATTATCATATGATCCATGCTCTGTGATAAAAGGGCTTAATGGATTTGCGGAAAGTATCGACCCATGTCAGCCTGCGCAGTCCGCGCAGGCTGACATGGGCCGAAACTTTTCGCTATTGGTAAATTTTCTGTGTGTTCAAGGACCAGTGTATCTCATGATTAAGTTTGTTAATAAAAAAAAAAGTTGCTATTATTGATCAATAATTATGTGATGGCTTGCTTGGTATTATGCAATGCGGAGATGCATTTAGCCCCCTTTTGCCAGAGCATGGCTCATATGGTGTAAGGGTTAAAAAAGCACAAGGAATTTGTCCTCATTTAAAACCGGAAACGACAACATCGATTGCTTGGAAGGCCTTCAAAAGATGAAATGCATTTTCTATCTGTCGTAATCTGTGCAGTCTTGCAGCCATCAGGGGGAACACTTTGCATAAAGATACAAGAATGATTATAGTTTCATAAAAAAACGATGAAATGGGTTAAAAAATGTAACTGAAAAGTGCCTGTTCAAACCGAGTATAGATTAACATGTATCTTTAATAGAACGACGTCAAAGAAAATAAAAAATGACGTCATGTGGTACATTTGCTTTAACTTGTGCTGGTTAAGTTCTCTTTCTCAGTTTCGTCTCATTCCATTAAATTTGAGAATCTGTAGTTTTTATAACAATTTTGTTTTTTAAGATAAGGCGTCATTAGCATACGTAGACCTGTATAATAGGAGGTTATTGATTGATTGATTGTGTGGTGTTTAACGCCGTTTTCAACGTTATTTCAGTTATATCACGGTGGCCAGTGCACCTATCCATGCTTTCCTGGAGTTTCTTTTACCGGTACTCCGCACAATATTCTTTCCAAGCCACTGGCTGCTTTCCCACATAACCGTCGTCGAAACAATGGTCAGCGGTGAGAGAGGAATGAATCGTGTCGCGATGACTATCATCAGTCCTCGGAAAGAAATTGGCCAAGCCGGGGATCGAACCAGCGACCTCCAGTTCTCAAGTCCTGTGTGCTACCGAATGAGCTACGGGGGCTTGGCAATAGAGGTTAAAATGGTATCATATATTCTGGTTCACCCTGTACAAAAGTTGCGATAAGCAACAAGAAATTATTCATGTTCTGGCAAAACGGGGCTTAATGCATCTCCGTGATGCATGATACCAAGCAAGTCATCGCATGATCATGGATCCGTAAAGTCCATTTTGTTTAACAACCGACTTAATCATGAGGTAGAATGGTCCTTTGACATTCAAGAAATTCACCTATAACGAAAAGTTTCGGCCCAGGTCAGCCTGCGCTGACTGCGCAGGCTGACCTGGGTCGATACTTGTCGCAGATGCATTAAGCCCCCTTTTCACAGAGCATGGCTCAAATGTATAGTCACAGTAGAATTTTGCCCTTGTCTTTATTTGTTACGCACATTTGTGCAAAGCTTTTGTCATTTTTCTTTTTATTTTAAATTCTCAAAAAAAAAAAGTAAATTCAAAGATGTCAATGTTTTAGGATATGACGCACGCGTAAATGCATACATCCGGTCGGGCTTACAATCAATCCATTAACCTTTAGTGCGCTGAGAAGAGTTAAAGTTGTTTTTGTGGGTTGAGAAGATTTTAAGATCAGAGTGCTCCTTGCAAACAGCGTGCATAAAGATCAGATTATACGAAACATGTTGGCTGATCTTGGAATCTTCATTGCCCGTTAGTTAGTGACCTATTCTGGACAAAAAATCTTTGACATTTACAGGGTTGAGTCGCTTTTCCTGATTAGAAAGTATTGGCTTGAGCCATGTTCTTTGAAAAGAAGGCTTAATGCATCTGCAAAAAGTATCGACCCATGTTAGCCTGCGTAGTCCTCGCAGTGGGGATCAACTTGGTTCCTCTCATCTCTGAATAATAAAAAGGGGTACATAAAATGGAATTTGCCCGTAGACTTTTAGAAGTCGCTGCAAAGCGCGACTCACTGACCTTTTTGTGGTTGATTGATTTATTGATTGTATAGTGTTTAACGCCGTTTTCAACATTATATCAGTTATATCTCGGCAGCCAGTGCACCTATCCATGCTTTCCTGGAGTTTCTTTTACCAGAACTCCGCACAATATTCTTTCCAAGCCACTGGCTGCTTTCCCACATAACCATCGTCGAAACAATGGTAAGTGGTGAGAGAGGAATGAATCCTGTCGCAATGACTATCATCAATCCTCGGAAAGAATTTGGTCAAGCCAGGGATCGAACCAGCCACCTCCTGTTCTGAACTCCTGTACGATACCGACTGAGCTACGGGGGCTTGGCGACCTTTTTGCCGACAGCGTAGATTAAGATCAGACTGCACAGAACATGCCGTCTTGGATCTACACTGTCCCAAAAGGAGATATCTTTCCTCCAAAATTACCTTTGAAACAGGAAAATTTAGGTTTATACTATCGGTTTGAAAATTTCATTTCTTTTATTTAGCAGGATAAGGGTTAAAAATCAAATGAAAAATAAAACCACATAAATTCATGTATGTTTAGATCCGTATATTTCGTAATTTACTCTTTACCGCACAATGCCATGTTTTAACGACCCTAAGGCTGGAGGCCTTCGAAAACATCGTGGGAAAAGGGGAAAATGCTGGTAACCAGCATTTTCCCCTTGTTCCACAAAATTTTCTATCCCTTCACAAGAAAATCTCATAATTTAAGCTGCTCTTGCCAGAGTGCCATATCGATATCGAATTCTCTTGTAGATCGTGGAACAGACGTTGTCACACCACTTGTTTTCGCTACACTGATTGATTAATTGATTGATTGATTCATTCATTCATTTATTCATTCATTGTATTGTGTTTGACAACTGTTTTCAACATTATTTCAGTTAGTGCACCTATCCATGCTTTCCTGGAGTTTCTTTTACTAGTACATATCACAGTATTCTTCCCGCGACACTTGCTGCTTTTTCACATAACCATTTTCGAAACAATGATCAGCCGTGAGAGAGGAATGAATCCAGTCGCAATGATCATGGATTGGTATCAATCCTCAGAAATAAATTTGTCGAGCTCGGGATTCGAAACAGCGACCCCCTGTTCTCAAGTTCTGCATGCTACCGACTGCGCTACTGGGTCTAGTCGCTACATTGAAAATAAAGTGAAAGTCAACTTCTTGTGACCATTTGCTGTCCTTTTATTGACACACAGAAAGTGAAATGAAATTACACCTCAACAGATCACTGTTTTTTTTTTTGCTATTCTGCCTCAAACAGTCATACCCTTAAAAAATCACGGTGGAAAAAGGGCCCTTACAAGTGGTAGACTATGTTCGTTTATGTGGTCACAGGCACAAAATAGTCCCCCGAGAAATAACAAAGTTGCAGTCTGTTTCCACAGAAATCATCAAGTTAACACCAGAGATACATTTTAGACCTGTCATTCTATCTATCTGTCTGTCTGTCTGTCTGTACATACATACATGTATGTACGTGCGTACGTGCATATGTATAGCAGTACAGTAAATGCGCTTGCTGTCAAATTTTCAAACGGGACTACTTTTGACTACTGCGACCCGGAAGCAGTTCACAGCACTTCATACCATCTTAGGTATTCTAGAGCTTGTTTTACCAGAAGCTCGAATGCTACTTCATAACTCTTTACAAAACAATCCCGTGTTTACATGACCTAGTGGAAGAAACCTTTAGAAAATATTGTGGAAAAAGGAGGAAATGCTGGTAACCAGAATTTTCTCCTTTTCCCACAATATTTTCTACCATTTCAGAGACTTTCTCATTATTTGGGCCACATTTGTCGTCTGCAAATGCTTTCATTGTGGACTCTTCTAAACTTTTGTTGTCTGATTCAGAGATAACAACGAAAATAGGAGAAATTGTCTCTTTATCTTCTTTGTATAGATAGTTCTGTAAACTTCTAGCTGGGAAAAAAATCAGTGTCCTTAAGTCGCGTGTGAACTATATGACGTAACAGGGGAGATAACCGGAAATCAATTATTGAAGCAAATAATGAAGTGTCTTCTCCCTTATTTACCCCCCCCCCCCACTTTTTTTAAACCACTTTACGCCACTTTTGATTTGTCATCTGCAATTGCTTTGTATTTGGACAAGTATCAAATTTGGTCGAATCTTTCGCCTCTCATCTATGATGCAAGTGAGAAAAGCAGTCAGTGACTTGTATAGAAGCACTCAGTACTGGTGTGAGAAAGCAGAAAACACATGTGTAGATTCACTGACCGCCGTGATGTGACCTGAGGTGTTAAAACGGAGTTAAACTCCGAACAAACCAAAGTCAGTTCTGTAAAAAGAGTATTACTTCTTTAGTACAGAAGAGCGTTTTAGGTATAAATTTTTGGATACAAGATTTATCTCCCTTTGACCTCGAAAATACTCTAAAACAACCTGTGACTGACAGTGACTTACCACAGTAACGCTTCCATGGAACTCATGCAATTTCATTGCCTTCATCAAAAATATTCACAGTTTAACGTTGGATCGATGGATTTCCATTACAAATAAAGTATTAATCTGAGTGGCGTTCTGGCAAAAGGGGGAGCGGGGTTTAACCCTTTCAGCGCCATAGGCGAAAACAGGGACTTTTGCGGACGGCATAGATCAAGATCAGACTGCACAGAACGTGCAGTCTGATCTTTGATCTATGTCCTCCGCTTGTTTGGTCAAGCCTATAGGATATAAATCTTCCAGAGACTCAGTGGATTGTATTTACAGCCATCAAAAGAGGCGGAGTTTGTTTATTTGGCGCCGAAAGAGTTAACCGTATCTCCGTAAGGCATTATACCAAGCAAGTCTTCACATAACTATAGATCCAGAAAAGCCATTTTGTCCAGCAACCGAGTCGTGAGGTAGAATGGTCCTTGGACATGCAGAAAACTGACCGATAGCAAAACGTTTCGACCCAAGTCAACCTGCGCGGACTGCGCAGGCTGACTTGGGTCGATACTTTTTGCAGATGCATTAAACCCCTGTTTCACGGGGCCTGGCTCAAATCTTCCTGTGCGCTACCCTATACCCCATAAATGTTCAGCATATACGTATTTTGAGACACACAATATGTAAAAGCAACGGCTTCTTTTCCAGCGATCAGTTGGATTAAGACGGGATCTTGAACAATATATGAGCCATGCTCTGTGAAAAAGGGGCTTAATGCATCTGCGAAATGTACCTATTCAGGTCAGCCTGCTCAGTCCGCGCAGGCTGACCTGGGCCGAAACTTTTCGCTATTGGTCAGTTTCCTGTATGTCCAAGGACCAGTCTTCATCATGATTAAGTCGGTTGTTCAGAAAGAGTGGCTATTATAGATCCATAATTATGTGATGGCTTCATTAGTACAATGCATCACGGAGATGCATTAAGCCCCCTTTTGTCAGAGCATGGCTCATATCAAATTGAAAATTTTAGTTTTCAAACCGATTTTCCTTTAGAACAATGAGGTAAAAGAGTCAATTGCTTGGCGGTTACTTTTCATTGTTTCTCTTCATATTAAACCACAAAAGAGTTTCACTATTCATATTCCAGAAGGCTTTCCTGATAGGCCGTCTATCTAATCCTTGAAAAAGACCTTTTTTTTCTTTTCACTATCTTATTGTTAAATCTTTTCGAACTTTAAAATGTTATCTTACTCTGTCTTCGGTAAGGATAAAATCACTGCACGTGCGTTTTGATGAGCGCGATTGTTTAAATGACGTTACGTCATCAATACATGTGCACAACAATTTTGATGATATGGATTTATTTGACATAATGGCCGTCAAGAAATATGGCATCGTTCCTGCAGTTTTCTGTCTATTAGGGCCTTAAAAGGAGTAAAAGAGGTATAGTTTGCGATGAAGTTTTTTTTTTAACACTGTTAATATCATACACAGTAGGTCAACAAGATCTTGTCATTGCAATGCTTAAATACAGTTAGTAAATTCCGTTGTTTAAGTCTCTACCAGGCATTAAAAAAAAAAAAAAAAAAATGAGCCATGCTGTGGTAAAAGGGGGGGTTTAATGCATCTCCGTGATGCATGATATCTGTTCAGCCATCACATGATTATGGATCCTTAATAGCCACTTTTTTTGACAACCGACTGACTCGTGAGGTAGACTGGTCTTTAAACATACAGAAAATTGACGTAAGCGAAAAGTTTCGACCCAGATCAGCCTGTGAGGTCCGCGGTCCGTAGGCTGACCTGGGACAATATTTCAAATGAAATGGTTTGTCTTCGATAGGAAAAAAAAAAAAAAAAACAATGCAGGAAAAGGGGATTACTCTTCTGGTAACCAGGATTTTCTCACAGAGTTTTTATTTAATGATTCTGCTTTAAGTTTATTAAAATTTCGGTTTGTTTGGTAAAAGATATAATTTACGACAATGATTCTACGTGACATTACCTGGCAGGCGTGCCATGATACTGACCAAAATATTTTGGTTATTATTTTTTAATAGATATTTTTGATGAAAGTGTCGATCATAAGTGAAAAACAGAATCTCAGGTTGCCATCAGAAGAGTGTGTGTGAAAAACTGTTTAAAAAAGTTTTTTTGGGGGGTGGGGGGGGAAGGAAGGAATGAACGTTAACGTCCCCCCCCCCTCCCCGTCCTACTCCATGCACATTTCACATGGATGAAAGGCTAGCTAAGTCTATAATTGATTGATTGTATGGTGTTTACCGCCTTTTCAACATTATTTCAGTTATATCGCGGCGGCCAGTAAATAAAGTAAATCAGAGGAGAAAAGAATGTGCCCGACGTGGGACTCGAACCCACAACCCCCGGAACACTAGTACCGCAGCTCTACCAACTGAGCTAGCCGGGCAACTGGTCGTGAGTCTACCCAACGCCGATTACTACAGAGCTATGCGGGCTTTCCTGGGGTTTCTTTTACCAGTACAATGCACAATATACTTCCAAGCCACTGGCTGTTTTCCCACAGAATTATCGTGGCAAACAACAGCCAGCGGTGAGAGAGGAGTGAATCCTGTTGTAATGACTATCATCAATCCTCGGAAAGAAATCGGACGATCCAGACCCCCCCCCCCCCGTTCTCAAGTCTTGCAAGCTACCGTTTAGCTACCGGCGCTCGGCTAGGTAAGTCTCTGGCTCGATGCTCCGGAAGTGCTAAAATTAAGTGGCCCATACGTCAAGCTGATAATTAATATGAACCATGCTCTGTGAAAAGGGGGTTTAATGCATCTGCGAAAAGTATCGGCCCAGGTCAGCCTGCTGCGCAGGCTGACCTGGACCGAAACTTTTCGCTATTGGTCAATTTTCTGTGTGCCAAAGGTAGAATAATCCCTGGACATGCAGACATATGGTGGCATATTTCTGCCACGAGATATGGGATAGCTATCATGATAATTTTAGAGAACTATCGCGATAAAACAAACTTTCCTGTATGGTGGCATATTTCTGCCGCGAGATACGAGATAGCTATCGTGATAATTTTAGAGAACTATCGCGATAAAACAAACTTTCCTGGAAATATCATCTACATAACAAAAAGCTTCACGATAAAAACATCGCGATATTTCTAACTGTTATCACGATTTTGTTTTACTCTCGTGCCCACAACTGTCTTTTACGGAATCTACCTCATGATTCAGCCGGTTGTTCGATAAAATGGACTCTTTGGATCCATGATCATGTGATGACATTGCTTGGTAGCGTGCCTCACAGAGATGCATTAAGCCCCCTTTTGCCAGAGCATGGCTCATATGTTTGCGTGTTTTAGGGTGTGACACTATGAATGACGGTGCTGTAGCCGGGGTGTGTATCACGCTGATCTTTATTTTCTGGGCCGTGTAAGTATAATGTTGTTCAGCTTTTATTTTCAGTTTCGTCAGTTTCTCGTTTGGGTTTAGGTCGTCAAACTTTTCTTTCCTATGTGTTTTGCTCTTGTTTTCGTTCTGTTTCCATGTCCATGTTTCTTGGACAAAACAATCATCAAATTAGCAGTTTATTAGCCTGTATCCCCACCCATTCTGCATTGGATTACAATTCTATTTCTTGCATAACAGAAACTGAATTTAATGTAACATAATTTCGGATTGGTTGAACTATTTGCATTAGAACGAAATTTAGAAATTTTTGACAATTAGGATAAAATTTAGAATGGCTGGTGAATACGGCCTTGAGAGAGAGAGAGAGATATATATATATATATATAGAGAGAGAGAGAGAGAGAGAGAGAGAGAGAGAGGAGGTTCAATGATTAATAATACTTGAAACTGTCACGATCGGTTACTGTGGTTGCGAAAAACTAAATTCAACGCGTAATTTACCCTGAGCATAAATACATGTAGATAATTGATTATCAAAGGAAAGAGGCGTTTCGTGCATTTGTATGTGCCAAGCCCGGTAGCTCAGTCGGTAGCGTACAGGACTTGAGAACAGGAGGTCGCTGGTTCGATCCCCGGCTTGGCCAATTTCTTTCCGAGGATTGATGATAGTCATCGCGACAGGATTCATTCCTCTCTCACCGCTGACCATTGTTTCGACGATGGTTATGTGGGAAAGCAGCCAGTGGCTTGGAAAGAATATTGTGCGGAGTACTGGTTAAAGAAACTCCAGGAAAGCATGGATAGGTGCACTGGCCGCCGTGATATAACTGAAATAATGTTGAAAACGGAGTTAAACACCATACAATCAATCAATCAATCAAGCATTTGTATGTAGCCAAAGCCTCGCCTAAGTTACCTAATGAACTTAGCCGCCTTGATATATAATTTTGTTGTCAAAGTTTATATATTAGCCAATTAGTTCATTAGTTGGCACTCAGACAGACTGCCACCGTGCAACGTATGATTGATAGTAAATCTATAACAATTTATCTTTTTCGGCGTGGCCGACTACGCTGCCATTTGACCTGACCTACTATTTGGTGTTGCTGTATTCGAATGAATAAATTAAAATTTGTGATTGGTCAAAAGTGTGGACATGTTTATTCTGAGGTCCGCTGCGGGCCTATTTGCGGCCAAATTAACGCCGTCAACCTTTTTTTAGTAAAGGTAAAAATTGAGCCATGCTCTTGCAAAAGGGGGCATGCTACAATGCAAGTCATCACATAATTATGATTCCATAAAATCCATTTTGCCTAATAACCGGCTGAACAATGGGGTATACTGAAACTTTGACCTGCAGAAAATTGACCTGTAGCAAAAAGTTTCGGCCCAGGTCAGCCTGCGCGGACTGCGCAGGCTGACCTAGGTCGATACTTTTTGCAGATGCATTAAGCCTCCTTTTCACAGAGCATAGCTCATATCGCTTGTTCACATTTTTTGCTTGACTCCTAACATTGCTAGTTTTAATGGTAGCCCTGGGCCCGTATTCACCAACCGTTCTTAAGAATATTCTCAGTCTTATTCTTCAAGATTTTCAAAATTTGAAAGTAACACAACTTCTGATTGGCTAAACCAAATGGTTTAGCCAATCAGAAGTTGTGCTACTTTCAAATTTAGAAAATTCTGAAGAATAAGATTGAGAATATTCTCAAGAATGACTGGTGAATACGGACCCTGGTTGTTTCATGCTACCAACTTACAAGGTCGGTCTTATTTTACTTTTATTTTGTTGACAGTTTTATTCCTCTTGTCAGTTTGCATTTTCGACACGTGATTCTTGCAGGCACATAAGCCTCAATTTCACTCCGATACTTACAGTCAAAATATGGTCAGTTTCTTGAGTATACCAATTTCACTTCTTTTTGTAGCAATTTGCCCACAAAATTCTGCAGTCTAAGCAGTTTGAGCTTGATCCACACTGTCCTTCAAAGCAACTGAAATTGAGCCACGCTCTGGCAAACGGTTTTTTTTTTTTTTCTTTTTTTTTTTCCCGATGCATTAAGCCCCCTTTTCATAGAGTATGGCTCATTTAGATTAGGAGCAGAGAAGATTTAGATGTTTCCCTCTCAGTTTAATAACCTCAAATTTTTTGGAGGTCTAAATAGAGTTCACCGGTTGAATCTGAAGATGAATTTGGAGAAAGTTTAGCAACAGATAGCAGACGGTGTAAATGCAAAATCAGACTGGACGTTCCGAGCAGTCTGATCGTGATCTACGCCTCCCACAAAAGCTTATTTTGAATCTTCGCTGAAAAGGAGAGGAGTGATGGCATGAGAATTAGAATTGATGAAAACAGCATCCGAACTTTTGTTTCATAATTTGAGCCATGCTCTGATAAAAGGGGTTTTGATGCATGTCCGTAATTCATTAAACCAAGCAAGTCATTACATAATCATGAATCCATCAAACCCATTTTGTCAAACAACCGGCTAAACCCTGAGGTAGAATGATCTCTGGACATGCAGACGTATGGTGGCATATTTCTGCCACGAGATATGGGATAGCTATCATGATAATTTTAGAGAACTATCACGATAAAACAAACTGTCTTGGAAATATCATCTAAATAATAAAAAGCTTCACGATATTAAAAAATATCGCGATATTTCTAACTGTTATCACGATTTTCTTTTACTCTCGTGCCCACAACTGATTTTCACGGTATCTATAATTAGATACGGTTTCGGATCATCTTTGTCTCCTGTACAGTGAAAAACTTCCGAGTTCATCCAAATGGTGATTTTTCTATTTATAGATATCGAGAAACGGGTAGAACTATGGCGATAATTTTACCTCGATGTCAGCTTCGTGCACAAGTAAGAAATAATCACCATAAAATTTTCTAGATAACAAAGTTTATCGTGATAATTTTTTCAGAAAACTTTTCACTATCTAGATAAAATTTCCAGGAAACTTCGAATTATCGTGAAAGTTTTCTAAAATTATCACGATAGCTATCTCGTATCTCGCGGCAGAAATATGCCACCATACAGACAAATTAAGAAAATTTACCAAAAGAAAAAAGTTTCGACCCGAGTTCGAAACTTTGCAGATGCATAAAACCCCCCTGTTCAAGAGCATGGCTTATTTATAGATCTGTGCTTAGGCTATTTTCATCTACTTATTTATAAACAATTAATGTTGATTTATTGGATGTAATTTAGGATGATTGAGGAACACTGTTATTAATACATCTACATTTGAACCATACTCTGGGAAAAGGGGGCTCAATGCATCTCCGTAATGCATAGTACCAATCAAGCCATCACATCATAAGGCATCCACAAAATACATTATGACTAACAACCAACTCCACCATGAGGTAGACTGGTCCTTTGACATACAGAAAATTTACCGATAGCGAAAAGTTTCGGCCCTGGTCAGCCTGTGCGGACTGCGCAGGCTGACCTGGGTCGATACTTTTCGCATATGCATTAAGCCCCCTTTTCACAGACCACGGCTCATTTATAGATCAATAAATTGTAATTATTGTGTCATAAGATTTTTTTTCATTGTATTATTGATGACTCATTTAGTGCCTTTTCCTCCAAAGATCGATTTTGTTACATTGTTACGACCATAAAAGTACGACGCGGGCGCCTATATGGTGCACATTTTGCAGACAGAAAGAAATATTGGTAGAAAGTAAGTTGATTTCCATTTATCGATGGTCGCCACCGGTTGCCCACACAGGCGACACCCCTAGAAGACTATAGGATTTGTAACTAGGGATGATGCAGGATACAGCCGGAAATTCATCCTAAGTTTCACTTGGTTCCTTAACGTGTTCGGTGTTGACCACCGTCACACCGGAACTTGGTTTTAACGCCCTACCCGAAAGACCTTCTTAAGTAATGTAAAGTGGCCAGCCGTGGGGATCGAACCCGCACCATTAGGTGGCCTGGGATCTGTCGTTTACAAGTCTCATGCTTTACCATCTTAGCTATTTATGCTTGCTTCAAAGCCCTAGACTAAGACTGGTGAAACCTTGGACATACATGAATAAATGTATAGTCGCCATGGTATGATTGAAATAATATTGAAAGCGGTGTAAAATACCAATCTATAAGTGCTGCAGCTGGTCTCCCGTCGAAAGTGTTATTGGCTTCATCTTAAATACTTACAAAAGCACAGAAACACTGTGTCTGGCCTATCTCATTTGCATTCATTTAAGGGAGATAATTATACAAGCCATAACAACATGAGTCGTAATCAATTTTGTAAAAAACTATTTTCAGCATTGGTCTGACGTGTCTTTACAGAAGAAGAAATAAGCAAAAGGTACCATCTTGATGCTAAAACTGATTTTCTTAATCATTTTGTTGAAGCTTGATTTGATTTAAATACTGTTTTCAACAATATTTCAGTCGAGCTCAGGTTTGCTTGGTGGTATAAAATCGTAATGCATCGACACACTACGACCCGACCTATTTCGTCATGCAGCATATGACCTAGGAAAGTATTATGGCATATGGAGAACGTGCTTGTTTCGTGGCAAGCTGTTTCTCCTATTGTTGCAATGTTTCACATAATTATATTCACATAAGTGTATCAGCACTAAAATATTTATATTCGACCTCTTTAGACAGCTGAAAATAAAATCCTCTGGAGCTAAGAAAGATTTGGGCCATGCTCTGTGAAAAGGGGGATTAAATGAATCTGCAAAAAATATCGATTCAGATCGGACTGCGCAGGCTGACTTGGGCCGAAATCTTTCGGCTATTGACAATTGTCTACTTTAGTCGGTTGTTTGATGAAGTAGATTTTATGGATCTCTAATTATGTGATAACTTGCTTTGTATCATCCATCACAGAGATGCATTAAACACCCCTTTTGCAAGAGCATGGCTCATCTCTATGCAATAAGCTTGACTAAACAAGCGAACGGTATAGATTCAAATTCTTTTGGAGTCCAAGATTCGACTGTTCTTGATCTACAATGTCTGTAAAGGTAAATTAAATTGCCTTTTTAATGTGCGCTAAAAAAAAAAAAAAAAAAAGCGAATGCAATTACCATTTGGTATAACAATAACCCATTCTGAAGAATGTCGACTCAGGCTGTTAAGCTGGTAACTTACAGATCTTGAAAACAGGGAGCCACTGGTCCGAATCATCAACTCATTTTTCGAGGATTGGTGTTGGTCATTGCAACAAAATGATATCCTCCTTCACTGTTTATTATTCCTTCGACAATGGGTATGTGGAAAAAGTAGCCGGTGGCTCGGGAGGAATATTGTGCAAAGCACTGGTAAAAGGAATTCCTTGAAAGTACGGATAGGTGCTATTGCCGCCGCGATATAACTGATAATGGATCCATAATAGCCACTTTTTTCAACAATCGGCTTAATCATGAGGTAAACTTGTCCTTGGGCATACAGAAAATTGACAAGTAGTGAAGGGTTTCGGTCCAGGTCAGCCTGCGCGGACTGCGCAGGCTGACCTGAGTCGATACTTTTCGGAGATGCAATAAGCCCCTTTTTCACAGAGCATGACTCATATATAAACCATTCTATACAATACTGTCTGTTGTTTGTAATCATCGATTCCCATTCCTCCTTACAGGAAAAGACAGATCGGTATTCGCCCGGTTCTCGGTCTTATTCCCGTGAGTATCTTCTCAGGGACAGGGATGTTAGTCACAAGCACACCATCGAACTTTCGCCAGCCGGCTTCACAGTCGACAGTAATCTTACAGAGCAGCAGGAAAAGCCACGTACAAAATCGAACAATCAAAATACCGGCTTCAAACTCAAACCTCCCACAGTTGATGACAGTCATGTCGTACTGTCTAAATATCTTCGTGGTGAAAGCACGAGAACAGATAAGTCACTAAGAAAACATCCTCACGAATGTCGAGTCCGAGATGTAACTCATGTACATAGAAACACGCGTAAATGCAACAGAAACCGCATAGAGGGAAATATACAAGGAAAAGACGAAAGTTCTCGTCGAAAACATGCGGAGAGGGACGATATGTACAAGGGTAAGTGTGGTGCAGATTTAGAAACGTGCGGCAAATATAAAGACATGACTAGGGAAAGAGATGTTGCAAGGCTCGGGAAGCCATATTTGACCGGTGTTCATTCCCTGGAAGAGAAAACGACTCCTTATGCACAAAGTTTAGACAGAGGCGAGGGATCAAAAGAAACTAGAGTGAGAGTAAGAGGTCGTGTACAGCGTAATGTTGTAGGTCGAGAAATATCCCAGAGTACAGGACAAAACAAACAAGCGGAATCTGACTTAAAATCACAAAAATCTGTCAAAGAAATTGTGGAGGATTATAAAAACATTGCAAATAAACCGAAGGAATCGAGCACTAAAATCAAAATAATAAATGATGAACTTCAGTACGTGGATACCAGCGAACTGAGAGAGCTCTATGACATAACAACATTGAAGCCAGAGTCGTTATTTACAAATTCTAATGCAAGCGGTAAAAATAAGCCACGAGATCACTGCCAAGCTACAGATGTTCGTCTGCAACCAAATCAAAATGCTTCTGAATTTGATGCTGCAGGTCATGAATATAGCAATCACTGCATGAAGTCAACCCGTTTGTTAAAACGTGAAACTACAGCAGGCTTTGATGTAGGACAAACAAAACATAGTAATCAACCGTTAATGAAAACTGAGAGGGCAACTGAAAAGATGGTTTCAACCAAAGTCCATGGTGTCTGCACAGATAGAAAATCGGCTGTGTCAGATAATATCAACCAGGTATATATAAATCAAACCAACACCAGTGGTTCCAAGAACGGTACCAAGGAAACAGAGGAGCATAAATCCCATTCACAAAAAGAGGATACATCGGCTGCAGACCGTGTATATGTTACAGGATCACAATTTTCATCGAGAAAAGAAGGACTTCATCGGCCTCTCTCTGCCAAAAACGCTTTACATAAAACAACCATCACAGTGGGTGAATTATCAGGATCATCGACAAAAAGACCTACAGCAAATCAGTTCCCAGTTAGAGTAAGACATCACGACGTAGTACCATCCAGTTTGTCTGCTTTGCCTGTCATAAAATCTGATCGCACGTCAGAGAATGTGTCTTTTCATCAAAGAACATCTATACCTACTGTTCATGCACTGAATCTATCGGCTACTTCAACCACGCCCACGTCTGACTTTGGGGATAAAACGATTTCAGAGGTTTCAAAATTTGGATCTCGAAAGGATCCAAAACCACCAATTGCACCAAAACCTTACAAAGCTTCAATATCAAGTCGAGGGGAAAGAAAACGCAGCCCTCGCTTGATAGCTACTTCAACAGGTTCATTGCCAGTGCCAAGTTCTGATGCTGACAGTATACCATCGTCTGCTGTAGAAAGATCGGTGCTGTCTTCAAGTCAAGTTGTTACAGCATCTGTTGATGGCTTATTTGCTCTTACAACAACTTCAGGCTCCTTAAACGTAGGGCCAATGTTGGTTTCAAGTGTGTATACTAAGCCAATACATTCACCAAACATTCCTCTACTGTCAGGGACATCTACAATATCTTCCATAAGCAGCACGGCAACAGCAGGTGCACCGATGTCTGATGCGACCGCTACTTGTACACGACTCTACCCAAATCCATTTGAATCTAATTCTGCTGAGGTGGGAAATCGGATTGAACTTCAGAATTTTGAAGGATCCTTCACAGGACCGGCTAGGCATGTTAGTTTTCGGAGTCCTGAACCGGGAGATTACTATTTGAGAACTCCTACCCCTGATGACCTGTCACTTCCACCACCGTCTGATTCGTTTCTACAGTATTCAGATGACACCGATGATGCATTTACTGGTTCTCCTTCGGACAATACCACTCCGGTGGATCTTGATAAAAAGTTTGACCAAATGGCAACTGTTCATCCACATATTTCAACAGAAAGTGCATCGCCTATTGTATTTACAGCCAACAGTAATCGACCGACAAACACAGCGCTTATTCGTGTCACCTCTACGAATCCATTTCTCCCAGAGCCCCCAGACACTACGAGTGGCACCCATGACAGCCATACACCTCCTCCACCTCCACCTCCTCCACCTCCTCCACCTCCGCCTCCTCCCAATCCCCCACCTCCACCTCCTGCAAAGATTCCTCCTGTATCACAAAGGACAGGTAAAGAATTTCCGGAGCGTGTCACAGATTTGACCTTTCAACCAATGACTCCGAGTCCCGGAACTTCGAGGTCGACCTCTGTACCAGCATCGTTCACGCTAAAAGAGCTGCATCCAACAAACCCATTTCTTTATTCATCATTAACACCAACAAGTGAAGCTGAAAAGTTATCATTTCCCATGAAAATGTACCAAAACATTGATTTCGAAAACAATATTGAAGAAGCAACAGAAAACCTTGTGGCTTTTGATGTCATAAACGATGCTGTATATCCTAACGAAAAAACTGGTCTAATTCCAGATGTACAGACTGGATCAAAGTCGGAATTACATCATGAAACCTGTAAAACATATTTTCGAAACATTTCAGACACGGAATTGAAAGGATTCATGCCAGGTGAGAGTTCCACTCCACTTCAAAGTAAAACAGATGTGGAACAACACCATGAACATGTTAAGCAAGACTCGACTCTGGCGTTAGTACGCCAGAAGTTAGCGAAACGAAGAAAATTTATTCATGCCGACAGCAGTGATTCCCTTGCGAGAGGAAGTTTTGACAGGATGTCATTTTCGATGGACGATACTAATGAAGGCGTCAAAAGCCCTACAACAGACAGAGAATCAAAACGTCAGGACGAGGTGTACCCTAACGATGAAGGTGTTGGAATTACAACTGATAAAGATCATAAAGCAGATATAGAAAGCTAAAATGCGTCAACGGATGATACATTTGAGGACTTCATCAATAACATGAGCAATGTTCTGTGAAGAAGGTATTTTTAAGTGCATCTGCAAAGAGTATCGACCCATGTCAGCCTGCGCAGTCCGCGCAGACTGACTTGGGTCGAACCTTTTTGCTTTTGGTCAATTTTATGCATGTAAAAGAGTCATTCTACCTCATGATTTAATCGGTTGTTAACCCTTTCCCAAACAAGCCCTGGTTTTCACGTGTCTGCAGTATAAGTCTTTTGAAAACACTGTGGGAAAAGGAGAAATTGCTCGTAAGAGCAATTTCTCCTTTTCCCACAGTGTTTTCTATCCTTTTTGAGAACTTTGTGCCATTTTCAACAAATTTAGAATTGTCGTCTGCAAACTCTTTCAATTTGGACCAGTCCAAAATTTGTCGTCTGGGAAAGGGTTAAACAAAATTGATTTTATGGATCCAATTTTATGTGATGACTTGCTTGGTATGATGCATCACAGAGATTCATTAAGCCCCCTTTTGCCAGGGCATAGCTCTGTGATATTGTTCATAAAAACAAAGACAGATACTTGCTGTTAAGCATAAAAATACATTCATTAGTAAGCAAGCAATGTAAGAAGAAATGCAAAAAAGCTGATATGACACAACTTGGTTATCAAGTCGACCCACCACGCTAAAAATTCAACGATAGTTACCTTTGTGGAGAATGTTGATAAGGATCGCACTCCAGACAACTTAATTCTGATCTCAGATTTACAATGCCGGTTTTTTTTTTTAGGGGGAGAGGGGGTGGGTGTGTCATGCTGAAACAGTTTGGATATTGCAATTTTTGGGGCGTTTTTTCCTGAATGTCTATGTTTCAATTGGATCTTTTAACCCTTAGCGCTAAGAATAATTTATCTGGCTTTTGCGGATAGTCTAGTACAAGATCAGACTGCACATGATATGCAGTCTGATCTTAGATCTCCACGGTCCGAATCTAACTAGTTCTGGCCAAAACAACCTGACATACACTATATATCATTACTGGCCGATGTCGTTTTTTCAACGCTCTCAGGGTTTACCCTTTACCACAAAATCCCGTCTTTTAACCACCCTGAGAAAGAAGGCTTTTGAAACCATTGTGGGAAACGGAGAAAATGCTGGTTACCAGCATTTTCCTCTTTTCCCACTATGGTTTCTACTATTTATGAAGCAAATTAATTTGTCGTCTGCAAAAAATGCTTTTAATTTGGACAAGCCTAACATTTTGTCGTCTGGTGAAGGGTTAAAGATTTGACGAACGCTTAGTCAGAATTGTAAATGTGTGTTAGAGCGTACTTTGTCTCCAAAAATAACAAGACCCGCGGCTTCAATCCTTTACCACACAATCCCGACTTCTAACTACCCTTTAGAAGCGAGCTTTTGAAAACATTCAGGGAAAAGGAGAAAATGCTTGTAACAAGCATTCTCTCCTTTTCCCACAATGTTTTCTACCCTCTCTTAGACAACTCGCATCAGTTTGTCATCTGAAAAATGCTTTCATTTTGGACGCGTCTAATATTTTGATCATTCTATAGCAGTCTGATCTTAACATTTACCTCCTCAGAAGTAATTTGGCCCAGTGCGCGCCAGCATAAACGACTTAAGTCGTATGCTTAAAGGTATCAGTTCAATTAAACTCAATATGAGCCATGCTCTGGCAAAAGGGGGTTAGATGTACTTCCTTGATGCATAATACCAATCAAGCCATCACGTAATTATGGATCCATAATGGCCATTTTTTTTTTTAGCAACCGATTTAATAGTGAGGTAGAATGGTCCTTGGACATACAGAAAATAGACCAATAGCAAAAAGTTTCGACCCAGGTCAGCCTGCGCGGACTGCGCAGGCTGACGTGGATCGATACTTTTTGTAGATGTAATAAGCCCTTCTTTGGCAAAAGGGAGGTCAATGCTTCCAGTATACCAAGAAAGTCATTAAACAACCATGTTGGATACATGCTCATAAAGTCTATTATTTGTTACAACCGTCTCAATCATAAGGTAGAATGATCATTTGACCTGCAGAAAATTTACGAATGGCACAAGGTTTCGACCAGTGTCTGCCTGCGCGGACTGAGCAGATGCATTAAGCCCCCTTTTCACAGAGCATTGCTTATATGCTTTATGTTATTGTAAGGTGGGGCAAAACGCCTACCTTAAGAAGTTTTGCCTATATTAAGTTAACAAATTAAATGACATTGATGGATATATTATTTTCATGTAGAGCTGGTATCGCTTTTTTATAACACAAATGTAAAATGACGAAAAATTGCAAGACATAAGAATAAAATTACATTTTTGTTTCCTAGCCAATTGGCCGTTTTGCCCCACCTACAGGGCAAAACGTCCTTTTTGATGGGGCAAAAAGCCCCCGTGGGCGTTTTGCCCCACCGTTACCAGAATGTCCCCTTGACAAATTATCGCATTGCCTACCCTGGTACTTAAAAATGCAAATTTACAACAAAATGTCAAAAAACAAGTTTTTTAGTGTAGAAAATTACTGTTAGCTGCGAAGGCTGTACTTCTCTGTGTTTCTGAAAATGTGGACTGCGGAATTATATGGAAGAAAGTGTCACTATCTAAAACCCGTGTCTGTTATTTTAAGGCTGTTGGGCGTTTTACCCCACCTGGGCATTTTGCCCCGCTTTACCCTATATAAGGCCTCTGGCCCACAAAAGCAAGTATACATATAAATGTCATACATGTATACAGACTAGGCCTAAAACATGAAGAATAAATCAAGACGAAGACAGAGTGTGGCGGACCCTAGTTTGATTTATATGCCCACACAGTATCATAGACATGGTAAATGGGATTTTTGTTTTATTTAAATGAATTTAATTCTTTTGAAACGGAAATTGAATGTGACACGTGATGCAATGCACCTTTTCACAATATTTATTAACTCTGTGTAGGCAATCCTTATTAACTCTTTGCCAAACAATTCCGGGTTTCTTTTTACGATTTTGAGGAAGAAGGCTCATGAAAGCATTGTAGGGAACAGACGGAAGTGCTCGTAACCAGCACTTTCTCCTTTTCTCACAATGTTTTCTACGCCTTCAAAGAGAAATACAATTATTAACTCTTTACCAAACGAAAGAAAACTTTGGCATCGACTAAATTGAAAGTATTTGCAGACGACAAAATAAAAGCAGTTCAAATGATGATCTCTGTCTTTGATAGGGTAGAAAACATTATGAAGAAAAGGAGAAAATGCTGGTTACCAGCATTTTCTCCCTTTCCCACATTTTTTTTTCAAAATAATTTTTCAGGGTTGTTAAAACTCAGGATTGTGTGGTAAAGGGTTAAATAACATTTAACTTGTCGTCTGCAAAAAATGATTTTAATTCGGACGAATATAAAATTTGTCATCCAGTGCAGAACTAACATCTCTATCTGAGCCCTGCTCTGGCAAAAGGGGGCTTAATGCATCCCCGTGATGCAGTATACCGAACAGTCATCATATAATTATGGATCCACAAGATTCAGTTTGTCTTACAATCGGCTTGATCATAAGGTAGACTGGTCCTTGAACATACAGAAAACTGACCAATAGCGAAAAGTTTCGGCCCAGGTCAGCCTGCGCGGACTGCGCAGGCTGACCTGAGTCGATACTTTTCGCAGATGCATTAAGCTCCCATTTTCACAGCTCCCTTGTCCTAGCTTTGAAATTGAAATTCTCTACCAGCCACTAACACTTAGACCGACCATACAATAACAGATTGTCATCTTCACAATAATTTCCATACTTTTAAATGATATGATTTATACTGAAATGCATTTTAGCACCCGTTTTGTTTACTTTTGGCAGCTATTGTTACTTTAAGCACGAAAACAAAAACTTTATACCAACACGTGCCGTCTAGCCACGGGCATTCTAAAAAGTTATTTATTGTCACGCTTTTTGGGTCTGTGGGGCACGTATTTATCTTTGCTGATATTCAGAAGGCTGGGCTGGATTGAAATTGTTTTCGCAGACAATAAAGACCAATGTCAGACAACATAGAATGTTTTCTTCAGCTAAACATGTTTTGCAATAGTGTTGGTCGTTGTTAGGAGGCTCGTCCGGTATTTACTGAACGCTTTACCTACCAAGGCTCCTGGGTCCGTATTCACCAACCATTCTTAAGAATATTCTTGGTTTTGTTCTCCAAAATTTTCCAAATTTGAAAGTAACACACCTTCTGATTGGCTAAACCAAATGGTTTAGCCAATCAGAAGTTGTGTTACTTTCAAACTTGGAAAATCTTGAAGAATAAGTCTAAGAACGTTCTTAAGAATGGTTGGAGAATACGGACCCTGATCACAGTTCTTGGCTAACCTTCTGTCGACCAAGCACACGCCAAACACAATTCCTTCAATAAGAGGTCTGTAGTATCAGCCTGAAATGATAAAGAGCAATTAAATGCAACAGCATAATCTTAATCCTAAAGATTTTATCAAGAAATCATGTTCAACTTGTGAAATAGTGAAATTACTGACCTATACGGGCAAGTGGCATGGTCGGAAAAAAACTGCCAAAATAAGCCATTTTAGCCTATTTTCCAAAATTCACAAAATCCAAACCCCTGAGGCTAGCCTGAAAATGCTAAGCTAAATTGAAACTCAAAACAATACATAATTTGGGGGTAGAATCAAAAATAGCACGTTACCATGCCGATTTTTCGCAATCTTTCACGGTATCAGTCCACCATTATTTTTGCGGCTAAAGCTAGCCATTAATTCCATAAAGCCTCACTTTCGCATTTGGGGTCAAAACTAATGGAACAAAGAAGGAAAGTCATGACCTCCTGTTTTGAAGACAAACTAAATGCTTTTTCTCAATAATCTTACACAATTCATGGGTGTAATGAGTACTCTTCTTATCAAAATTGCATTCAAAACTAACCTTTCTCCATTATTTCTAATTTTGACCATGGCCAATTCGAAACAAGCTGTTTACATGTGCCTTAAGGCAATGATGAAATTGTTCACACATGCCAAAAAACACTTTAAACAAGTAACATACCTTGATACTGACTAATCTAAACCATCCAAATGAGACTCAATTGTACAGAACTCATTTTACATGGATTGTTAACCCTTATGCAAATAAGCATATTTCACCCTATTTTCCTGGCAATTTAAGCTCACAGACAAGTCTAAGGAGAATCACTTGAACTTCACTTTTACAAAGTCAGGCTAATTTCTGTTCCCTTTCTGGACTTAAATCTTACCTCAGGTACTTGTTCAATTGCAAAAACACTGTTTTGCCTTTCTCAGGTTCCATTTCTGTTCAAAGTGTCACATTTGTCACAATTTTTTAACATACCGTGCCAAATTGCGTGTCTGTTACACAGAAAATTCTAAAAATTAGAATTTTTAGAAACTTCTGCATCAAGTTTAAGATATCAGCACTTTACAACATATGTAAGAAGCAAAAAGAACACATAAACCGAACCCTTTCCAAACTTTTTGACAGAAATTCCCCCTTAGCATTCAAATTCAATCAAATCAAAGGGAGGTAATCCAAATGGCACAGTCAGAATTGAAGGCTTTTAAATATCATGAGCCAATTGCTAATGCCCCTATTATGGTGAAAGAAAGTGTTTGTGAAATCTGATACCATTTCTGATAATTCCACATTAGTAGTATAGGAGGGTAGACCTCGGACAGTGTCCGAGGTCTACCCTCCAGAGTCCCGGACACGCCCCCTTTTGTCCGAGGTTTACCCGCCTCGGGGGGGTAAGCCTCGGACAGGAGATTGGACCGGAAGTGGATGTCCGTTTTTTCTGCCCCCCTCCTCACACCACTGCAAAAATGTAAAATAAAAAGAGGGAAACCGGAAGTGGAATTCCTAGCAAAGAATGGTGTGTCACCATGTTTGTTCGGGTTGATCCTGCGTTTTGATTGGTCGAGACGTTTTCCCGCCAAAATTTGAATTGGAAACGTGTGACACCACAGCCTGGCTCGGGGAAAAAGAAGGTGTGCCACCATCTTCACTCGGTTTGGTCTTTCTCTATCACCGTGTCGGACTTAGGTTTTTTTCTCTATCATCGTTGGACTTAGTCTTTTTTCCACGGTATGGATTATATCCCCTTCTCATACTGGTTCAGGTAGAGAGCATCGTTGGACTTAGTCTTTTTTCTCCGTCTTTATTCGTCTCAATCTTTCTCTATCACCGTTGGACTTAGTCTTTTTTTCCACGACATGGCTCTCAAGACAAAAGGCTCTTCTATTGGTCTTACCGATATTGACAATTGTTGAAGATAGATTTTCTAGGGTTTGATTAGTCCTGAAAAGGACTGTTTTTGAGAGTGGTCTGTCTTTTTTGTCTTTTCTGTGTCTTTTTTTGTCTTTTTTTTGCTGTGTTTTTCCTCTTCTAATGACAACTTTCCTCTATTGAGAACTTTTCTTTGTTTCTTTGGGTGTCTTTTTGAGTTTGAGTTTTGGAATCTTTGGGATCTTGAAGTCTTTGAAGTTGTCGATGTTTTTTCCATGTTTTCCCAACCCTATTTTTGGCGGTGATACATAGGTGGAATCGTATCGTTGTTTTTTGTGAAGTTGCTCATTATCGTCTTTCTCTATTTCTCGTTTTTTATTTTTTATCTTCTCGTCCTTTGGTTGATGATCTTTCTCTGGTTGTGTTTCCTTTGAGTGTTGCTTTTCCTTTGGTTGTTTTTCCTTCGACTGATTTTCCTTTGACTTCTGATCTTTCTTTTTTACACTGTTACGAGGGAATCTGTTAGTCTTCGAAGACTGGTTTTATCAAAGTCGAACTCCACCGGAATCTTCACAATAACAGGCGTAGTTGACTGTCTTTGCTGACATATTGTCTCGATGTTTCTGTTCAATGTTTTCAACTCCTCTAAAATCTGAGTTATTGTACCATCTTGTTTTGATATCATCTGTCGCATCTCTTCCTCGAATTTGTTAACTGACCCTGTCATTGGGTCAATGAATGTCGAATTCATGGCTGACGCTAGAATATCTCCACTGTTTCCACTCTGTGGCAAGGAGTTGTCTAAGATGTAGTCGGTTAAGTTGTAATTGGCTAAATTGAGATTCATCTTTCCCGTTAACAGTATGTTTTTACTCGTACTACTCGAAGATCGAGAGTCGAATGATTGTAGAGAAATATCGTCAACGTTTTATAGCCTGGTAGGGGGATTGACCTAGTTTGATACAGAATTAAGAGCGCGGATCCGGTCGGAAGCACCCACGAATGATTATAACACTTACAGAGAGAAATGATAGAAATCTAGGGTACTAGCTAGCCGATTGATCTGAGCTCTATTGCGAATGTAACATATCCTATGATTGAACGAAAACAACTGAATTCTAGTCAAGCAGAAATGATAATCTTTTGATTTTTTACATAGTTATATTGCTTACTTGCAAAAGGATGAACTACACTATATTAGGAAATATTATTTGGGATGAGATTTTTCTTAGAGTTATGTAGAATTTTGTTTGACAAAATTTGAAAAGATAGAACTTTCTTGACGTTTGGTAGTCCTGAAAAGGACTGTTTTTCGAAGATTTGTATTTTTCAACCTCTTCGTATATCTCTCGCAGCCTCAAACTCATCAATTAGCATGATAAGTAGTGCTATCTCATAACGTATCTGTCGTCGACGAAACCAATCTTCTAGCTAGTTCAGTATTGAGTAATATGCCACTGATCCAAACATGAACATGCAAAACATTTTTATTCTCGAGTATTGAGAGGTAAAAAATGATTAAATGAGAACTTCGCTGGCTTTCTTTATACGTTTTTACAGATGGAATGACCTACTTTGACTCGAAATTAACGTTAACCAATCGTTAGTTTCGTTATATTCTCTTTGAATAAGTAAAAGATAGATGAAAACAAGTCTATACGTTCCGGTAGGGTTCAAGACTTTCTGATGAAGTTAGTCTTTTTTGATAAGTTGAAGAAAAATTACTTTTTCTTAAAAATCAGAATTGACTTGGTCTGACAATTTGAAGAGAAAGATAAAACTTTCTTGGTGTATGTTAGCCCTGAAAAGGGCTGTTTTTCACTATTCTCTGTAATGAAATTAATTTAACTATCGGTTAACTTAATTTCAAAACTAGAGAAAACATCGAGGACTCTAAACCTCCTCATCTGAATCTTCGGGGAATAGTTCACGCCGAAGTTCGTTGATTTCTTCAACTTTGGCTTGGACATACTCATTATACATAATGAGTACTCCTTTAATTGTGCAAAGTTGAATTTTCAGGTTATACTGTACACCTCTACTTTTGCACTTATCATATCGTTTTTCCATTCCATTCAGACGAATTTTAAGCAATTCGATCTGTCTGCATCCCTTTCTAAGTCGTCGCTCTGCTTCAAGCAATTTGAACCGTTTGTCGAGGGTTTTCATTTTTGAGCTCTGAGAGGAAAACTGATTAAAAAAGAAAAATATCCCCGTCTTTTATAGACTGGTAGGGGGATTGACCTACTTTGACTCGGAATTAATGTTATCCAGTCGTTAGTTTCGTTATATTTCTTAATTCAGAATTGACTTGAACTGACAATTTGAAGAAAGTAAAAACTTTCTTGTTGTATGTTAGCCCTGAAAAGGGCTTTTTTTGATGAAGATTCATCCTTCACTGGTTGCGATCGAGTTGTTCTTCTTCTTCTTCAAACTGCACCACAATGAAAGCTTGACAGCAATGATGACACCAAATCACTACACCATAGTCTTCATCATAGTCATAGAATCCCTCATCTGGTTCTGGACAATTGTGCTTTTCTCCAAGATGGTGTAGGATACGAAAGCATTTTCCACACTCTATTGCACATGGTCTATCACACTGAGGACAATAAGAAAAAAATATAAGCATTTTTTCTCGTCTTGGTATACTTTTACGATTTCTTATTCGTGCTACTCGAGAGAAACGAGAGTCGAATGGTTATAGGAAAAGTTCACTGAATTTTTATAACTAGATGAAAGGGATTGACCTACTTTTTTGACTCAGAATTAACGTAGACCAATCTTTAGACTCGTTATATTCTTTTGTAGAAAAGGAATGGCGGGAGTGGGAAAAACGGTTGATCTTGGCGGGTGTAGGGAAAAACGATGATTCTCCGGATAGGACTTAGTCTTTTTTTTGAGTCTGATGCAACCAATCTTTCGATCTGAGAAATACGTTTGTGAAAATTGACAATTTGAAGAAGCAGTCTTCCTGGGTATTGGTTGGCTCTGAAAAGAGCCCTCAATCCTAAAAGAAGGAGAGAGTGGTTCTTTAAAAAAGAACCATTGTTTTTTATCCATTATACAGGATATGCTGTGATGACAGAAAGATCTTTATACTTAACTACGTCCGGCAACTCAAATCCATCATAGCAGGCGACGACTTTACAAACATACGCCTCTTTACCGTCTGCATCTTTTCCGATTTCAACAGGAAATTTCATTTAAAAAATTATCTTGTTGAAACCTTGCAATTTAATACTATCACTATGTTCTACAGTAGATTTTACCATTTCATAAATTTCTGAAACGGAAAATCTTCTAGAGAACAAACTAGGCTGAGATTCATCCAAGTATCGTTCTGCATCGAAATAATGTTTTCTAATGAAATGCTCATAATTGAAGTACTTCTTATAGCGTAAATATTGCCCGCTATAATAAGATTGAGGCGGAGTACCAAAACCCTGTCTCACGGACATATCGCTAGGATAAAAAAAGATAGAGAAAGAATAAAAGATAGGAAAATTTTTGCCAGCATTTTATAGCTTGGTAGGGGGATTGACCTACTTTTGCTATGGAATTAAGAGCACGAACGGGGGCGAAAGCATGTAGATAGAACATAACGTACTATATGATCTCACATAGAATGTGATGCTCTAGCTACATTTTTTCCATCTCTGAACTTTTTTTGGGATCTTGTTAATTTTATATTCTGAACTTTTTGGGAAGAAAAATCAAAACAGACGACTTTTTTAATCATTTTCTTTATTCATTCCAAAGTTCTTAACAATATCATTAAAAACAGTAACGTTTAAAAACAAAGCAAATGTTCTAACACTATATTTTATATATACAAAGACATTTTATATACAAAGCAATGAAGGTACATTTTATATGCAAAGCATTGACAATACAGTTTTTATTTACAACAATGACAGAACAATTTTTACAATGTAAATTCACAGATGCCTCGATTTTTCCACTTGTCTTCATGTTCCGCAACAGTTTTGTGCAATTGTTCATTACCCAAAAACAAACGATATACACTGTCCAAGAAGCTATATTCACACGTTCCTCTAATTTCAAAGACGTTTTTGAATACCGCTTTTACCGAAAGAGTTGAAAGTACAGTTTTTTCTGTGACATCTCTATCAAATAGGAGATAGCCTTCCATGATATCCACTCCTTCTGCATTATCTCTTGATTTTGTATACCGTAAGTAAAAGTTAAACAGGTCTGATTTCATTTTCAGCAGATTCAGATAACTTTCTTCTGGTGTTCCTACGATAATGAATCGCCATCGACTTGTGGCTTGCAACTTCTTAGCGAAATAGTCACTTTTCCACAAACAAGCTGTTAAATAGCCTTTGATAGTGGTATCGAAATCTGACTCAGTCACCAGCATTGCAATAAAGTCGTGCATGCTATACAGCTTACAGGATGTCTCTCCCTTTGCAACTCCCTTGTGCAATTTATCTATCCAAAGTTTCACACAGTTGAATCTAAGGTTGAATTGTGTTCGTTCATCGAGCGTGTGCAGATGGATGAAATCTCTATAAACTTTTTCACGTAGTTCTATCGGCAAAGGCAGCATTTCACTTGACATGATTTCCACTTTTCGATAGAGCCGTCTTACTTTGATTGCTCACTTCAAGCCAGTGTAACATGGTGTTGTTCCTTACAGTTATTTATACCCTCAAATCTTATAGGTCATAGAGTGCAGTATCGTTACAATGCGAATTCACAGATACCCCGATTTTTCCACTTGTCTTCATGTTCCACAATAACTTTGTGCAGCTGATCATTACCCAAAAACAATGGATATACGCTGTCCATTTCACTATATTCACGTACTCCACTAAATGGAAAAACATGTTTTGAAATATCTTTTGTTGAAAGAGATGAATATACGGTTTCTTTTGTGATATCTCTATCAAATAGAATATAGCCTTCCAGGGTATCCACTGTTTCCTCATCGTCTTGAATAGATCCTCTTTTGTAGCGTAAATAAAAGTTAAACAGAACTGATTTCATTTTCAGAACGTTCAGAAAACTTTCTTCTGTTCTTCCTATGATAATGAATTGCCATCGACTTGTAGCTCGCAATTGTTTACTGAAATTTTGCATCTGTTTAGCAATAATGAGATCTTTCCACCACCAGCCTGCTAAATAAGCTTCGAGGATGGGATCTGAACCTGAGTCGTCCACCATCATCATAATAAAACTGTGTATGCTATACAGTTTGCAGGATGTTTCTCCTTCTGCAGCTCCCTTATTCAGTCTATCTATCCAAAGTTTCAAACAGTTGAATTTAATATCAGACTGTACTTGTTCATCGAGTGTGTGCTGATGGATGAAATCTCTATAAACTTTTTCACGTAGTTCTATCGGTAAAGGTAGCATTTCGCTTGACATGATTTCTTCACTTTTTCGATAGAACCGTCTTACTTTAATCGTTCACTTCAAAATAGTGTAACATGATGTTGTTTCTTACAAATATTTATACCCTCAAACTTTTATGACCATAGGGAACAGTATCAGTGTCGTTTACAATCACTCTTTTGGTGTATACAGAGCGAAAGGTTTTTGTCTGTGGTTCACTGGTCACTGTTCTGTCTTTATGCCTTTTGATTCTGCAGTCATACTGAACTTTGATTTCTACTGTACGATCCAAACCACATTTCGAATAGGTGTCAAAATTTACCATCTGATTTGTATTGTAATCCAAAGTAATTCCCTTGACTTTACATTTGCTTTTTTCTTTTCCATCTTTTGTTCTCATTTTGTAAGCGTAATTCTTAGGACCTAATCCTCTGAAATGAGTAATTCTGCAATCAGGCTCTTCATCGGTCCATTTTCCTAATCTGCTATTAATGATGGGAGGGTTCCACAATAGAGGGTCATGAATGTACATACAACTGTCTGTATCGAAATACAGAACTCTATTCCCCAACCTTTCAAGAACACTGTACAGTTCCAACCTTGCATAAGCTGTTACGTAGGATGCTACAATAACATTGGCTGTCGCATGCGTTTCGACAAAGTCCATCTTTTCTTCATAGTTGACCAAAATGAATGGACACTCATTGTCAAAGATTTCCACATGCTTTACCGTGTATTTCGGATCGGTAATCAAGTCGAAATATTTAGATGGTTCTCTGATGTATTTCGTCTTGCTCATGTTTTCACGCTGTGCTAATTTTCCCCAAAGACAGTTCAGCATAATCTTAGCAAATGATCTTTTGCCACGGTTTTTTTGAATGCATTTGGGATCGAGACGAATCCCTTCGGCTTCCTCATACTCGCGAATGAATTGGGACTTTTCCGAGTCTGTCTGACACCAACCGGGATATCCACTGGCTTCTTGCTTGATTTTCAAGAAATTGTCCACATAGCCTTTAAAGAATTGGTCCGAAACAGAGTCGAAATGCCAGATTTCATACACTTGCATTAGCTGATAACCACAGTCAAGAGCTTTGAACAGTTCAAATGTAACCCAAGTTCCAATCAATGCTCTCTCTTCTTTTTCATGGTTACAAACGTTTGAGCTTTCTTGTGCACATTTCATACAGAGTGGAAACATCATCTTGTTGTTACAGTGAACTGGAAGAACAGGATGAAACAAATCAGTTGGGGGTAGAACTTTGCATTTAATGAGTCCTTCATACTGACGAATATTCTTCATGTCAATGTTCTCAGCAGTCAAGATTGATGGATGGCCTACAGGATAGAATTTATGTTTGCAGACGGAAGGATACAGAGAGCAAATGTCAATATACTTGATTTCCTTCTCACTGCTTTCCTCAACATCATAGGCAATTTTTATTGCATTGCATCTGCCTCCAGCCAATCCCTCTCTTGGTTCGATGGGGTCGCTGTTCGGGTATAGACTTTCAATGGTTTTTTTGTACTCTTTGTCCTTTTTCATCTTGGCATCGAATTCATGCTCCCATATGGTCACGACGTTATATCCCATTCTTTTGATGGTTTCTAATCGTTCGATGGTGCTGTTGTACAATTCATCCATTGTTTTTCCATTGATGGGGTTGATATATTTCCGATCTTTAAAACATGTCTGGCAACCATGAAATAAATCCCCGAGGAATTCATAGACAGTATTTGAATTGCGGTGAAAACCGTCTACAGTGTATTTCTTTATTCGAAATTCACCACCATTTTTGGCATGTTGAATATGAATCCCTTTTTCCCTAGCGATGCTTTGAATCCACCGTATTGCTTTCATAGAAAACCGACGTCTGACTGGATCTTTGCTTGAAATGATGGCTATCTGATTTTTTGGTAAATAATCTTTTCGCCAAATCTTGTTACAGGCTCCAGCTATGGTAAACGACTCTGTGAATGGACAAATCCCACTCTGTTCGATGAACAACTTTCTGAATTCACCACATCCTCGTCTTAGGATATCAACATCCGATCGACAGTACAACTCCATCTCTTTTTGAAAATTGAATTCCTCACCGTTTTGAACTTTGTCATTATACCAGACTATGAATTTCGATCGAGCCTCTTCAGACATTGAATCGGGCTTGTAATAAGACATGTCCAAGTATGGGCCGACGTAATCCCAGAATTCGTCTGTATTTGCCCAGTGAGGGAAGTAACCTTTTTTCATTTCTTGAAGTCCAAATGTAGTCGGAAATTTTGCCAGCCCAAAGTTCATGAAACTGAAGGAGTCGATCAAACACACACCGTTCAGTTCTAACTTCAAAATATTATTCCCATTCATGGTCACTTCTGGTTCTTTCATCCCAACGCTGATAATGTGGTTGAGAATAAATTGACCATCATAACCTTTGAGATTATGGGCAATAGCTATGATTCCTTTATGATGCTTTGTAAAGAGCCAGCTGCAAAATTGACTTAAAGTTTCTTTTCCTTGAAAAATAACTTCTCTTCCTTCTTTGAATTCACTGCATGTGGAACAATGAAAATCAAGTGGTTTATCGATACATTCAGCACAGGCTCGGTGTGCAATACAGTAATTCGGAATGTGTATCCCTGTGTCTTGCTGGCATTCGAAATCAAAGAAAATGAACAAAGGCTTTTTGACTACAGAAGAACTCGTCTCATCGTCGCTGTCGTGGTTCATCTTACTCTGGTAAGGCTGAATAAATGAGAGAAGTCAACTATTTTCTTGCAGAGATGACACTTTTTCTTTCCCTTACAGACATGATTTCTCTTTCTGACAAAAAACTGGCCTTCACATTTTGAACAGAGTTTCACTAATTCACAAATGGTCTTCTTCTCTTTACCTTGAAGTGTTTTGTGTTTTTTCAAGCATTCTGCACTGAAAAAACATCTATGACACTTGGAACAAACATACTCTTTTGATTCCGATGGACATTTTCCAGTACGAAAGCAACCTTTACAGATCTTTGAGCAAATATGGTCTTCCCGGTTCTTGTAACGCGTGTCGCAGAACTCACAATAATAAGCACAATCAAGAAATGCTGTAATGGATTTGATGTAGTCATAGTGGTTTTGATGAAAGTACAAATGTATGATTTTACTATCGTCTTTCACTTCTGGATGTTCAAACACTTTCTCCAATTTTGAATGCTGATGATGGACTTTAATAACATAGTCTTTTTCATATAAGAAATCTTGAATTTTTTTGTATTCTTCAGGACCTACAGGATGCGTCGACGAAACTCCAGCTTCATTCATCAATTTCTCGGCTTCAATCTTTTGAAGTGGTCTGTTTGATTTTTTTTGATGATATCCCATCTTCGGTTCCATTCTTGGCTGTTTTCACGTTCATGGTGATAAATCCCCACAACAACGGCTCTTGCAAAACATAGATGATCTTCATTATTAATTTCAATAATCGATTGTTTCTTCTTTGCGAAAACTTTTGAATCCAATATTTCTGTACCCCTAATTCTTTTACCACTTCCACTTGGGGGTACCGTATGTGTGATATCGAATGTCATGTGGCCATCGTTCAAGACGAATTCCTCATTCGACTGTAGAACTTTTTCAGTCTCGTCCAGTATAGTATGACTCTCCAACTCCTCCACATATAGAAAGGGAATATGGATCCCCATATCCAATGAACGGTGATTGATGCTAATTCTAATCATATCCCTCGATTCAGCCTTTAACTTTTGAACGATCTGTTGGATAACATCGTCGAATAAGCCAGTCAGTTGCTGTGGTTGTAGCTCATCGAATTTCTTAAAAGACGCCTCCATTACATGGGAATCTGTATTGAATTTTCTTGACTTCTTTTTTCCCACTTCTTTTAAGACGTATAGACTTTTCATATCCAAAGATTTTTTGTCTCCACTTTCTTCTTCCTTGGGTGAAAATAACCCAGCATGACTTTCTTCTTTCAAAGATTTTCTGTCTTCTTCTTTCAAAGATTTTCTGTCTTCTTCTTTCAAAGATTTTTTGTCTTCACCATCACTTTCTTCTTTCAATGGTAAACTTTTTCTCTTTTTGGTTGACGGTGAAAATTTCTCATCATCGGTTTCATCATTACTGCTACTGTCTGGGTAGACTAGGATTCTTTTTCTTTTTTTTTACCGGCAGTAATTTTTTTCTCTTTTTCGACATGGACTGAATTGTCTCATCGTCACTTGTACTGTCTGAATAAGGTACTAGTCTTTTAGACATTGTTTTATGGCTGATTATAAGTCAGACAATGACACAGAACTCAAAAAATCCTAGCTTTTTTATATCTTTTTTCAGACCAAACGTGTATAAAAAGAGGCGTTACGACTGAAATCTTCATCATTCTTCGGAAAGATTTCAAACAGGACAACTGGTAGAAAAATGAGTGGGTTCAAGCTACAAAGTACAACACCAAAGAGAATGTATCTGTATGTTAACCCATACACTCACGATTATGAGATCACCAATATACCGTCAAGATATCAAGTCTACCATACTGGAAACTACGTGGGATCATTTCTATCCCACCAACATTTTGCAGAAAAAGACGTCTATCGTATCACCAGAGTCCTGGATCAAGCAACATTCGACAAACGTCATGGGGTGAGTGATATGACAACGAATATTTGTTTTACATGCAACAGATCAGGACATTGGGCCAGACAATGTCCAGAAAAAGAAAATCTGATGTGGAAATTCGTCTCTGTCTTCGTGGACCCCTACAGCCACGATGTCAAAATCTCGTCAACTATATGGAAACCGGTGGTGAATTCCAACATATGAAATACGTTGGGGCTCTATTATCCTATAAAGTAGACGAGAATAAACGGAAGACAAGATCGTCACAGACTACAACTTCATCGACTGGAAATCAGATCGAACAAGAGATCGAAAATATGGAGCATGATAACACAGAAATCAACGACACAGAAATCTGTAGAATTCAAGTAGAAATACATGATAAGCCGCAACAAAGTTCCAAAAAAAATAAACTTTCTTCAGAGGATACTCTTATACTCGATCAAAACAACGAGCCCTCTTCACTGTCTGGAGAGGGGAAAAACAACCAAGTTTCTTCAGGATCTGAAGAAAAGAAAATCGATGAGAAAATCAACGAGAAAAGAGAAAAGAAAAAGAAGAACTGTTTCTTCTGCAAAACAAAAAAACATGGTGCAAAAATCTGTCCAGATATTGTGTTGAAAAATAACAATGACGAACACAATGATGGAAACAATAAGAGGAAACGCAAGAGTGAATGTGAGCCTGACATCCCGAAGAAAAAAAAGAAAAACGTGCCTGTAAAAAGCATTTTTTCAAAGAACTGTTTCAAAGAACTGTTTCAAAAAACGATTCATTTATTTCCGCAGTTCAATGTTTCATTGTATATATATTTTACCAGTTCAATGTTTTCATTGTAATGATTATTGTACAAAAGTTTTAAATAAAAAGTTTTAAATAAAAGATATAAAAACAAATGGGCCTTGACTTTTTTTGTTTTTGACAATTTGAAGAAAGTAAAAACTTTCTTGGTATTGGGTAGCCCTGAAAAGGGCTGTTTTAAAATTAAAGAGAACGTATTCTTCACCATTTCAATGAAGGATACATTCTCATTAATTTATTCTGCCAACCGCGATGTTCTGTTGGCGGTATCAGCTCTGATAAGTCTGGGTAAATATTACCCATCTTAACGATTGGGGTACGAGTATAAAACTCATACCCTCGTCTTCCAAAGAACTCACGAAGAGCTTTATGGTTTAACCTCTTCCTTTCTTCTGCCTCGTCTTGTTTCTTTTCCATGGCCTCTTTTTCCCATTTCTCTTTCATCTCCTTCTTATTCTTCTTGCTGCCAAATAGTCCACAGCAAAATTTCGATAACTTCATCGTGAAATGAGTTAATACAAGAATAAAAATGCTGGCTCTTTTATAGCTTGACAGGGGGATTGACCTACTTCGCGTTAGAATTAAAAGCGCGAACGTGGGCGAGAGCATGTAGATAGAACATAACGTACTATATGATCTATCTACAATGTCTAAGAGTATCAAATCCAAAAAATGTAACGAAACTAACGATTGGTTAACGTTAATTCCAAGTCAAAGTAGGTCAATCCCTCTACCAAGCTATAAAATCAATGAACTTCTTCTATAGTCATTCGACTCTCGCTCTCTCGAGCAAGACGAATAAATCATAAAGTACACCAAAGCGAAAAAAAGAATTCAAAAAATATGGAACAGATAAACCATCAAATAATTGACGCTCTCCAAGATTATTTAAATGCTGGTGAAGACCTGTTGGTATTAAGAAGGCAACTCATAGCAGTTCAAAGACACCTAGAGCAGATAACGCAGCCATACAGAGAACTCGGAGAAAAATTACTTGAGCTGTTTATGCAGACAACAACTCCAGATCTCATATTAGTTGACGTTGAACTCGGGAGAAAGATCACCACGAAGGATGGGGCAATGACAATTACGAAAAGAACTGGAAGTTGTACCATCTGTCATGCAAATTTCGGTTGCTGTCATTAGACGAGGAAAAAAAGACAGTCTAACCTCCAAAAACAGTCCTTTTCAGGACTAACCAATTCTTAGAAAACCTATCTTTAACAATTGTCAATTTCGCAGATGTGTTGTTGTACTTTTTTGCAGAGAGAAAAAACTTTTCGATTAAAAAATCTTGCAGAGAGAAAAACTTTTTTATCGATAGAAAAAATTTTTTCGAAA
Organism: Tridacna gigas; assembly: GCA_945859785.2. Taxonomy (NCBI): domain Eukaryota; kingdom Metazoa; phylum Mollusca; class Bivalvia; order Cardiida; family Cardiidae; genus Tridacna; species Tridacna gigas. The sequence continues at coordinate 6,616,452 of OX244035.2, forward strand.
TAAAAAATCTTGCAGAGAAAAAATTTTTCAAAAAAAATCTTACAGAGAAAATGTTAGCAATAGAAAAAACTTTTACGCTTAAAAAATTTTTATCATAGAAAAATTTGGATAAAAAATTTCGGATAAAAATTTTTTACAATTTAAAAAAGTTTTTGCAGATTAAAAACTAGGGACGAATAAAACTAGGGACGAATAAATCTAAGATCGGGTAAGTCTAGACGAATTGATTTCCGGGAAATGTCGGAAAAAACCACACTCAGATCATATAGTCAGGTAATGTCTAAAGATCATACTGCTAGGAGCCAAAGAAAAGACTAAGTCCAACGGTGATAGAGAAAGATTGAGGCGAATAAAGACGGAGAAAAAAGACTAAGTCCAACGATGCTCTCTGCCTGAACCAAGCTGAGGAGGGGAAAAAAGACTAAGTTCAACGATGTTCTCTACCTGAACCAGTATGAGAAGGGGATATAATCCATACAGTGGAAAAAAGACTAAGTCCAACGGTGATAGAGAAAGATTGAGGCGAACAAAGTCGGAAAAAAGACTAAGTCCAACGATGATCTCTGCCTGAACCAGCATGAGGAGGGGGAAAATAACCCATATCGTGGAAAAAAGACTAAGTCCTACGGTGATAGAGAAATCCTGAGACGAACAAAGACGGAAAAAAAGACTAAGTCCGACGATGCTCTCTACCTGAACCAGTATGAAAAGGGGAAAATAACCCATATCGTGGAAAAAAGACTAAGTCCTACGGTGATAGAGAAAGCCTGAGACGAACAAAGACGGAAAAAAAGACTAAGTCCAACGATGCTCTCTACCTGAACCAGTATGAAAAGGGGATATAATCCATACCGTGGAAAAAAGACTAAGTCCAACGATGATAGAGAAAAAAACCTAAGTCCGACACGGTGATAGAGAAAGACCAAACCGAGTGAAGATGGTGGCACACCTTCTTTTTCCCCGAGCCAGGCTGTGGTGTCACACGTTTCCAATTCAAATTTTGGCGGGAAAACGTCTCGACCAATCAAAACGCAGGATCAACCCGAACAAACATGGTGACACACCATTCTTTGCTAGGAATTCCACTTCCGGTTTCCCTCTTTTGTTTTTACATTTTTGCAGTGGTGTGAGGAGGGGGGGCAGAAAAAACGGACATCCACTTCCAGTCCAATCTCCTGTCCGAGGTTTACCCTCCCGAGGCGGGTAAACCTCGGACAAAAGGGGGCGTGTCCGGGACTCTGGAGGGTAGACCTCGGACACTGTCCGAGGTCTACCCTCCTATACTACTCACATTCTTAAGAGCCTAAGTGGTCAGTTTATCCTTTATCCTATCTACAAGACAAAGAAATATGCACAGTCTCCCACTTTCTGAGTTGACTTTTTCAAGAAAGGAAGATCTTTATCACAAATCATGGTGAAATCTCAGTGATAACTAACAAAATGCCTGTAAATTACAGGAAAACATTGGATTAGTTGCAACAAATCCACCAAAAAGAGAGCTACTGAGTTTAAAAAAGGTCATCAGGCACACTGTTATGGGAGTTCCCAAAACATCATAATGATGTCATGCCGACAACGTGCGGCACACCAGTCGATCCCTATTTAGCAATTATCTGAACAGTGTCGGAAATGCCGCCTCTGTATCAGCTCAGGAGCATAATCAAGGCCCCTCTTCATAACAGAATATTAACAATCTCCATAACAGCCAAACGCCCCCACTCCCCCCCCCCCCCCCCCCCCCACACCTTTACTATGTGAGAAGAACTATCATGATAAAACAACAAAACCAAACAGCAACATGGTTTGAAGAAAATGGTTTAAATGTACCAGAATTGCCTAAATCTAATCCGTTTCAAACAAAAAGTGACCGGTAAAGTCCGAAAATGGCGAAATATGGCAGCATGGCTTCAAGTGCCAAATTCGCCAAATTCACAAAATTCGACTTTTCTCAATAACGTATGCAAGTCGATGAACCAGCAGTTTCAACCGTTTACCCTCAACCAAGACTCGGTATACACCATAGCCAAATATATCGGTTGGGCCAGTCCAACCTACACATTCCTTGCGGGCCACAGACTTGTCGGATAAAGCATTTCGGAACTTGACGACTCTTTCCGGACACAATGGAGAATTGAAGAATGCACTGGCCATATAGGTATGTGGATTTGTTTCTGTAATATCAGAAATGGGTTTAAATTTACTAGAACTGCCTGAATTAAACTGGTTTCAAGCAAAAAGTCACCAGTAAAGTCCAAAAATAGCAAAATAAGGCAGCATGACCTCAAGCGCCAAATTCGCAAAATTTGCCTTTTTCCGCACTTTGAGTTACCTCCCTTCTTTAAATCAATTTCAGCCAAAATTCACAGTCTCAGGATCACCTTAAGTACTATTTCCAGACTAGAAATTGATGGAATTACTAGACTGAATGCAATTGAAGGACAAATTACAAACTTCATAAAACGCTAAATTGCCTTAAGGCTCCTGATCACAGTTCTTGGCTAACCTTCTGTCGACCAAGCACACGCCAAACACAATTCCTTCAATTAGAGGTCTGTAGTATCAGCCTGAAATGATAAAGAGCAATTAAATGCAACAGCATATTCCTAATTCTTAAGATTTTATCAAGAAATCATGTTCAACTTGTGAAATAGTGAAATTACTGACCTATACAGGCAAGTGGCATGGTCGGAAAAAAACTGCCAAAATAAGCCATTTTAGCCTATTTTCCAAAATTCACAAAATCCAAACCCCTGAGGCTAGCCTGAAAATGCTAAGCTAAATTGAAACTCAAAACAATACATAATTTGGGGGTAGAATCAAAAATAGCACGTTACCATGCCGATTTTTCGCAATCTTTCACGGTATCAGTCCACCATTATTTTTGCGGCTAAAGCTAGCCATTAATTCCATAAAGCCTCACTTTCGCATTTGGGGTCAAAACTAATGGAACAAAGAAGGAAAGTCATGACCTCCTGTTTTGAAGACGAGCTAAATGCTTTTTCTCAATAATCTTACACAATTCATGGGTGTAATGAGTACTCTTCTTATCAAAACTGCATTCAAAACTAACCTTTCTCCATTATTTCTAATTTTGACCATGGCCAATTCGAAACAAACTGTTTACATGTGCCCAAACGACAAAATTTTGGGCTGGAGTAAATTGAAAACATTTATAGACAGCAGATTAAATGCAACTAAAATGATGATAACTCTCTTTGATAGGGTCGAAAACATTGTGGGAAAATGAAAAACATGCTTGTTACCAGCATTTTCTCCTTTCCCTCAATCTTTTCCAAAAGTTTTCCTTCGGAGGGACGTAAACCTGGAACTATGTGGTAAAGGGCTTACTGTTTGCCAAACGAAAGAAAAATAGACTCTTTCGAATTGGTAGCAGATGCAGACAACGAATTACATGTAGTTCAAATGATAGAATTTGTCTCAGATATGATAGGAAAAATTGGGGGAAAAGGAGACAATGCTTGCCATCAGCATTTTCTCCCTTTTTCCCAATTTTTTCTGAAGCTACTTTCGTCAGGGTAGTTTAATAACGGGGTTGTTTAGTCAAGGGTAAATCGAATGTCGTGATGTAGTCATGTCTAAATGAAGTTTCTTACAAATTCTGCCCCAACGTCAGTCTCCCAAATTCTAGCTCTGGGTCAGTATTCACCAACCATTCTTAAGAACATTCTTAGACTTATTCTTTAAGATTTTCCAAGTTTGAAAGTAACACAACTTCTGATTGGCTAAACCAAAAGGTTTAGCCAATCAGAAGGTGTGTTGCTTTCAAATTTGGAAAATTTTGGAGACCAAGACCAAGAATATTCTTAAGAATGGTTGGTGAATACGGACCCTGGAAATTTGACTGCCAAAATGAGGACCATTCCTGTACGTCAGTTTATTTCCCTTGCCACATAAAGACTAAAAGTAACCAAGTAACAGATTGGTCCTTTTACCTGTGTTCCCTTGTTTTCATCAGTAAATCCATTCGGGATGTTGCGATAAATATAGTTTGCTTTAAAATTATATGTAAGATCCTCATATAATTTTAAAGCAAATCATGTTCTTAATCATCAGAGAAATGCGTATATATCGATTTGTAAAACAATCTAACCAGATTTAGCAGGGATATTATCTCTCGAACAGATTTGTATAGTGCAAGAATATTAAGGATAGAATTCCCTTAGCCTATCAATTCCGTTTGCATTTTTTCACCGACAGATTGATAGATGTGAAAAACTTCACCGTGGTTGTTGATGCCGTTGCTGATCGACTTACGTTGGTGCAGCCATGTTTAAGCTCATTTGACTGACAGTACTTCAAAATGGAAACCCCGTGATACGGACGAGGTTCGATGTAGTTACGGAACTAGCCGAGTTGCGATGAGTGGGGTCCGTAGCAATAAGATAAACTGACTTCCTTAGTTACTATTGCTATGCGCTTTCACGCTCCCGCGTTATACATATACAGTATAGGAGATCGATTACTTATGTGGTGCTGTCATTACAGATTCTCTGCCTCTCGATTGAATTCCAGAAAAAAAGTCCCACTAGCTTTCCGAAGATAAAGTCTTGATAAGAAATTTAGAGATAGGATTTATCTACTATTAAATAAGGAAATCTTCATAGTCTATTTCGCTCTTGTCCAAACAATCCCGAGTTTTAACGACTTAGCGTAAGAAAGTCATTGAAAACATTTTTGGAATAGGAGAAAATGCCGAAAAACAGCATTTTCTCTTTTTCCCACAAAAAATTGTGTACTCTTTCTGATTTAAGTCCAATCATTTTATGTGCAAGAGATCTGCAGATGCTTTCGACTTAGAAAAGTCTAAATTTTGTCGTTTGGGAAGGATATGACGATAGAGTAGGGATTTTGTTTCTAAAATAGGGATTTCTTTCAATTAAGTGTAGGTAATGGAAATTATCTTGTACATGTTAATTGTAATGTGTTGTTTCATTGGTCAAACGTTCCGTAATGTTGTCATTACGGAACGAATAAAAAGTTTTATTTATATTTCCTGTGAACGAGAGTTTTCAGCCTAATAACTTATGGTACATGGATAAAGGGTGGCTTAATTCAAAGTTACCACCCGCAGGCTCGTTTGTCGTCACAACAAATGACTCTTGAGAGATTTTGTCATAATTAGTATTTCGTCCGCTTAGTTTTCGTTCCTTCGTTCTTTAGAAAAGGAGAAAGTTAACCCTTGCGCTGCTCAGCGCGACTTAATTACATTTTGCAGACAGTGAAGATCAAAATCAGACTGCACAAACCGTGCAGTTTCATCTTGATCTACACTTTTCGACATGGACATTCTTTAACTTTCAAAGATAACTTTGAAATAACAAAATGTAGGTTACTTTCTATAGTCCTGAACTTTTCATTTCATTTATTTTGCAGATTAAGAGTTAAATTTTCGTGACCTCGGATATTTACACAACATTGGTGTACTTCGCCCCGAGACATGACCTCAATGATCTATTCAAAGTCAAGAAATTTGAATGACACGGCGTCTACGTTAATTACAGACTATGCAGATTTATTCCGAATTCGAAATTAAACCCTTTGAAATACTGAACACTGCAAAAGACACATTTGTGGACAATGCTGATCAAGATCAGACGGATCAAAACGTGCAATTTCACAGAGAATGGCTCATATTATACATGTATATATTTGTGTGTGTGCTTTTGTGTGTGCAGTTATGTTTACTCTTTACAAAACAACAAAATTGTAGACCTGGCCGCGTAACAAGTAACTGACAACGATAAAATTAATCAAAATATGTCTATGACAACAATAACTGGCTGTGAAAGGACTGAAAACATTGGTGGAAAAGGAGAAAATACTTATTCTTCCTCTGGGTCATAAAAACACGTGGTTGTTGATCAAGCACTCTGTAATTGTTTACCTCAATTTTATATTGTTTCTATGGAAACGCCCGTGATTTGGTATGACAAATTCTGGTTGACAGTAATTTATTGTAAGTTTCATGTTGTTAACGAAGTGCCATGTACAAGTCACAGTTAAAATTCTTTCTGTTCTGACAAATGGTAGATTTTAAAATGGCAGTTTCTGTTGGTATCACAATATATAATTGAGCCATGCTCTGGCAAAAGGGGCTTAATGCATCTCAGCGATGCAGCATACAAACAAGACATCACATAGTTAGGGATCCATAAAATCGACTATGTCTCACAACCAACTGTATCATGGGGTAGACTGGTCCTTAGACATATAGAAAACTGACCCATAGCGAAAAGTTTCGGCCCAGGTCAGGCTGCGCGGATTGCGCAGGCTGACCTGAGTCGATACTTTTCGCAGATGCATTAATCCCCCTTTTCACATATATTTTTTTCAAAAACCTCTGTCCGTTACAAGGGTCATGATGACAAAGGCCCAGCTTTAGGAAAAAACTTAAATCTCTTATTTCGCTCAAATCTACGGTGGCACTGAGGTGACATGCGCATTTTTTTGTATTTATCTCGTTCCCACGAGATAATAATTTGTTTTCTCGTTTTTTTTTTTTTTTATAAAAAATTATGCAAAAAACAAAATTCGTTTTTCTCGAGTTCTTTTTTTTTTTTTTTTTTTTTCCCAATAAAAAATTATGCAAAAAACAAACTTCGTTCTCTAGAGGTTTTTTTTTTTTTTTTTCCATATAAAAAATTATGCAAAAAACAAAATACTATCTCGTTCGAACGAGATAATCAGCCAATCAAAGTCATCCATTATGTCGTTCGCACGAGATAATAAGTAGTGCTCACGACATAATCATCCAATCAGATTCCTCCTACTAATTCCTATTTTTACACGGAGTTCATGTTCTTCATAGTTTCATTTAACATTGTAGTTTGCATCCACGATTGTTTCAGAACTCGAGAAAACGATTTTTGTTTTTTGCATATTTTTTTATAAAAAAAAAAAAAAAAAAACACACACACACACAAGAAAACGAATTTTGCTTTTTGCATAATTTTTTATAAAAAAAAAAAAAAAAAAAAAACTCGAGAAAACGAGTTTTGTTTTTTGCATATTTTTTTATAAAAAAAAAAATCCAAAAAACGAATTATTATCTCGTGGGAACGAGATAAATACAAAAAATGCACATGTCACCTCAGTGCCACCGTACAAATCCCCTAATGGAATAGGGTTTTTCGGCGTAGCTGAATGCGCTGGCTTTTGACCTAATTCTTGTACTGATAAAGAATGAATAGATGGTAATTTGCGATTGGTAAAAAATATGAACATGTTTAATCGGCGGGTCCCTGTTGGCATATTTGCTCGCACATTTATGAAACCACTTTTAACAAGTGTAGCTACCGCTAATCAAAAGCCCGTGGCCTTGATTCATACCATAGCAAATTAATATAAAAGAGAAGGGTCCTTGTTTAGTTCTGTCTGATTGGAAACTTAATATTTCATAAGCGTTTCCCGAATAACCCAATAAATAAGTACTCCTTTTCAACAAAATAAAAAACGGTGAGGAAAAAGAGGCAATTTCTTGCCAAATGATTTTCCATTATTTTACTTGATATTGAGCCACAGAAGAGTTTCAATAGTCATATTTCAGTATCTCTTACGCCGCCTATCATTTTTAAAGATATTTCTTGTTCGCCTTCAGCATGAGTTTGTTATTTGAGACTCGTTTCTCAAAGACTAACAGACTTAAGTAAAGTTCTCATTTTCTGAGCTGACTAAATGTTTCAGACACAACTCCACAAAATGAATGGACTCAATTAACTCAACAGACTTAAGTCTATTGTTTTGCTGAGTTGAGTCTGAAACGTCGTGTCAACTCAGGATTTGAGAATGCTACTACAGTCTGTCAATCCAGAAGCTGCTGAGCGCGACTCTCCGACCTTTGCAGATAGATTAGATCAAGATCAGACTGCACAGAACGTGCAGTCTGATCTTAGATCTACGCTGCCCGATAAGGAGACATCTTTCCCCCAGAAGTACCTTTCAAATAGTGATGTGTGTGTGTGTGTGTGTGTGTGTGTGTGTGTGTCTGTGTGTTTTTTTTATCTGTCCCTAGTCACTGTTGTTTTTCTAAAAAAAAAATTCTAGAAATGATGAACTTACTCGTGACAAGCAATTTCTCAATGTCTGTCACTCTATAAACATCTGTATGTTTTTTCTTTACTTAAAGCCCCTATACCAGCCAAAAGTAAACAGTGCTGGTGTTGAAAAGCATTTGAATTTGAATCATGCCATCTAAAAGTATTTAACCCTTTCCTAAACGACAAATTTTGGACTGGTTCAAATTGAAAGAGTTTGCAGACGACAATTTTAAATTTGATGAAAATGGCAGAAAGTTATCAAAAAGGGTAGAAAACACTGTGGGAAAAGGAGAAATTGCTCGTTACGAGCAATTTCTCCTTTTCCCACAGTGTTTTCAAAAGATTTGTACTGCAGACACGTGAAAACCAGGGCTTGTTTGGGAAAGGGTTAAGTCGGTGTGAAAAAGGCATCACTAAATTGACGTAATAACAACTTTATAACCCTAATAGCACTGAATCCAGAATCCAAAGTGGTAAGGCCTTTATTGCAGTCAGATTGATCTTTATTTGAAATCTATCTATCTTTCTATCTATCGATCGATCGATAGATAGATAGATAGATAGATCTATTTGAAGGTATTAGTTGATGATGATGAAGGTGATTGTTATTGTTAGTATGTTTTCATTTCTATTACTCTGATTTAAAAATCTATTATAAGTATATACCGATGATGATGTTATGACGGATAATAATGATGATTTCTTATATTGTGATGTAAACAAATTAACGCTTTTCATTCTGATTTTATGAAGATGATAATGATGAGGATAATGAAGGTGATTGTTTTTGTTATTATTATTATTATTATTTTTTTTTTTTTCATTTCTATTTCCATGCTTTAAGATTTTGATATAGTTATATATGGATGGATGATGATGATGATGATGATGATGATGATTTTCAGTTCTGTTCTTCTGCTTTGGAATCTAATGTAGGTATAAATGGATGAAGAAGAAGAAGATGATGAAGATGATGATGATGATGATTATTATTTTTTTTTTTTCAGGTTTATTCCTCTGCTTCGAAATTCTAATGTAGGTATAAATGGAAGAAGAAGAAGAAGAAAAAGAAGAAGAAGAAGAAGATGATGATGATGGTGATGATGATGATTTTATCATTTATGTATTTGTGTCTTTTGGGCCGGTGGTCCTTTATTTACAAATAAATGATTCTAATTCTGATTCTGTTACAGAGAATAATGTACAGTAACTTTATTCCAACAAACACATATTTCAAACCAGACTTGACCTGTGTCATCAATTCACGTGTATAGTCAGTATTTTAAATCCCGGGGGTCAAAATTAAAATATGAAAGAGTATTTAATCATTCACCACACAACCCCGACTTTTAACAAACCTGAGTAAGAAGCCCTTTTCGAAACATTATGGGAAAAAGAGAAAATGCTGGATACCAGCATTTTCTCCTTTTCCCACAATGTTTTCGACCTTATCAAAGACAAATCCGAGCATTTAAGCCAAAATTGATTTGTCGTCTGCAAGTACTTTCAATGTGGACACATCTGAAATTTTGTCGTTTGGTAAAGATTTTAACCAAGTAAGTAGCGAATATTCATGACTTTCGTAAATACATGTACATGTGGGAATATTAATGAGTGACTGGCCATTTTATACATGTGAAAGTATCAAGTCCTAACAAGCCCAAACCGTAAAACGTGACGATTTCATTAGCAATGGTCAGCAGCCGACACGCCATGGGCAGATTTGTCACGTAAAAGTCTCCTTTAGCTTGACTCTTATGACGAAAACATGTCCATTTCGTTGACAGGTGGGAAATAAACATAATTTATGGTTTCCGTGGTTACCACGTAGCGTGTTGATTTATAACAGCTTAATTTGTTGTTTAGTACGTAACTCTTTAGCCTACCAGACAACAAAATTTTAGATTTTTCCAAATTCAAAACATCTGCAGACGCTAAATTTGATATTGGAACGAATGAGCCAAAATTCTGATCTTAGGGTAGGAAACATTGTGGGAAGAGGACAAAATGCTGGTAACCAGCATTTTCTCCTTTTCCTACAATCTTTTCAAAAGCATTCTCTGACAGGCTGTCGTTTGTGCAAGAGAGTGTGTGGTAAAGGGTTAACTCTTTACCAGACAAATAAAAATCTTATATTCGTCCATAGTGGAAGCAGTCGAAGACGTCAAAGTAAATGCTCCTCAAGTGATGGCATTTTCTCCTTTTCCAACAATGTTTTAACCACTTCTAAAAAGATTGTGAAAAAAATGAGTTCTCTCTCAGTTTTCGCACAATATGTTGTCTGCCTTTTAAAGACAAATGGCATCACATGAGTCACTTATGATATGTCCTCTACGGAGGTTTTAAATATGGATCCGTCTGCAACTTGACGTTTGGTAAAGTAATAATATATTAAACGCAGAAAGAAACGGGCTTAAACATTTAATCAACTATTGAACTGCTGAACTACTTAGAAATAATAAGCGCCGAAAATTGGTTGATAACGCTACAAATACTGGCCATAATTATTGTGATGAAATATTGACCATATGTCGAAATTCCTATTCTAGTAAAAAAAAAAAAACCACAGAAATAAAGGAACCCTTTTACTTTTTTCTTTTGACATATGACAGGGTAACTTTACCTCTAAATATTATCAGCAGATTCCAAGAGCAAAGATACGCCGTATCATCTCCAGTATGCCCGCCAGGTGTCGTTCAGGTGTTGCTGCACATGGAGGTCAAACCCGACACTTACTTGAATTCCATACCTGTTTTATGTTTTAGGTTAAAAAAAGAATTACCCCAAGACGAAATAAAAACTTTTTATTCTACGTATATATTGAATCAATCAAAAACTTTTCCTTTAGCGCATAAAATGTTTACCCTGCGTTTCTTTTTCGGATTAGTATTGGTACTGGGACACGTAACGGCAGTGCGAAGTCCGCTGCTCGTTGGGACATATAGGATGTGACCCGAGTTGGCATTTGAGATAAAATGTTATTTAAACGAGTCCAAGAAAATATCATTAACCCCTATTCTGCTAAATATGTTAAGTAAAACTTTCAAGCTGATAGGAAAAAACCCGAATAATGTTATTTCAAACTTATTTTTTAGAAAAATATCTCCTTATCGGACTGTAGATCCAAGATCAGAGTGCACGTTCTGTGCACTCTGATCTTGATCTACACTGTCCGCAAAAGATCAGTGAGTCGCGGTATAGGTACTGGGACACGTAACGGCAGAGCCCGTTGGGACGTATAGGATCTGACAAAAGTAGGCATTTGAGATAAAATGTTATTAAACGAGTCTAGTAAAAACGTCATTAATCCTTGTCCTGCTAAATATGTTAAATAACACTTTCAATCCGATAGTAAAAGCCCGAATAACTTATTTTTGGGAGAAAAATGTCTCCTTATCGGACAGTGTAGATCCAAGATCAGACTGCACGTTCTGTGCAGTCTGACCTTGATCTAAACTGTCCGCAAAAGGTCAGTTAGTCCCGCTTAGTAGCTTAAGGGTTAAGCAAGCCTTTGGCAAGCTTAATCACATTTTTTGTGTTGACGAGCCATATCAAATTTTACCTCAAAGCTAACGATTGTCAGATTCTTTTTATCACGTGACAGTTTCTCAAGAAGTTTAATTCATGTACTAAAACAAAGGCCTTCATGTACATTGTGTACTGAAATTTACATGAAGCCAAGTCACTTCTTTGAAAGGTACATTTCGGAAGAAAAATAGTCTCAAAAGAAACTTGCTTTTAATGATTTTGTTTTAATTCTAAAGATGATAAAATTCTCAACTCTGTCACGATCACCATTTTTGACGGTCAATTTTGCAAAGAAATCTTGGACAGCAATGTTTTAGAAATGAGGCGTATTATTACAGAGTGTTGTCCAAATACGGCACTATTTGCTTATCTCAAACGAGATCTCAAACGAGTGTAAGAAATTCGTAATGGCTGTATTACATTGAAAACAGCGATCGTCCATTTTTCTTTATTTTTGTTATGTTTCCAGGTACCAAACAGTTTCATTGCGACAGATTTCAGTCCTCTCTCACCGCTGATTATTGTTTCAATGTTTGTAATATATAATTTAGTCTATAAATTACATTTCACGTGCTAGTACGTCAAGATAATTTGCATATTTGAATATGGATATTGTAAGCTCTACTGCTTAAAAAGTAGTGCGATTTCGAAATCATGATTTCGTGTTATAAAACGGGGAAAAATTGATTTTATCCTTGAAATAGAAGATACGATTTTTATGGGTGTCTTGTAGAATACAGTCAACAGAACTTCTAAACGGCCACTTTTAAGCTGGAATTCCCCGTAGACATTTTATGGCATTCGCTGTCCAGAAAAGAGACAGTTCATTTGGTTTTATTTTTTGGAGAAAAACTGGTCAGTGTAAAAACATACCCCAGCCTTAGTCTGAAAAGAGTTTTTTGACTCGTTCTTTTGAAAGGAACTTATTTAACTTTCATTCACTGAACATTGGAAAATACAAAATCTTTTTTTTTTCTTTGAAAACTGCATGCTCCTTCTCTCTGTTTATATTTTTATGCTTCTATGCAGAAAATAATTTTCAAGTTTTTTGTTATTGCTGACAAAACTTCAGTAATTCATGCTTCTCTTTTTAACCTGTTTTGACTGACAGACACCACGCATGCGAAAACAATGTGATTTCCCTTCTTTGAAAAAGAGATTCCTTCTGTTGGTAAAATCGAAAATCTTTTCATTATAATACCATGGCTAACGTCTAATTATGTGTAGTAATTTGTTTTTATTTACCTTTCTGTTACCGGGTCAAATTTACAGGAGGAACAAAAGTGGCCGGTTAGAAGTTTTGCTACGTGTAATTTTGAAGATAAAGTGACTGTTTATTAGTTTGCGTTCTTTGACTTTAATTTCTTTTCTTCGTTCTCAGTCCGTCTTAACCCTTAAGCTGCTAATCGCGACCCACTGACCTTTTGCGGACAGTGTAGATCAAGATCAGACTGCACAGAACGTGCAGTCTGATCTTTGATCTACACTGTCCGATACAGTATTTTCTTTCCGGTGAAATCAACTTTGAAACAGCAACTGTTAGTACTGAGTAGAAATTTGCGTTTCATTTATTCAGCAGCTTAAGAGTTAATTAGAATGACGAAAGGTATTGAACTAGTTCTCAAGATCTACTGACTGGTTTTTGCTAGGCACGTTAAAGGGGCAAGCAAGTATTTGAGGAAATCTTAACAAAACCCAATAAGTTTTATTGGCCTGTTTTATTGGCTTTAAATCTGAGATCAAACAGATATCCATAAAAACACACCAGAAAAGTCTCATTTTTGATATGAGTCATGCTCTGTGGAAAAGGGGTCTTAATAACATCGGCGAAAATATCGACCCAGGTCATGACATGGGCCAAAACTTTTTGCTATTCGTCAATTTCCTGCAGGTCAAAGGACCAGTGTACCTTTCATTCGGTTGTTTGACAAATGCATCTACGAAAAGTATCGAACCAGGCATTCCGCGAAGGCTGGACTTGGCTGTAAGTTTTCGCTACTGGTCAATTTTCCGTATGTACAAGGACTTCATGATTTAGTCGGTTGTTCAAAAAAGTGGCTTTTATGGATCCATAATTACGCGATAGCTTGATTGCTTTAACCCTTTCCCAAACAAGCCCTGGTTTACACGTGTCCGCAGAACAAGTCTTTTGAAAACACTGTGGGAAAAGGAGAAATTGCTCGTAACGAGCAATTTCTCCTTTTCCCACAGTGTTTTCTACTCTTTTTGAGACCTTTCTGTCATTTTCATCAAATTTAAAATTGTCGTTTGCAAACTCTTTCAATATGGACCAGTCCAAAATTTGTCGTTTGGGAAAGGGTTAATACATCACGGGGATCCAATAAGCCATCTTTTGCCAGCTTGTGGCTCATATCTATCCCGCAATTTATTTTTATTCTGTTTGTCGCAAGGTTACCATTATTACATAGCAAGGGATAAATACATTTGTGAACGCTCTGGGAAAAGGATGTTTCATGCATCCTCGTAATGTATTATACAAAGCAAGTCCTCGCACATTATCGATCTGCTTTTTAACCCTTATCGTGTTAAATAACTAAAATGAGATTTTCAATTCTATAGTAAAAACTCAAATATTGCTATTTCAAATTTATTTATTGGAGGAAAAATATCTCCCTATCGGACGGTGTAGGTCCAAGATTAGACTGCACGTTCTGTGCAGTCTGATCTTGACCTACACCGTCCGCAAAAGGTCGGTGATTCGCGCTTAGCAGCCTAAGGGTTAATAAAGATCGGTTTAAAAATCAGGTAGATGAGGTAGAAATATCATTTGACATGCAAACGACTTACCTAATTTTGCATTTGCGTTGGGAAAGCAGCCAGTGACTTGGAAAGAATATTGTGCGAAGTACTGGTAAAAGAAACTCCAGGAAAGCATGGATAGATGCACTGGCCGCCGCGATATAACTGAAATAATGTTGAAAATGGCGTTAAACACCATACAATCAATCAAACATTAAGCTAAAATCTGAACAACAACAGACATACACTTATAAGCATTCCAAACATTTCATATCAATTGTGTGATTAATTGTGTCATTGTGTGTAATTTTGTAAATCAATGTTTCGGACAATATATTTCGCCGACAGAACACAAATCCTGCTTGTCTCATCAACTAGTCCCTGGGTTGATGATAGATGACTTGCCCAAAGATACATTTCCAAATATAGCCGGCTTTTCCGGGAGCCACCACGTAAAGACATCTTGCTTGAAACCTAACGCTTCATCCACAAGATTGGAGGATCACCGATGATATATATATGGCTTTTGCAAAGGGTGGCTTGATGCATCTCCTTGTTGCATGATACCAATCACTCCATCGCATAAGTCTAAATCCATTACAGCCATTAATAACCGACTTAATCACGAGGTAGATGGGTCCTTGGACATGCAGAAAAATTGACCAATAGCGAAAAGTTTCGGCCCAGGTCAGCCTGCGCGGACTGCGCAGGCTGACCTGGGTCGATGCTTTTCGCAGATGCATTAAGCTCCCTTTTCACAGAGCGTGGCTCAATTATGTCGTATAAAAGATGGCAATGAAACAAATAAACATTGAAGAAGGGAACATCAAGTAATATTGTGTCAACGAGGAGAAATCGCTCGGAGCGAGCCATTCATTATACTGAAAGACTAGTGTTTTGAAGTCCACGTATATCATGAACAAAGCTAAATTATCTTTAATCTATAGCCAGAACTACACAATTTTAGACTGGTCCAAATAGAAGCATTTGCAGACAACATAAAGGCCCAATACCGGCGAAAAAACAATGCAGGAGTAAACATACATTTAAATATGTACATGTATAATATAAATAATATGTCCAAGTTTAATTCCCTAGCAGAAAAATGAATTTCAAAAATCAGGCAAAAAGTGAACAAAAGATAGAGTGACCTGGCAGCATATAGCCTAGTTTTGAAATTAATTTCACTGCCAACGACTAACTCTTGGACCTACTGTACAAAAACAGAATGTCATCTTCACAATGATTTCCATACTTTAAAGTGGCATGATTTAAATTTAAATGCATTTTAACTTACTTTTGGCAGCTATAGTTATTTTAAATATTTATCAAAAGTAAACATCAGAACAAGAAATTGGCCTTTGGAAGGGTAGAAAACATTACCAGAATTTTCTCCTTTTCCCACAATGTTTTCAAAAGGCCTTTTTCCTTAGGGTCATTAAAACTCGAAATTGTGTGGTTTCGGGTTTAGGCATATTCGATTCCTTTGGACGACCTATTTTCCCAACGCCAACTGAAATGGTGTCCATATTCACTCCTTTAACCCTGGCATTGCACACCTTCATACACTGGAAACATGGATCCGTGGCGATAAGATAAACCGACTTCCTTGGTTACCGTAACTAAGGGCTCACAAACAAACGCAGTAAATACATATACAGTACAGCAGAAAGGCTACTTAAATATTGCTATCATGACGGTTTCTATCGATGAAATTCCGGAAAAATATTCCTTTTCATATGTTTCTGTCGATGATGGATTCTCGGTAAGAAATATATGGGTACTTGAACTTATTTACACAAGGATAAGTACAAAAAGTGTGAATTTCAGGGGCTACGGACAATGCAATACATGTGCCAGCAAAGTTCTGAACTTGTACGATTGTACGAGAAAGAATGAAACACCTCATAAACCCCAGTTTTGTTTAAAAATAATAGTATTAAACATGATTAATATTTTTGTAAAGCTTGTCAGGTTGTCTCAAAATCGTATTCGATAATAAATTACTCTAAATTACAAGCATTTCAAATATTTATAAAATGTCTCATTCAGTAGAGAGGTGGAAGTCTAAGAAATGTTTACATTTCAAGTTAAGTGAAAATGGTTGCCTGATGATTTTAAAATGTGTAAAGTGTGCTGTCAATTAACAAACTTATTAATATCATTGGCGGTACTTTGTTTTAGTATGCGAGATACTGAAGACAACGGGGGTCGAGTGGATTACAGGGGCAGTCAAACCACATCCTATCAGTTATTAGTTTACCGACATACCATTTGAAATGGCAGATGTGCTAATCCACCTAAATATGGCTTAGTCAAAAGCTGATTTAATTAACATAAGTTGCCTTTTGAGCTGAACTTCCAAAACTGTACAAAACAGAACTTAGCCTGTTTCATAATTGAAATCTACATGTACCTTCAGTAAAGAATGCACGTAAATGTACTTAATTTAAGTAGCAAATGGTTTGAATCCAAGAATAAACTGCATTTTTTTTTTTTTACCTTGATCCGTATAGATATACACATTCAGCACTCTTCACGCATCAAGGGTTATTCTTAACGTCAAATTGAAACATTGATGACACGTTCCCCGCTTTGGATGTGCAGAGGTTATTATAAAAAGGTTAGCTATTTTAGTGAAAGTAGGCTACTTTCTTTTTATTTTGGTTTCTACTGTAAAACAGTTTTGTTTTTTTTTTCAGAGAGTTTCAAAGAAAAAACAAAACAAAAAACTAACATTATTTAATCCATTGCGTAATATAACATTGATCGAAACTCTTTGCTAATGTCCCTTTGTCAATCATAATCATAATGCTAACTTGTAATCTCTTCGTATATCTCACGTAAGCCGTACAAGATAGCAAAGCACCTCTTTTAAAAACTTTTTCCTAAAGTTCAAGCGTTGTAAACACACATAATATCGCACTTCTCCAACATTAACAGTTGCTTGTTTGTGAGCCGAAATAGCAGACAGCAAGGCTGCACATCGGGCCAAATAAATGCGATGATCTGATTGGTCAAATATCGATTTCCACGGATCCATGTACGGACCTCCTTCGACCAAATATTGTACTTTACATCAGATTTTCATCATGCTCAGCCGATTATTGCATTCGACAAAACTTCGCATCTACTAGATGTCGCAAAAAGAGTACTGCTTCTGCGAAATGGTTTTCAACTAAATCTTCTGCAGCGCAGTTCACCTATCCCTGTCGTCATTGGTATCCTGTACCATTCAAACGCTCGACACTCTTTCATTTCCGCTTGACCTAGCTTTGTTATTCCCCTGCCTTATGGGTGATCGTGATTGCGCGCGCTCTCTCTCTCTCTCTACGACCGGGTTAACATAGACATATCCCCTCTACCAGAACTGCCCATTCCGTTTTGAATTCCTCGTCTTAATTTGTCTATTTTATCTTACAATTTGTGTTTCAGCCTACCTAAACCCTTAACCAGCTAAATAAGTGAAATGAAATGTTCAAACTGAAAGTAAAAACCAAAATTTTGCTATTTCAAAGGAATTATTTTGAGGAAAAAAATCTCCTTATCGGACGGTGTAGATCCAAGATCAGACTGCACTTTCTGTGCAGTCTGATCTTGATCGACACCGTCCGCAAAAGGTCATTGAATCACGCTTAACTCCCTACTAGATAAATGTCTATTTCTTAGTGTCTTTATTTGTCAACGTTAACGATATATAAAATAATGTGGCGACAAAAATAAACACAACAAAAGCAGTTAATAATTATGAGAAAGATGATTCAGTTTTGCGACGAGTCATTGCAATAAAACACGATATAAAATAACTCCGACATTTTACTTACATGCACTAGATAACTTTACAAAGAATTACAGGAAAAGGAGCAAATATTTCTGACAGGCAGTTGGTCCTTTTCCAACAATCTTTTCCATATAACTGGAAAAAAATATATTTCCTTCCCTTTGTTTGTCGTTTGCTTACTTTGTAACAGTTTTTGGTTGTCCGAAATAGCCTGCACAATATTTGACTACGATTATATATTTCCAGTTTCTATGGCGGAAACGGTTGAACCACGATTTTGGTTCGAAATAAGATATTAGTCTTTAAAGTGCCAAATTAACCCAACAGACATTTTCAGTCTAGAAATAAGCGTAATTTCATAATGCTCTTGTTCAGAATGTTTGAACAAAACGGACAGTGTAGATCAAAGATCAGACTGTACGTTTTGTGCAGTCTGATCTTGATCTTCACTGTCCGCAAAGGAAACTACAGTTGTGAAAAGGCATTTTCAGGGTAAGTATACGAATCTTAATAAGGAAGTATCTATTGTCTGACATATGTTTATTTCATGTTAATTTCGCACGTCATTCGAACTAAAACTGTCTTCTAGTCCCATAAATCATAACTGATGGAAAACGCTGTTCGGACGTAAAATTTTCTCTTTTGTCTACCTCTGTGATGTTCTGTTTGGTGCTGTTCAGGTTTGAAGACAGGGCTTATTATGTACATTCATAACATACGAGCCATGCTCTGTGAAAAGGGGGTTTAATGCATCTGTTTAAAAAAGTCTCGACTCAGGTCAGTCTGCGCAGTTCGCGCAACCTGACCTGGGTCGAAACGTTTTGCTGTTGGTCAATTTTGTAGTTTTCAAAGGACCACTTAACCTCATGAATGAATCGGTTGACAAAATGGACATTATGGATCAATGATTATAATGATGACTTGCTTGGTATTCATGCGTCACGGCGAAACATTAAGCCCCCTTTTGCCAGAGCATGGCTTTGTAACAAGAATAATATCACATGGGAGAATATATAAGAATAGGATTTATTGCCGACCAGTTGAACTTTTCACACACACACACACGCACACGCACACACACACACACGCGCGCGCGCGCGTGTGTGTGTGTGTGTGTGTGTGATCTAACAAAAGTCAAGCTTGAAACAATGAAACGTGTTTCTATTTATAGGGTCTAACTCTTTACCAGACGACAAAATTTTAGACATGACCACCTTGACAGCATTTGCAGACGACAAACATGTATTTTAAATGTTGCTCAAATGGGAACTTTGTTTTATGGACGAGGCAGGAAACATTGTGGGCATTTTCTTACTTTTCCCACAATGTTTTCAAAAGTCCCCGGGTCGGTAAACATCAGGATTACTAGTAGCCTGTGTGGTACAGGGTGATCAATGTTATAATACGGTTCGTGAGACTAGAAATCAGTTATAAACATATTTAGTAATATATTTTTCTTCATTTTTTGTTCCGTCACGAAACAAAAATAAACCATCTTAACTTAGTTCTTTTACTTTTTGAAAGCTGGGACTTGTTTCATACTCTTTTATTTAAAGGCCCTGTGGCTGCCAAAAGTAAACAATGAGGGTTTTAAAATTCATTTCAATTTAAATCATACCAGTTTAAAGTATGGAAATAATTGTGAAGAGACCATCTGTTATCGTATAGTCCGTCCAATTGTTAGTCGCTGGCAGAAAAATGAATTTTGGAACCAGGTAAAAAGTAAGCAAAGGGCAGAGCGTCTTGACAACTTTTTTTAAACACAGTTTTAATTTTTTTGTCCTCAACTGGGGTCTTAGGATTGTAATTGACAAACTAAACATTAACACATTTAGCAAACTCAGTCTGATGATTCTTTGTGACGTTTCATATTTTCTTTCTTCCGGTCCCTCAGATTGTTCTTTCTTGACAAAACTGGATAGCGATTTTGTTCCCGTATGCAGTGAT
Organism: Tridacna gigas; assembly: GCA_945859785.2. NCBI lineage: Eukaryota > Metazoa > Mollusca > Bivalvia > Cardiida > Cardiidae > Tridacna > Tridacna gigas. The sequence goes on from OX244035.2 coordinate 6,636,525, forward strand.
ACACTGGAGCCCTGTCTACGACAAACGCAAGACGTTTAGGCCAGGGATGTTTTGCACAGGATGTTTAGGCCATGGACATTTTGGCCACGGACGTGTTGGCCTCTGACATTTTGGCAAGGACCTTTTGGCCACGGACATTTTGGCCAGGACCTTTTGGCCACGGAAATTTTGGCCACGATGTTTGGGCCACGGAAATTTGGCCACGGACGTTCTGGCCACTGACACTTTGGCCAGGACGTTTTGGCCACGGATACTTTTTGCCAAGGTGTTTTGGCAACGACTTTTTGGCCAGCTGAACGTGCAGTGTAGGACGTTTTGGCCAAATGCTATTTTTAAACCGAAAAAAAAAAAAAAAAAATGCAATAAATGAACTCTCTATGCTTTTAAGTATACAGTTTTAGAAAAATGAATTAAGAAATATCATTGCAGGACGTGAAAATCCCTTTTTTGTCCTCTACAGATGAAGTATTTGGAACGCATTATGGGGAAAGGTAAAGTTACTCATAAACAAGCATGTTCACCTTTTCTCACTGTGATTTCAATGTCACCAGATTAGAACATCCTTAGAAAATTAGAATTTATTGGGCATGAATCAATTTTAATGTGATAATAATGATGATACAGTATCAGATAATTAGAAGTTCCTGCAGTGATATGAGCCATGCTCTGTGAAAAGGGGGCTTAATCCATCTGCAAATAGTATCGATCCATGTCAGCCTGCGCAGTCCGCGCAGGCTGACATGGGTGAAAACTTTTTGTTATTGGTCATTTTATTTTTCTGCATGTCAAAGGACCATTCTACCCCTATATCTTGTCAGCTGTCAGACTGAAAGTATTTTGCTGATCCACACCTATGTGATATCTTGCTTGGTATTATGGATTACGGAGATGCGTTAAGCCCCCTGTTGCCAGAGCATGGCTCATATGTTTTATTTCTTATTTTGTAAACGTTATGGCTAGATGTTATCTTAAATCAGAAAAAATGCAATAGTTGGGCTTTCTATGTTTTTCTGTTTCCCAAAATTGTACACTTAAAGCACAGAAGGTCCATTTATAGCTTTTTTTCTGTTTTAAAATAGCACATGATCAGTGTAACATTATGAATGAGTCTAAAAATAGATACACCTAGCCTGCAGTGAAGCCCAGCTATATTAACCCTCACTGGACAGAGCCCTTGTCTTTCCCTTCAGTCATTATGTAGATTATTGTGTACCGTTAAACTGTTCCTTTACTTCTTGTATATTAAATAATTAACCGTCACATCTTGTGTTGTTGATTATCTATAATGCAGTTTGATGGAACTCTACATATATGTATTATTAATGTTATGAACCCAGTAACATTACATGGTGTCAGAAGTAAAAAAATGACATTGGACTAATATTTGCTAACTTTTATTATTAAAAAATTGTTAAAATGGAAGGCATTAAACCACCATTTATGAACTGGAACGATTCTAATCTACCAGAACAACTGGAAAAATTCATCAGACATTGTGAACTAATTTTTACTGGACCACTTAGTGAAAAAGAAGAACATGAAAAAGTATCATATTTTTTATCATGGATTGGAGACGAAGGTCGTGACATTAGGCACACATGGACGGACATTAGTGATGATGAAAACAAGTTATTGGAAACATTCTATACAAGATTTCGAAATTATGTGAGACCGACGTTAAACCCAGTATTTGCAAGATATCAGTTTTACAATGAAACTCAGAAAGATGAAACAGTGGACTCTTTTGTTACACGCCTAAAATTGAAGGCAAAGGATTGCAATTTCACTGACGAAAATGAAATGATAAGAGACAGAATCGTATTTGGGACAAACTCGAACAAAATTAGAGAAAAATTAATCGAAAAAGGTGAAGCATTGACACTTCCAATGGCTATTCAAATTTGTCAAAATTTTGAATACGCAAAAGAACAAATGAAATTAATGGCCAAGGAGGAGGTCCATGCCATAAAACAATCAAAACATCCAAGGAAAAAGACGAAACAATCTGGAGCCACAGGACAGTCTCATTCCGACAGAGCTGAAGAACAATCGAAACAGAACAGACAGACTTGTTCCAGATGTGGATACTTACATGAACATAAACAATGTCCGGCCAAAGGACAAAAATGAAGAAAATGTGGGAAACTAGACCATTTTAAAAAAATGTGTAGGACTAAGTGTGTGAGTGAAGTGAATATGGAAGAAAATGATACTGATTTTGAGGTTGATATGGTAAGTACATCTTTTCATTCTAATGACCAAGCTTTTGCCACAATCTTAGTTGGTCAGAACGAAATGCCTATCACCTTCAAGATAGACACTGGTAGCCAAGTAAACATTCTTCCGGAAGATCAATTCAAAATTTTAAAGGTAAAAACCAAACTGAAAACTCCAAAAGGCACACTATCGTCCTATACAGGGGATCTTTTGAAAGTAAAAGGCATGCTGCAATTGCCCATCCAGTACAAAGGTAAATCCTTGACTGAAATGTTCTACATTGTTGATACGAAATCACCAGCACTGCTATCTTTGAAGTCATCTGTCGATCTTGAATTGATCAAATTAGTATATTCAGTCGATAATGAAACCATTTCCATAGACATGACGGACCAAAAAACTGAATTTCTTGACAAATTCAAAGATGTTTTTCATGGAATAGGTTTAATGAAGGGAAAAGTTAAACTGCATTTGAAGCCAGACTGTATACCAGTAATAAATCCCCCGAGAAGAGTGCCTGTTGCACTAAAAGAAAAATTACAACAGGAACTCGAACGTATGAAAAACATGGCATCATTGCAAAGGTTAAGAAACCTACAAGTTGGGTAAACAATATAGTGATTGTTGAAAAGCCCAAGATAAAACAGTTGCGCATTTGCTTAGACCCGAAAGCTCTAAACAATGCAATTCGTAGACCTCATTATCCTATGAGAACTTTTGAAGAAGTTACGGCACAATTAGCCAATGCCAAGTATTTCACAGTTCTTGATGCCACTAGCGGTTACTGGAGTGTACAATTAGACGAACATTCTTCGTACTATACTACATTTAACACACCATTTGGTCGTAGAAGATTTAAGCGACTAGCATTTGGTTTAAATTGTTCCCAAGACATATTTCAACAAAAGCTAGACCAAGCTTTTGAGGGATTACTTGGCGTTACTGGAATAGTAGACGACCTAGTAATCTGGGGTAGAACAAAAGATGAACATGACCAAAACTTGCGACAAGTACTGAAAAGAGCAAGACAAAAAGGAATTAAATTCAATCCTGAAAAATGTGTCATTTTGTACGACACAAGTTTCATACTTTGGACACATCTTGTCAGATCAAGGTATAAAACCAGACCCGAAAGAAATTTCTGCTATTTCAGAAATGGACGCTCCCAAAAACAGAGCAGAGCTTGAGACATATTTAGGAATGGTGACATATATGACAAAATTTGCGCCTAATCTTGCATCAGTCACAAATCCTTTAAGAGAACTCTTAAAGAAAGATGTAGAATTTGAATGGAATTAACCACAAGAAAATGCATTCCAAGAAGTAAAAACAATTTTGTGTTCAGCACCGGTTCTTGCATTCTTTGATCCAAATGAACCAATCACAATTCAGTGTGACGCGTCGAAAAATGGGTTAGGAAGCGTTCTTTTGCAAAAAGGTAAACCAGTTGTTTATGCTTCAAAAAGCCTAACACCAGCCGAAACAAATTATGCCCAAATAGAAAAAGAAATGCTTGCTATTCTATTTTCATGCAGACGTTTTCATCAATACATTTATGGAAAAAAGGTCACAGTTGAGTCTGATCACAAACCATTGAGTTCAATTATGAAAAAATCTTTGTGCAATGCTACTCCAAGGCTACAAAGGATGTTGCTTGAATTGCAGAAATATGACTTAGATGTACACTATGTACCAGGAAAAGACATACCTGTAGGAGATCTGTTATCTCGAAAGTATCTACAAGATACAAGCCCCGAATCATCGGAAAGTATAGATTTGCATATCCATACTGTATTGTCTACTATAGCTATTAGTGACAGAAAACTTGAGCAAGTTACACGTATGACAAGCAATGACCCTCAGTGTCAAACTCTGACAAAAGTTATTCTGAGTGGATGGCCTGAGATGAGATCAGACTGCCCTTCCAATATACTTGAGTTTTGGAACCATAGGGATGAGCTATCAATATCGGAAAATATCATTTTTCGTGGCCAGAAAATTGTTATTCCGAGGGAACTGAGAAAAGAAATGTTGGAAATTCTACATACTGGTCACACGGGTGTAGAAAAATGTTTAAGTAGGGCAAAAGATGTAATGTTTTGGCCCAAAATGACGTCGGACATAACTGACTATGTACTGACATGTGATATTTGTTTGAAGCACAGAAACTCAAACACAAAGGAACCACTGAAATATCATGAAATACCGGAATTACCATGGCAGGTAATAGGTATTGACCTCATGACTTTTGACAATGATGATTACTTAATCACTGTTGATTACTTCAGCAGATATTTTGAAGTAGATTTGCTGACAGACAATAAAAGTGTGTCAATCATCAAAAAACTCAAAATTACATTTTCAAGATTTGGAATTCCTCAGAAGGTAATTTCAGACAATGCAATGTATTTTTTAAGCGAAAGTTTCCAGAAATTCGCTCGAGACTGGAATTTTGAACATGTAACAAGCAGCCCGTTATATAGTCAAAGTAATGGCCTTGTTGAAAAAACTGTTCAAACTGTCAAACGTATATTCAAAAAAGCTAAAGAAAGTAGAAAAGATCGAAACATGGCTATTCTTGAATACAGGACAACACCATTAAAATGTGGTTATTCTCCATCACAATTGTTGATGAACAGACGGTTGCGAACGACACTGCCGGCAGCTAACACCTTGTTATTGCCGCAAGCAATTGATGTAAAGGAAGTTCGCAGAAAGCTTCAAAACTGTCATGAAAGACAGAAAAAGACTGACAGACAGTCAAAACCCTTGAAACCCCTTGAAGTAGGTAATCGTGTGCGTATGCAATTTGATAAGCAATGGAAGCCAGGAAATATAATTGACATACACTCAGACAGATCCTATATTGTTCAGACAGACGACGGTGGAATTTATCGTCGAAACAGAAAATTTCTGTTAAAAAATAAAGATCAAAATGAAAAATCACAATCCGATCATTTTCAATGTTTGGCTAGTTCAAGTGAAAATGAACATAATTCTGCAGAACAATTACCTGAAAATTTGAACAAAAACGGTTCAGGATCAAACCAGCAACCCCCTGATGTATATGTGACAAGATCTGGCAGAACTGTTAAACCAAACAAGTATTTGAATGATCCGGTGTGGCAAAAGTAAGGGCATAGAAAGATAAGTTGTACTGTGAAAGAAAGTGTGGGTGAATGGGTTATGTAAATTTTGTAAATAGTTGTCTCATATTCTATTGTAATATCTGGCACAAAATTAATCTTTCAATTACCATGAATCTGGAATACTGGGAACACCCTGATAATGACAGTATTTCTCACGGACTGAAAATTTTTGTTAAATACCAGCTGTCAAGACAAATTAGTAACTGACCCAGCACCTTACTCTTCTGTACCAAAATCTCACAATGCTATTCATGTATTTGTTTTCAAAAGGAGGGAGATGTAACATTATGAATGAGTCTAAAAATAGATACACCTAGCCTGCAGTGAAGCCCAGCTATATTAACCCTCACTGGACAGAGCCCTTGTCTTTCCCTTCAGTCATTATGTAGATTATTGTGTACCGTTAAACTGTTCCTTTACTTCTTGTATATTAAATAATTAACCGTCACATCTTGTGTTGTTGATTAACTATAATGCGGTTTGATGGAACTCTACATATATGTATTATTAATGTTATGAACCCAGTAACATTACAATCAGAACGTCCTACTGTGTACTATCAGATGGCCAAAACGACCTGGTAAAAACGTCCTGGCCAATACATCCTTGGCTAATAGTCCGTGGCCAAAACATCCTCGCCAAACGTCCGTGCCCAAAACGTCCTGGCCAAAACGTCCGTGGCCAAATCATCGTGGCCAAAACGCCCTGGCTAAAACGTACTGGCCAAAATGTCCGTGACCAAAACGTCCGTCCATCCTCTGCGACCGCCAAAAGTTAATCATTATTAGTTTCTTTGCACTCATAAACGAAATTAAAGAACGTATAATTAATTACATGTATACATGTAATCATCCACTTGTGAAATTGGCTGGTCAGTATCAGGCTTTACGGTCAGAAGGAGCAGCCATTATTTGGATTATTCTGAATATCAATTTTAGTTTTAATTATGTGGTAGCATGTAGATTACAAGATAAAATCGCACATTTTTTTACACTCTGACTTCTGCCACGAACGTCCAGTCTGATGTTGGTCTGTACTGCCTGAAAAAAAAAAAAACAGGGCATAATTTGGATTCGAAAGATTTTTTAACCTTTTATCGAACAATACCGTATTTTGACGACCCTGGGGAGGGGGGGGGGGGGGGGAAATGGAGAACATGAAAATATTGTAAGAAAATACGTTGTTAACCAGTATATTCTCCTTTTCATTTCCTCCTTTTCCGACAAGATTTCCTACACTTTCAAAGGCAAATCCCGTTACTTAAGCGAAATTTAATTTGCCATCTACAAATGTTTTCAAGTTCGGCGGGGACTCTAAATAGTTCTCTCTCTTCTTTGGAGAAGTGTTTAAATTCCGACGCTTGGAAAAGAGTTAACCCTTTAAAATACAACGCCGACTTTCAACGACCCTGAGAAAGGATTTTTTGAAAACATTGTGGGAAAAGGAGAAAATGCTGGTAACCAGCATTTTCTCCTTTTCCCACAATGTTTTCTACCCTATTAAAAAAAAAAAAAAAAAAAACATCATTTGAGCTGCACTGAAATTGTCGTCTGCAAGTGCTTTCAGTTTGGATAAGACTATGTTTTTGTCGTGTGGTACAGAGTTAAAGCATTTCAATTTCTTCATCTTTATAAAATAGACACCATAATATAAAGGCTTGTTGTTGTGATATGTTACGAGTCGGTCGATGTTTACGTCGCTCCTAGAAAACTTGTTTAAAAATCAAACTTTTTTGAATTTTCAAAACCAAAATATGACTGTGATTTTGGGATTAAGTTTCTCTCGTTGAATGGAGTACTTTTTGAGTGTAAATGGGAAATAGAAGAAAGGAGAAAAGAAAAAGAAGGAAAGGTAGTGGAAGTGGTGAGCACTTTTCAAAGAAGGCGCGTAATGGCGGATCGCCTAAACAAAGCGAGAAGACTGAAGTGAGTCTAAGTGATACTCTACACAGTGCAAACTCTGTTCTTTATGGTGATTTCGAGGAACTTATGGCCGAAAATATGGAAAATATGGAAGTTATAAACTGCGAATTAGCTGAGTCTTCGAAAAATGATTCCAATTCGATTGATCAACAAGTGCTATCGAAAGAGTTCAAACAATGTGAGAAAAGTGAAAACCAACAGTGTCGTTCTAATGATTCTGAAATTCTGGCTTATCTCAAACGTTTGGATAATAAACTAACAATAGTAGACGAAAAGCTGAAAAAGTTGGACTCTCTGGAATCAAAGGTTGGTAATTTTGAATCTGAACTAAAAAAACTATGGTCACATGTTCATGACACAAAAAGGGTAGCAGACGAAAAGATTGAGTTCGTTACAGAAAGAACTGATAATTTAGAATTTTCACAAAGTTCCTTGGAAGAAAGAATTTCTAAGCTAGAGAAGGAGCACCAATCCACGAAAGAAGACCTGTTATATATCCAATCTCAAACCATGAGAAATAACCTTATTTTTGGTAATATCGAAGAGAGTGCTTACGAAACGAACCAAGATACTGAGAGAAAAGTGCGCGATTTCATTGTGCAGAAACTAAAAATAGCGCAGAATGTAGTAGATGAAATTAAATTTGAAAGAGTGCATAGAATGGGAGGAAAGACGGGTCCAGATCGAACTAGACTCATAGTGGCAAAATTCACTCTGTTTAAAGATCGGGAAATGGTACGAAAGCAGCGCAAAAACCTGGAAGGTAGTCACTACTATCTACATGAGCAATTTCCTAAGTCAGTCGCAGCCAAGCGAAAGTCGCTGATGCCCAGACTCAAAGCCGAAATTAAGAAAGGAAATAAATCATGGATCAGCTACGACACGCTGTACGTCAACGGGAAACCGATTCGGGAACCAACTAAATAGGGGCACGAGGAAGAGAGGCTTAAAGTACTTTCATGGAATGTAAATGGCTTGACCAAAAGTAAGAGAGAAGATAGTGACTTTGTCGATAAACTTGTGTCATATGACATCATATTTCTATACGAATCGTGGTTAAATAAAGAGACAGAAATTAATTTAAGTGGATTTACTTGTTTGAATTTCCCGAGAAAATTTCAGAACAGACGAGCGAAGCGTAACAGTGGGGGCATTACCGTTTTCTTTAGAAATAGCCTGAGGGCGGGGATTATCGCACTTAAAAATAGATTCGATGCGCTGGTTTGGCTGAGGCTAAAAAAAGACTTTTTCGGTTTTCCCAAAGATATTTATATTGCAGGCACATATATTTGGTGCGAGAACTCGCCTGCATACGATATACATAATGTCGATTTATTCCAATTACTGGAAGAAGATATCAATTTATATGACAATCTAGGTACTGTTTATGTAGTAGGTGATTTTAACGCACGTGTGGGAACACGACATGATTATATTGATAACGATTTTAATTCAGATTTTCTGAATGATGATGATTATATCCCAGATGAACCGATTGCACGCCGATCGATTGATAATGTTTGTAACTCATTTGGCAAGAAACTGTTGGATCTTTGCAAATCTACGTCTATGCGTATTGCCAACGGAAGACTCTGCAACGACCCAACTGGTAATTTTACATACGTAAGATCTAACTCATCAAGTGTTATTGATTATTTACTATTGAAAGATGTTAATTTTCATACCATTGCAGATTTTAAAGTTGAAAGTTTTAATGAGTGGTCAGACCACGCCCCTTTGTCCATGGTACTTGGTTGTAATCATTTTAACGAGAACACAGATCAGTCTTTTACTGATCAGTGTTTCCGTTGGGATGATTGTTTAAGACAAGAATTTAGAAGTAAGCTAATCAGTAAACTTCCGACTTTGAATCAGCTTATTTTCAATTTACCTGATCAAAATGTTGTAAATACAACTGTTTGCCATTTTGTTAACACTATACGTGAAGTGACCGACCCTTTATTCTCTAAACAGATTAGACGATCGAATTCTAGTAAATTTTTGGAGACTACCATAAAGAGAGCACCTTGGTTTGACGAAGAGTGTAGGGTAGCTAAATGCGCGTATAAAAAAGCACTGAGTGTATTTAACATAAATAAGTCTGTTGAAAATAGGGAAGGCATGTGTGAATTAAAAAGACAATATAAACTACTGTTAAAAAGGAAAAAAAGAATATACAACAGGAACAAATATAAATCGATTGAAAATTTACGGCATAAAAAACCGAGAGATTTTTGGAAATTATTTTGCTCCAAGAAAAGTACCCAAAGTGACAATATATCTTTGAACGATTTTTACACTTATTTTTCACAATTAGCTAATGAAAATATGAACTGTTATGAAACAAACGCTGAAAATTTTTGTAAAGAGAAGATTGATCCAGATCAGAACAACTTTGAAGAATTAGACCGACCGATCACCGTCCGAGAAGTTGATTATGCCATCAAGAACCTTAATCGAAACAAAGCCGCAGGCATTGATTGCTTGATGAATGAATTCTTTATCGAGTCACGTGACATTATATGCTCCCACCTAGCGGATCTTTTCAATGTTATTTTTGACACGGGTTATTATCCGGAAGATTGGGCTAAGGGGATAATTATACCTTTGTACAAGAAAAATAATCCCGATGATGTGAATAACTATCGTGGGATCACGTTGATTAGCTGCTTAGCTAAAATATTTACTGGTATTTTAAACCGAAGAATCACACTTGTTTGCGAACATAATGAACTCTTATCGGACGCACAATTTGGATTCAGATCAGGTCGCTCAACTACAGACGCAATATTTGTATTAAATTCTATCATCCAACATTACTTAAATCAAAATAAAAGGTTATACTGCGCCTTTATTGATATGAGAAAAGCCTTTGATAGTGTGTATAGAAATGGTTTGTGGTTTAAGTTAGGAAAAAAAGGTATAAAGGGCAAAATACTTCGTATCTTTCGAGATATGTAGAGTAAAATTAAATCATGCGTCAAGCATAATAATATTTTCTAAGATTTTTTCGACATTCCGGTAGGATTGTTGCAAGGGGAGGTAACTTCACCCATTTTGTACTCGCTATTTATAGAGGATATTGAACTCTTTTTACAGCAAGACTTATCCAGCGGACTTAATATTCAAGACATAACAGTTATCCTGCTACTGTTTGCAGATGACATGGTTTTGTTCGGCGAAAGCCCCGAGGATCTACAAAATAGTCTCAACCGTCTTTACGTTTATGGTATAAAATGGGGTCTATCGGTAAACATAGATAAAACCAAAGTTATGGTATTCAGAAAGAGGGGTCCTTTGAAACAAAAAGAAAAATGGTTTTATAACAATATTGCTCTTGAAAACGTAAATGAATTTAATTATCTCGGGACAATTTTTAGCTATAATGGCACATTTTCTTCAAATATGAAAACTTTAGCCGATAAAGGCATTAAAGCTCTTAATGTCCTATTTGCAAACTTGAAACAATTCAACTTCTCACCTAAAACGTGCTGCCAATTATTTGACTCGTTCGTCGGATCCATTCTTGGGTATTCTGGGGAGGTGTGGGGTACAACCAAGTCAGAAGTGATTGAACGAGTACACCGTAATTTTTGTAAAAGATTGCTTGGTGTTAAGTCAACTACCAGCTCCGTAGCTGTATATGGTGAACTTGGGCGGTACCCACTTTACATATTCAGGCATGCACGCATTATAAAATACTGGCTTCGTATTATTGATTCTGAGAATGTCATCATTAAAACATTGTATAATTGCTTGCTAAATGACTCAGAGAGAGGGTGTAATAACTGGTGCACGATTGTGAAGAATATGCTAGTAAATGCAGGTTTTCGAAATGTATGGAACGATCCAAGTAGCATCATTAATGCAGAGAAATTTCATCTTATTTTTAAACAGCGATTAATGGATATTTACATACAATATTGGTATGAAAGCATAAACCGATCTCAAATCCTCTCAAGTTATAAGTTCTTTAAAACAGATTATGTTAGGGAAAAATATTTGGACATCTTACCGAAGCTATATAGAATGCAAATTTCCAAACTAAGATTATCATCCCATCCATTAAGAATAGAAACAGGCAGATATGGAAACAATAGAGTAGAAAGATCTCAGCGCCTTTGTCAAATTTGTGATATGAATGTCGTCGAAGACGAGTTCCATTTTCTTTTTATTTGCAGAAGATATACACACCTTAGGAAAACTTACATTAAAAAAACATATTATATTAGACCAAATATGCAAAAATGTGTATATCTTTTACAATCAGGAAGCCGCAGAACTCTCCTTGATTTAGCAAAATATATCAAATACGCTTTAGAAATTAGGAATGCTGCTATGAATCAATAACTGCTTGTACATGTACATGTACATGTACTTAGCAGTCACCGCCAACAAAATGTCATTTTTTTTTTTCCAGGCTTTAGCATATTTTTGATATTTTTAACTTTTTTTTTTTTTCTCACTCTGTACTGTGATATTTTAGTAATTTGCTACCTTGTAACCGGTGGCGTAGATGTACGATCAGCCTGCACATGTTGTGCAGTCTGGTTTTGATCGACGCCGGTCACAAGTGAATTGTTATCATTACGCGTATGCGACTAGTCGTCAGCAATTGTATAACTTACCCTTTAGATTACCGGTATTACAGTCTCGTGTATTTAACGATCTCGTGAAATGAGCTTTTTTAGATAGTCGTGGATGAGGAGAAAATTATGGGAAGCCACTATTTTCTCCATTCTCCACTATGTTTTTCTGCTCTTCTAGGGACGAATATATTTATGAAAGCTATATTTAATCTGTATTCTGCAAATGTTTCTAATTTGTACATTTCCACACTTTTGTCATGTGGTAAAGATTTATTGCTCAATATATTAACGTTTGCATAAATTGTGTTAATAGCTGGCGTTTTCTGCCTTTCTCACAATTTTTTCAGTTTTTCAGTTTTACTAAAATACAAGTTCAATCATTCGAGCCATTACATTTTCAACTGCTACTCATAGCAGTTTTGGAAAAAGTCTACTTTTCTGCCATGTGATAAAGAGTCATTGTCCGGAACGTTATGGTTTGTATAGCATTGCGGATGTGGAGAAATTGTTGGCAGCCAGCATTTTCTCCATTTCCCGCAGTGTTTGATATCTCATTAAAAGAAACCCAATCACTTGATCCAAACTTAATTTGTCTACCGCAAAAGCTTTCAGTTTTGGACAAGTCTACATTTTCCAGCGTGGAAAAGAGCCAAACCGCAAATACTTTCAATTTGGGCAAGTCTTCATTTGTGAATTGTTATACCAGATTTGTTAATATTTGTTTAATTAATTACTTTTTACCAGTGTCACTTATCTAACTCTCTTCCTAATGTCAGCCTACAAGTAACATGTTACGAATTCATTTGTAAATTAGTTCATTGTCATTTTTGTCTGTATAAGTATTGTAACAATTTATATGTATTGACTAGAAGCTGTACAAGCTTATGTCGAATAAAATATGTCTATGTCTATGTCTATAAAAAAATATTTCACTATGACTTTTGAGTGACAGCTGTATATATATTATATCAGTAATCTACATGTAGACGAGCTAATTATACAGAACATGTAATATTTCACACCTACAAGTCCGATGTAGCTGTCAATATGTCGATTTCGAACAGATTTACAGTACTACATGTCATGGAAATTTACATCTTTTGACAAACACAGGACCTAGGTGACAACAAGAAGGTTTCGTGACTTGACTTTCGTTTTGAAGCCAAGTTGGTGTCGGGCTTTTTATCCAGATAGATTGTCTGATTGTTAGATTTATTGAGTCTAAAAGGGTTCAATTTGTGCGATACAAGAATGAATCGTCAAATTCAAATGATCGGAGAATATATCACAGATTTATACATGTGTGTTTCACGTTTCACAGCATGTTACAGTTCATCGCTGAGCCTTATGGGCATATTCATCTCCCCCCTCTCTCTCTCTCTCTCTCTCTCTCTCTCTCTCTGTCCCTCTCTCTCTAATTTGATATTTTGATATTCATCTTTCTTTGTCAGTACAACCGTTATTTTTTACGATATAAGCACTTATCGCCCTTTATGCATGGCCAATATCATGCAAATAAGTTCAATCGGTACAACGTGTTAGGCTTTTTAAATAGATATTAAAAACGTGACAGAAACACATATTCCTTTGAAATCTCTTTACCAGACAACAAATTGAATTTGGCGAAAATGGTGGGATTCGTCTTTCAATAGGTAGAAAACATTGTGGGGGAAAAACGAGAAAATGCTGGTATTTATCGGGTCAGAGTTTTGTAACGACGCGTCAGTTACGGCCGGCAGTCCCAAAAATTGTTGACGACAATAAATTTACTCGTTAGAAACCATAGACTCTTCAGTAAACCCTTAATCTGCTAAATAAATGAAATGAAACTGTCAAGTAAACACCAAAATGATGCTATTTCGAGGGTATATTTTTGGGGGTAAAATATCTCCGTATCGGACTGTGTAGATCCAAGATCAGACTGCACGTTCCGTGCAGTCTGATCTTGATCTGCACTGTCCGCAAAAGGTTCTTGTGTCCCACTAAGCACCCTTAAGGTTAAATCTATGTGAAAATGGGAGAATATCAATCAAGGCAATGAGTAAGCAACTTGAAGAAAATTTACATCAGTGGGGCTTCTTTTTGATACTTCAGTCTAAATAAAAAAAAAAGAACAACACTGCTACGATCTATGAGACCCATCAAGTGCTGGTAAACCATTCCAGTGCAAAAAGAAATTGGGCCATGCTCTGTGAAAAGGGGGTTTAATGCATCTGCAAAAAGTAGCGTCCCAGGTCAGCCTTCGCCGGCGCACTCCGCCCGGGGTGACCTTGGCCGAAACGTTTTGCTATCGGTTAATTGGTCGATTTTCTGCACGTCAAAGGACCAGTGTGCCTCATGATTCAGACGGTTGTTGGTCAAAATGGATTATATGGATCCATAATTATGTGATGACTTGCTTGGTATCATGTATCACACACGATCCATAATTATGTGATGACTTGCTTGGTGTCATGCATCACACACTATCCATAATTATGTGATGACTTGCTTGGTGTCATGCATCACACACTATCCATAATTATGTGATGACTTGCTTGGTGTCATGTATCACACGCGATCCATAATTATGTGATGACTTGCTTGGTGTCATGCATCACACACGATCCATAACTATGTGATGACTTGCTTGGTGTCATGCATCACACACGATCCATAATTATGTGATGACTTGCTTGGTGTCATGCATCACATATATGCATTAACCCTTTCCAAAACGACAAATTTTGGACTGGTCCAAATTGAAAGAGTTTGCAGACGACAATTTTAAATTCGATGAAAATGGCAGAAAGGTCTCAAAAAGGGTAGAAAACACTGTGGGAAAAGGAGAAATTGCTCGTTACGAGCAATTTCTCCTTTTCCCCCAGTGTTTTCAAAAGACTTGTACTGCAGACACGTGAAAAACAGGGCTTGTTTCGGAAAGGGTTAAATCCCCTTTTGCGAAAGCATGGCTCAATTTCATTTACTATTCAGAACGGTGACAAGCATTTGCCAACAATTCTAAATGGCATTGTTAGTCTAATTCTATAGTTAGAAAGTTTACAAGGCCACACAATTTCTGATTGGCTAAACCTTGTGGAGTAGCCAATCAGAAACTTTGTTACTTTAAGATTTTGAAAGAAATTTTGGTGAGAATTACGAGAATGCAATTTAGAATGGCTAGTGAATACAGCCTCAGGCTGCACACAACGTTAAATCTATACTGTCCGATATTCGATTTGTTGCGACTTATTCAGACTTCTTCCCCCCTCCTCCAAGAGAAAAAAAAAAAAACATTGTGTATACCTACCTGTTAAACTTGAAAGAAACCGTCTTTCTTATTCAATTTAGCGCTAAAGTGACTAGGTATCTCATGTACACGTTCAATTTGTAACAAGTGATTGAGAGAGGTGAAAGCATTGCAGGTTTTTGTACACGGGTGTGGAACAATAGTCCCATAGGACAAAAGTCTCGTAGGATAATATCGCCGTAGACAAAATCCCTATAGAACAATATCCACTCAGGAAATTGCCCCATAGGACAGAATCTTCGACGGATAATATCGCCGTAGACAAATTAAAGGCCTAAAGACCAGTATCCCCTCGGGACAATTGGCCCGTAGGACAAAAGCCTCGTAAAATAATATCGCCATGGAAAAAGAGCCAGTAGAAAAATAGCCCGCGACAATCGCCCTATAGAATAAAAGCCTTAGATGGACAATATTACTACAGCCCAATAGAACTATATCCTCTGGGGACAATTGGCCCATAGGGCGAAAGTCTCGTAGGATAATATCACCATGGACAGTAGCCCCATAGAACAATATATGCTCAGGACAATTGTCCCATTGGAAAAGGGCCTCATAGGATAAAATCGCCGAGAACAGTATCTCCACTGAACAACATATGCTCAGAACAATTGCCCCACAGGATAAGAGCTTCGTCGGATAATATCCCCATGAACAATAGCCCCCATAAATTAATATCCTCTCAGGATATTTTCCTTACAGGACAAAAGTTCAATCATATTCAATATTCTGTTTTAGGGCATTGATTTCTTTTCCTCGGTCTAACAAAGTTACTTTAGTTTTAGCCCTTTTGAAACGACCTTATGTTTCTATGATCTTGAGAAAGAGGGCTTACAGAAATGTTTCGATTCGAGAAAAACTTTCGTCAATATTTGAGCCAAGAAACCTACTATCATGGGGCATTTGTCCGTCGTCGTTGTTGTTGTTGGTGGTGGTGTTGGTGTTGTTGTTGTTCTTCTTCTTCTACTACTACTACTACTACTAGCATGGGACTTCCCTCTGATGGCGCTATTGTCCCATGACGAATATTGTCCTGAGGGGCTACTGTCAGTAACCCGTCATGTACAGAATACCTTACAACGTATCGGGCATTATGGATCGAAGATGAGATTCCACATACCGGGCAATCTGATATTTATCTACATAGTCTGCAAGATACATATGCAAAGGGACGTCTTAATGCATCTCAGTGATTCATTCTACCAAGAAAGTTATCACATAATCATGGATGAATGAAATCCATTTTGTCTGACAACCGACTGAATCATGATATAGAATGGTCTTTGGACATATAGAACATTTAGATATATAAAAAAAAAATTTAGACCCATGTCAGCCTGCGTTGGCTGCGCAGTCTGACATGGGTTGATACTTTTTTGAAGATGCATTAAACCTCCTTTTCACAGAGCATAGCTTATATAAAGATGTCTGTGGTTATGTCAAAAATATATTCTACGCGTATAATTATGTATATCAAATATTGTGCAGATTTATGCATTTTCAGTTAATAAAAAAACAGGATGCCACGTGTATGAAAACATCCAGAGCGGAGCCAACATCTATTTTTCGGCGTAGCTAAATGCACTGGCTTTTGACCTACTTCTTGGCACCAATAAAGAATGAATAGATGGTAATTTGCAATTGGTCAAAAATGTGCACATGTTTATTCGGCGGGCCCCCGCCGGCACATATTGGCTCACACATATATGAAACCAATATTAACAAGCGTTGCTATTGCTAATTCCTAATCGATGCCCCGAGGCCTGGATTCATAACACAGAAAACTAATGTAGTAGAGAATGATTCTTTTCTTGTGCTATTTGGAAATTTAATATTTTCATAAGAGTTACCCAGTAACCCAATACTACTTTTCAACAAAATGAAAAACAGTGAAGAAAAAAGAGGCAATTTCTCGTGGGGTTACTTTTCATTATTTTACTTCATATTGAACCACAGAAGAATTTCAATATTCATATTCCACAATCTCTTACGCCGTCTGTCTTTTCTAAAAATATTTCTTTTTATAACTTACCTAATATCAAATCGCAGAATCTCGTCTACAATTTGATTTATAGACAGAAATTGACTTTTGCAAATAGTTTCAATTTGATGTCGTCGAATTGTTTGTCGTCTGGTAGATAGCAATCACCGCACCAGAAACCATTTACCAAACAATCCCGGGTTTTAAAGACTTTTATAACATTGTGGGGAACGGAGAAAATGCTGGTAACCAAGATGTTTTCTACCCATTTAGTGATAATTCCATTTATTTTTGCTACAGTTGATTTTTCTGGATTGATCTAAAATTTTGTCGTTTGGTACAGAGTTAACCCTTAAGCTGCAGATCGCGACCCACTGACCTTTTGCGGACAGTGTAGATCAAGATCAGACTCCACAGAACGTGCAGTCTGATCTTTGATCTACACTGTCCGATACGGTATTTTCTTTACGGTGAAATCAATTTTGAAACCGCAATGTTTTGGCTTTTAGTATTGAGTAGAAATTTGCGTTTCATTTATTCAGCAGCTGAAGTGTTAAGACGGTTTGACATGATTCAATTCAGTTTAGACAGTTGTGGCTAAAGCTATGTTTGGACTCTTCTGACTTAAAAAACAATGCTTCTGAAGAGAGATGATTAATTGTAAATTGTAAAAATTACAAAACTTGCAATCATATCAGATTTGACATACTTCCTTAAACAAACTCTTCTTATCCCCTAAGCTGCTAAGCGCGACTCACTGACCTTTTGCGGGCTGTTTAGATCAAGATCAGACTGCACAGAACATGCAGTCTGATCTTGGATCTACACTGTCCGATAAGGAGATACTTTTCTCCAAAAAAACAAGTTTGAAAGAACATTATTCGGGTTTTTACTATCGGCTTGAAAGTTTTATTTAACTTATTTAGCAAGATAAGGGTCAAAATGTATAAGTTTGACATAAATGTGAAGAAATCTGTAACATTTTAAATTGTGCATCGCTGTTTTGTCAATAATAGCCTCTGTGACAATTATCTCCCAACATGTTAACCCTTTACCAAAAGGGGTCTCAATGTATCTGCAAATAGTATCGACCAAGGTCAGCCTGCGCAGTCCGCGCAGGCTGACCTTGGCCGAAACTTTTTGCTTTTGTTAATTTTTGTGCTTGTCAAAGACACCAGTGTATATCATGATTCATCGGTTGTTATACAAAATGGATTCTATGGGCCTATAATTATATGATGGCTTGCTTTGTATCATGGATCACGTAGAAGCATTAAGCCCCCTTTTGCCAGAGCATGGCTGAATTTACAGAAGGAATCTTAATGTAGAAAACCAACCATCTTTCACTGATATACCTACACATGTACAAAATGTTTGTTCTGATTGTAAATGTACTTGCACTGTTTGACAAACGTAAACTGAGAGATTTGCATATTCGATGTCTTTCCTTGTCTTATAATCTAATACGTTTCATGGACCGAACCACTTTGATGTACGGACGGTAATGTGTATCAGTTCAATTTTCCCACACCATACAGATGCCGTTGGCCCATATATACTATAAACATTTTTGCTTTCGAATTTAAATTGCTGTCAGAAAAAGCATACGGTCACAGACAGCTCTCAGGAAATAACTTTAAAACAAACCAGAAAAGCTTTTTTTCCAATATTTGGAAAAAAAATAAAAATAAATAAAAAACTCTAAAATAATCTCCAGACATTGTACCAATGGTCTATCATAACTATGACTTCTTGGCAATACACGAAACAAAACTTCTAAACGGCCACTTTTAAGCTGGATTTCCCCCGTAGACCTTTTGGCAATCGCTGTCCAGAAAAGAGACAGTTCATTTGGTTTGAAAATTTTGAAGAATAATTGACCAGTGTAAAAGCATACCTCAGCCTAACCCGAGTTTGAAAATAAATCTTTGACTTATGCTTTTGAAAGGAACTTATTTAACATTCATTCACTGAACATTGAAAGTTGACACACACACACACACACATATATATATATATATATTTTTTTTTTTGAAAACTTATTACTCCTTCTCTCAGTTTTTGTGCAGAGAATAATGTTTACGTTTTTCTTGTTGCTGACAAAATTTCAGTAATTTATTATTCTCTTTTAAACTCTTTACCAAACGATAAAATTTTAGAATGGTCCAAATTGAAAGCATTTGCAGACGACAAAATAAAAAGAAATGAAAATTTGAAATATCTTTAGGGAAGGGTAGAAAACATTGTGGGAAAAGGAGAAAATGCTGGTCACCAGCATTTTCTCCTTTTCCCACAATGTCTTCAAAAGGCTTCTTTTACAGGGTCATTAAAAGTCGGGATTATGTGGTAAAGGGTTAAACTGTTTCGCTGAAAGACAGCACGCATGCGCACGCCATGTGCTTTCCCTTCAAAGTGGTTCGGTCCATGCAACGTATTAGGTTATAAGCAAAGGAAAGACATCGAATATGCAAATCTTTTGTCGAACAATGCAAGTACATTTACAATCAGAACAAACGTTTTGTACACGTGTTGGTATATCACTAAAAGATGGTTGGTTTTCTACCATGCTCTGGTAAAAGGGTGCTTAATGCTTCTACGTGATCCATGATACAAAACAAGCCATCATATAATTATAGGCCCATAGAATCCATTTTGTATAACAACCGATGAATCATGATATACACTGGTGTCTTTGACAAGCACAGAAATTAACAAAAGCAAAACGTTTCGGCCATGTCAGCGCAGGCTGACCTTGACCGATACTATTTGCAGATATATTCAGACCCCTTTTCACAATACATGGCCCAAATGGTATTGTATATTAATATTTCGTAAGTCAGCGCGATTTGTCATTATTCAAAGCATGACATTGAAAAAGACGATGATATTCATCCCCAACTTCATTTTACAATTTCTCTCGTTTCAGAGATGCCTTCTGTTGGCAAAATCGAGTCAAGTTTACATGAGAAATAAACGTGGCCGGTTAGTAGTTTTGCTGAGTGTTGTACAGACTGACAAGGACAGATTTAAACCCTTTACCAGAACACAAAATATTGGCCCTGTCCAAATTGAAAGCATTTGCAAACGACAATTTCAGTGTGGCTTAAATGGTGCAAGTTTTCTCTGATAGGATAGAAAACTTTGTGGGAAAAGGAGAAAATGCTGGTTACCAGCATATTCTCCTTTTCCCTCAATGTCTTCAAAAGGCTTCTTTCCCAGGGGCGTTAAAGGGCGGCATCGTGCGGTAAAGGGTTAACCAGTACAAGTAGAAAAATAAAAACAACAACAAGCTTTAAAGAACATTTTCATTGTCGTTTTAAATCTCACGGAAAACATTGTAGGAAAAGGAGCAATTACTTGTATTAAGCGATTGCTTAAAAAAAAAAAAACGTTCTCAAGAGCTATCTAGGTCTACAGTTTGTGTAAAATAGTTAAATGCAGTCTTCTTGCATGGTTATAAGTAAAGGCCCATTTTCTGACATATTTAGAAATGACATTCACGAAATCGTGATTCACTGCTCAAAATGACATTTTAAATTAATTTACATACATTGGTTTTAAATTTATGTCATATACTTTCTCTTTATGAATTTTCAATTTGTACACTGAATTTAAAATTAATATGTTCAGATTCGTGCAGACAATAAATTCCGTGTTTATAAATAGATGTTTAACTCCTTACTAACCAATTCCATGTTTATACGTCCCTGCGAAAGAAATGAAGGGTTTTAAAAAAATATTGTGGGAAAAGGAGAAAATGCTGGCAATCAGCATTTTCTCCTTTTCCCCACAATGTTTCCCACCCTTTAGAAGACAAATCCGTTCATTTAAGCCACATTTTATATGTCGTCTGCAAGTGCTTTGAATTCTTAAAAAGTCTTAAATTTTGTCGTCTGGTAAAGAGATAAACTCTTAACTTGCTACATCCATAAAATTCATTGTGGCTAACAACCAACTGAATCCTGAGGTCGACTGGTCCTTTGACATGCAGAAAATTGACCGACAGCAAAAAAGTTTCGACCCATGTCAGCCTGCGCGAACTCCGCAGGCTGACATGGATCGATACTATTTTGCAGCTGTATTAAACCCTCTTTTCACAGAGCATGACGCGTTTGAACCGCGCTCTGTGAAAAAGAGACTTCATGCATTAGCAAACGATATCGAAGCATGTCAGCCTGCGCAGTCCGCGCAGGCTGACATGATCGGAAACTTTTTGCTTTTGGTCAGTTTCATACGTGTCAAAGGACCAGAGTGCCTCATAATTCAATAGGTCGTTATACAATACGGATGCTAGGAATGTATAATACTGACATGACATGCTTGGTATCATGCATCACGGAAATGCATTAAGCCCCATTTTCACAGAGCATGACAAATGATTGAGCCGTGCTTTGTGAAAAGGGGGCCTTAATGCATTTGCGAAAAGTTTCGGTCCAGGTCAGCCTGCGCAGTCCGCGCAGGCTGACCTGGGCCGAAACTATTCGCTGTTGGTCAATTTTCTGTGTGTCCAAGGACCATTCTACCTCATGATTAAGTCGATTGGTTTAAAAAAAAGTGGCTATTATGGATCCATGCTTATGTGATCGCTTAATACATGAAAGGCATCACGGAGATGCATTAAGCCCCCTTTTGCCAGAGCGTGGCTCAATTATGTTTGTCAGTGTTGACTGACTTTTCAAGTGTAAATATTTTTTCCGACAGCGCCAAATATATAAACTCTTCTTATTTCGAGGGCAAAAAATACAATTTACAGAAACTCAGAGGGTTTTTTTAGACTTTTAAGACGTGACTTAAACAGTAGATATTCCGTGCAGTCTGATATAGACCTATGCTGTGCGTAAAAACTCTTCTTTTCGCCAATGGCGCTAACATGGTTAACTCTTTCAGCAGCTGGCTAAAAAAAAAAACAGCCAAACTCAAGAATATCTGATTTAATTGACCAAACAAGCAAGCAGCATACTAGTATATCAGAAATCAGACTACATTTTCTGTGCAGTCTGATATTGATCTATGCTGTTTGAAAATGTCCCTGTTTTTGTCCATGGTATTGAAAGGGCTGTTATGCACGGTTATAAAATAGACAAAAGTCCAAATACATGTATTTGAAATTCAATGTCGTGTTGACCAGAATAGTTCTCTCATTATGGGATAGAGTAAATATTCGATCAGACTGCATGCTCTGTATTTCTGATCTTGACTCTACATTGTCTTCTAAATCTAAATAACAATGAAAATACATATCCTTCTGATTGCATATAATAAATAAAAAAGAGCTCCGAAGAACAGGGCAAAATTTGTCGGAAGGAAGCTATCAAGGGCATGTAGCTCTGACTGCCCCCCTGCTGTGACCTTGATTTTGACCTCAGAGCCTAATGTCTGAAACTCCCGCTCTGCACGTCGTCTCATCAATGTGCACAATTGTGTGGACTATTTTTAAAGCCAGACAAGGGACCCAGAAGATATGGAGCGGAAGTCCAGACAAATTGCCAACGGAAGGACGGACGCACTACCAGGGACAATTTATAATACGTCCCTTCGGCCGTATAAAGAGCGAAATAATGTAAACAACATTATTTATGGGGCAAGAAGATGGTGAACCAAGGCTTGATAGGGAAACATAAGCAACATTCTAATTATTCTCGGAAGCAAATAAAGATCAAAGGTAATCAGATATGCAGATGTGCATTTTTTGCACTTCTTGGTTTTTATGGTTGCTGCATTTAGCTAAAATGCATGCAATTAATCCTTAACTCTTTCCAAAGCTGCAGATTTTTACACTCATCCAAACTGAGAGCATTTACAGACGACAAATTTAGTTTGACTCAAATGATGCGATTTGCCTTTGAAAAGGTAGAAAACATTATGGGAAAAGAAGAAAATGCTGGTTACCAGCATTTTTCTCTTTTTCCACAATGAATTTAAATGCTTTTTTTTTTTAAGATTCGAGTAAAAAGGGGATTGTTTGGTTAAGAGTTTAGCTGCATAATTTAATTTCTTCAAGTCACTTTCCAGCCAACAGTAACTGTATATCCAAAATGTTACGTTTTTGGAACCTGACAAAGAATCTCATCATTTCGGACGGTGATGATCCAAGATCAGATTGCACGTAACTTGCTGTCTGATCGTAATTTATACTGTCCACAAAAGAACACAGAGCCGAGCTTAGCAGCCTACGGTGAAAATAAATTGGTTTTAAATTAATGATAATCAAGTCATGTGCGGCCTACATGTTATTAGGAAAAAATATAATTTTGATCACCGTTGAAATGCATTGTGTGGAATTGGTTGGCGGTCTGATGCACTTTCATGAAAGTATTCTTGCAGGAATTCAGTGATTCCAAGTAAATAAGGCAAATTGCCCATAAAACCACCAACTTTTGTACCAAATAATTCCAAGTTTAAAGGTAAATGAAAAAGAAAGCTTTTGAAAACATGGTGGATAACGGAGAAAATGCTGGTCACCAGCATTTTCTCTGTTTCCCACCACGTTTTCTACCCTTTTCTCAGACAAAGTTTATCATATAAGACACATTTTATTTACCGTCTGCAAATAGTTTCTACTTTGACAAGTCTAAATTTTGTCGTTTGGTATAGAATTTAAGTAATACGAAGTTACTGTTCTTGCCTTGTGTACCTTTGTCCCTAGGCACCATGTTATTCTACAAGAAGCCAAATTATTGATTGATTGATTGATTGATTGTATGGTGTTTAACGCCGTTTTCGACATTATTTCAATTATATCGAGGCGGCCAGTGCACCTATCCATGCTTTCCTGGAGTTTCTTTTACCAGTACTCCGCACAATATTCTCTCCAAGCCACCGGCTGCTTTCCCACACAACCATCGTCGAAACAATGGTCAGCGGTGAGAGAGGAATGAATCCTGTCGCAATGACTATCATCAATCCTCGGAAAGAAATTGGCCAAGCCAGGGATCGAACCAGCGACCTCCTGTTCTCAAGTCCTGTACGCTAACAACTGAGCTACGGTGGCTTGGCACGAGAAGCCAAAGTTTAGACTATCTTTAGAGATTTCTAAAACGGATTATTTTCAGTTCGTCTGTTTTCAAAGAAAACGTCGAGTAATTGTCATAGCCCTGGCGTGCCATCGTCTACGGCTACGTACATACATTAAACCCCTTTTGCCAGAGCATGGCTCAGTATATTTTTAAAACCAGCTGGGTCCGTATTCACCAACCATTCCTAAGAACGTTCTCAGTCTTATTCTTCAAAATTTTGTACATTTGAAAGTAACACAACTTCTGGTTGGCTAAACCATTTGGTTTAGCCAATAAGAAGTTGTGTTACTTTCAAATGTAGAAAATAATGGCGAACAAGACTGAGAACGTTCTCAAGAATGGTTGGTGAATACGGACCCAGGATAAACTCAAGGTGAATCTTTAATGCATAACGTCGCTCCTGCCAAAATTTTATAAAGTATACAGAATGTCAAACGCAATGGATTATGCCAACAATGAAATGACATGATTGACAAAAGCTTTTAACATCTTTCTATGCCAGACGAGCCATTCTCTGTGAAAATGCGGTCTAATGCATCTACAAAAAGTATCGATTCAGGTCAGCCCGCGCAGTTCGCACGGGCTGACCTGAATCGAAACCTTTTGCTATTGGTCAATTTTCTGCATGGATCATTTTTTCTCAGGATATAGCCGCTTGTTTGACAATATGGATTTTATGGATCCATAATTATGTGATGAATTGTTTGGTATAACACACCAGGAAAATTACTGAACCCGCTTTTTACAGAGCACAAATTTTAACATAAGCTCGACTTCCTTCTACGGTTATTAGTAAGATCCACATAATCTCAGACCCATTTTTCCTCTTATAGGCCTGACTAAATAAGAGGATGGTAAAGATGCAAGATCAGACTGCATGGTCTGTGCAGTCTGATCTTGATCTATGCCTTCCGCAAAAAGTCCTACTTCTGCTTATGGCGCCCCGCCACCACTCCCTCAAACAAATCTGTCGCATGAAATTTGGATGACCAACATAAATTAGAATTTAAGAAAAAAAAAATCGTTGTTTTTTTGTTTGTTTGTTTGTTTGTTCGCGTTCGTTCATTCGTTCGTTCGTTTGTATAGTGTTAGACGCCATGTTCAAAATTATTTCAGTTATACCGCGGCGGCCAGCACACCTATCCACGCTTTCCTGGAATTTCTTTAATCAGTAACTAGGACAATATTCTCCCCACGTCATTGGCCGCTCTTCCACATAACCGCCGTTGAAACAATGATTATAGGTGATACAGGAATTAATCTTTTCGCAACGAATGTCATCATATTCAAGAATACAACTGAAAACATTGTGACAGTGAAGAGTTTGCTCGTTACGAACGTTGTCAAAATTGTTCTCCTGAAAGATGGAAAATGCTGTCTATTGTATATTTGTTGACTGTCAAACACTTAAAGCCGCTTTCAACATTATTTCAATTATATAGCAGAGGCCAGTGCACCTACCTGTCTCTCCGTGTCTCCCGGACTTCTTTTAACCTGTACCTCGCACAACATTTTGTTCAAGCTCGTGATCAGTATTCACCAACCATTCTTAAAAAGGTTCTTAGTTTATTCACCAAGCTTTTTTAAATGTGAAAGTAACACAACTTCTGAATGGCTAAACCAAATGGTTTAGCCAATAAAAAGTTACTTTCACATCTAGAAAGTTCTGGAGAATAAGACTAAGAACGTTCCTAACTCTTCACCAAACGACAAAATTTTTAGGCCGGTCCAAATTGAAAGCATTTGCAGACGACAAATCAAATTGAAAGTAGCTCAGATGATGATTTCTGTCTTTGATAGGGAAGAAAACATTGTGGGAAAAGTAGAAAATGCTGGTTTACTGCATTTTCCCCTTTCCCATAATGTTTCCAAAAGGCCTCTTCTCTTAGGGTCGTTAAAACTCAGGATTGTGTGGTAAAAGGTTTAAAAAAGGTTTGTAAATACGAGCCCTGGCTCATTTCTCACATGACCATCGTCGAAACAATGCTCAGTAGGGGATGAGGACTGAATCCTGTCGCAATGACTATCACTAATTCTCGGGAGGAAAATAGCCGAGCTGGGGATCGAGCCCTCTGTTTCAAGCGACGCACGTTACTGACTGAAATACCGGGCACCACTACGCCATCTATAGCAGGTAATAAGTCTACATTTCATTATTAGAGAAATAGACCGGAAGTGAAAGGCAAATAACTACCTACATATTGCCACCATGAGAAATCAAAGCGTTGAAAGCACTGGTGTGGCATTTGTCAAAGGAACCATTATGTGGAATTAATGATTTGAAAAATAAACAAACAATAATGTTGGATGAACAAGCCCGGACGAACGAGCCAAAGGACAAACAAGCGCAGGGACGAACTGGTTTTGGAGCGAATACGGTCAGGAGACAGAGGTTGTGTGTATCATTGCGCCAATAGAAGGCCATAGCCGGTATATATATTTTCAATAAAAAAGAAGTATTCCCATGATCGATGCCCTAATCCAGTTGATTTTAATACTCCGTTGTTAATTATATATCTGAGCTGTATCGAAACAATTATTTGTCTTAGAATAATTGAGTTAAATTGGGTTTATTTCTTTCGGTTTTGCACAAACTACGATACATGATTTTTCAAAATAGCGTAGAACTCATATTGGCATTGTCTTCGACAAATGCCACAAAAAAAGATCTTCAAAGACAAAGGAGCAAGAGGGGGCAACAAGGGCCATGTCAACATTTGGAGATTGGATAGATGGAGGGGGGTTGGGGGCAAAGGTAATTTGTCCCTCCGTCCCACTCCGCATTTGAACATCTTTTTTTCGGCGTAGCTGAATGTGCTTGCTTTTGACCTACTTTTTGGAACAGATAACAAATGAATAAATACAAACTTGTGATTGGTCAAAAATGTAATTTATTTTAAGGGTCACTGCCTATTTGCCGGCAAATTTACGCCGTCTATCTTTTTTTAAAAAGATAATTCTTGTTTCATTTTCCCCTAGACCAATACTCTCCTTTCTCGCTTGAAAATAAGTCTTGACTCCTTTCCCAACCGATAATCTTCAGACTGTTCCAAATTAAGAGCACCTGCCATAGAGAAATTACAGATTTCATTTTAACAAGGGATTGTTTTTCAGACAGATTAAACAGAAAATCATAAAAATGACACTGCAAGGCATGTACATGAGCAAAGCTCTGTGAAAAGAGGGCTTAATGCATCTGCAAAAAGTATTGACTCATGTCAGCCCCTGTCAAAATTTTATGAATTATACAAAATGTCAAGTGCAATGGATTGTGCCAACAAGGACACGACATGATGGCCGAAAGCTTTTAATATTTTCTGTGCCAAATAATCCATGCTCTGTGAGAAAGTGGTTTAATGCATCTGCAAAACGTATCGATCCATGTCAGCGTGCGCAGTCCACGCAGGCTGACATAGGTCGAACATTTTTTCCGATTAGTAAATTTTCTGTATGTCAAAGGACCATTCTACCTCCAGCTTGATTGTTAGGCTAAATGGATTTTATAGATCAATACTTATATAATGACTTGCTTGGTATGACGCATCACGGAGAATACATTTAACCCCCTCTTTACAGAGCACGGCCCAGTCATCTGTATTATCTCGAAGTAAGTATACTACAGTTGATACCCTTTTTTTGCCCTTTACCAAACAATTCGCTGTTTAACTCTTTACCAAACGACAAAAATTTAGTCTATTTCAAATTGAAAGCATTTGCAGACGATAAAAGAAATGTGACTAAAAAAATGAAATTTGATTTGGGAAGGGTAGAAAACATTGTGGGAAAAGGAGAAAATGCTGGTTACCAGCATTTTCTCCTTTTCCCACAATGTTTTCAAAGGGTTTCTTTTTTAGGGTCGTTAAAAGTCAGGATTGTGTGGTAAAGAATTAAAAGGCCCAGTATCGACCAAAAGTAAACAATGCAGGTGATAAAATGCATTTAACTTCATATTATACCATCAGTCTACGTGTTGGTCGCTGGCAGAAAAAAATGAAACCAGGTAAAAAGTTACCAAGTTGCTCAATGTTTTGTTTACTTTTTACCTGGCATTTTTCTGCCAGCGGCTAACGCCTGGACAGATCGGACAAAACAAATTCTCATCTTCACGGTTATTTCCAAAATTTTAAAGTGGGATGATTACAATTTAAATGCATTTTCAATTCCGCATTGTCAACTTTTGGACGCTACCTAGCCTTTAAAGAAATTTGCCTTCACTTCCTTTAGCGTTTTAAAGGCTGGCCGCTTTAAATACATACAAAGTCTGATGGTAATTAACCCTTAGACTGCTAAGCGAGACTCAATGACCTT
The DNA here is from genome assembly GCA_945859785.2 of Tridacna gigas. Lineage (NCBI taxonomy): Eukaryota > Metazoa > Mollusca > Bivalvia > Cardiida > Cardiidae > Tridacna > Tridacna gigas. The sequence goes on from OX244035.2 coordinate 6,664,993, forward strand.
TTGCGGACAGTGTAGATCAAGATCAGACTGCACAGAACGTGCAGTCTGATCTTGTATCTACACTGTCCGATAAGAAGATTTTTCCAAAAAGAAATTCCTTTGAAAAGAGCAAAAGTTTGGTTTTTACTATCGGCTTGAAATTTTCATTTCACTTACTTAGCAGGTTAAGGGTTAATTGACGCCTTGACGTGATAATTTTTGCTGCATGAATGGGCGTCCGGAAAAGAAATATTTTCACACGAAAATAGACAAGTGGATTCAGTGGGTCATGTACCAAGATTACTGAGTACGCACCTACAGCGTGACTGTTCACGTCGAACTCAGACCTTTACGTAACCAGATAGGACGTATTGACACCCCTTTGTCATTCGTATGAGTCGTAACCACCATAATCGAGCGACAGCTAAAAGAATACACAATTGTAATTTGCATGCATTATTTAGAAGACGTACCGAAAGAATAGCTTGATATCTGAGAGTTTTCGTATGAAGGAAAGACGGAGGGAATATCAAGCTTTACAGCGCCTTTCTGAACTTTAGCTGCCACTGCAGCCAATGTAGATCAAAGATCAGACTGCACAAAACGTGTAGTCTGATCTTTGATATACACTTCCCGCTGTGCCGAGACATTCTGGAAACAAAAATATCTGTGGTCTGAACTCTGAAAATGCCCCCGATGGATTTACTCTCCGATCTAAAGATCAAAAACGGTCTTGAAAAAGTCTAATGGCAATAAACTAAGTTGTTTCGATCAAGAGCAATTTATTTGTATCGAGGGTAAAAGTGTTGATCAAGAGTAAAAGTAAAAGCCTAGATAGCTTGTATGCAAGTAAAACCACAAACTACATGCACCTTGGAAAAAGACGAGTGTTCACCTTTTGCCGACTGATTTCTTAAAGAGCAGTACATCAAGGCAGCATACACGACATGTTCAAACCCTAGAGCGCTCACACCAGGTTTAGTCAAGATCAAGATTAGTTGGATCTTGGATCGACACCGTCCAATATTTAGTTACATACTATGACATACTTTGGGCCAACCAATCTTGTGATAAGCTCTATTTTTTTGCTGTTTTTTCCCTAATACTGACGATGTCCATGCTACAAATGCAACACCTATAAATGAATTTATTAGATGATAATCGGTAATGAATGTCCCCTCTAACATGCATCACAGCACTTACATAGAAATGAGTTGTGCTCTGTAAAAAGGGCGTTTAATGCATCTCCTTGAGACATTATACCAAGCAAGCAAGTCATCGCATAATAATGGATAAAAATAAAAAACCTTTTTGTCCAGCAACCGACTGGATCGTGATACAGTAGAGTCCTTGAACATGCAGAAAATTTACAAATAGCCAAAAAGTTTCGACCATTGTCAGCCTGCGCAGTCCGCGCAGGCTGACAAAGGTCGATACTTTTTGCAAATGCATTAAACTCCCTTTTCAAAGAGCTTGGCACAAGTGCTCTTAAAAAGCCTGCTTGTTGAATTCTTGTTCAGTTAGAACACACTGCAGAATGTGAGTCAATAAGGATCAAACAAAACGAGACAGATTGATTGAAATACACATATGAACGTAAAGGTGCTATTTTTAGAACCCTTTTTTGATAGCTGATGTCATTAATTTCCCGCCTGCAGCAAAACGGTTGTCTTGACGACGTCGGCCAACGTCCGAATTGTTACGCTGACCAGTCGGTGGACAGTATAAAAAGCCGGAGATTGTCCATGCACGCCAGTTGACGTGCTCAGAACAGTGGGATATCCCTGGTTAGTGATATTTGAAACGGACTAAGACCCGAGGTCAAGCTTGGATACAACCATGATGAAAATTGTCGTTCTCGCCGCCATTGTTGCAGTTGCCGGTAAGCTGATTTTTACACCACGTGACATCCTTTCATTTGCAATAACAATAGCTGCCAAAAGGAAACAAAGCGGGTCTTAAAATGGATGTAAATCTAAATCATGCCATTTAAAAGTATGGAAATTATTGTGAAGATGACAATCTGTTATTGTATGGTCGGTCCAAATGTTAGTCGCTGGCAGCGAAAATAATTTCAAAACTAGGTTAATGCTGCCAGATCACTCTATCTTCTCTTCATTTTTTTGCCTGATTTTGAAATTCATTTTTCTCCGAGCGAGTAACACTTGGGCTAACCACACAATAACTGATTTTATTTTATGCTTTTGGGTAGTTTATCGAGAAATAATGGTGGATTACGGTTTGATATTTCATGGTTACGACCAGTGAAAAATACCAATTTCAAGTTTTCTAACTCTTCAATTGAAGGTGGAAACAGTGGTTCCCGCGCACTAGTTACCTAGGTAAACAGCGCGTGCCATTCAAATAAAGTGAAATATGACGTAATTTAAGCTATATTTCTCGCGCTTCAACCAGAGGGAAATATGACGTAATTTACGTGCACTCACCCTCCATTTCTCGCGCTTTACGTAATATTGTAATGCTTTGTTATGTGGGGGGTACGCCACGGGGAATTACAAAAAACAACTATACTGGATTTTGATGAAAGTCCCAACAAAAAGGGGTTAGAGGCATAATACCGAGGATGTTCACTCGATGAAATAAATTTCGATCTTTCACTGGAATAAAAATAAATAAATATCCTCTATTTATTTCATGCTTTTCGGTTATCGAGAATTAATGGTGGATTATGGTTTGATATTTCATGATTACAACCGGTGAAAATACGGATTTCATATTTTCTAACTCTTCAAATGAAGGCGGAAACAGTGGTTCCCGCGCACTAGTTACCAAGGTAAACAGCGCGTGCCATTCAAATGGCAGGAAATATGACGTAATTTACGCTATATTTCTCGCGCTTTACTCACCGAAAACAACTCTACTGGATTTTGATGAAAGTCTCAACAAAAAGGGGTTAGAAGCATGAAATAAATAGAATACATGTGGTTTTTTTTTTCGGTGAAAGATCGAAATTTATTTCATCTCCTGAACATCATCAGTATTTTCACTCGTGGCTGTGTGAAAATATTACAGATGATGTTCACTCGATGAAATAAATTTTGATCTTTCACCGAAAATAACAAATATCCTCAATGTCATCTTCACAATATTTTCCATACTTTAAATGGCATGATTTAAAATTTAAATGGATTTTTAATACCTGCATTGTGTTTTTGGCTGTTACTGGGCCTTTAACTCTTCACCAGAAGAAAAAAAGTGAGAATTGTCCAGACTGCAAGTATTTGCAGAAGATGTAACAAATTCCACTGAAATGATGGAAATTGGGCACAAAATGATCGCTAGAAAACATGTGTGGGAAAAAGAGAAAATGCTGGTACCCACCATTTTCTCCTTTTCCAACAATGTGTTTAAACGCCTTTTTCCTCAGTTCTGCAAGTAGAAATTTAGAGTTATGTGGGACGTCGTTCAACTTTAAACGAGCTGTTAACTACATTTTGGCGGTTTTGCTGACAGCTAGAGTAAAAAGTCGGTCTGCACCAAATACACATTTGGCCTTTGATTGACAGTTCTGCAAGTATCAATTTAGAGTTATGTGTGACGTCATTTAGATTTAAACCCAAAAAAGGCTGTGAACTACATTTTGGCGGTTTTGTCGACAACTAGAATGAAAATCAGTCTGCACCAAATACAAAGTTTTATTTCATGAATTTTGGTAGTTTGTTGGAAATAGTGGATTCTGGTTTGATAATTTCACCTTTTCGACCAGTGAATTTATGGATTGATAAACTCACTAGTATGGAAATATCGAGAGCTCCCCTGTACTTGGCATGTAGGTATACCAGCAAAAAAGGGTTAGAATCGTATATTACCTATCATGTTCACTCGATAATATAGTTTTCAATCTTTCACCGAAAATAAATAAATAAATAAGTAAATAAATAAATAAATGTTCTTCTATGAACTTTTATTTGCGCAAATCCCGGGTTTCTCTAAATCTATATTTAGAAACTGTATAAAAAGATTTGCAGTACTAAACAAGTCATTTTTTTCCATAATATTTTTCTCATTTGAAATAATTATATTTCAAACATTTTTGGAGCGAAAAACATGCCTGATTTCTCCTCATACGGATCATTTACAGCTATTTTTCCGCTTGCTACATTTGAATACCGGCAGGGTTTGGGTAATGCGCCCCGCATAATAATATTTATCCAGTACAGGACAGTGATGCGTCATAGCAGACAGGTCAATCTTCGAAGAGTATGACAAGCGCAGACCACAGGGCTTTGAACATTGCAGCTGCATTCGAATCACTATCTTTCAAGTCTACTAGGTGTAAATGGCCATTAATTTGATTTAATTTAATCATAGTTATTTTACATCGATTGAGAAACAACTTTTTGCATCTTATACTAATCTCTGTAACCCTGAAACTGCTACATAAGTTGTATGAACCTGTCAGGCCGAAAGTAAAAATCCAAATGTTACTATTCCAAAAATGTTTTTGAGAAAAAAATATCTCGTTATCAGAAAGTGTATATCTAAGATAAACTTTTTTTGCAGTCTGATCTTGTCTACACTGTTTGCAAGAGGTCTTTGAGGGTTAAGTGTTAAATTTATTAGTGTAATAAATGTATGCATATTATTTACTTTGTCTGCAATTTTAATGAAATTATAGGCGACGCGAGACAAAAAATAATAAATAATTTATTCATGAAATATAACTGAGCAATGTTCTGACAAAAGGGGGCCTAATGCAATGCATCTCTTGATTCACCATACCAAGCAAGGCATCACAGTATTTTACATCCCTAAAATCTGCTTTGTATAGGAATCATGAGGTACACTGGTCCTTTGACACGCAGAAAATTGACCAACAGCAAAAAGTTCCGGCTCAGGTCAGCCTGCGCGGACTTTGCAGGTTGACCTGGGTCGATACCTTTTGCAGATGCATTTAGCCCCCTTTTCACAGAGCATGGCTCATATAAATTTGACTTTTTTTTTTTTTCATCTTACAGAAAAGGTAGATTTGGATCTCCTGTAATAGTCTAAATGATGTCACGTTAAATCAAATTTTAGAATGAAACAAATAGACGGTGTGCATTCCAGATCATCCTGTGCAGCGTGATCTTTATCTACACAGTCAGAAATAGCAGTTCAAAAAGCCTTAATCCTCTACCACACAATCCCTAGTTTTAACGAATTTAAGGAAAAAACCTTCAGAAAACATTGTAGTAAAAGGAGAAAATGCTGCTAACCAGCATTTTTTTTTTTTTTAATCACACAATGTCTTCTAACCTTTCAGAGACAAATTTCATCATTTTAGTCACTTTCATTTTGTCGTCTGAAGACATTGTGAGAAAAGGAAAAATGCTGGTAACCAGCATTTTTCCCTTTTCCCACAATATTTTCTACCTTTCCAGAGACAAGTTTCATCATTTAAGTGACCTGCAATTTGTCGTCTGCAAAGTCTTTAGATTCGGACTGGTGTAATATTTTGTTATTTGGAAAAGGGTTAAAGGACAAGAGGGTTTATGTAATTTAGCAGATGGCATTTACCCTTCGACAGACGACAAAATCGTAGGTCTATCAATATTGAAAGCATTTGCAGACGACAATTTAAATGTGGCTCAAATGATATACTTGTCTTTGAAAGGGTATGAAACATTGTGGGAAAAGGAGAAAATGCTGTTTACCAGCATTTTCTCCTTTCCACACAATGTTTCCGAAAACTTTCTCCGTCAAGACCGTTAAAACTCGGGTTTGTTTGGCAAAGAATTATGTTATTCTGTTACTGCAAAATAAAAAGCAAGTTTTGATGTAATGCTATAATAATGCAGACATTTGCATAGGAATAAATACACGTCCATAAAACTTTCAAGATTTACAATACAGGCCAATTGGCGGCCAAAAGTAGACAATGCAACTGAAATGTATTTAGATTTAAATCATGCACTTTAAAATTATGGGAATCATTTTGAAGTTGACAATCTGTCATTGTATGGTCGGGCCAAGTGTTTGTCGCTGGCAGAAAATGAATTTTAAAACAGGGCAAAAAATAAACAAAGAATAGAGCGACTTGGCAACTATTTACTACGGTGGCACTGAGGTGACATGTGCATTTTTTGTATTTATCTCGTTCCCACGAGATAATAATTCGTTTTCTCGAGTTTTTTTTTTTTTTTTTTTATAAAAAATTACGCAAAAAACAAAATTCGTTTTCTCGAGTTTTTTTTTTTTTTTTTTTATATATATATAAAATTATGCAAAAAAAGACAAAATTCGTTTTCTTGAGTTTTTTTTTCCTCGAGTTCTGAGACAATCGTGGATGCTAACTACCATGTTGAATGAAACTATGAAGAACATGGACTCCGTGTAAAAATAGGAATTAGTAGGAGGAATCTGATTGGACGACTTATTATCTCGTGCGAACGACATAATGGATGACTTGGATTGGCTGATTATCTAGTTCGAACGAGATAGTACTTCGTTTTTTGCATAATTTTTTATATAAAAATAAATCGAGAAAATGAAAGTTGGGTTTTTTTGCAAAATTTTTGATGAAAAAAAAAAAAAAAAAAACTCTAGATAACGAATTTTGTTTTTTGCATAATTTTTTATTGGGGAAAAAAAAAAAAAAAATAAATAAATAAATAAAATAAAATAAAACTCGAGAAAAACGAATTTTGTTTTTTGCATAATTTTTTATAAAAAGAAAAAAAAATTAAAAAAAAAAACTCGAGAAAACGAATTATTATCTCGTGGGAACGAGATAAATACAAAAAAATGCACACATCACCTCAGTGCCACCGTAATTTACCTACTTTTAAAATACTTTTTTCCAGCGAGAAACATTTTGACCGACCATGCAATAACAGATTTTTATCTTCACAAAAAAATCCATACTTTTGAACGGTATGATTTAGATTTAGCTGCGTTTTAACAGCCGCATTGTTTACTCTTGGTCGCCTCCGAGGATTGATGATAGTCATTACGACAGGATTCATTCCTCTCTCACCGCTGACCATTGTTTCGACGATGGTTACGTGGGAAAGCAGCCAGTGGCTTGGAAAGAATATTGTGCGGAGTACTGGTAAAAAGAAACTCCAGGAAAGCATGGATAGTTGCACTGGTCGCCGCGATATAACTGAAATAATGTTGAAAACGGCGTTAAACACCAAACAATCAATCAATCAATCAATACTCTTGGTCGCCACTTTTGCATAGATAAGTACTTGAGTTGAGTTGAGTTGATAGCTTGCTTGGTGCAACATGGAGACGCATTAAACCCCCTCCCCCTTTTTGCCAAAGCATGTCGATTATCCACGATACTTTGTGTGCGTCGCCTTTCATGTGTGTACCGTGGAATATGTGGTTGACAAACTGTTCTTTTAGTGAATAAGTAATGAATCACTCCATTTGTTCCGTATCGACATTATATGGAACTTTTAACCAATGAATCGAGATGTCAGGGTTAACAGCATCGTCGGTTACCCGCGATACTTTAAGTACGTCATACTTAACCTGTGTACCGTGGGATATCTGGCCTACAAAACCTTGTTTTCATAAATAATTAACACTTTCTTACACAATCCCATTGTGAAAAAATGGCAAGTGACTGAGAGAGAATATTGTGTAAAAAAAAAATCCAAGAAAACATGGATCAGTGTAGTGGCCGCCGCGATACAACTTGAAATAATCTTGAAAAAACGGTGGTCAACACCAGTCAGAAAGAAATCAAATATCAAAGCCTCAACCATATTGAAGTACGAATGAACTGTAGCTAAAATGTAGCAAAAGGGTAAAAAAAAATACATGGCGAAAAAAAAAACAGAAAATGCAGAAGTACTCGTATGAGTAAAATGTAGCTTAAATAATGGGATTTGTCTCTGAGAGGATAAAAACATGGTAAAAAAAAAACATAGACAATGCTGGTTACCACTGTTTTCTCCTTTTTTCAAGATTTATTAAAAAGTCGCCTTATTTTAACCCTTTCCCACACAATCCCGTGTTTTAACGACTTTGTCCATGATAGTGTAGAAAACACTGTGGGAAAAGGAGAAAATGCTGGTTACCAGCATTTTCTCCTTTTCCCACAATGTTTTCAGAAGGCTTGTTCCTCAGGGTCGTTAAAACTCGGGATTGTGTGGTAAAGGGTTGAAGAGTTAAGCTCTGCACAAGAATTGTAGAAAGAAGCTTTGCATCTACAATAAGCTGTCTTTCTGTTATCAAAGTATGTTCGTTGTTCTGCCAAGGGGGAGATTTTTGGATATTATCCCATTAAATGGCAAAACTGTCCCATCATTATGCACAAAGGCGGAAGCTTTGTGCCTTCCAAATTTATTTCAGGAATAGCCCTGCGTGCTTTTGTCTTACTATTTTTTTAAAGGCGCAGTAGCGGCCAAATGTAAACAGTGCGGGTGTCAAGTTGCATTTAAATTTAATTCATACCTAAGAGTATGAAAATTATTGTGAAAATGACAATCTGTTTTTGCACGGTTGGTCCAAGTGCTAGTTGCTGGCAGAGAAATGAAATTTAAAACCGAGAAAAAAGTAAACAAAGGATAGAGCGACCTTGCATTTTTTACCTATTTTTTTAATTCATTTTTCTGCCAGAGACTAATAACAATCTGCAATAACAAATTGTCATTTTCATATTAATATCCAAACTTTTAAATAGAATGGTTCAAATATAGATGTTTTGAATTGCCGCATTGTTTACTTTTGGTCGCTGTATGGCCTTTAAAGTGTCCCTCTATTTATGCAAATCTTTTGGACCTTTACCCCATCTCTAAATAATCCTTGGCCCTGCATTATTATTGCACTACATTATCGTCTTCAAATAGTTTCAAATTCTTATTATCATCATTATTATTATCCACAGCTGCTCAGATGACCCCAAATATGCTGTTGATGATGAATTTGATGAGACAACAACAACAGCAACAACAACAACAACAAAATATGGGGTCAACTGGAACTTCAGGGTCAACTGGATTGACGGGTTTGGCAGGGCTTACGGGGTCAACAGGGTCTACAGGGTCCTCAGGCTCTGGGGTATTCAATGCCATGAGAGGGGGCCTCGGTAGCATGTCTGGAATGTCACGATTGATGAACAATCCCATGATCCTGTGCAGACAGACTGAGAACTTCCGGCCTCTCCCATGCGGGGCCCTTCCAGCCATTTGCGAGGCGGTATCCCTTAACACCTACAACTTCCCCGGTCTCATGAAATGCAGCCCCATGGGTGTTGGCTGTTGTCTAAAAGATATCCAGTCTTTGATGATGGTGAACCAAATAGCTTAGGTATAGAAGTGAGTATATGTTTTCTTGTATAATTGAGCCATGCTCTGGCAAACGGGAGCCTAATGCATCTCCGTGATGCATTATACCAGTCAAGCCATCACATAATTATGGATCCATAACAGCCATTTTTTAACAACCGACTGAATTATGAAGTAGACTGGTCCTTCAAAATACAGAAAATTGACCACTAACAAAAAGTTTCGGCCCAGTCAGCCTGCGCTGACCTAGGTCGATACTTTTCGCAGATTCATTAAGCCCCCTTTTCACAGAGCATGGCTCATATCTTAATTAGTTTGGATGGATGGATGGATGGATCTATGTAGTGATGGATGAAGGGCTCGGATGCATGGACGGAAGCAGGGATGGACGCATGGATCAATGGATGAATGGATGGACGGACGGACGGACGGACGGACTGATAATGGATGCATGCATGCATTGACGGACAGACAGACGTACAGATGGATGGGTTTTCATTATTATTATTATTAATCTCTTTTCCAAACACTTTTTGCCACCATGAGTAAGAAAGCTTTTGAAAACGCTGAAGGAAAAGGACGTGCAAATGCTGTCATTATGGCCTACCCTATCATCGACAAATTCCATTAATTGAGTTACATTGAATTTGTAGTTTGCAAGTGCTTTCAATTTAGACAAGTGTAAAATTATGTCGTCTGGTATAGCTCTATTGCTAGGATCCGCCTTATGTATCTTCATCCTTTTCGTCGTTTCAGTTGTGTCTATTGCATTCTTGATAATCTATTCATTTTTCTTTCTTTTCAATAGATTGATAGAGTTTTCAAGTGGTTAATACTGGATGACGCAATCACTTATGACGTCACAAAATTGCCAAGAAGCCCGATTTCAGCGATAAAGGCAAAGACGACCCAAACATCCGTTTGTCCGTTGGCCACCACAATAATAATAATTATTTAAATGTATTTATAATGAATCTTTTTCGTGTTTTATGTCCGTTTCTTCTTGTTGCTTGTCATAACAAACATCATTGAACTATGGGACCCACTTATTACATTCGTGAAACTTTAATGATTAAAAAAAGTTCCTTTTCTGTAACTTGTCTTTATATTGTTTGTATCCACAGTGTAGGACCGGAAGTGGACAGTATTTGGGATGTATGGTTTTACAGTCTCCAGAGCTCTATTAACCGCTCACAAGTGCTTGTACAAATTTCTTTTCTCAAAGCGCCGTTTTAAACGAAACATTAGGAAAATTGTAGTCGACTTTGTTACCATGCCTTGACATGTTTACGAAAAAAGTCTATAAATAAAGAAACTGTTAGTACATTTTCCGTTGAGAAAACGCTGGGTAATCGAATGAAAACGGCAGATTTTTTTTTTGACAAAATCATCTGTATTTTAGCACGCTCTACTGATCAATGCATCCTTATTGCTCTATGAAAGGTTCACAGTGCACATACATGTACGTATTCCTGATATGGTCTATACATAAGAAACAAATAATTGGATATGAATATTTCATAATAAATATCAAAATACATGAAAAAGAACGAGCTTGACCTACCGTGTAAACACATTTATAAGACCCAAGGGACAAAGCGTCACTGTACAGAATCTCAAGTCACACACAAATGCATACTTCCGGTTCTACACTGTGTTATCCATCTTAACAGAGCCAGTTGCCCATACGGGAGTATGCGATCGAACTAATCTGTGACGCGCTGTGGCAAAAGGGGGTTTTATGCATCTCTGTGCTGCATTATATTGATTGATTAAATTGTGTTTTACGCCGCTTTCAATATTGTTTCAGTCATATCACGGCGACAGCTTACATTATTCATGTATGGCCTGGGTTTCACCAGTGCTAAACTAAGGCTCTGAAGCGTCTCGCCCAAGGACACTCCCACGAAAAATGCAGTGCTTCCACTGAGGCTCTAACCTTTGACCTCCAGGTTAAAAGTCCTAAACTTTACCGCTGAGCCTTGCAGGACCCCATCCATCTTGAAATAACAGCCTGCCTATGCAGAAGTACATGATCGAACTTATCTGTGCCGCGCTGTGGTAAAAGGGTGTTTAAGCATTTCCGTAATGCATTATATCAAACAATTCGTCACATAAATATGGATCCCATAATCCATTTTGTCTAACAACCGATTGAATCATTCACGAGATAGAATGTTCCTTTGAAATGCAGAAAACTGACCAGTAGCAAAAGGTTCCGACCCAGTTCCGCCTGTGGGGACAGCACGTGCTGACACGGGTGGATACGTTTTGCGGATTCATGTAGCCCATTTTCACAGAGCATGGCTCATACTATTCTGGCCAAAGAAAAATCTGGCGAGTTGTGAGATTACTTGTTGATTTATCCTAGTAAATGTCAAGGGCCTCAGTGCAAAATAAGGTGCCTAAACACAGAGTGCATCTTAATGCACCTTTATTTTTCCATCTTTATCCCAGTTTCATGCCCAAGGACCCTGTATCCGAGTGGATAGAGAGGTAGCCAGGCCCTTGACAGCTAACAACATTTTGGATCTGTAGTCATCAACTATTCTAAGTTGTATTATAACCAATTTGTTAAGTCAATAAGAAATTCACCCTCGTTAACCCCTGGGTCATTCAATTGCGAAACCGTCGTTTCTATGAATATTCATAAGATTGCGAATTACACCCAATAGCCAATCGAATTGTCGATGACATAATGATACTCTCTTGTAGTGGAGGATAATCACATTTCTGCCGTTGTTATGAACAAACCGGGTAAAACCCACATCATTATCAGTGAATATGGCGGCCGCCGTTGGGCCTTCCTTCTGTGGCATTTGCCTTACGACAATGCAGGGCAGACATTACAAATCCTTGTATACAAAGGCAAATATTCAGAAATACAGCGTGCTGTTGCAGTCCTCATAGGGGTATGTAGCAGGGGTGACGTCATCCTCGTTGACCCAGTTCCGATGTATTCCGTAAACTACATTCATCGATTTGATTGGTTGTAGACGAGGTATAAATAGAAGTGATGGCATATGGTTGATAAAAATAGATTAAATTTTCTCACTGAAAAAGTGAGATTACCAATCAAAGTGCCTCATGAATAATTCATGAGAACGAGAAAACATACGCGAGATAACCGAGAGGCCATGAATGTAGTTTAAGGAATACATCGGAACTGGCTAAAAGAGGATGTAAGAAACTGAGTACCTTTGAAATAGATACAGTTCTTGAGAGTGAGGATTAGATTGAAATTAAGAATGGTATTTGGGGCATCATCATTCAATCCGAGAATCTGCCTATGGATATAGTAGAACTCTGTCTTACAATAATGGCGTCATAATTCTTCACCAAACAACAAAAAATTAGACTTGTCCAAAATGAGAGGGTTTACATCCGACAAATAAGACCTGTCTAAAATGCAGGAATTTTTCTTTGAATGTGTATAAAAGATTGTGGGAAAAAAATGCAGATTACCAGAGTCTTCCCCTTTTCAAACACTATGTTTTCAAAAGCATTTTTTTCCTCGGAGTAGTAAAAACTCCGGATTGAGTGGTAAAAGGTTGAACCACAGGCTTTTGAAGCCACATCGCTCTATCACAGAACACCGATTGTTTTACTTATCGATCGTCGAACCCTGTTACTAAAAATAGCACATAGGCGCATTGCCCCTAAATCGTTTACAGTAACAAAAAATCGAAAGCAGCGAAAATTTGACCCCATTTCCCTTTTGAAAGAGAATCTTTAACCGAAAACGGAATAAACAACCTTATGATCGGTTTAGATGGGTTCAAAAATGATTTTCTTTTATTCTCTGACATTTGAAAGTTTCAAACTACTGTTGCAACCTAACATTGGCGCTGATCTCATGAAAAACTTTGACATTTTCCGGATCGCCAGGAAGGGAGATAGGATTTTCTGTTCCCTATTTTCTTCTCTTACGTTGCTCTGGAAACAAATCAAAATGGTAATAAACCAAAATGAGCAGCGTGCAAAAAACACTGCTTTCAGAAGACAACTCCGGGGACATTTCTGGAAAGTGCATAATATCTGCAATGGCCAAGCAATGAATCCTATTTTTCTTTCATTTTACCATACTCAGTCTATGGCAACTTTTAAACTGAAACAGTAATCATGGCCTTTGAGCAATGACAAAGAAAAACACAGTCTTTAAAGGCTAACAACACAGAGCATGATTTGGTGTCTGAGAAGACAATTTCTTTCTATTTTTGCATTTTGGTTTCTATGGCAACAAATAAAAAGACGTCTGCATTCGGGAGCCAATGCTCGGCAACAGTTGCGTTTGGTAACAAGAGCACCATGTTTCCCTTTTGACAACTTGTCCAAGTTTGAATTAAACATCTTCAGTAATAACAAAGGTATTGTAAAATGTCAAAGATTTTGCATGACGACAACCCACACATGGCAAAGATGATGACACTAGGGCTATGAAAATACCATGCCTCTAAAAACAGCTGAGCTAAAAGTTCTTAGTCGAAAAAGAGGCATAACTAATTACTTTGCCAAAGATATTTTGGTGGTTACCTGCCTCTGTTGTACTGATATAAGTTCCCCTTTTAATAGGTAACAAAAAGTCCAAGTTTGAAGTAAGTATCTTCATTAATGACAGATAGGATTAAAATGTCAAAGGTTTTGAAAATACAAAGTAATAAAAAGGGGCGTAACAGTGTCAAAAATATTTTGATGGTTACCTGCCCATGTTATATGGGTACCCCTTTTAACAGTAAATAACTTGTCCAAGTTTGAAGTAAATATCTTCAGGAATAACAAAGATATTGTAAAATGTCAAAGTTTTTGCACGACGACAATGACGCATGGGCTTTGACAATAGCTTGACATTTTCTTCGTAAACAGGTGAGCTAAAGACTACCAGTTGAATAAAATCGCATGGATGATACAAGCCTGCTCAAGGAACATTGCTATCTGCTGCAAATGCCACTTTTCAATTTTCCCCATTAAAAGTCTATGGAATATCTGAAGTTGCCATGATCAACTAAGGTGAAGAGTCGATTTTCATAAACAAGAGGGCCGTTGAACCTAAAGCCCTCGCCTGGGTAAAGTAATCTAGATTTAATAGATTTGAAGAGGTCCTGGTTGTGATTAGCCATGCTCTGTGTGGTTCAGTTTCTTGTTAACCAAATTATATTTTACTCATCCATGATTATGTGAAGATCTTGCTTGGTTTATAGCAAGCCAACTGAAGGTCCTAAGATTTTCTTGGGAATTTTGTTTTTGTTCTTACAGCGAAAGCCGTGAATACAGAGTATGTCCGGGATGGGAATATAGTTTTATAACAAAATAAAAAAAAAAAAAAAATGACATAAAACGACTTTATTCTAATAACTATGCTGAACGAATAAAGAAACACAGGGTAATATTACTTGCAATTTATCTTGCGAACGCGCAATCTCCGAGCAGAGTTGTCGTTCGTTACTGTCACCATACATCTCTGCAACGGGCTAAATGACAAGAATCTTGTCAAACCGAGGAAAACATGTTTTGTTACTTTTTAACTGTTTCATGTGTAACATAATAAAGTAGACAAAGGAAATATGATTCCGGATACATTATAGGTGAATTCGAACTGATGAATTTACCTGTATACAATGGAACTATTTTTTCAAGCTTCTTTACTGATCAGAATCTTGCGCCAATTGTAAAAAAAATGGCTGCGCCCATGAATGATGACAATTTAAACAAAATTAAAAAACAAGTTATCGTCCTTTAAAAGACATTTAAGCTTTTCAGGAAATCCCTCTTTTTCACATTTCCTACTACTAAGTCTGATTGGCCGTATGCTGTTTGAACAGCACACAAAACAATCGATTGGTCTTTATTTCACCGGCGTTTGTGTCGCCATTTTGAGTTATGGTCATGTGATGAAAATATCACGTGATGACGGACTGCTTTCTGAGCCAACTACAGAGATGAATGGGAATGATCCGTTGTGCAAGAGAGTGGCGAACGCCTTGCTAACAATCATTGAAATTCGTTAACTCTCAACGTCACAGTGATCTCGAATGTGACGTAATGGAATAGTGTAACGTTCTCGTCAAAAGAGAGCACGAAACGTCGAAAAAACTCGTGCAAGTAGTGTTGTGACATTAAGTAACACAGCTCAACAAACCGTTTGATAGTCTTCATACAGACACATCACTACATAAGATTTGTGATGTCACGTGCGGACGCCCAGTAGTTGAATGAATAGGGAAATTTAGGTCTTTTTTCAATACCATGTATGAACTGCACGCTTTGAACAATGAAGTGACGTATTGCTTTTCTAAAACGATTGTAGGTTAAAAACATTCGCAACGCATATCTTATACTAAAAACATAGGCAGATATATGGCCAGCAACATGCGAAATGAGACCTTTCGGACATTTGCGCAAAGTGTCGTCCTGGATTAGCCTGCCGAGACGGCACTTTACGACTACATAACATTTTTTCACACAGTAGACTTTCATGAGACAGAAAATCGAATAAAAACGGGAAGTGTCGTCTCTGATTAGTCACAAACTGCACAGGCTGATCTGGGACGACACACTTTTACGCATATGTCCGAAGGCTCCTTTTCGTGTGTTGCACGCCATATGATAACCTCATTTGTGTTCCGACCAAAGGTCTAATACAGAAGCAAATGGACTTTCAACCCTTTACCACACAATCCCGACTTTTAACGATCCCAAGAAAGAAGCCTTTTAAAAACATTGAGGGAAAAGAAGAAAATGCTGGTAACCAGCATTTTCTCCTTTTCCCACAATGTTTTCTACCCTATCTAAAACAAATTTCAATTTTTTCAGCCATATTTATTTTGTCGTCTGCAAGCGCTTTCAATTTGGACCAGTCTAAAAGTTTGTCCTTTGGTAAAGAGTTAAGGTGACATCTGCAGAATAATACATGTAAAACACATAAACACTGCGCAACAAATTTAGCGCAACTTCGCGTGCTATTTATACACATAATTTACATGATAAAAGTGCGATGTATCTGCACATTTATAGTGAGTGTCGCTTAACTCTTTACCAAACGATAAAATTTTAGAATGGTCCAAATTCAAAGCATTTGCAGACGACAAATTAAATGCAACTCAATACATGAAATTTTCTGTCACAGAGATGAAAATGTTGTTAGAAAGGGAAAAAATGTTGGTGACCAGCATTTTCTCCTTTTCCATCAATGTTTTCAGAAGGCTTCTTCCACATGGTCGTTAAAAGTCGGGATTGTGTGGTAAAGTGTTAATTAACTATTAATTAACCATTTAACGCAAACGATTCCGTGTCTTTATGAGCCTGAGAAAAGAGTGCCTTTGGAAAGACTGTGGGAAAAGGAGAAAATACTGATAATATTTTTTTCAATCTTTCAAAGACATGTTCTATTGTTCAAGCCACAGTTACTCTGGCGATTTCAATACTTTATGTTTGGACAAGTCAAGAATTTTCCTGCCCAGTAAGGTTCTATTTTGTACCTCCAGAAACAAATTTTTATGTATCCTAAGCTTAAGATACATCTATACTCGATTCCAGCCGGTTTTTAACCCATTTCATGTTTATTTTATCACACTAAAATCATTCTTGTATCTTCATGCCAAATATTGCCCCTGATGGTTGCAAGGTTGCCTAAATTACTACCAATAGCAAATGCATTTCATTTTCTGGAAGCCTTCAAAGAAATCACTGTTGTGACGTTCCCGGTTTTAAATCGAAATTTCCGATATTTGTATTTATCCTTTACACCATATATATCAGTACTTTATCTATGTTTACAGAGCTGACTAAATTCTGAACCATTCTACAGTCTGTCAAATTCTTTGTTTTTCTCTGGCTGTAAGAATGTACCTTAATATAAATAAAATCAAATTCATTTTTTTGTGGCAAAAGGAAAATTGCCGGCATTGATTGTCTTGTGAACGACGCAAAAGATCTTCTGCCAGAGATAAACCCTTTACCACACAATCATGACTTTGAACGACCCTGAAGGAGAAAGGCTTTTGAAGGCATTGAGGGAAGAAGACTGTTTTTTATAATAAAAACTCCCTAACATACAATAAATCGGGTCCCTCATCCCAGTATACGTGGATCTAGCCTTTGTCGTATTTTCTTCTATACTAGACCACAAACTTCCACACACGTCTATATTTGAAAGCATTTGCATACGACAAATGAAACATGGTTTGAGTCATGCTCTCTGAAAATGGGGTTTAATGTATCTGCAAAGAGTATCGACTCATGTCGGCCTGCGTGTACTCGACCTCGATCAAAACTCTATCTGTAACTTTTCTGCACGCATGTCCGAGGACCTTTCTACTTCACAATACAGTCGGTTGTTTAACAAAATAGATTTTATGGATCCATAATTATGTGATGACTTGCTTGGTATCATGCATCTCGGGGATGCATTAAGCCCCCTTTTTTCAAGCTCAAGACTCATTTACTTGATGGAATTTGTTCTTGAAAGGGTAGAAAACGAGTGTGAAAAGGAGAAAATGCTGGTTATCAGGACTTTCTCCTTTTCTCACAATGTTTTCATAAGTCTCCTTCTTAGGACTCGTTAATAGCTGAGGTTTTAACGACCCTGAGAAAGAAAGTTTGAAAACATTGTAGGAAAAGGAGAAAATGCTGGTAACCAGCATTTTCTCCTTTTCCTACAATGTTTTCTATCCTATCAAGGACAAATTTTGTCATTTTGGCGACCTTCTATTTGTCGTCTGCAGCTGCTTTCAAATTGGACCAGTCTGAAATTTTGTATAGGGTTGAATATTAGGAGAAACAAGCACCGTACTGCTTCTCTAGAAAACTGGGCCCGATTTCACGAAAAAACTTAAGTCTCCTGTTTTATTCAAATCGGCTAACGGACTTACTTTACGCCTTACGTTAAGTTTGATGTTTTGAACACATTTCACTAACATTAACAGACTGCAGTAACGTTTTCTCAAATCCTGAGCTGACACAACATTTCAGACTCAATTCAGCAAAACTATGGACTTGAGTCTGTTAACTGAGGTAAGTCCGTTTGTTTGGCTTTGTTGATCCTGAGACGTTGTGTCAGCTCAAGATTTGAGAACGTTACTGAAGTAAGTTCGATAACTATTATGTGTATTACGTATTATTACGTATATCATGTCTCTATGACCGGAAGCTGTATTAGTTTACGTCAACAAAGATTGTCTTTTCCTTGTCTTATGTTTATGTTAGTGAAATGCGTCGCAATTTACGGACTCACCTTAAGTCGAGATCTGAGACTGTTTGTAGATTTTAGTAAAATAAGAGATTTAACCCTCAGGCTGCTAAGCGCGACTCAAAGACCTTTTGCGGACAGCGTAGATCAAGATCAGACTGCACAGAACGTGCAGTCTGATCTTGGATCTACACTGTCCGATTAGGAGATATCTTTTCTGAGATATCACCATGCTCTGTGAAAAGGTGGTTTATGCCTCTGCGAAATGTATCGAGCCAGGTCAGCCTACGCAGTCCGCTCAGGCTGACCTGGGCCGAAACTTTTCGCTACTGGTCAATTTTCTGTATGTCAAAGGACCAGTCTACCTCCTAATACAGTCGGTTGTTAAACATAATGAATTTTATGGACCCCTAATTATGTGACGACTTGCTTGGTATCATGGATTACGGAGATGTATGAAGCCCCCTTTTGCCAGAGCATTGCCCAAAACGCGAAACCGGTTGGCAATAAACGTTATATTCTATGTTCCCATGTGATGTTTTTCTTGTTTTTATATATATATATATATATATATATATGTGTGTGTGTGTGTGTGTGTGTGTGTGTTCACACAGCTGACTTAATTCTGATCCAATCTAATCTTTCAGATTTTAACGATGTTTTTTTTTTTTCTCTTCTCTGGCTGTTAGGCTGTATCTCTATATTCAGAATGATTAGATATTATTCCTTGTTATAGAAAAGTTCAAACTGAACGCCTCTTCGTGACAATTTTATGCATACAAATAGGCATATGCACTTAAATGCATGCGCTATTTTGGGAACCGTCTAGCTCGAGTATATCTTAAGGATTTATTGAGCGTATCTGTTGTCATGGCTGTTACCATGAGACCTAACGTTACGTAACATGGACTGTTTCCAATGCCGTATATAACGCCAAAGGGCTGCTCATAAGCCCCAGACGAACGATCTCATACACGTTTGGTGTCCCTGTTTATTTGTGTTGGAAACGGAATAAGGCACGCACGGACAAATTATGATTAAGTTTTTTATACTGGCGATGGTTCTGACAGTCACAAGTAAGATAATTCTGAATAATAGAATTTTTCTTTTCAATAGAACTGGGATATTTATATTTGAGCCATCCTCTGGCAAAAGGAAGCTTCATGCATCTCAATGAGTCATTGTACCAGGCAAGTCATCACATAATTATGGATCCATAAAATCCAAGTTATTGCTATTTTTTTAACAACCGTCTAATTCATGAGGTACAGTGGTCCTTTGACATACAGAAAATTGACTAAAAGCAAGAGGTTTCGGCCCAGGTCAGCCTGCTTGGACTGCACAGGCCGACCTGGGTCGATACTTTTTTCAGATGCATTAAGGCCCTTTTTCACAGGGCATTTCTCGTTTGTGTGTATAAGGTTAAAATCCTACGAAGAAAATTTTCTACATACTTACCACAATTCAAATCCATTCTTAAAAAAAAAAAAAAAAAAAAAAAAAAAAAAAAAAAAAAAAAAAAAAAGCCAGTCAACGCAATAACCATAGCAGAGGTCCCGCAACATATGCAGATGCTGTCCGAAGTAGACCACGACCTCGCCAAAGGGTGCAGAGACCAGAACAAAGTCTCCAAAATCTAATTCAACAGTTGTCATTCAAATTAAGTGGACGACAAAATTTCAACAGAAGAGGCAGACAACAGAACAACTTTAGACAAAATAGATCAAACAATTCTCAGTTCGATTCAGATGTTAATGTGGTCGATCCTGATTCTTTAAATTTTCTCCAGGAAGACCACAACTGGAATCACTTACATTAAATGAAGGTAACCTAGCTGAAACTAAAGAATTATTCACAAAAACTTTTAATCTTTCGAATCGTAAGTTAACAGAAATAGAAAAAAGTGCCTTGTTGATGGGTTGTAAATTTACCCCTACACCTGAAAAAAGTAACAATGAGGAACTTACTAATGATGTTAATGAATTCTTTCGTAGCATGAGACTTTTGAGATATTTTTTCATTGCAAAGAAAACATTGATAATTCTATAGTTAGAAATAATTCCAGTTTCGAACCACCGAGCGGTCGCAATATTGTTATAAGAATTTTTTCATTGCAAAGAATACACTGATAATTCTATAGTTAGAAATAATTCCAGTTTCGAACCACCGAGCGGTCGCAATATTGTGCTAGCTTCCTATATATCCACTAGTAGAGTGTTAGGTTCTAACACAAGTGATAAGAATAATCACATCAAATATAATATAACTTTGAAACAACGTGAAGCTCTAAAATCTTTGGCACATGATAGTTCTATCACTATTAAAGAAGCAGACAAGGGAGGTGGCATTGTCATAATGAATACTGAATTTTATAAAACGAAAATTCTTGAAATGCTTGGAGATGAAACTTACTATAAAACTATTCCAGGTAGTAATCAATTACAAGTTCTAAACAAAATAAAAAAAAATCTTACAGCAGAAAACAAAAGAATGACCAAAAAAGAGATAAATTTCCTATTGAAATTTGAATGTAAAACTAGTACTTTCTACCAAAAATACATAAGAGCCAAATTATTCAAAACTCTTGTTCTGATAACCATTCTGAATATATTGAAATTCTGGATCCTGCAGACTTAACACTTAGACCTATAGTAGCGGGCCCTTGTTGCGAAACGATTCGTCTTAGCTCTCTTTTCGATAAGTTCCTGAAACCTTATTTACAAAAGGTACACAGCTACCTACAAGATAACATTGATTTTCTTAATTTCATTCCTGAAAATGTTCCAGCGCAAACCAAGCTCGTTTCCTTTGACGTAGTAAGTCTATATACTAACATTCCACATAGTTTAGGATTAGAGTCTATTTCTTTTTGGCTGGATAAGCATCCAGAATTGTTGTCAGAACGTTTTAGCAAAACGTTTATTTTGTGGGGTCTGCAAATTATTCTTGAAAACAACAATTTTTCTTTAAATAAATCTTTTTATAATCAAACCAAAGGTACAGCAATGGGAATTAAAGTGGCCCCTACATATGCTACTCCTGTCCTAGTGTTTCTAGAGGAAAATCTCTACAGAACAATAGAACATGAAAAGGGTAACATATTTGCCAAATTCGTACGGGATCAATGGAAAAGATTTTTAGACGACTGTTTTATATTCTGGCAAAGATCAATGGAAGATCTAGTTTATTTTTGTAGGATCCTAAATTCTCTCCATGAAGATATAAAGTTTAAAATGCAAACCAGTGATTATCAGTTACCCTTTCTTGATGTTATGGTCACCAAAATAAACACATCTATATCCATCGACATATATTTCAAGTCTACGGACTCTAAACAGTATTTAAATTTCAAATCATGGCATCCAAAACACACTAAAATCAATATCCCATTTTCCTTTGCTCGAAGAATATGCACGATTGTTTCTGATATAAGTGTTCGTAATGTCCGTTTAAAAGAATAAGCTTCATCATTAACTGACAGAAAATACCCAGTTCAGGTGATAAAAACCGGATTTAAAAAAGCATTACAAATTCCGAGGAGTAGTCTTTTAACAATTAAAGAAAAGAATGAAAAACATATTATACCGTTCGTATCCACCCACAATCCTAAAAACAGAGAAGTATTCGGATTGCTAAAATCTAACCTGACTCTTCTAACAAAGGATGGAAAAATTAATAGTATAATCACAGACACCAGAATGATAAAATGTAAAGGAAAGCCCCCGAATCTTAAACGCCTTATTACGCGGTCTGAGTTCAGTGAAGACATCGCCGCGTACGTAAAGAAGTGCGGAGAACCACGATGTGGACTGTGTGATTATTGAGGGTAATAATGTCAAATAAAATGATAAAACTTTCTATGTTAAAGAAAATATGGACTGCACTGTTAAAAATGTAATTTATAATTTAATTTGTAACGGGTGTAGGGAATTTTACATCGGACCGAGTGGTGACAAATTAAGAAATAGGAAAACCGTACATATTCAACAAGTGAGAGACCTATTAACAAGACAAATGCCTTTAAGTGATCATCTAGATAAATGTTGTAAAACCTCTCCAAAGTTTTCGATTTTTCCTTTCTTTAAAATGCGTAACGAAAATGTTTCAGCTAGGTTACTCAAGGAACAATCATTCATTAAAAAAATTATGCCTGAATTGAACATTAAGTAAATGACGTCATTCATTTTTGTGATTGTGTGTAGCAACGCAACGTTGCTACGTCGTTTATTGTTAGATTGCCCTGATGATTCCTTAATGGAAGAAACCGTTCGGCAATAAATCTTACTCATATATACTCCCATGTGAATTATTCTTGTTTCTTATATATATATATATATGAATTTAGGCAAAGCCTAAAGGCGAGCAGCGCTACGTTGATGGAAGAAAATCTCTAAATCAAATGCCTACAAATTGTAGCGGGTAGATCTAGATCTATTTCTGACTTTTTATATAATCTCACTAAAGTTCAAATATAATTCATCTTGAGCAGAATTAAGCAAATCACACTACCAGTAAAGAATATAGGCCTAGACAAATGTATACAATAAGTCACGCCACTCCACCCTCCGAAAAAAGAAAATCGACTAGATAGCCCTGTAAGATATTTTTAGGTTTCATGCCATTTGTTTGTATTGGAGTTTAACGTCGTTTCAGCGGCTTTGGTCATATCAAGGCGGTCATTGCACCTACACGTGTTTCCTGGCTTTCTTACATGAGTACTGACACAACTTCCTTTCCAAGCTACTCAGTACTTTTCTCTCATGCATCAGAGGTGAGAGGTGAAAAATCACCAGGAAGAAAGTTTGCCCCAACCGGGTATTGAACCCGCAACCACCAGGTAATGAGTCAGACATGCTAACCACTGAGCTACTTGGCAGGTTTCATGCAAGAATTACGCATATTAGTATGATGCTGTCATATTTGATAGCAAAACAGTAGACAGAGTAACAAATTGCCAAGTATATTTATTATTTGAATGCCAAATTTGCACCTTTTTGTTGCATTTACCGGTAACTGTCCAGTGTCTTTAGTGGTATTCATCTATGCTTAAAGAAAAAAAATTGAATCTGAAGATCTAAACTCTAAAAAAGCCCCTTTAACAGTTAACACCAAAAATCTTTTAGTAGCACTGATCATATAGGGTGATCATGTTGCTCAGTTGGTAGACCTACATCATAGGCTCAGGTAGAGCAGGGGTTTGTGTTGGAATCACTTCTAGGGTAGCATTTCCTGTGGACTCTCATTACATTGTTGACAAGCTTAATTTGTGTATGTTGGCAGGTGTTCTTAATCAGGGGATATAACAAACAGAACTAGGAGTTGTTATATCAGCTTTGTTGCCTCCAAGTACATGTATGTACAGCAATGCCCTGTTAGCCAGAAGTAACATGTTGCAACAGCCACCATTTTCCCCCTTTACCACACAATCCAAAGTTTTAACGATCCTGAGGAAGAAAGCATTTGAAACAATTGTGAGAAAAGAAGAAAATGTTGGTGTCCAACATTTCTATCCTTTCAAAGACAAAAACTATCATGTGAAATAGATTTATCATCTGCAAATGCTTTAATTTTGACAGGTCTGAAATTTTGCCGTTTGGAAAAGACTTAATTTATCATTGGACCTGTTTGATACAGTGGATGGACAGACAAACAGACTGACCATTGGATGGGCAGAATTATCTGTACTTGAAGCAATGTTGACTCGTTGATATCCTGGGCCATGAATTTGTTGCAGTCTTTGATTATTAAAACAAACAGTTCATCAAAACATTTTCATCTTTTTACTGTCAGGGATGTTGATATCTTGGGCTATGAATTTGTTGCAATCTTTAATTACTAAAACAAACAGTTCATCAAAACATTTTCATCTTTTTGCTATCAGGGATAAACAAGGTTAAACAAAATCAGAGTAGAACTTAAAAGTTTTTTAAGAGTTTGTAGGATCTGGGTCAAAATGGCACCCTCCAAAGGGTTTGAGTGGTTCAGCGCTTAAGGTGTTGAATAAGTAATCTTAGGGCCTTGGATTTGATCCTCATCCAAGATAAAGTTTTGGTTTTATGGGGGTGTCTATGGGCAAGGCAAGGTACATTCCAAGCATGGACTATGTGTAAAACCAAGGAAACTACAATAAAGAGTGAGCTGTCAGCCTGATATGACTGAAATAATTTTGAAAGGAGAGTAAAACACCAACTGATCAATCTAAAAAAGTCCTAGTATCAAAATAGATAAGGCCAAAAGAGGCTAGTTAAAAATCATGATCCTTATTTTAATCATTATCTGACATTGGTATTCAAATTGAATTAATTTCTATTTAGTCATTGCTTTGACAACAGAGTATTTCTATTTCTTGATTAAAGTTATGAACGACAAACGTTTTACTTGCATGGATCTAGGAAGAAAATAAAGAATTTTCAGAGATTTAAGTGTGTAGATCTCAATCTTTGTAAATATTTGCATAGAGTTTTATGTTGCTTTCCACAGCAACTTAGCTTACTTATTGTCATTAACATCTGTCTTAGTAATGTTTTAACCAGCACTAGCCTGTGGCTACGGTGTGCCTTGCTCAAGGATAGTCCTACATGACTCTAAGTGCAATCTGGGGTTGAGACAGGATTTCCAGACAACAAACCCTTTGCCATGATCAAATGGCTGCAGTCTGCAGATCATCCAATGGATACAATATAGTCATCCACAAAAACAAATCTGTAGAAGAAATATGTCAGCAGCTCTCAAGTCGTTGTCATTACTTTGCCACAAATCTACTCTTAACTATCAATTCATCGATCATACTCGTATGTTTTTTATGACTATGCAGGTAAATACAGCTAATGGATTGGTGGTGATAAAATAAATTAAATCTGTTGAAAGCTGATTTAAACCAGGCCTGTTAAAAAGGCATAAAACCAGATTTTGTTTTGAGAAGTTAAAAACTAATAAGCAATATCATTCTACAAAAAGAGGCCTATAACTCTTTACCACACAATAAATTTTTGACTTTTCCAAATTCAAAACACCTGCAAATGACAAATTTAGAATTTGTGCAAATATACTTAAGTTCTCTGATAGGATAGAAAACATTGTGGACAAAGGAGAAAATGCTGATCACCAGCATTTTCCCCTTTTCCCTAAATGTTTTCAGAACTTTCTCCTATAGGGTCGTTAAAACTCATGATTGTGTGGTAAAGGGTTAAATTTAAATATCATTTCTAGAGAAAATACCTAAATGAATATCCCATTTTTCTGCAAATGTTTTAACTGTTAACTCACTGAAACAGGGTAGTTCTAAGTTCATTTAAACATGCATGACAAATATCATAGATTGGATGATAAAGATTAGTTCAGTCAATGAGGGCATTCTCCAGAGGCAGTCATTCTAACCATAAAGCAGATGTAGATCTCGATGAGAATCGAATTTTGTTAAGTTCTGTTCAGAATAAAAGACACGCCAATCAATCCGTCAATATCTACATAGATAAACAAACTTAAGAGTTTGCTCGGGCCGAGTTGACCTGGGGACTAGTTAAGTAGCTTACTGGCCGAGTTGTTTCGCTATTTTACAGAACAAGGTAGATAAATAGATACATACATACATACATAGATGGATTTTAAAAATTAGGGAAAACGTACAAATGAAACATGAACAAAGTATTCATTGGCAAGAGCGCGAAAAAACTTGTCGGAAAAGATCGTTTGGCTCACCTGAAATGTTCAGCTGCTTATTAATTCCCGTAACGTTTATTTATGTATTCGGAAATATCCGTACCTCGGACAGATACGGAAAACCCCGAACTCCTTCGTATTTGACAAAATCTCGCGAGGGTCTCGTTTACAAACTGGAACGCTTTTCAAATCACGTGATTGTCAACGTGGTCAGAAATCATAGGGTAGGTACGCTCTTAGTACCAGTCTTTTACGTCACTTCCGTCCGCCATATTTGAATTTTTTTACTTTCGGTCCACCACTTTTTCAACAGCATAAGGTATGTACATTTTTGACACCATTGCTACCAATAAGCTCTCGCTTACGCTGCTCGCTATAATTTCAGTTAATTTATGGGCTTGAAATTATAACCCCAGGTTTATATTCACCAGACATCCCGAACTGCATTCTGCATCTGATTCTGAAGACTATTCTAAATTTAACCCTAAAGCGCTGAGTTAATGAAAGAGACCTTGTCAGGTTGAAAAAAAAAAACATAAAAAATATTATCATTTCTGGGTTGTTTTGGACAAAATATATAATGAAGTAGCGGACAGTGTAGATCCAAGATCAGGCTGCTTGTTCGGTGCAATTTGATCTTGATCTACACTGTCCGCAAAAACAAGATAAGTCGGTGCCGGCGTTCTAGGTATTACAAAATAAAACCATTTCTAATTAGATATTTTCCGAACGGTTCAGCCAATGAGAAGTGATGTTACTGCCTTTTAGAATAAAAATTTATACCTTTTAGCAGTATGGATATTGTATATATATGTTTCATTACTGCCTTTCAAACTTATAGACGCTAGCTGGAAAATGAATTGTACAACTAGAACAAAAGTTGGCAACTTTTGCTCTCGTATTACAACACATTTTGCTGCCAGCGACGGAAGCTTTGACAGATTGCACCGTAACAAACTAGTACACCCATGACAATATCAATACTTTTAAAATAGTATGAATTAAATTTGTTTGCCATTTGACCCCCGATTTTTTTTTACGTTTCGCAGCTAGTGGGCCTGTAAGCCGATCAAATGTGTTGTTACTTTTTAGCGGATTTGTATAGCAAATCCGCTTCCTGTGATCGTTCTGACCGGAACCAAAACACATCATGCGTAATGACGCATGAGTAGTATAGGAGGGTAGACCTCGGACAGTGTCCGAGGTCTACCCTCCCTGAGTGCCATTTTGTCCGAGGTCTACCCTCCCTGAGTGCCATTTTGTCCGAGGTCTACCCTCCCTGGGAGGCAAAAGACCGGTCAAAATGTCAAACCGGAAGTAGATGTCCGCCATCTTTGACGCGGCTGGGGGTCCTTTTTAACCATGGTCTGTGAAAAGGGGTCTTAATGCATCTGCGCGCACGCGCGCACGGATCGTAATGATATGGTTCGGCAGAGACTATCGTTGGACTTAGTCTTTTTTCTTCATCGGAGATAGATGTTCACCATCTTTGACGCGGCAGGGATCCTTTTTTTAACCATGGTCTGTGAAAAGGGGTCTTAATGCATCTGCGCGCACGCGCACGGATCGTAATGATATGGTTCGGCAGAGACTATCGTTGGACTTACTCTCAAAAGACCGGTCAAATTGTCAAAATGGCGGTAGATGTTCACCATTTTTGACGCGGCTGGGATCCTTTTTTTTAACTATGGTCTGTGAAAAGGGGACTTAATGCATCTACACACACGTGCGCACGGGTCGTAATGACATGGTTCAGGCAGACACTATCGTTTGACTTAGGCTTTTTTTCTCTGTCATCGTTGGACTTAGTCTTTTTTTCCCGTCTTCGTTCGCCTCAATCTTTCTCTATCAGCGTTGGACTTAGGCTTTTTTCTCTGTCATCGTTGGACTTGGTCTTTTTTCTCCGTCTTCGTTCGCCTCAGGCTTTCTCTATCACCGTTGAACTTAGTCTTTTTTCCACGATATGGACTATATTCCCTACTTACGCTGGGTCAGACAGAGAGTATCGTTGGACTTAGTCTTTTTTCCGACTTTGTTCGCCTCAATCTTTCTCTATCACCGTTGGACTTAGTCTTTTTTCCACGATATGGGTTATTTTCCGCTCCTCATGCTGGTTCAGGCAGACACTATCATTTGACTTAGGCTTTTTTTCTCTGTCATCGTTGGACTTAGTCTTTTTTTCCCGTCTTCGTTCGCCTCAATCTTTCTCTATCAGCGTTGGACTTAGGCTTTTTTCTCTGTCATCGTTGGACTTAGTCTTTTTTCTCCGTCTTCGTTCGCCTCAGGCTTTCTCTATCACCGTTGAACTTAGTCTTTTTTCCACGATATGGACTATATTCCCTACTTACGCTGGGTCAGGCAGACACTATCGTTTGACTTAGGCTTTTTTTCTCTGTCATCGTTGGACTTAGTCTTTTTTTCCCGTCTTCGTTCGCCTCAATCTTTCTCTATCAGCGTTGGACTTAGGCTTTTTTCTCTGTCATCGTTGGACTTAGTCTTTTTTCTCCGTCTTCGTTCGCCTCAGGCTTTCTCTATCACCGTTGAACTTAGTCTTTTTTCCACGATATGGACTATGTTCCCTACTTACGCTGAGTCAGACAGAGAGTATCGTTGGACTTAGTCTTTTTTCCGACTTTGTTCGCCTCAATCTTTCTCTATCACCGTTGGACTTAGTCTTTTTTCCACGATATGGGTTATTTTCCCCTCCTCATGCTGGTTCAGGCAGAGATCATCGTTTGACTTAGGCTTTTTTTCCGTCTTTGTTCGTCTCAGGCTTTCTCTATCACCGTTGGACTTAGTCTTTTTCTTTGGCTCCTACCAGTATGATCTTTAGACATTGCCTGACTATATGATCTGAGTGTGGGTTTTTTTCCGACATTTCCCGGAAATCAGTTCGTCTAGACTTACCCGATCTTAGATTTATTCGTCCCTAGTTTTATTCGTCCCTAGTTTTTAATCTGCAAAACTTTTTTTTAAATTGTAAAAAATTTTTATCCGAAATTTTTCTATGATAAAAAATTTTTAAGCATAAAGTTTTTCTATTGCTAAAATTTTCTCTGCAAGATTTTTTGAAAAAATTTTTCTCTGCAAGATTTTTTTTATTTGAAAAATTTTTCTATCGATAAAAAAGTTTTTTCTCTCTGCAAGATTTTTTAATCGTAAATTTTTCTATCACTAAAAAATTTTTCTATCGCCAAAAAAAGTTTTTTTCTCTCTGCAAGATTTTTTAAAATTGAAAAAATAGCTGCTCCATATTTGATTTTTTCTCGTCTTGGTATACTTTATGATTTATTTACACTACTCGAGAAACGAGAGATGAATGATTATAGGAAAAGTTCACTGGATTTTTATAGCTTAGTGGAGGGATTGACCTGCTTTTGTCTTTGAATTAAGAGTACGAACGGTAGGTGAGTATGTAGATAGAACATAACGTACTGTAAGAATTCATTCACATAGAATGTTATGATCTATCTACAATTTCCAAGACTGATCTTTTTTGAAGAAATGATTGAATAAAAATGCTTTCATCGTTATTTATGTTGTCATTTTATTATTAATCCTTAAAGAGAAAAGTAAAGAAATCATGGAGGTGGATGTACAAGCTATTTTATTTCAACATCCTTGTAATATTTTCATCACAGGTCCGAGTGGTTGTGGAAAGACAGTCTTTGTTCATAAATTAATTGACTATCGCGAAGATTTGTTCAATATCGTTCCTGAAAGAGTTGTCTGGTGTTATAAAGAATGGCAGTATGCTTACAATCTTATGCAGGAGAAATTCAATTCGCAGTTTGAATTAATAAAATTCGTGGAAGGAATTCCTGAAGATGAAAACGAGCTTGTCAGCGATGTATCTATTCCGCATTTAATCGTCTTTGATGATATGTTGGGTGAAAAAGATGAGGAAAAAATTAAACTTTGGTTTACAAGAAAAGGACATCACCGTAATGCAAGTGTGATTTACATCACGCAAAATATGTTTCAGCAATCGAAATCGAGTCGAACCATTAGTCTTAATTCCAGATATATGATTTTATTTCGAAATGAGCGAGATAAGAATCAGATTAAAACACTAGCTCACCAAATGCAAGCTCCACATTTACTATCTGCTTATGAAGATGCTACATCGGTGGATCATGGATATCTTGTCATCGATTTCCATTCACGAACAAATAAAGAATTAAGACTGCGAACAGATATATTTCATCGTTATGAAGAAGACGAAAGAGGTCCAACCGTTTATACCCCTGCTTAATCGTTATAATGTTTTTTTAAAAATAAAAATGACTTCATTTTAATTTATATTGTCATTCTATCAATAGGCGACAGTGAGTAAACATGGCTTTACCAGCCACGTCAACTTCAATTTTAGCTGCTTTGCGAAATTTAAGTCAACAAACCAATAGACATGAAAGAGAATCTGTGTTGAAAGCAGGATTAAAAGAAATTTTAAAATGGTTTACGTTGGCAGCACAAAACATCATTGAAGATAAAATCAAATTACCAAAACAAACCACCACGTATATGACAAAACATAGAGCAGATATTGAGCAGTTAGCAGATCCGAATATTGATGAGGAAATTAAACGTAGAATTATTTTAAAACCTGGAGGTGGTGGATTTCTAGGTGGTGTTATTATCAGAAGCTTACTGAGAGGGGATGGAGTAAAAACCGTTAGAAAATTTGGGAATGAAAGACAACCTCGACAACGTGCTCCGCGAAAGAGGAAATCTCCAAAGAAGAAAAAATCTCCAAAGAAGAAAAAATATCCAAAGAAGAGAAATCCCCCGAAAACGCATGCAAGAACTATCACCTCGCCACCTATAATTGGTGCAAGAACTATCACCCCACCACCTATAATTGATGCAAGAACTACCACCTCACCACCCATGATTGATGCAAGAACTACCACCCCGCCACCTATGATTGATGAAAGATTTGTTACTACCCGAAAACGAAGGCCTGTAGGAAGTAGCATTTCAGAACATCAACAATATCCAAAATCTAGAGAGGAACTATTAAGTGAAAGAATGCGGAATTACCAAAGAAAGTATTCAAGATTTATATTACCAGGCAAAAAAATAGCGTTTCAAAGAATTCCATCCGTCGCTTGGTCTCCAAATACATTGGCTAAACATAAAAAAGGATTAAGAAAATATAGTCGGATGATAGAAGATATGCTGCGATATAACCTCGGTACAGGAAGATATAAACTTGACGAAAAAAATCAGATGCTTGACCTTGGGAAAGGAAAATCCGTTCCCGTGGATTCGTCCATGGCTAGCGCTGATACATTGGTTGATGCTCTCTATTCACAGTTTTCTTAAAAAGTAATTCTGACTGTAAAAGACAGTATGTTAAAAAGTTTTCTTTTGTAAAAAAAAAGACAGTATGATAAAAACATCAGGTATAAATGATAGTGCCATAGAACTTTTATTTTCATTTGATGTGAAATAGTGATAAAGTCAACATGAAGAAAACACCTCTGATAAAAAAAAACACGGCTCAATGGTTATGGCCATGATACAGGCTACACCAAAAATACGTAAAAAGCTTGTCAAAGATTCACCCTCAGAAGCAATAAGGTGTATATCGGAATGCTGTCATAATGTTTTAAAAGGCAATGTACATTTATCACCAGATCAGAAGAAGAAGTTGTATTCAAGCCGACAACATCTCAGACGTTTAGCTTCAAAATCGGTCTCTGTAAAAGATAAAAAACAAATTTTAAATCAAAAAGGTGGATTTCTTTCATTGCTTGCACCTGCATTATTACCTTTGTTAGGAAAAGCCGTTATCGGAGGAATAGGAGGAGCTCTAAAAGCCTTGTAGATAAAAAATTTTCAATGAAAAAAATCTTATAGATAAAAATCTTGTAGATAAAAAAATCTTATAGATAAGAAATCATGTCTGTTAGAAAAATGGTTATCGTACCTTACCAGGTCTTAGAAAATATGAAACGATGGAAAGCCGAACAAGCTCAAAAACCTCGTTTACCACCTAATCCACAAGTTGCAGATGCATCACATCTTCGACAAGATATGAGTCAAATTTTACAAAGTACCGATCTATCAGAAACAGAAAAGGCTCAAAGATATGGCGAAACTTTGATTAAGTTACAAAATTCGCTTCAGAAAACGAAACCAACTTCGATCAATTTTCCTCCAAAAACCGATGATGGTGCACAGGAATCAGCATCTGTTGGACTGCAATCTGTTGCCTTGTATGATCGAATTTTGCAAAGTGTGCCAAAAACCATGAAAAGAAAAGCTGAGTTACTTTTGAGTATGATAAAAGACAACAATAATTTAACTTGGGACGAACAAGGGGTGGTGTCATATAAAGGTACACGCATTCATGGTTCCAATATCATTGATCTTGTCAATGATGCGATACGTCAAAGAAAAGGTATCGAGCCCAGAGGGTGGAAAACATTTTCAAAGGCATTACATGAAAGCAATATACCTCAAGAAGTTATTGGCAATTTGAACAGATGGAAATGGATACAAAAAGTCCATGATAAATCACCGAGTAAATCATTGAGCGAAGATGAAGAATCCCATGCAGAATCCTATGGAGATTCCGATCACTTATTTCACACACCAAAAAGCGTACGAAAAAGTACTAAGTTAACTCCTATAAAAAGAAATATGAAAAGAATAAAAGAAAAATCTCCATACATGAAACCTGAAGAAAGAGAACGATTGAAGCAATTCTATGTTAAAGAACTGCTAACTCCCCCAAAGTCTATAAAAAAGACTCCGAGCCGTAAAACACTTCAGTCATGGGAGGCATGGTAAAGTCAAAACTTGATTACGTGTTAAGAAAGTTGTTTTATGATCCTAAAAGTACTGTTGCATTTAGTGGAGTAAAGCAATTGTATCACGCTGCGAAATCTGTTTTGAAAGGAATAAGATACAAAGATGTTCAAGAATGGTTACAGGGTGAATCCACCTACACCTTACACAAACCGATTCGTCGTCGTTTCAAAAGACGAAAAACTATTGTAGGTGGTATAGATTATCAATGGCAAGCTGATTTGGCTAACATGCAACATTTAGCAAAACAAAATAATAACAAGAAATATTTACTTTGTGTGATTGATGTGTTTTCGAGATTTTCATGGGTTATCCCTATTCCAGACAAAACGGGTAAAACTTTGATCAAAGCATTTCAATCTATCGTTCAGAAATCAAAACGAAAACCTTTAGCGCTTCAAACAGACAAAGGTTCGGAATTTAAAAACAAATCGTTTCAAGACTACTTGAAAAAGAATCAGATTCATTTTTTCACCACTGAAAACCCAGAGACAAAAGCAAAAGCAAGTATTGTTGAAAGATTTCAACGAACTTTGAAAACGAGAATGTGGAAATACTTTACGTACAAGAAAACAAGGCGTTACATTGACGTATTGAATTCTTTAGTTAAGAATTACAACCATACTTTTCACAGAAGTATAAAAACATCTCCTGTAATGGTAACAAAATCCAATGAGGCAGAGATTTCAAGAAATCTGTATCCTCAATTACCGGCAAATGTAATGACAAAAAAGCCGAAATTCAAAATTGGAGATCATGTTCGAATCAATAAAACAAAACGTACATTTGATAAGGGTTATTTACCAAATTGGACGCAAGAAATATTTGAAATCACTCATGTTAACAAGACATTTTCACCTATCACCTATAAAATAAAAGATTTAGAGGGTGAACAAATTTTGGGGACTTTTATGAATACGAACTTCAATTGATAAAAGATGATGAAATTTATGAAATTGATTCAGTTCTTGATAGACGTACAAGACGTGAGGGTAAAAAAATTATCAAAGAAATAAAAGTCAATTGGAAAGGTTATCCAAAAAAATTTCAAAGTTGGATACCAGAATCCTATTTGGTATCTTGATCGGGAAAAAAAAGTCTTATCTACAAGATTTTTATAAATAAAAAGACAATACAATTATGATAAATTCGCAGTCAAACATTGAGACTGGGACAGAAAGTATCGATAGTGTTAGTACTAAAAATTACAACTGCTGTGGAAATCGTGTTCCAAAGAATCAGTTTACGTATATTTCACAGATATTAGTCATTTACGCAATTATTGCAACCTCAATAGTACATTTAAGTATTCAAAGTCAAGATCGTGAATTGTGGTTGATACTGTTAAGCAGTTCACTCGGGTATATTCTTCCATCTCCGGGGTTAAAATTCATAAAGTCTGGACAAAAAGCAACTAGTGGGGTTGATTTCGTTGACAGTAAAAAATAAAATATTTAAAAAATGAATTCGTTTTATCTTACTCTACCTAGCGATAGTTCCATAAAACTTTATCCAAACAACACACAGTGCTGTTTTAAAGTTCATTTACCAAAAACAATTCATATTGACAGGGAAAAATGGGAAGTTGCATTAGTTCATCTTATTACCCCCTCTCAGTTTTTAAACATAAGTGAAGAAGAGGCGAAGTTCGAAATTATAACTGCAGATCTTAATTTATACAATGCAGCAGCAGCGGTAGATAAAAGAAGAGATAATATGAAGATAATTCCATTAAAACGAAACGCAAAAGGTGAAGCAGTAAAATGGTCAATTGCATTTAATTTTCCACAGGGTAGTTACACTTCACCAAAACATGTTATAGAGGTAATGGAAGAATTGATTCAAAATAACCTAAGTGAAATCTTTCAGAAGCATTCAATCGGGGTGTCTATTAGCTATTCAACCTCAAGCAAACGTCCGAAATTGGGATTCACAAATATAACAAGAACCGGATTCAAATTTCATCCACAGCTGTTTTTAAAACTGGGAGGATCACCAGAATTCAAACATGAGATAATTTATTCGAGTAGAAATATTTTAGATGTATTTAAATACAGTCCTAACATTGATGCTGGCTACAATCATCTGTTTGTTTATTCAGATGTTGCTGAACACACTATAGTGGGTGATACATTAGCTCCCATACTTCGTGTTCTTCCGTTCAAAGCAGACATATCAGGTGAAAATAATTATGAAACCCAACATATCAGCCATGAAATTACATTACCGCATTACGTCCCCGTTTCGAAATCTGATTTCAATACTATTCACATTCAAATAACAGGGGATTCTGGCATACCGTTTCATTTTATTATTGGTAAGACAATCGTCAAGTTACATTTCAGACAGAAAAAATAAAAATATTTGACAAATAAATATTTAAATAAAATATTTGACAAAAATGCTACCAGTTTATCGTGGTGTAAAACAGTATGGCTATGGATTAGGGTCACTATTTAAATCGGCAATTAAAGTAGTGACTCCATTGCTTAAACCGTTGATTAAATCTGGTTTTAATGCCGTGAAAAAAGAAGGAATCAAACAAGGAATAGGCGTAGTAGAAGATATCCTTTTACGTGGCGAAAACCCCCAAAAAGTTGTAATTTCACGGGGAAAACAAGCCATTCATGATCTAGCAGAAAAGCTAATACCAGGGATAAATAAAAGAAAATCACGAAAACCACGTCATTCCCCCTACCGCCTTCGCAGTGGTAAGATCATAAGACAAAGAGACAGACGACCTCTTGATATATTTGATTAATATAATTGATTCATATATTGAATTCATCTACTTGAATTATATAAAAAATGATGCAAAACGGTTCTTGTGAATGCAGTAAGTCAGAACTTGATGTTCTTTCTGTACCACCTACAATGACAACGATGCAAGAAAGTCAATGGATTGAACATTTTCCAATATCGTCTTTGGCAAACAATGCACCGATAGAATTCATCATACCACCTCAAACTGAACATTGGACAGATTTGTCACAATCGTATTTGTATGTCAAATACAAAGTCGTTCAAGCTGACGGTACTAATTTAGATGTCAATGCAAATGTGGCCCCTGTAAACAACTTCCTGCACAGTTTGTTTAGCAGTGTCGATTTGTATCTAAATAATAAACTAATCACCAGCAATTCAGATACCTATCCATACAGAGCATATATCGAAAATCTTATGTCATATAATTCTGACAGCAAGACTACGCATTTGAAAGCTGGTGATCTTTGGATTGAAGACACCTCTGCTCATTTCAATTCACTCGACCATAATGGATCTAATGAAGGTTTACAAAATAGAATGCATGAAATTGCACGAAGTAGAACCGCCGAACTTTTTGGACGCTTGCATCTTGATCTGTTTCAACAAGAAAAATATTTACCTAATGGTATTGAAATCAGACTTAGATTAAACAGGTCTTCGCTAAACTTTTGTCTCACAGGAGGTGCTGGTGCACCAGATCCAAAAATTGTACTGGAAACAGTCAGTCTTCATGTGCGAAATGTCGAATTGTTGCCTGTTGTTGCAAATGATCTAAATCATGTTATTGCTCAGCAAAACATGAAAATTCCTATTCGCAGGGTTGAAGTAAAAACTTTTACCATTTCTACAGGCCTTCAGTCTAAAGTTGAAGATCATCTGTTTCAAGGACAACTTCCAAAACGCATTTTCATTGCAATGTTAGCAAATACTGATTATAATGGGGCTTATGACAGAAATCCATTTTTCTTTCAACATTTTAATCTGTCAAAAATTGATGTATCATGTAATGGTCACAGTATTCATAACAGACCCTTTGAACCTAACTTTGAAGCAGGATTGTATTTGAAATCTTTTCTATCATTGTATCAGGCTAACTCATCTTTAGCACTTAATAAATCATTTAATATTGGTAAAGAAGACTATGCTGGTGGATACTGTTTGTGGGGATACGATTTGACAGCGGATCAAGGCAGTGAAGAAGGACAACTTCATCCTATAAAAACTGGAAATCTTCGAATTGAACTTCAGTTTGCTCAAGCTCTGGCAGCAGCTATCAATGTTATTGTCTTTGCTGAATTTGACAATCAGATTGAAATCAACAGTTTGAGAGAAGTTATCACAGATTATTAATCCTGGAAAAAATCAACAGAAACTCTCTGATCAAAAGATAGCTTTCACAAAAAACAGTCCTTTTCAGGACTAAGGAATATAATATCGAAAACGACAGTTCTCTTCAGAACTATTGAAAAAAACAGTCCTTTTCAGGACTATCTACAGGACTAAAGAACTGAAAAAAACAATGTTGGGACTCAGATTTGCTATAACACATAGAGAAGAAGCAGAAAAAGTGAAATATTCCGTGTCGAAGTGCATCTCTACTCGGAAAAATGACATTCACAACAGCTTCGAAAAACATATGACTGAAAAATTAAAAAATCTTATTGTCAGTGAAGTTACCAACCAGTGTTACGGATGTCAAGTGGATCATCCCAGTCAAACACAGCATGAACTGTGTTTATTCAAGGATAGACAAGAACATACAGATATGTTCATAGAAAAAGCCATGATGGAAATAAATCCATACGAAATCATGGAAAAATGGTATCCTGAACTCATAGAAATGAAACTCGATGAAAGTGACTATGTGGAAGCCTACAGATTATGGCGAAATATAAAACAAAACATTTTATCTGAATTCACGGAGTCGTGGTTACAATACTGGTGTGACAAAGTAAAACAATCCTGGGAAGAAAGTGATTAGAAAAATGTATACTTCTGAAATTCAATACATATTGGATCACGGAACATGGATAAAAAATCTACAGGCAAAAGTCTGTGCAAAAGATCAGTTACCTCGACAAAAACCCGATCATGTGAAAGCCTACACTGTGAACACAGAGAAATCAACCGGTCCAGGAGAACACTGGGTAGCCGTGATATTCAACAATAATGGCAATGTACTATACTTTGATCCCTACGGACTACCACCACTTGAGCCAGAAATCATCAACTTTTTAGACAATCATTCTTATTCGTGGAGATACAATCGACAAACTCTTCAGAGTCCACAGGGGAAAGTTTGCATGTTTTACTGTATCTTCGCATTGGATGCTGCTGCCAGAGGATACAACATACAGAAATATCTTCAACAGAAATTCCTCTCAACAGAACATCGACGAAACGATCGAGATGTAGTGTTATGGTTCAATCAGCAGTATGGAATTCTATTCGATAAAGCTCAGAGACTTTTTCCCCACAAATAGTATATAAATGTATAATAGTTCTTTTTTATCTATGTGTTTGTTGTAAATATGTTCATTGCTCAGTTCATTGTTCAGTTCTGTTCAAATAAAAGTTATACTGTTTTAAATGGTGTTTTTTCATTCTTTTTTCCACAAAGATAATTTCTCCACAAAATATCAGTCTTGGAAAAATGTAGATAGATCATATAGTACATTATGTTCTATCTACATGATCTCGCCCACGTTCGTACTCTTAATTCCAAGACAAAAGTAGGTCAATCCCTCCACCAAGCTATAAAACCAGCGAATTTCTCCATATACCATTTCATTTCCACGATGGGTTTGTTCAGATTCTGCTGTGGACTATTTGGTAAAAGTCGAAGGAACGAGGAGAAGAGAAAACGTCAAAAGACAAAGACGTCGGCTGAGTTCTCTGCAAGACAAGGGCATAACCCCTATACCCAGAACCCAACACCTAATTTCTATCCCGATCTTTGGGTTATGCCAACTGATGACCCAATCTTTGGGGAGTCTGTGATATCAACCAAACAATGAGGTGATGATAAGGAGGTTTAGAATCCTCTATCTTTCTCTGATTTTGGAATTAACTTGCTCGGATGATTAATTTAATTCCAATCCAGAGAATGGTAAAAAAAAAAACAGCTCTTTTCAGAGCTAACATTCATCCCAGAAAGTCCTATCTTCGAGACTTGTCAATTTTACGACTGAGTACCATCCCAAGAGTTACATTCCAAGAGTTACATTCCAAACGATATACTACAATTCGAATTAACTCAAAAAAAGGTTAAACCCAACACGATGCTTGTATGGTAAGGATTTATGCTATAAGCCATCTCTGACCAACTCAGAAGATAACATATAGCATAAAGGTGTCAAATCTTGTCTGACAAATTCAATCAAATCGACAAATAGTACTATACATCACCTCAGCTCTCAGATCTTATAGACAAGTTACAAAGCAATACGATCTTTATCCCCTAAAGCTAGTTTTAAAAAAAGACTGAGTTCGTCAGACAAATATCTAAAGATCATACAGTTAGGAGCCGAAGAAAAGACTAAGTCCAATGGTGATAGAGAAAGATTGAGGCGGACAAAGTCGGAAAAAGGACTAAGTCCAACAGTGATCTCTGCCTGAGCCAAGCTGAGGAGGGAAAAAATAACCCATATCGTGGTGAAAAAAGACTAAGTCCATCGATGTTGTCTGGCTGAACCAGCGTGAGGAGGTGAAATAACCCATATCGTGGTGAAAAAAGACTAAGTCCAACGATACTTTCTGCCTGACCCAGCGTAAGTAGGGAATATAGTCCATATCGTGGAAAAAAGACTAAGTTCAACGGTGATAGAGAAAGCCTGAGGCGAACGAAGACGGAGAAAAAAGACTAAGTCCAACGATGACAGAGAAAAAAGCCTAAGTCCAACGCTGATAGAGAAAGATTGAGGCGAACGAAGACGGGAAAAAAAGACCAAGTCCAACGATGACAGAGAAAAAAAGCCTAAGTCAAACGATAGTGTCTGCCTGAACCATGTCATTACGACCCGTGCGCACGTGTGTGTGTGTGTAGATGCATTAAGTCCCCTTTTCACAGACCATGGTTAAAAAAAAGGATCCCAGCCGCGTCAAAAATGGTGAACATCTACCGCCATTTTGACAATTTGACCGGTCTTTTGAGAGTAAGTCCAACGATAGTCTCTGCCGAACCATATCATTACGATCCGTGCGCGTGCGCGCAGATGCATTAAGACCCCTTTTCACAGACCATGGTTAAAAAAAGGATCCCTGCCGCGTCAAAGATGGTGAACATCTATCTCCGATGAAGAAAAAAGACTAAGTCCAACGATAGTCTCTGCCGAACCATATCATTACGATCCGTGCGCGCGTGCGCGCAGATGCATTAAGACCCCTTTTCACAGACCATGGTTAAAAAGGACCCCCAGCCGCGTCAAAGATGGCGGACATCTACTTCCGGTTTGACATTTTGACCGGTCTTTTGCCTCCCAGGGAGGGTAGACCTCGGACAAAATGGCACTCAGGGAGGGTAGACCTCGGACAAAATGGCACTCAGGGAGGGTAGACCTCGGACACTGTCCGAGGTCTACCCTCCTATACTACTCGCATGCGCGCTCACACTGTACTATGATATCGGTTTGACCTGAACCAAATATAGTGTCATTCACGCTTGCTCCCTTTCTACTTTCGGTTTTAGCTAATACACCTCAACCTGGCTTTTGTCAATACCGTATATACTGTCCTACACGTGTATACATATTTATTCCGAAATCTTATACCAGCAAAAAACAGGGCAAGATTGACGGATCAAATTACCACTCCTTAAACAGTAATTGAATAACAATTATTGCGCTGCCCGCAGAACCATTTTGACCTTCCCTGCCCTTGCTAACTCCATTTTAAAATGATTGCACATGTGTTGCATGTAATGTTATTTTCTTATTGCAACATATTACAGCTTTATGCTACTCCACAAATCCGCTTTCCAGGACTTTGAGTCCTTAGATTTAAATTCAGAATGAGACTACAGTTCGTAGGTTAAGTGTTGCATGACAATAAAACAATTAGAGTAAGCATACAAAACCAAGGCTTTCCGATGTCAAGTAACCAGCCTATAAAAGGGAAGCATCTAAGTTAGTAAGGTTTAGATTAATTATCTCCCCTGATACTGCAAGTATATAGGGATCAGTACAGGCTACTAAAAATGGGCAGAATTCTGCCCGTCTAATTTTTAGAACAGCCACGTTGCGAGAGCAATAGAGATGGGGGGGTTCACTCTCACTTCCTCAGCAGTAGCTTTTCCAACATTTTTGACCCCACAAATAAGTGAATAGTATTTTTTGGTATCGCCTTTTAATGTAACTTTCTGCAGATATTCTTTTCGTTTCGATTACAAATTTAAGATTGTGCAGAAAATCGCCATGTTACCTATACAGCCAAACTGGAAATGTGTAAGATACTCTGAGCGACTATTGTTATATACATGTAGCCGATTGAAAAGCAACGACACAATCGCCTGCACCAGTTGTAATTAGTATATCTACAACGGTTAATTAAGGTTATGTAGGCTTTAAGACATTAAAAATAGCAAATCAAAGGACTCAATGTCCTGAAAAGCGGATTTGTGGAACAGCATCAGGCTATGTAGCATGGTGTATCGAAAATCAAAATTTTCCGTCACGTGTCATGCATGTTTATGTAACATGCTCTGTGAAAAGGGGGCTTAATGCATCATCGAAAAGTATCGAGTCCGCACATGCTGACCTGGGCCGAAACTTTTCGCTATTGGTCAATTTTCTGTATAGCCAAGGACCAGTTTACCTCATGATTAGGTCGATTGTTAAAAAAAAAGTGGCTTTTATGGATCTATAATTATTTGATGACTTGCTTGGTACAATGCATCATGGAGAAGCATTAAGCCTCCCTGTGCCAGAACATGGCTCATATGTAAGTGATAAGTGGAGTTAGCAAGGACAAGGAAAATCAGAGTCATTCTACCAAACGGGGATTTGCAGTAATAGTTGTTTTAATACTTATTAAGAAGTAGTAATTTGATCCACCAGTCTGACGCGGCTTTCTGCTGGTATTAGATTAAGGACTGTATACACGTGTAGGACTGTATATACGGTAATCGCAAAAGCGAGGTTGGAGTTAGTCTGGATTACATGCCCCTAACGCTAGTGGGTCAGGCAAAACGCTATAATGGCAGCCTCTATGGCGGCCATAATAAGCGAAGCCCTATATGCTTTGCTGTTGGTCCAGTTAGATTGATGAATAAAATGAGATCAATCTTGTACAAAATATACATAACCGAATCTAAAACGTGCTTTTGGGGTATGGTTTTAATATAGATTTGACTATGAATCATTTTTAAAAGTAGCCCTATTTTCGGACTGTATATAGGTCCATTGACATTTCGGATACTCAAAGTATTTCTGATATGTAGTTTTTCTCGCTATATAAGAACGATTATTTGAAAAAAAAAAAAAAAAAAAAGAAAAAAACTCACAGTCATTGCTTTATTGCAACCTATCTGTTTTGAATTTAGCCTAGAGTCCTATGTGATCAACTGAAATAACAATATCCCGTTACCTCTGCATATTACCAACGGGGGCCGCCATTATTGCGCTTTGCCTGACATTCTTTTGAAATGCGGCGGGGTACCAGACTAGGTTGGGGCGTACTAGCTTAAAGTACATTGGTAAGACGTTAGAGCGCAAGCGTATATGACATAACTTGGTTCCGGTCAGATCGATCGCATTGAGCGGATGTGCCATACAAACCCGCTAATAATACGTTTATTTGGATGTGGTTTCTTTTCTGTTTCTTTCTATACAACGATTCAACAACGATTCAAATGAAAATGCAGAGCGATCAAATTAGTTCATTGCATGAAAAAAGGTTTATCATATAACCGAAAGAAGAGTAATGCTGTAGACGGCGGCAGCTCTGGCTATTGTCCGGACACCAAATGTTGCGGCAATACAATTTGTTGACAGTGATGCCAACCTATAACCTAGCATGATTATCTCGCTTTAATAAATGCAAAAAGAGATGGTCTATGCAAAACGTCGGGGTGCTTGCTGGTTATATCACCAGAGGCTGAAGCATTTCTATGGGCATGTTGGGTGCCCCAATCTCTTTATTCGTAGTAACTGCACCAAAAAGGCGTTTGCAGCGTAATTGTTCGGCCTGTCTAACCGTAAGCTGTTACCCGTTGTATCTCCCGAAACCGTCTAATAGACACCAGGCAATAACCGATTTACCGATGACAGCTTTGGGTTGTCAATATTGTCATACACGCCAATCAAACTGCGCGTATCAGAATGCCTTACAGTCTGTTTAGAATATCGGAGCAATTCTATCTTCCCACTAAAATTTTCATGACAGACATGGATTATTCTGACTCGGATCCATTTATCGAACTCGCGAAATAATTTCTTTTTTTAATAGACTGTTTTGCGTAAATGATACCGTAATGTTATTTTACAATTCTTGCGCTCTCCCGTGAAGTATCGAGCCAGGCAGATATCTGCCTTGTAGCATTGACTGTAAACTGTTGTCACTCGTAAGAACTCGGTCGATTCCGTAACTACATCTAAAAGAATCAACTTAACCTTTAACCTGCTAAATAAATGAGCCGCGCTCTGGCAAAAGGGGAGCTTAATGCGTCTCCGTGCTAGATGATACCAAGTAAGTCGTCTTGTCATTATGGGTCCATAAAATCCATTTTTTTTAACAACTGTCCAAATCATGAGGTAGACTTGTCCTTTGACATACAGAAAATTGACAAATAGCGAAGAGTTTCGAACCAGGTCAGCCGGCGCGGGATGTGCAGGCTGACCTGGGTCGATACTTTTCGCAGATGCATTAAGCCTCCTTTTCATTGAGCACTGCTTAAGTCAAATGAAACTTTCCAGCGAATAGTGAAAAAAAACCAACATTTCAATTTCAAAGTTATTTTTGGGGAAAATATCTTTTTAATGAACAGTGTATATCCATGATCAGACTGCACGTTCTGTGCTGTCTGATCTTGATCTAAACCGGCTGCAAAAGCGCCTTGAGTCGAGCTTAGCAGTCTAAGGGTAAAAAAAAAAACAACTTTTGGATACTATCACTATAATGCACTACCATTCTTTTAGCTCTGCAGGCCAAATAAATAAGGAATATTATGTTGTAGTAACTTTCCTGGT
The DNA here is from genome assembly GCA_945859785.2 of Tridacna gigas. NCBI lineage: Eukaryota > Metazoa > Mollusca > Bivalvia > Cardiida > Cardiidae > Tridacna > Tridacna gigas. Next base: position 6,708,828 of record OX244035.2, read on the forward strand.
CCTTGTATATGATTCCATCCTCGTTGACCCAGCTCCGATGAATACATTCATCGCCCCTGGGTTATCTCGCATATGTTTTCTCGTTTTCATGAATTATTCATGAGGCATTTCGATTGGTAATCTCAGTTTTTCAGTGGGAAAATTTAATCTATTTTTATCAACCATATGCAATTATTTCTATTTTACGTCATCTGCAACCAATCAAATTGCTTGTTTCAAATCAAGCTTGGTGATACTTTAAATATGGCTGAGGCCGTGAACATCATTGACAAAAGTTTACAAAAAGAAAAACATTCCAGTTCCAGCTTAAATGATTATCGTAAGGCAAATGCCACAGAAGGAAGGCCACCGGCGGCCGCAATATTCGTTGATAATGATGTGGGTTTTACCCGGTTTATTCATAGTAACGGGAGAAATGTGATTATCCTCCGCTACAAGAGAGTATCGTTATGTTATCGACAATTCGATTGGCTGTTGGATGTAATTCGCAATCTTATAAATATTCATAGAAACGACGGTTTCGCAACTGGATGTCCCAGGGGTGATGAATGGTAATACCTCACACCTGGGTTAACGAGGGTGATTTGATTCGCAGCGTGAGAAAATTTGATAGCTTCTTACGCTCGAGAAGCAAATATAAGCGTCAGAAAAGTTACTGCGGACTAATATTCCCTTTATTATATACATACAGCTTTCAACGACAAAATATTGCATTTACTGATATTTTATTTGAAAACGATAAACAAAATAAAAAAAATAATGGATGAGTCGGTAATACTTTGTTTTTATGAATGGCGGGTGAATATCAGAACGTAACATTTTGACAGAACAAATCGCAAACCAGTGCATGTGTATTCCATGGACAAACTACGTCATCATACCGTATTTGGAACCGTATTTTACATTCTGTAGATACGGATTGTTTTTTTTTTCTGTCGTGTGTGATTTTTTTATGCTCGTTCGATACATGTATTTGAGCCGGAAGATTTTCAGGTTTATGATAAAAGCCGGACCCTCTGTACTAACTTTTTTTTTTTTTATAAACAGCACTCCTATTCTTGTTGCTGAAATCCTTTTAAATTTAGAATAGGATTGAATCGTTTAGATATGAGTCATGCTCTGTGAAAAGGGGGCTTAATGCATCTGCAAAAGTATCGATCTAGGTGAGCCTGCGCATGCTGACCTGGCTCGAAACCTTTTGCAATTGGTCAATTCTCTGTATGTCCAAGGACCGGTTTACCTCATGATTAAGTCGCCCGTTAGACAAAATGGACTTTATGGATCCTTGATCATGTAATGACTTGCTTGGTATCATGCATCACGGGAATGCATTAAGCCCCTTTTTGCCAAAGCATGGCTCATATCATTCCGGTATTTTCTATTCTTCTTGTTTTAATCTTGACATGTAACATGATATGTCAATACTCTGGAAAATTGGATGGGGCTGTTTAATGCAACTTCTTGATACATTATACCAAGCCAGTCATCACATATTATTAACTATCGATCTATAAAAAAAAAAGAAAAGAAAAAACGTGATGTAGAATGATCCGTGGACGTACAGAAAAGTTATCAAAGCAAAAAGGTTTCGACCAGGTCAGTCTGGGCAGTCTGCCTGGATCATACTTTTGCAGATGTATTGGTCGATACTTTTTGCAGATGCATTAAATGCTGTCACAGTCAGTACATGTCATATGTTTATTTTTTTACATTTTACAACGGTTCATTTGCCTTAAAATGTATTTTATGTCTTTTTGTTGTTGTTGCTGCTGTTGTTGTTGTTGTTTGTGTAACTTGTATTGCGTCGCTTTGAAATGATTGGTCAATCTCCTTGTTGGTGCTGTGCTCGTTTGAACAAGTCCAACGTTATTACAGTGTCTGTATCTGTTCCTTGAAGGGACTGTTGGCTTGTCAATACTGAAATATTTACATTCCCTCTCCCACAGATCGAAAGATAAAGGCAAAGAATGTAATAGATGAAGACGTTTGACATAATACTGACGGAAAAGAAGTCTGTCTGTTGAGAAACCTTTGTTTCGGCGCTACCGGCGCTTTGATTTTTGCAGTTTCTGAATCTTTGTTATATTTCTATTCGCAGATGCACAGATGTTACCCGGCCTGTCAGCTATGCTGGGCCCACTTACAAAACTGGGCGGGGGAACACACGCTTCTTCAAGCCAACCACAATTACCAACAGGATTAAAAGGATATGGCGCTTTCGGCGGGAAACCAGGACCGTCATCTAGCCAGTCAGGGCCATCCTCGTCTTTAGGTTTCGGTGGTGCAGGAGGTTTAACAGGAATCATGGGAATGATGGGTGGAGGTCCAAGTGCAGGAGGCTTCGGATTGCAAGGACTTTTTCGCATGCGCATCGCCAGAAAGCTGTGTAATGAAGCCGAAGCCACGAGGTTACCATGCAAGGGCTCGCATGCAGTATGTAACTTGGCTTCCATTAGGAAATTCGGGTTCCCGGGACTTTTGCAATGTAGCCCAGCTGGTATTGGATGCTGTTTTAAAAATGTACACATGATGCGGATATTTAACAAATAGCTGAGGGAAACCTGTAAGTAAATAGACAATTTTGTATCGGTGTCAAAATAACGCTAGGATAGGAAAAAGGCCTTTGGAAACATTGATGGCAAAGAGGAAAATCTTGGTATCCAGCATTTTCTCCTATTTCCCACAGTGTTTTGTAACCTTTCAAAGGCAATTTTTGTCATTTAAGCTTTTTCCATTGTCTGTAAAAGCGTTTCATTTCGAAAAGTCCGAGATTGCGCCATCCGGTAAAGAGTTAAATCGCGAATTACGATTGCTGTCATGTGTTGTGGGCATACCAGAATATGAGCCATGCTCTGTGAAAAAGGGGCTTAATAATCCGCACACAGTATCGATTCACATCAGCCTGTGCAGTCCGAGCAGGCCGACATGGGTCGAAACCTTCAGCTATTTTAAACTGTTCTGTATGTCAAAGGACCGCGATTGATTCGGTTGTCAGACGAAATGGTTTTTATGGATCCATGATTAAGTGATGACTTGCTTGGTATAATGTATCACGGAGTGCACTACCCCCCTTTTGCTATAGCATAGCACATATCTTTCAGCTCTACTCACACGAAAAAGAACGTATGCATTTGACTCAAGGGAAATTACCTCGACTGATTAAACCTCAACCCGCTAAATAACTAAAATGAACCTTTTAAGTCCATACTAAAACCCTAAATATTGTTGTTTTTTCTGGGAAACAGATCTCCTTATCGGACAGTGTAGATCAAAGATCAGACTGCACGTTCCGTGCAGTCTGATCTTGATCTACACTGTTCGCAGAAGGACCTTGAGTCACGCTTGGCATCTGACGGGTCAACTGTCACTTAACTTGACAAATATCCGAGGGCAAATTTGCCTCTTTTTTGCCCATGTAAGTATGAACATTTTCCCTCAAACCACTTTCTTTTCCCTGTAATTGTCTGTTACTATTTTATATAGATGTCACCTCATTGTTTGTCGGTAAAATCTTTTTTAGACGGTGATGACCAAGTTCAGGTCTTGCCTTCCTTTACCATATAACCCCCTTGGTTTCAGTGTAATGTACCCATTACGAATGTTCTTTTTCCACATAAAACCTCCTCCAGCAGTGTATTAAACCCATGACTTATTTTCGATAACACACTAGTGTATTATCGTTTTTTGGGTGCCGGTTCTGATTATATTTTGTAGTCATGAGCGTGTGAAGCCGACAAAACCAACCGCAGCACGTGCCAGGATTTGTACTACTTCACCATTTCGCGGGAAAATCATGTCGTTGTTGCTAAGACGTACAGGTGCAGAAAATGTTATGATTTTCATGTTTAATCACAACAAGAAATGAAGCATAGGTTATTTAAGTCAATAAAATTGTGGAAATATTCCGATTTACTCCATCTATAAACTGATTCATTCTACTTCCGATGTAAATGTCACAGAGCTATCTTTCTGTGTATGTAAACACTTCAAACCGAAATACATCTGTAAACATGGACCCATGAACAGTATTTAGGCTGAAGATGCAGGATACTTGTTTGTCATTAGTTTTATGTGATAAATAGAATCTCGCATTCGTGTTTAGGTATTATCATCTTTATCAAACTCGTTGACTACAATGTATTTGACGCTCGCAAAGGCTCGCGTCATATCATTTTTTTTTAAAAGCAATGTCAATATTTTACTGCATATAAGAACAGAATAACACATAACTTAAAAATAAATCAAAAGAAGAGTGCACACACACATTGAGAGGGAAACCTGACCTTTGCGGTCTCAAATATCCAAGTTTCTGTTGCCTTTTTTACATGCAGTTAGTATTCCTTTTCCTATTTACGATCAATTGATTTTATAAACGCATCTAAATAAAGTACCATAAACCTTCATGGAAATTGAGTTTTCATTGTGGAGTAGGATTCTCTAAGCTTTCTAATTTTATGTATCGTTAATTTTAAGCAGTTATAGAACGGAAAAATAATTTCCCAAATTTGATTTAATTCTTCCATCTTATTATAAAAGATTGCTTCTTCTTTGCATATATTGTATTTATTCAGGACATATGCAATAGAACCATGTATTGATGGCAAGCAACTTGTTTTTCTGCATTGAAATTTCACATTTCAATGAAAATTAAGATTAGATTTTTTGCTTTCTGATACATTTCTGTACTTCCAAATAAAACCGTCTGTAAATCAATAGACATAAATAAACGTCTCTGAAATCTAAGCAAGCTTGTAAATAACGGTTTTGTTTAGTCACATTCCCAAAAGAGGTGCTCAATTGTTTCTAATTTCTCTTTGCAGAAAGTGCATAACGGGTTTTCGATATAACCTATTTTCTGCAAGTAATGGTTTGTACCTAATATTCTGTGCAAAATTCTTGTTTGGAACCACTGGCTTTTCGTTTTACTAGTAATGACAAACGGTATTGAAAAAATTGATTTCCAATCGTCAGGACTGAGGTTTGCATTAAATTTTTGGTTCCATCGTTTTATACAGATTGGCACTTCTTTGTTTTTATTCAATATCCTATACATTTCTTTGGAACCAGTAGAATTGATTGACAAGAGTTTTACTAGTGGTGGAACGATAGGTCTTTGATTAGAAGTTAAAAAGTAACCAATTACGTTATTTTCTTCTAGAAAGGTTTTAATCGCTGCTGTTATTGTTGCCTATGTTAGGAAGTTAGCCGTCAAGTCATATTTTGATTCGAATTCTTTTAAGCTGTAAAAAGTTCCACTGTCTTTAAGAATATCACCAATGTAGTGAATGCAAGCATGAAACCACTCTTTAATGAAGATACTTTGAGATTCGATTAGAATTTAATGATTGTAGAATATTGGATAATGATAAATACCATTCATTTGTAATTCATTTTACTTTTGCAAACGCCATGAAAGTATCTTTCCAAAATTTCTATTAATTCTCTTTGACATTAGCTCTAAGTAATCCTTCCCACAAGTAATTACTTTCTGGACGTCTACATATGTATTAATTATGTTTGACCAATCTTCCTCAAGATTAATCTTTTGATCCAAGTTGCCTTTAATGCAAGATTAAAGGCTTCAATATTGACCATTTTAAACCCACCTTCTTCGTAATCTTTAATCAAAACTGATTGTTTAATTTATGTGGCCCTTTCCAAACAAAGTCATAAAGCATATCTTTTATTTTCTTTACAAAGGATTCTGGAGGATTAGGAAGGGCGAAAAAAAGATGATTTATTGTGTTATGAGAAGACTTTTGATCACAACGATTTTACCTACAGGTGTTTAAATTCTCCTGTTCCATTTTTTAATATGATCGTTTATTATCTTAATTTTGCTGTCATAATTTAAAGAAATTATTCTATCTAGATCTACATGGAAGTGTATGCCTAACATCTGGAACTGATGATGTGTCCAATCTAGTTTCCATCTTGTTTTGATACTGCGTGAACTAAATTTGCCTCTGCTGCTCCAGACTACTTTAGTTTTGTAGTAATTTACCTTAAACCAGAGAAATAAGAGAAGCTGTTTAATAGTTCGAGGGTTGAGAAAAGTGATTTTTCTGAACTATCTAATATATTGCATGTATCGTCCGCAAATTGCGATAGTTTGTGTTCAGTTTCTTTCACTTTAATACCTTTAATACAAGGATTTTGTCTAATTTTCATCGATAGGGTTTCGGCGCAGAGAATAAAAATATAGCAAGATAAGGGGTCGCATTGTCTGCAGCCTCTTTCAATTTTGAAATTTTGAATCTTTGTAAAGAACATTGAACCATTTACAAATAGAGGGCCGGAATTAAAAAGTTTAAGGGTTTCATTGATAAAAGATCAAGACAAGGAATCAAAAGCTTTTTCAAAGTCGATAGACAGTATCATCCCCGAGACCGTTTTCTCGTCTGTATAATGCAGAATGTCATAGATAAGTCGTGTATTTTCACCTATATACCTACCTTTTAAAAATCCTGTTTGGTCTGAGTGTATTAGTTTAGGGAGGAATGTTTTCAGTCTATTCGCAATGCATCCTGATCCTATCTTATAAACAGAATTCAGGAGAGTTATAGGCCTCCAATATTTCAAAAACTGACGTGGTTTATCACCTTTTGGAATACAAGTTATTAATCCTTGTGTTTGGGTATCAGATAAGTTATTTGTTAAGTATGCTTCGTTTAATGCTCGAACTACGAAAGGTCCCAATTTGTTCCAAAAGACTTTGTAGAAATCTGTACTAAATCCAGATGTTCCGGGGCTTTTATTGTTTTTCATGTTCTTTAAGACACAGGATGCTTCACTTAAGGTAATGTTCCCCTCTATTGAATTGTATTCTTCACCTGTTAATTTTGGAATAGATGTATCATAAAAGAAGCTATTCAACTGATCTTCTAAGTACTTGTCTGGTCTAGACTTGTATAGAGTTTCGTAAAAGAGTTTTACTTCACTCAGAATTGCCTTTTTGGTTACTAATCATTGTTCCATTGTCCTTTTGTATTCGATTAATTGTTTTTGTTATGGAGTTAGATTTTTCTAAGCCACAAATATATTTAATTGGTTTTTCTCCATCTACGTTCCATTTAATTATAAATCTCAAAATGTTACCTCTTGGCTTTTCTTCCTGAATTTCATTTAATTTTTCATACAAGTCATGAAGCTTCCCCGATGAATTTTCAGTAATGTTGTCAAGGATATTGTTTTCTATTTTGTTTATTTTATTTATTAATATATCTTCTTGCAACTTTTTTCTTTTTTCATTGATGAGCTATATGATATTGCCACCCCACGTAATTCCATCATCAGTGTATCTAAACAAAGCTGATCAGTGATACAAAATTGAATTTCACTTTTTGATATATTACATAGATTATCTCTGCTGTAAACAGGTAGTGCGTATTGTTCTACTATTACATCTTTTTTTTTTTTTTTTTTTTTAATTGCTTGTATATAGTTTATATCCTTAAGGTATAAGTTGTTATGCTTCCATAAACCAGAACCATATTCAAAATCATGAAATTTAAATGTGCATGTGACAACTGAGTGATCTGAATTAAAACTTTTTTCTATTGTGGAGTTCATAACAAACATGGATAGAGAGGTAGATAGTAAGAAAAAGTCTAACCTAGCTCGTTGCAGTGGTCTTTGCTTTCGCCATGTATTTCTTTTAAGATCAGGGTTTTTTCACGGAAAGGATCTGTGAGTTGTCTCTAGCTTGTTTATTATTTATGTGTTTGTAATTGTAATAATCTTTGTCGGGATCTAAAACTAGATTTAAATCGCCACAAATTAAATAGGAATCATTCCCGATTAAATCTATCTCATTGAATATCTGAGTATAAAATTCTGGCTAATCCATATTTGGACCGTAGATAGAAACTAGTGTTAAACGATTTTCATTTATTATTATATCTATAAGTATGTAATTTCTTCTCACGTCACATATAATATTGTGAACTGTAAAGCTAACTTTATTAAAAAGAATTGCCATTCCTCTACTGTTTGAAGAGTGACAACTTAAGAATACCTCGGACTCCCACTGTGAGTAAATTAGATTGTACATGTCAGATGTAAAATGGGTGTCTTGAAGACAATAAATATTATAATTAAGATTTTTAAGGTAGTGAAACACTGTAAGACGTTTCTTACTCCCATTGAGACCTCTGCAATTAAATGATATTACACTTAGATCAGCCATGACGTATACTGTACAAAGAAGATAAATTACATTGTATTTTGGCAAAACAGCAATAGAGATCAATGTGTGGTGCAATGTTACAATAATAAACAATGAACAAAAAAACACAGCATCTTAGTAGTAACACGGATTTTCCACGGTTGTTAAAGAGAACAGTTGGAATATCCGCTATAATAAATCCGAACCAGCGCCGAAATAAGCTCGTCCTCACAGCGCAATGCTTTATGATAAAAGCGCAACATATATCAGTCCATTTACATGACATGGGGTGAATATACGTATAAACAATTATAACTTAAAGAGTGAACATGAACATTTAACAGTATACATGATTACAATAACCAGCAAAAACTCAACAATTTGAGAATTCAGCAGTGCACATCTTGCAATTAGAAACAAACTAAACATCGATAAGTTTAATGTGATAGATATCGGCATTAATCGATTTTGAAATCAATCTTCAAACACGAAATATATATTAACTTTTCTTAAATAGGAACTATAGGAAGCGTTATATAATTCAGTTAAAGTGGTTCCCGTTGTAAATATACATATTACAACTGGCACAGGCTATTGTGTCGATGCTTTTCATTGGCTATAAGAATATCATTGAATTGCCAATCAGAGCATCGAACACATTCCCAGTTCGGCAGTAAAGGTAACATGTCGATTTTTATCACAATTTGAAATTGGTTATCGAAACTAAATGAATATTAGCGGAAATTATTTCAAAAGGTGATACCATATACAATTTACTTAACTCTGAAGTCAAAATTATCGGAAATTCTTCTGCACATGAAGTGAGAGTGACCTCCCCTGAATCTCGCGAGATATTGCTGTTCTAAAAATAGACGGGCTGTATTTTATCCGTTTTCAGTAGCCTGTACCGATCCTTATATACACTTGCTGCATCAGGGGAGGTAACCAATCTAATAATTTAGTCAACTCGTTTGATAAAAACGATATTACATAGACACTCGTGTAAGCTCCTATATATCTTATACACGGTTGATATCACGATTGTGTGACGTCATTTTTGTAAAAGCGAATTTTTTTTTAAAGGATATTACCGCGCATGCATTTATATGGTTTTGCAACTTTTGATCTATAATTTGTGAACTATCGCTAAGTGATAAAAAGAATCTGACATTCGTTGTTTTTTTTACATAAAATTTTATCAGACTCGCCGAGAAAGACTGTTATTCAGTTCGTCAAAAGCTCGCTTAATAACATTTTTCCAATACCCGTTTAATAAGATTTTATCTCCATCACTAACTCAAGTCAACCGTCACGATGAGGTCCTGCGACGGCAAATCACAACTCGATTTCAAGCAAAATAGGTCCTCAGACATAGGCAATTGAATATATGTTTCTGTGTCATCTGAAATATGCAAATAGCATTCGAAAAAATGGGCAAGTCAATTACACGAACAGTGAACTTCAGAGTTAAATGTCATAGAATTAGCTCTAGATTTGAAATTGGCCTCGTTTCGGAGCTCTGGCATGGCCTAGTTTATAGAGTCTACATCGCGGTTGAATAGATAAGCTTGAGAAACACACCAAAACACCCCAACCACTCGAAGAAACACCCCATAACACCATCATTACATCTCAAACAACTTTCCTTACACCTTAAACCACATGCAAAACGCTTATGTACACGATTTTATGGAAACTGGTCATGAAACAATGCTATCAGTCTTAGAAAGAAATCTGTCAACCGTCAAATAATTTAATATCAATTGTTTTAATGAATATTGGCGAGTTCTGATTGGCTGAAATTTTTGTTTCATAGCTCCATGAAAAAAAAAATCACATTGTGCCGGAACTACTTTAGCTGTCAAACTAATGTAAACAAACATGTATACAAATATGAGTGGAAGGGGCTTTAGAAACTCCAACGTTATATTTAAAAATAAAGAAAATGAATGCAGTCTGAATTATTTCCGTGGGTGTATGTTGTCTGTAATATTAAATTATAAGGAATGAAGAGATTTTTTTTTTTTTTTCATGGAGGTATGAAAAGAAAAACCTAATCACACTTTTGTATGAAACCGCTTCGCAGTTTCGTACAGTGTGATTAGGTTTTTTTTTTTTTTTTTTTCATACCTCCATGAAAAAAAATTTTTTTTCCTTCATTCCTTAAATTAATGAATTTTTAATGAAATGGTCTACTTTTAAAACCTATTTGCAAGCACTGTAAATTGTTACTCGGCCTACTTGTATAGAACGAAATATAAGTAGTTCTCAACAAGAGTAAGAATTTATAATACTGCTCTTCTTTCAGCTCAGGATACAAATATAAAAGAGCACATGTAAGTGCAATACAAAAATACAAAACATTTTTGAGTACAATTTTAAAAACATGAAAACTAGGTTTCATTTAGATACACAGCCAATAATATTTTAATCATGCTCTGTGAAAAGGGGGCTTAATACATCTGCGAAAAGTTTCGGCCCAGTCCGCGCAGGCTGACCTGGGCCGAAAATTTTCGTTATTGGTCAATTTTTGTATGTCTGGGACCAGTGTACCTCATGCTTCAGTCTGTTGTTAGACAAAATGGACTTTATGATCAGGTGATGACTTGCTTGGTATCATACATCACAGAGATGCATTTAGCCTCCTTTTGCCGGAGCATGGCTTTTTTTTTTTTTTTTTTTTAAATGTAACAAATGTCATGTAGTAAAGCATGTCTACTTTAATGACAAACGGGCAGAGCCGTAACTAATTTTTTTAAACTTGTGCCTCAACCCATTTGAAACCTTTCGTGTTCGTGATTTTAAACTGTATAATGTATGCAAAGTGCGGCTATAAAATATGTTTGAACTTGACTGGCACAGGCGATGACAACTATGACTTGTAATTTCTGACTTTGTATAAAGTACTGGTAGTAAACTGAAATGCATGCAATGAGAAACCTCACAATATACACATACAGCATATTGTGCATAAACAAACTACATTTCGAACCCTCCAGTTTGTGGAATCGTTACAATACACTTTACATGACCTGCCAATCTTAACACACCCTGTGAAGAAACTGTAGTTGCTAGAAGCTGTTAAGCTGTAATAAAACGTGCAATGAATTTAGTAACTTGGACACACGTTTGGTGAAAAACGTGACAAAACTCTAGTCTAGACATTTGCCGCCATTTCAAATGTCGCGCGAAAACAGAAGACAATTCAAACAATAACACAGCCGAAAAGAGTAGAAAGTCAGCGTACTGCTACTGTAACCTAGCATATACATACATCTTCACCTGCACGGATGAACGTTGATAAATTTTATTGAAACTTGTTATGACAAAGAAAAATCTTGATAAAGACAAAGACGACTGTTTGCTCTCACACTGAACTTGTTCTGTATATGAGTCACGTTAATACTGTGTAAGGTTCGAAAGAGTCTGTCCTAACAGAAAGGATTTAACCCTTATTCTGCTAAATAATAGAAGTGAAACTTTCAAGCCGATGGTAAAATCCCAAATTTTCCTATTTTAAAGGTATTTTTGGAGGAAAGTTATCTCCTTATCGGACAATGTAGATCCGGGATCAGACTACACGTTCTGTACAATCTGATCTTGATCTACACGGTCCGCAAAAGGTCAATAAAACAGCACTCGGCTATAAAGATACATGTGCGTCATCGGAAATGTGTTCATTTTTCAGAAAATGTACACGTGTCACGGCATACTGTAAGCGTAAAGTCATGCTTCTCTCCAACATATGTTTTGGACTTTTTTTGCAAATAAATACATAACTTATTTCATGCTTTTCGGTAGTTTATCGAGAACTAATGGTGGATTACGGTTACGACAGGTGAAAATACTGATTTTATATTTTCTAACTCTTCAATTGAATGCGAAAACAGTAGTTCACGCGCACTAGTTACCTAGGTAGACAGCGCGTGCCATTCAACCAGAGGGAAATATGACGTAATTTACGCGCATTTACCCTATATTTCTCGCGCTTTACGTAATGTTGTAATGAGTTGCTATGTGGGGGGGGGGGGGGGGGTATGCCACGGGGAGTTACCGAAAACAACTGAACTGGATTTTGATGAAAGTCCCAACAAAATAGGAGTTAGAAGCATGAAATAAATAGGACTTTTTTTTTTTGTCGCTGAAACATCGAAATTTAATTCATCTCGTGAACATCATTGGTAATATTTTCACTCGTGGCTTCGCCACACGTGAAAATATTACCGGTGATGTTCACGCGATGAAGTAAACTTCGATCTTTCACCAAAAAAAAAACAAATATCTTCTATATATTTCAGAAATCCGAATTCAATGTGTAAACATTGCCAGTGAAATTAAGCAGAGGAAAATAATGCATAAAGGGTGTTTTAAAAGAATATTGGAAGAAAAGTAATAATTTTGATTTAAAAAAAAAAATGCTAAACTAGGTCACAATTTTAGTGGTCATAATGACAATACTAGATTACCTATGTTCCAAAATTGCTTTACTTTTTCTTATATTGAAAGGAATTTATTATTTTCGGTAATACACAAATTTTATCAAATTGAGTACTGGCGTCAGCTACACTGATGATGACGTCACTATAAAGACATGATCTTGAAAGCTTTTCGACAGCTGAAATTTCGAGGGGATTTGCCTTTACAGATCTTATTTGTCCAAAGTTTTGGTGTTTTGTTATTCTAAGTGATACTTTTGGGTCGAATATTATTTATCTTTCAACTAATCGAATATCCATGGAATAACACCTACGGATATTTATGGATTTTTGACATACTACGGATATTTATAGAACAGGGTATCTTCCAGTGACTCCCCCCCCCCCCCCCCCCTTCTACCATATATGAATGAAATGTGTTCCAAATATGGTAACGATTACTACTGAAAGCCCGCGAAAAAAGAATTATGTAATAGCATGCGCTCTACTTTCCGATAATATGCCTACCTAATTCTTGCCTGTGACGTTATTTGAATGCTTGTTTACCGCGTTTTCTCAAATGGAATTATACAAAGCGACCCTAATCGCAATTTTCGGACGTTTAATTACCTACCATAAAGTACTATAAGTGGGTAATGCCATTTTAAAATGGGAGTTCCGATACAAATGAACTTTCAACTTGTATTTGTCAGCAACATTTTTCACGTCTTTTCACGATGGTTACAAATCAGACGTTAAAAGATAAATAGAATACGTACAGAGTGTTGTATATCAAAAGTATCTAACGAGGTTGGAAGAATTGATAATGGTCTCGCCAAGGATCGAAAATTATCAATTCTCCCAACCTAGTTAGATATTTTTGATATACGACCACACTATGTACGTATTCTCTATTTTCTCTTTATTCCAACCAAACTTAATACTATTGCATTAACCCTTTCAGCGCCATAGGCGAAAACAGGGACTTTTGCGGATGGCATAGATCAAGATCAGACTGCACAGAACGTGCAGCCTGATCTTTGATCTATACCATCCGCTTGTTTAGTCAAGCCTATACGATAAAAATCTTTCGTTTAAGTGGATTGTATTTTCAGCTGTCAAAAGAAGTCGAGTTTTTTTATTTGGCGCCGAAAGAGTTAAGCTTTAATATGGTAAGTGACTAGTAATAAGGAGAACACTTACCCAGACTACCAGTATAGGCAGAATCTAGTACAGGGGTCAAGTATAATTGTTGGTGCATAAACCCTTTACCAAACAATCCCGAGATTTCACAATCCTGAAAAGGAAAGCTTTGGAAAACATTGTGGGAAAAGGAGAAATTGCTGGTAACGAGCATTTTCTCCTTTTTCCAGGATGTTTTCTACCCTACGAAAAAGGAAGTCGATACGCTTGCGTTCTTATGGCGTGACATTTTGGTTTTGTTTTGAAATAGCTCACATATTTGTTAGTTTAAGTCAACAAGTGTGAAATAAAGAGGGTACTCAACATGCTGGGGTATACTGTAGTCTGGTACCCCACCGTTCTTCAAAAGTACGTCACGCAAAGCGCAATAATGGCGGCCCTCGTTGGTAATATGCAGAAGTTACGGGATATTGTTATCTCACTTGATCAAATCGGACTAAAGGCTGAACTGAAAACAGATCAGCTGAAATAAAATAACGGCAGTTTGTGAGAGAGAGAGAAAAACTACATATCAGAAATGCTTTAAGTATCCGAAATTTCAAAGGAACTATATAACATCCGAAGAAAGGGCTACGTTTAGAAATGATTCATAGTCCATTTTATTATTAAACCATACCTCAACAGCACATTTTACATTCGGTAATGTATATTTTGTACAAAGTTTATTTCATTTTATGCACTAATCAAACTGGATCACGTGAAATTGGGAAAAACAGAAAAGCATACAGGGCTACGCTTGAGGCCGCCATGGAGGCCGCCATTATTGCGCTTTACCTGAAACGACAACGTAGTGTTAGGGGCAGGTAATCCTGTACTAGTGTACACAATAGAACCAGTCTACATCCTCCGTAGCCGAGTCAAAATTGCAGGCTGGTTCTGCAATGTACTTATTCAATAGAAATCGGTTCAATAACCTTAGATATGAGCCATGCTCTGTGAAAAGGGGATTTAATGCATCTGCAAAAAGTATCGAACCAGGTCAGCCTGCGCAGTCCGCGCTGGCTGACAAACGTCGAACCCTTTTGCTTTCGGTTAATTGTCTTGATGTCCAAGGACCAGTCTACCTCATCATTTAACTGGTTGTTATACAAAATGAATTTTATTGGATCGATAATTATGTGATGCTTGGTATCATGCATCACAGAGATGCATTAAACCCCCCTTTGCCAGAGCATGATTCATATGTATAATTCTAGGCTTCTCTCACCCTAGGATTATCAGAATTTTTATTGTATTTCCTTCCAATAAACAACACAATTTTCTGTTTCAGGACAGACAGAGACATTTAACGTTGTTACGAGGTATCAAGAAGACGCTGTGTTGCATACGTCACTTCCTTTCCAAATCACATCTCGAAACATGGATGGCTATAATATTATTTGATCAAATTCTTCGTGCTTAGAGCCTGTTTCGGCTTCTCAACAAACACAATGGGGGACTAACTTTTTCCACGTTTACTTCTGTAGATGTTTTTATTAAAATAAAGCGAAAACTATACAACAGACCATGTCAGTGTATTTAAGTAACCAAGAAAAGTTACATTTAATCCTTAAAGATTCACGTGTATCGACGGCCTTGAGAAAAAAGGATTTTGAAATCGTTGCGGGAAAAGGAAAAAAGCTGGTAACCAGCATTTTTTTCCACCATGTTTTCTACTCTCTCAGAGAAAAATCGTTTGATTTAAGGCAGACTGAATATGTCATATGCAAATGCGATCAATCTGGAAAGATCTAAAATTTTGTCGTTTGTAAAGAGTTAATCTTTTACCAATCAATTCAGTGTTTTGAAGACCCTGAAGTAAAAGTGCGACAAGGAGAAAATGCTCGTTAGATTGGGAGAAAAATGGTGAAATGCCACTTATCTCCCTTGTTCAGATGAACACCAACGTATCCAAACTGTGACTAGGTTCTTTCATTTGATTTCCTCTGTTTTCATCCTTGCTTCAATAAGGGATGCTGCGATTATCATAATTTGGCGTGTGATTTATATGCAAGGCATGCATGCAATTTGCAAAATGAAGTCTACACTATATTATCATCTAAATGCATGAAGTGGGTCGAAACAGCAATTATATAAATTTCGACAATAATATTGATGCACGAACATTCCTACTTAGTGCAAAGGATATCAAGGATAAAACCCAAGTAATACCGTAATCAGAACCTATGAAGTAGTGGAAAGGTATCAAAGGGAAGTAACTGACTACTAACTCCCATTCGAAGGGTTAAATCGCCGAAACGATGAAACAACAACAACGACAACACAACAACGACAGAATATGAAATTTCCTGGGCACCAACATTTTCTCCTTGTCTGACGTTTTCCACCCTTTCAAATATAAGTTTCGTTAACCTTTTACCACAAAATCCCGAGATTGAACGACTCCGAGAAAAAGCAGAAAATGGTGGTAACTTTGTCTAAATTGAAAGCATTAGCAGACAACAAATCAAATTTAGCTCAAATGACTGCTTTTTTTTTGGAGAACGTGGGAAATGAAGAAATGCTGGTTACCGGCCTTTTCTTCCTTTCCCACGAGGTTTTCAAAAGCTTTCTTCTTTAGGGTCGTTAAAACTCGGAGTTATTTTGTAAAGAGGTTAAATGGTAAAATAAGACAGAAAAATATACAAGCCATACTCTGGCAAAAAGGGGTTTAATGTATCTCCATGATGCATTTTACCAAGCAAGTCATTGCATTGTCAGGGATCCATAAAGTCCATTTTGTCTAAATATAGGCTGAATTATGAGATAGAGTGGTCCTTTGACACGTAGAAAATAGTTTCCGCTCAGATTAACCCTTTCCCAAACAAGCCCTGGTTTTCACGTGTCTGCAGTACAAGTCTTTTGAAAACACTGTGGGAAAAGGAGAAATTGCTCGTAACGAGCAATTTCTCCTTTTCCCACAGTGTTTTCTACCCTTTTTGATAACTTTCTGCCATTTTCATCAAATTTAAAATTGTCGTCTACAAACTCTTTCAATTTGGACCAGTCCAAAATTTGTCTTTTGGGAAAGGGTTAACCTGTGCAGACTGCGCGGGCTGGCCTGGGTCGATACTTTTTGCAAATACATTAAGACCCCTCTTGTCAGAGCATGGTTCATATTAAATGTATTCCAAAACCAACAGGAAGTCATAACATTCTAAAATGAAATTAATTTTCAGCAAAACAGCAATAAATATTTACAGTTTTGGTCAGACGAACGTGAATATTTCACCTTTGCCAGACAGTGATATCAGCTGTTCAAAATTGTTAAATAATAGACAACCCCAAGTATTTGAGTTTGCTTCTAGATCTAGATAAGAAAGATTATTCAACTGCACTAAGTAGGCAGTCTTAACCATTTACCAAATAATCCGCCGAGTTAGAGAAAGGGGAGAAAGATTTGGAAAACATGGAAGGGAGAAAAAGAGAAAGTGCTAGTAACCAGCATTTTCTCCTTGTTCCACAATGTTTTCAACCCTGTCAGAGAACTTATGCACGCCTGTCCAATTTCAAATTCCCCGTAGCTCAGTCGGTACAGGACTTGAGAACAGGAGGTCGCTGGTTCGATCCCCGGCTTGGCCAATTTCTTTTCGAGGTTTGATGATAGTCATTGCGACAGGATTCATTCCTCTCTCACCGCTGACCATTGTTTCGACGATGGTTGTGTGGGAAAGCAGCCAGTGGCTTGAAAGAATATTGTGCGGAGTACCGGTGAAAGAAACTCCAGTAAAGCATGGTTGGGTGCACTGGCCGCCGCGATATAACTGAAATAATGTTGAATACGGCGTTAAACACCATACAATCAACCAATCTCAAATTCCCCGTAGGCAGATCTTTTGAAATTGGACAAGTCTTAACCCTTAAGCTACTAAGTGCGACTCACTGACCTTTTGCAGACAGCGTAGATCAAGATCAGACTAGACAGAACAAGCAGCCTGATCTTGGTCTCTACACAGTCCGATAGGAAGATATCTTTTCCAAACAATACCTTTGAAATAGCAAAATTTGGTTTTTTCTCTCGGCTTGAAAGTTTCATTTTATTTATTTAGCAGGATAAGGGTTAATTAATTATGTCGTTTTGGAAAGCGTGAACTCTTTACGTCACAATCCCAAGTTTAACTCTTTCCCAAACAAGCCCTGGTTTTCACGTGTCTGCAGTACAAGTCTTTTGAAAACACTGTGGGAAAAGGAGAAATTGCTCGTAGCGAGCAATTTCTCCTTTTCCCACAGTGTTTTCTTCCCTTTTGGAGAACATTCCGCCATGTTCGTCAAATTTAGAATTGTCGTCTGCAAACTCTTTCAGTTTGGAAGGGTCTAAAATTTGTCGTTTGGGAAAGGGTTAAACGAATCTGAAGAAATTGCCTTTTGAAAACCTTATGGGCAAAAGGAGAAAATGCTGGTAACCAGCATTTTCTCCTTTTCCAACAAGGTTTCCTACACTTTCACGTACAATTACATGTTCTATCATATACTATTTTTTTTTTTTTTTTTTTGTCTGCATTGCTTTTGCCCCCTTTTGACGCCCTTGGGAAAGAAGTCTTTTGAAAACATTGTCAGAAAAGGAGAAAATGCTGGTAACCAGCATTTTCTCCTTTTCCCACAATGTTACCTACCCTATCAAAGAAAAATTGCACCGTTTGAGCCACATTGAAATTGTCGTCTGCAAATGCTTTCGATTTGGACAAGGCTAAAATTTTGTCGTCTGGTAAAAGGTTAAAAAAAAACACGCAAGTAACATATACATATAGCAAAGACTATTCAAAAGTAGCAACAGTTGCCAAAAGTAACCAACGCGGTGTTAAAGAGCAGTTTAAATTCAGATTATATCATTGAAAAGTATGGAAAGTATTGCGAAGATGACAATCTATCATTGTACGGACGGCCCAAGTGTTAGTCGCTAGCAGAGAAATCAATTCCTAAACTAGATTAAAAGTTGCCACGTCATTCTACCTTTTGTTTACTTTTTGCCTGATTTAAAAATTCATGTTTCTGCCATCTTCACAACATTTTACATACTTTTATGTGGTGTGATCTAAAATAGTGCCACGCTTTGTGAGAAGGCGGCTGGGGCTGAATGCATTTGCAAAAAGTATCGACCCAGGTCAGCCTGCGCAGTCCGCGCAGGCTGTCCTGGGCCTAAACTTTTGCTTTTGGTCAATTTTCTGCATGTCAAAGGACAGGTGAACCTCATTTTGCAGTTTGTTGCTAGACAAAATGGATTTTATGGATCCGCCATCACGTGATGATTTTTAGGTATCGTGGATCACGGAGACGCATTAAGCCCCCTTTCGCCAGAGCATGGCTCAAATTAAAATACATCTTAACACTTGCATTGTTGTTTTGGCCGCTATAGGGCTTTCAAGGAAGACCACGAAAGGCGTGGGTAATAGGGGACAGCAGGTCTGCTACGGGTATTCTCAAGAATTTGATATAATTAAGATTTAAGGCATTCACACACATCTTACCGAGCCAAATTTTTAAGTTTGGCTGTCATTTATCCGAATACAAGTTTAATGGCAGTTCGAATCGCTCAAACTACGAATAATTGAGTGTATACAGGTCTATATGTAAGATTTCACCTCAATACATAAGACTCGGAGGAAGAAAGCTTTTGAAAACATTTTTAGAAAAAGAGAAAATGCTGTTAAATCTTTACCACACCTTCCCGAGTTTTAATGACCCTGAGGAAAAAGCCTTATGAAAACATTGTGGGAAAAGGAGAAAATGCTGGTAACCAGCATTTTCTCCTTTTCCCACAATGTTTTCTACCCTGTCAAAGACAGAAATCATCACTTGAGCTACATTTATTTTGTCGTCTGCTCATGCTTTCAGTTTGTACTAGTATAAAAATATGCCGTTTGGTAAAGAGTTAATCAGTATTTTTATTTTTCTAACTGGTTACCATTACTTTCTCTTCTTCCCATAGTGTTTGTAATAGTTTTCTTCTTCAGAGTTGCTGAAACACGGGATTGTTTGGTAAAAAGGTGGAGGGAAAACGATAATATATGAGTGATAGTCTGGCAAAAGGAGATTTATTGCATCTCCGTGATACAGTAAAACAAGAAAGTAATCCGATAATTATGGACCATAAAATCCGAACAGTCGACTGAATACTGAGGTAGAATGTTCTTTGACGTGCAGAAAATTAACGGATGGCAAAAGGTTTCCACCCGGGTCAGCCTGCGCAGACTGCCCAGGCTGACATGGGTCGATACTTTTTTTGCGTGCAGAGGCATTAAACCCCCTTTTCATAGAGCATGACTCATATTATCAAAGCCCAAACGTCTTTGTCATATAATATTAAAAATTACTTGTGTTAAAGGACGTTAGTCATGCTTTCCTGTTTTATTATACATCCGATGTCCAAATCGTAATTAAACTGACAAGTTATTTGTCAAGGCGAGTAGTATTCAGCATACATTATCTCAGTGACTGCAACACAGGTCCATGTTTTTTTTTTTTTACAAAACGTCGCCCTCTATAACGATGTATGTAAGACAAGGTAATAAAGGGAGAAATTCGCCCCCTCCTTCCTAACAAGAAAAAAATGAACACAATAACACTACGAATTCCTCAGGGAATGAATGAAACACATTGAAAAACAACACTCTATTGTTCGATATTTCGGCTATTGCCTTTTTTAAGAGTTCCGAACACTTTTTTTTCCTTTAGAACATTTTTGAGAGTGAATTACTGCAGCCATATTGTTTAACAAGAAAGAAGTGACGTTAACTCTGTTACCAAACGTCAGCTGATGTCGACAGAGCGCGGGAACGATGACGTTGCGTAACAGAGTTAACGTCACTTCTTTCTTGTAAAAAATATGGCTGCAGTAATTCACACTAAAATTGTTCTAAAGGAAAAATTGTTTCGAACTCTTGAAAAAGGCAAATGGAGGAAATATGTCGCAGATGTCTGTTTTTCTGGGGAGAAGGGGCAGGTTAAGGACATGTGCCACATTTTTATTTCCTATGGACAGATTTTTTTCTTTTTTTTTTTTCCATTTTCGCACAGATGATAATATAATGTAATCGAAGTGAAAAAAAAAATGAAAAGAAAATCATATGTTGCGGAGCAAAATACAAAGACACAGTTCTTCGAAAGGGTTACGGACATTTTTCGGCAGTTTTTTTTTTTGCGCAATCTAGTGCGCATGGAAACGAGCTCCTTCGTCCCCGGGCTTGTTCCCCTAGCTTGTTCATTCGGGGTCGTTCGTCCAGGCGTGTGTGTCCTTTTGAATGATCTCATTTCTTTGAAAATCAAATTTGGAGCACTAAAAAAGCATATTAAAATATACGACGATATTGGACTCTTCACGAAGGAAATAGCAGTACTCGAATAGTTTCACTGTACGGCGCGAAATCATAAACAACCTAAACATGTTTCGCTTTAACTCTTTACCGCACAATGTCGCTTTTTAACGACCCTGGGAAAGAAGCCTGTGACCAGCATTTTCTCCTTTTCCCACAATGTTTTCTACCCTATCAAAGAAAAATTGCACCATTTGAGCCACACTGAAATTGTCGTCTGCAAATGCTTTCAATTTGGACATGGCTAAAATTTTGTCGTTTGGTAAAGAGTTAAAGGACATTTTGCGAGGAAAACCAAGTTAGACCGTATTTCAAGGGTTCAGTCTGCAATTCCAATAAATGATACAAGAAATGGCGACTGTATGCAGCTAGCGAGGCAGAAGAAACAAAAGTCACTATCAGTCCACCACCGACTTCTTCTAATGCAAAGTGTACAGAAACGTATTCTCGCGATGAGATATCATAATAGTCGAACGAGCCATGGGAAAGTGGTCGTTGAATTAGTAGCTGACTTTGAATTATTAGCCTACAGACTTGACTTAACAAACGGTTGGTATAGATCCAAAATCCAACTGCACATTCCATGCAGTCTGATCTTAATCTAGGCCATCCGCTAAAGCCCATGTTTTCGCCTATGGCGCAGAAAGGGTAAAGGGTTATACTCGTACTTACCTGATGTTAAGTAATGCATATTATAACCAGCTTACATACTTCCAAGATTTTAGGAGCCCGATTCAAAATAAATTTGAAAATTTTCTATGTTTACTCGAACCAATTTTCACTTCTGGGTGGTCTTTGATAAAAGGTAATCTTTCAGTTAAATTTGACATATCAAATATTTTATTGTTTTTACTAATACATGACTATGCTTGTATGTTTTCAAGAAAAAAAAAAAATGCTTGGTTTTAAGTAAAACTGGGGATTTTTGTATAAAACGGTTTTATGGTTGCCATGGAAACTGTAATTTTGTGAAAATCTGAACTCGCCGACGTTTTTTTTTTTTTTTTTTGTTGTTGTTGTTGTTGTTGAATTTGAAAAGAAGATACTTCAAGGATTCTATACAGAAAAAATGGACAAAATCTATGGAAGGGTATTTTTAATAACCCAGTTTTACCTGCAGAACTCGTTATTTTTTTCGGCATTTTTGTGAATACAAAATTGCTAAAAATGACCCTTTCTGAAAAAATATGAATGGAATTCAAATTTTCTGAACGTTAGATAAGAATATACAAATATTTAGCTCTGATTTTATATAAATTATAAAATTAAACTTGTCTGACAATGTTATAATCATTTTTCAGCCAAAGTCAAAATTTTTAGAATTTTGGGGTATATTGTTACCATGGAAACAGGCATTTAACAAGAAAACGAATTCGACACCATATCATTTTCTTTTTATTTTTGTATTCAGCATAAAATGTTACATAATATATGAGAAAACAAAGAAATTCTATGGAAGAATTAAAACTCTAGAAAACGTCCTTAACTCTTGTCAAAATTACAGAAAATAGGCCTTACTTTCAAATCTAAAAAAAAGGGGTTCTTAAAGTAAAAATACTGCCCAAATAAATTATTATTCTTAGAAATGTGATGTTTGCCAATAGTAAAAAGGATAAACCGAAAGAAGTTAGGCCCTGGACAGATCACAGTAGCAATTAGAAATATTCTTACGAGTCAACAAAGACTTATTTTGTGCAGTTGAAAAAAAAAACAAAAAACAGTGGATAGATTTTTTTTTTAACTTTGCACAGAAATAGGGCTTTTTAATATCTTGTGAAAAAAATAATTTAAAATAAAAGTATATCAAGCGGGTCATTTTTTGGAGATACTGTGCATTTTTAAAAATTACTGACAAAATGAATGAGCTCCCTTTACAATAAACGTCTTTTTTGGAGTGCTTTGGCATCCCGATCATTTATAAATCTCCCATTTTTCTCCCAGGTCTGTGATTTCCAGATATTTAAAAGGTAACCGATGTATAACGCGTAAAAAATATACTATCCCTCTGTCATACCAACCCAGTAGAATATAAGAGTTTATAAAAAAAAAAAAGAAACATGCTCAAATCGGTGAACAGGAAAAAAACCGTGGCATATGTCCTTAATATATTTCAAAGATGGCACCTTCTGCATCAGGGTCTCGATTAGTCGTCTGGAAACGCTTCCGAAGCGGACATGTTTGAAACTTTGTCAATTGTAAAGAATTTTCGAAAAGGTCGCGAGGGTTGTGTGAATCTATATACATGTATGAGCTATGCTCTGTGAAAGGCGCTTAATGCATCTGCGGAAAAATATCGATTCAGGTCAGCCTGCGCAGTTCGCGCACGCTGACCTGGGCCGAAAATTTTCGCTTTTAGTCAATTTTCTGTATGTCTAAGGATCAGTCTATCTCATGATTAAGTCGGTTGTTAAAAACATGACTATTATGGATCCATAATTATGTAATTGCTTGACTGTAGAGTGCATCATGGAGGTGCATTAAGCCCCCTATTCCAGAGCAAGGCGCATATATATCCTCTAGCAAAGCAACAGCGCGGTCATCTTTCGCAATGACAAAAGGTGAGGTGGCGGGAGTAGAAGTCCATACAATAAGATATATGTACTTGTATAACTGAACAGACAAAACGACGCCAACAACCAAATTTTAAGCGTAATGGCTTCTGTCTCAAAAAAGATAATAAAACTGACCAGTGACCCTTAATACCAGACGACCAGACGACATCTTGAACCCGTCTATAGTGGGAGAGATTTGATTCCTTGACCATTCCTTTTAACCCATTTTAAGTAGACCTATTATCTATGATCTTACACTGCAACACTGTCCTTTTATTTCAAAAAGACTTTCAGTCCTTTTACGCACAACACTCGCTAGCACCTATCATGATGGAGAATGAGGAAAGTAAGCTTCACAGGAGGTGTCCAGAGCAGAGGTTGAAATATTTCACACTTTGAGGAGATTTGGCTTTCATCCCCAAGCTGGTTCAGTTGACGACATCGTTAGACTTCTTGATGATTTACAGGACTGAGGACCACTTTTGCTGACAGCACTACACTTCCATGCACCTACACCACAGCAACCAGAAATGATGCGTTATCCAAAGTCAGCGATATTCTATGGAGAAGAGGCACATTATGGCCATAATTGGGATTCGTTATAATATCAGGTGACAGCAATCCTCAAGCAGAACTGTTTTACCCAAGAATGGGGTCTTCTTCTCAAGAATTTTCTAAATTTGAAAGTAAGGCAACTTTTGATTGGCTAAACCAGATGGTTTTGCCAACCAGAAGTTGCGTTACTTTCTAAATCTAGAATAAGACAAAGAATACAGCTATGAATGGTTCGTGAATACAGACCCAGGAATCATGAAAGCATTAAAGGGAAATGCAAGTAATAATGTTCACAGGCTTGGATCAGATATTACTATCTCCGATATTTTAGAAAAACTCGGAAGTGCTTATGGGGCTATTGGGACAAAGGAGTCAATAATAATAAATTCTACACTTGTGATCAGGACCTAGTGAACGTGTGGATTCATTAGCTTCACGATTTTAGGAACTGTTTGATAAGGCTGTTGGTCTTAATGCTCTTAAGAAATCTGATTCCAGTATTTTAAAACAAGTGCTACATAATGGACTTCATAAAGGGCTTAAGTATGATGACTCCATACTAGAACTAGACTTAACGCTGACATGAAAGTTGAAGACAGGAAGACCTGGAAACCAGCAGTTTAGTTGGAAACCAAAAGGGGACTCAGTGCTTAAACAACTTTTTAAACGGATAGATGAGCGTATTGAGAATTTGGAGAAAGCTTGTCAACCAAACAGTAATGACCAGGGTTATAGAAGTGGCCGAAGAAATAGATGTTGGCATGATGGTAACAACAATAGACGAAGAGGCCGAGGCTCTCATGACTACCCAAGAGTCGCAGTGGAAGTAATGCTTGATTGCTTCCATGGGTCAAAACATTTCACATTAATTGATATAAAAGCCGGGTCAGCACATTTCATAATAATTGATATAAAAGCCAGCTTTCACCAAATTGGAGTGGAAGAGGGTCATAAAGAACGCAAAACCGTCACAGCTGGGGCAATGAGTTTTTCTAGTCCAACTGGATGCTGTTTGGATTCTGCAACAACCAGCTACATATAAGCAGATCATGCAAAACATCTTGGGAGACTACAACATGAATAATTTGCTTGATATATCTGGATGACTTAATCGTTTTTAGTGAAACTATGGAACACAAGTTAGAAAGTTTGGACCTCATACTTACAAGACTAAGAGAAACCACTCTAAAACTAGCACCGGAGAAATATCATTTTTTTAAAAACACATGTCAACTTTCTTGGCCATCTGGTTAGTGAAGAAGGAATCATGATAGACTAGCGAAAATACAGAAAATCAAAGACTGGCTTACACCAACCAACTCGAATGAGTTAAGATCATTCTTAGCCTTTTCAAGATACAACCGTAAATTCGTTCAAGACTTTAGCGGAATCTCGAGACCATTAGCGGAATTCTAACCACCAACTTCACAGAAAAATGGACATGAAAATGCTTAGCCACAGAGATAGACAACCACCGAGCAAGAAGTGTTCGAAAACTTTAAGAAAAGTCTATTTGCTCTACCGGTGTTGGTTTAACCGAACTTTTCAGAGCCACTCGAGCTTCATACAGGTGCATCTTAGAAAGCTCTTGGCGCAATTTTATGCCAAATTCAGGATGAGAGTAAACGCTCCATAGCATATGCAAGCAGAGCTCTGAACAAGGCAGAAGTATAGTGGCTTCAAGCTGGAATTTCTGGCGTTGAAATGGACTATTACTGAAAAATTTAGTGTCTACCTGGTTGTGGATCGCTTTAGAGTGCTTACTGACACCAACCGTCTCATAAATATTATGTACTGACTTATGTCAAGCTTGATGCCACAGACAAAAGATGGTCTCTGCCCTTGGCGAATATGATTTGACATCCTTTCCAGACCAGGTCTAAGGAAGATGGCCATAGTTGATACCCATTCGAAAGAGTTATGTTCTTGAACAAAAGAAAATCAACGTTGTCAACGAAGCAGTAAAAGCCATCTGTCAGATCATCACACCACCACAATAATTATGTAGAGACACTGCAGAGAAACCCAGTGAAGTACGTAGAAATCGTAGATGAGCCTGGACAACCTGTAACTTAAAACGAGATGAAAGAAATCAGACAGGCCCAATCATAGACAGATGGTGAATCGCAGTTGTAGTTAAGAAGATTTCAAAGAATATTACTTCAAAACACGACCTTTAGTTTGAATCACAATACAAAATCTTAATGACCCGGAATAAGACAAATGATGTCTCAGAATGGATCAAGTCATGTGATCGTTGCACAGATTGAGACGGAACCAATGATCAGCAGCAACAATTTATACCCCTCTAAACTTGTCTCCATGGATTTTCAACAATAAACACTTCATAAGGCACCATTGGAAACATTTCTATCATTATAGACCATTCCACGAAATTTGCAAAAGTTCTTCCTACAAGAAATCAGGCAGCCAAAACAACAGCCGATGCTCCATTCAACAATTTTTCGTACATTCTTGCAAACCCACCAGACTTCATTCAGAATCAAGAACTGGATTTTGAAAGCTAAGTCGTCAAAAAATTATTTTGCAACCTTATGGGAATACGGAAGAGCCATACTTCACCGTACTATTTCCAAGGAAATATTGGCCCAGCAAGATGTTATCGAACTCTTATGAATATACTGGGCACCCTGAAAGAAAAATTGAAAGGATCATGTGAAGCCTTTTGTTTACTATTACAACTGTATTCCACGAGCCAATCAGTTTTCACCGTACCAGCTTCTTTTCAGTGGACATAGCATTCAAGACAGCACGTTTCCAAGCAGACTACAATCAAGAACTATAGATGAAGATAGAAAAGGCTCGTGAGATAGTATAGAACGCTCTGAAAAGGCAAAACAAAAACAGAAAAAGTTCTTCGAAAGCAAGGCAATAGGAAATTGGAGGAAAAGTCTCAGTGAAACAACTGGTGTTTGATGGAAAACAGAACTAATTCAAAGTCACATTTGAACCAAGTACTATCATCATTCTTGACCAACCAAGACCCGCCATACCGGTGCTCAAGGTTAGGTCAGCCAAATCGGACAGGATTAGGACTCTACGTCAAAACCATTTGTTGCTCTTTAGCATCAAGCAGACTTGATTAGTAATGATGAATACAGCGATGATGAAAGCTTTGTTACAATGGCTGGAAATGGCTGGCAAAACTACCGAAGAAACTATCAAAGAAACTACTGAAGAAATATCGAAGCCCTTACTTATGGAATTACTGACGAACCTACTGGAGAAGCCACTGCAGAAACTATTGAAGTACCTCCTGAAAAAAGAAAAGAACCTACCCCAGAAACTGAAGCCGGAAGGAACAGTGACAGAATAAATACTCCAAAAGTAGCAGTGAGTTCCACAGAAGAAATCCCAGATAAAGACCAAAACCTATAACTGTACCACGTCAGTCCACCAGAAAGAAGAAACCAGTAGACAGGTATGCAGCCTTCGTTTTGTACAGGTTGACGGGCAAGACAAATCTAGATGACTTACTCAGAGCCTAGATAAATTGGTCAAGTCTGGTTTATTAAGTGAGGTAGACAGTGACACAGCCTATCAACTGGTTGGAGCTGTTTTAAAAGAGTCTTTTTCACTTTGGACTTTCGTATTTCTTAACTCGACTTCGTATTTTCATTAAACTGTTATAATTGTTATTTACTTGTTTTCTTCCCGTTTTGCTGACCTATGTGGTTACAGTCCTCTAAGAAAAGGGGGAGAAAATGTGAAAGAATTGTAGATCATGCCAAAATATCGAATATTCATCCTTTTTGTATACCTTACAGTACTATTCAGTGTAGCGTACATAGTAATAAGTTACAGTACTTGTCTTAGTTGTTTGGTGTTTAGTGTTAGCACCATATGTATGTAGTTTTTTTTTGGGGGGGGGGGTTTGTTTTTTGTTGTTGTTGTTGTTGTTGTTTTTCTGTTGACTGTGACATATTAAGTAGTTTTCATTTGTCCCTGACACTTGAACAGATCTCAATTTTGACAAAGAGGGAGAATGTAGCAATATATCGTAATATATAGAGCTTTGTTGTTTGGTATGTAACATCACTTAGTGGACTGTGTGACCTCTAACAAACATTATGTAACATCACTTAGTGGACTGTGTGACCTCTAACAAACTTAAAAAAAATATGGCCTTGTTGTCAAAAATGTCCTATCAACGGTATCACATATCAAAATGGGAAAGGGATTGGGCATATACCTTACATAAGGAACATTTTTTTTTAAAATCCTGTGGGAGCTACATAAGCCAGTTTGTGACAAGTACTCAGGTGAGCAATTTAGAGTAATCTGTAGCTTGTTATAATACTCTTGTTGATTTCCATAGTTCACACCTTTTTTATGTCGAAGTCTCAATATGGTAAGAAAGTTGTGAAGAGTCTTGTCAAGCACAGACAGTGCGCAACATGTATCTTGTGGCGCAGGAACAGACCAGGGCAGCAAGTTCTAGACCACAAATGTGTCCGTAATGACTCTGGGAGTGCCAGACTCATGGAGGCAACAAGTTGTGATAAAGGTATTAAATATTTAGCATCAGAAGACACCCCAGTGGAGTATTGTGAAGGCGATGGTGATAGTACTTTAACATCTAGACTGAAAACTAATCAGAGAATTGACATGAAGAAAAAAGGTTTGACAAAAACCATGTAATGAAAAACATTGGGAAAAGTCTGTATTCGTGAGACCTTTATCAGTCAGTGTATTAGTATTTGTTATTTTTGTCTCATCTATTTTGGATATATTGGAGGTGTGTCAGACCGGGCACGAGCTGTATTAGTTTTGAAGAGACGAAGTCCATTTGATTGATATGTTATGTACATTATTGTAAATCATTGTAAATCAAATAGACAGGTAGTCTAGAAATCACCTTAAGTTTTATTGTTGATTATAGTCTCAGATTGTACTGTTTTCATTTATATCCTATTACTCATACAATCGTATAGCTGGTGAAAAATTGTTATAATCAAGGTGTAAATTTTACAAATCAAGTTCGTTCGTCATTTCATTTTTTTTAATTATCTGTATAGAAGTATCATCAATAAATCACCGGGTTTCAAATCCGCTCGGCGAAAGTACGCTACATTCTTTACAGATGGAAAAGGGTATTAAACTGAGTAAACTCAGCGTAACTCATATACAGAAGCGTATATTATACGCCTTTTCAAAAAATAGTGGCAATGAAATTGGACTGAAGGAAAATCTACAAGCTATAATTCCGCACAATTTCGGTGATCACCAACTGTGTCAGCCAAGATTTTGTGAGAAGGTGAGAAACCCTGACATTACATACATACACCACTCTCTGTCATACAAACATTGTCTATCATGTGATAGGCTTCGATCAAGATTGGAAGAAATAACGGCTCCAATCATCACCAGAGTGGGTCAGCTGGTTGACCTTGGCAGCAGCCAACAGTGTGAGCACGCAAATCGCAAAGTCACCTTCAGAGCCCCAAAGAATATTCATTGCGGTGGTACAGAGTCACTTGATTTTCGAGTCAAGGATACTACAGCATTCATAAATGAAGGGCGTCATTACATGACTCAGGTAATGTCAATTCCCCCATCAGCACAAGGTCATGTGATGAGCCCCTGTGAGAGATGCATGTCGTGTCCAGGAGGTCAATTGCAGGTTAGTTCCAGAAAGGTCAAGACATGTTATACCGTATTGAGAATACGAGTTACAATAAAGGAAAGTTTTTTTTTTTCTTTTTTTTTTTTTTTTTTTTGTTTGTTTAATGTGCAGTTGATTGAAATCTAGTATTTAATAATATTACTAGTGTTTCTTTGAATCCAGTGTTTAGTATTTCTTATTAGTGTGATTTATCTGAAAAGTGATTCGAGTGTTTGAAAATATAATCTATGAAATTGAAATAAAGTGCTGGATAATTCAATGTACAGTTCCAATTCGAGCTATAATACAGACAGCACTAGGACTCTTAAGGAGCACTACAGAAATCATGCTTCCAGAAGCACTATCACTTCTGCATTGTATTCAGACTGACTGAAAAGGAAGCAGAGAGCACCAAGAGTAAGGGGTAAGGAGAGCTGTGAGCCTCCACAATTCATGCTAATAGAATACGACTCTCAAAAGTGGCAAGGAGAGCTGTTACCTCCGCAATTCATGGTAATGGAATAGGACTCTCAAAAGGGGCAAGGAGAGCTGTCACCTCCACAATTCATGCTAATAGAATATACTCTCAAAAGGGGCGAGGAGAATTATAAGCCTTCTCAATTCATGCTACTAAAATCTTGTGATTCCGACAGGTAAGTGATTTTAGCAAAGAAGCCCCAGTAGGCATTAAGCCCTACATGTAGGCATTAAGCCCTACATGTAGGCATTAAGCCCTACAAGAAGCCCCAGCAGGACATAAAGTCCTACATATTGAACTACGAGGAAAAGGAATTCATCATTTGTCATCGATCCGGGGACAGACAAAAATCCCCAAAATTTAATTCCGATATCCAGACTTGTACTGCTGGTGGAATAAACAGTGAACATATTCAATACATGTAAAAAAGAACTTTGTGTTCCATCATACCAGTGTAAGGCGGTCAATACCATACCCCACACCCCATCCTCATCAGAATAATCGGACAGCTGTAATGGGTATTTGGAATAATTCAGTAACTGGCTAGACTACTCACAATTACATTGTTTTACATTTAACTTTGCATGCATTGTCAGAGCATAAAGGGCCACTGCCATGCCAGGAGATGGTAAGCTTTCTCAAAACATTTCTGTCATCTAAATTGGATGACTGTAAAAGAGTGTCTGTTTTAGAAAAGCATCAGATACCGGAGAATACTAGCCAACTCAAAAACTCAAAAGTTAGCCATGAAAATACGTATTTCAATATGAGGCTCAAGCAAACGACCCGAAATAACCAAGAAGACATTCAAACTTCTTTAGAGCAAGTGCACTTGTTTTGAGTGTCATAGACCAAGAACCGAAACAAACCTGAATAGGTGATAGCAGACAGAATGATAACTTCACTTGTTGGCAGTTGAGCACTCAGTTGAGGCTAATGTACAAATGTAAAAAAGGGGGTATTGAACATGACATAATTCATACTGACCAATCACGACAGAACAGCAAGGTGGCCACTTTCAAATGAGATGAGCGAGAAAAAATTGTTTTCCAAGCAAAATACTTGATAAGCTGGGAAAATAAAACCAAGGATAGAATATGACAAATTTATTAAACTGATTTGATATTGCTTGCCTTTCACTATATTCACAAAGCTTACATCAACCTACATTCATAATTCCAACTGCTAGATACAGACAGTCATCCTGTAAAATGCTAGGAAGAGGTGTTAAATGACGGGGCAAAATACAGATCAAGGAGGTACGTCGTTATCTTTGAATTAAAACTAATAAATGAGCCAATGGGTTACATGCATTAAGTTCTTAAGCTCACAATCATCTCTCAGACTGATGAGGCATAGATGGTATATAGCCTTCATAGAGTTAAAGAATGCCTATAACACAGTATCAGGGAATTATTAAGGAGCGGAGAAAAAGACAGATGTTAAAATACATGTATACATGCTGCCTAAATAACTGATTGTGCATATTCCTTGTTCAATCACAAAGATATGGGAGGAGTCCTCGGTCATTTATGAGCAATGCGATTTGATCAGTTAGTCACATTGCTAGTTCATACTTCACGGGAATGCCTTAACGATACACAATGTACAAGTAACCATGCTTCATATTTGGTGTGCTGCATTAATAAAAACAACAACAACAAAAGTACATTCCTTCCCACTAAAATGAGTACCTTTCTAAGTTATGTGCAAAAGTCGGTCACAGTGCTGGAGCACTTTAAGCTATATATACAGTGGGAAAAGGCAAGAAAACACTATCAGTTCTCGGGGCTTTAAATCAAAGTATCACACCCGGTAAAGGGTGCTTGTGTCTGTCTGTATCAGTTCCAGAAGGCTGTTGGTTTTGTATACACAAAAATTTTGTAGAATGAAAAGTTGTTAGCTCTAAAAACATGCTAACCGTAATTTCAGTAAAGAAATGTTTTTAAGGGCTTTGGCTATTTCAATAGCTCTATAAATTGACGTGAAGCAAGGGGTATTTACTATGAAGTGCTAGAGCTATTTCGGATATGCAGTGAGGAATATAATAGGGCTAAGGATTCCCCCGGACTGTATATCTCCGCTGAAATTACACTGACAGCAGACTCTTCCTTTATGGGCTGGAAAGCAGTCCACATGGGGTCAATGAGGTATCTCACAGATACCTGTTGACAACAACATTCATTATCTTGATCTGAAAGCCGTTTATTTTGGACTGCTATCTTGTTTTGAGACACCGTTAAATAAACAGTATTTGGGTTCAATCGGGTAAGGCACAACAGTCCCCTACATAAATTAATTTGGGGGTCATTAGTCGGCCAGAGTACTTGAAGAAAAACCAGGAGCTTTGCAAAAAATTGTGGCATACTGCTAATTCGAGCTCACACGGTAAAATGGTAAAGGTAACTGCTGATATATGGAAAGCCAAATTGTATTTCATGACCGTACAAAGTGAAGTGGATGATGCTTAAACAGGTCATCCTTTAATTAAGGTGTTAAGCCTTTCTATTTAGAAGTAGAGACAGAGTTGATTGCTTTTAAACAGAATAAGAAATTAGAAATGTGTGTATTCTGCAAGCCTGACCCATAGGTTCTTCATGTAATTTATGTTAAAATACCTTAGTCAGATCCCAAAAGCTGCAGTTCTGCCAGTGTAATAAAGTGCCCCAAAAACTTGTGGCTGACAAAACGGGGGGGGGGGGGAAATATAAATACTGCCGTATTGGCTATGACAACAATGGTTCTATCATGCAATAGAAAACATGTGTATCAACCCCAGTCAGATCACCACTTGCTGGAGATTTACTGACCTTACATGCATGCACCTGGTGGCAGAATCCATCCATTATCTCTCGTAGAGCTGATATAACTTGTCACTTGTCAGGGACCTTTATCAGTGGCCAGGCTTATCTCCCTAATTCCATAGCGGCACAGCATTAAATAGGATCTAAGTATACAAATTGGATCCATAACTAAATAGCTCTAAATAGCCATTCAGTCCCAGAAAATCAAATACTTGAAGTTCTTACATGCTCTTGGCAAGCGGGGTTAAGCTGAAGTGTCTTATAGTGTCTTAACCACAGCAAAAAATACATTAACTCATTCCTTCATGCTGGCTCTGGTATATGTTACAAAATTATGCAGTTAGTAATTTCAGTTTCAAAAAATAAAATCACACACCTTTTCCTACAGGTAAATATATAATATATTATGACTACAATAGCCTTATTATTTCTAACATCATCGGCAGTTAGTAACAAGAATGGATTGACATTACTTACCAATAAATTAACCAAGTTCATTGTTCTCTTGTTGGGTAAAAGAGCCTCTTCTAATGGTCATGAGCTCATGTGCCTACCCGTTTTACCCGCCCTTGGTGAAAATTGGCTATATAAAAGTACATGTACATGATTACAAGGTTTTGAAAAAGTCTTAAAATGCAATTTCGGTATGTTTATTCGGTGTTAAAATAAAAAAAAAAAAAAAAAGTTCAGTGTAAATGTGAATCAATTTCGTGGGAAAAAGGTGTTCACGTCACAAGTTGAAAATTGGCCTCCTGCACACGACATGCATCTCTCACATGAGCTCATCACGGTGACCTTGTGCTTCGGAGAATTGAAATCTAACTTCAAGTTACAGGTAAGTCTCGTTTAATTTTCCAATTAGATGTACCTGTTTGCTGTTCACCTATTCTATATTTTTTTGCGAATTATCTTTTTCCCTGAAATAGGTTCAGACTGATTTTTTTTTTTTTCTTTTTTTTTTTTAATAAAGTTACTGCTGTTGTGTGCTGTTTAATTGGTGTAAAACTTAATGATATTATTTCATTCATAAAGTTTCAGACTTTGACCAGCCAGTTATCTGAAAAATCGGTTGCTCGAAATTTCGCTAGTGCTTGCCTTCAATGTCAGATATTTGTCAATTTGGAGGGTAATTTTTTTTTTTTTTTTTTTTTTAATCCCATTTCATTTTGTCATAATGTTGTCAAGGAAAATTTTTATATCAGTTTTAGGGGTTGCATTTCATATTTGAATTCATAACAGCGCTTCTTTTGCACCCTTCTTTTGCGGAAAATGAGCGTTTAATCCTATGGGGCGCACATGTTAATATGGCAATATCTTATACATATACTCCAAATAGCTATTTCATTGCATATATATTTAAAAACAATCACATAGGTTATTTCCATCTTTCTTTGTTGAGGGAAAAAAATGTACAATTTGAGTGGTCGCAGCAAAATTGGACTTTTGAAAAGGGGGGGGGGATAACAAAAAATAATTTTCTCAAAAACATGGTTAAATTTTTTCATATTTCACATTTTTATGTCTAATGCAATACTCTAACACCCTATACTAATTAAACACATGTATTGAAAGGTTCATTTTAGGATAGTCACACCTTAATGTTTATAGTCAGGATATCAGTCGATTTACTGTCCAGTCTGTGTCGTTTGACTGGGTGGTGTACATTTCATTTAAGAGCGAGATGTAAAACTGAACACAGCTTCAGATTAAATTTATCTTGTATCAAAATTCTCTTTGTTCTATTGATAATTTTTCGCGCCATTAGAACTTGTTTTGTCATATGCTGGGATTAATAAATGCTTTAATTTACTACCCTGTCTTCAGCATTTCAGTCGGTTTCCACGAGCAATGAAATGGCAGCGACCGAGCTTTCGTTTTCACTTATATGTTCTATCTCGCATTTCGTTCGTTTTTTTTTTTTTTTTTTTTAACTTTGTGCATGACTCTAAATGCAACATTTAACAGCACCCTGGTATGTTTAACGAGCAAATATGACTGCCGAGCATTCAGTTTTGTAAACTGGTAAGTAGAAGTGCCGTGTACAATACTGTGCTGTACTTTATTATATTTCGGTGCCTGCTCTATTTATTTGCAATTAATTTTAAAATAAATTTTACACTTCCTTGGTCATGCTGTATTTTCAATGGTGACAATTCATTCTTCTTACTTAGTGAAGAAACATGGACTGGTATCTCTTTCTATATTATCGTTTTATGTTTATTTATTATTCATTAATGTAATTGTATTGCATTTGCCATTTTAAGTCATATGCATAAAAATGTTGAATATTTTTATGTTGTTGTACAATTTAATCTTTTCATGATGAAGTTTTTTAGTTTTTAGTACCGATGTTTAGTATCAGAATCTAAGTAAGGTGTTTATTGGAGAGGTCATCAGACATCTCCAACAGTGGTAAGTTTAAAAAGCAGACTGCCTCAGAAATTAAATCTAAATACACTTTTTTGCGAAATTGTTCTGATACACAGTGTGTTTCGTCATGGTTTTATAAATAAACCGAAATCAAAAACCTGAAATAGGAAATAGACGTGTTTTGTTGTTTTTATATGACCAGGGATCGTATGTAATATACGATCCCTGATGTGACGGATTTCAAAAAAAGATTTTTGTATTGATTGATTGCCACTGTGTTTCGACGGTCGATACAAAAACCAAGATTATTTTCGATAGTTTTGTGGCGCCGCATGAGCGGCGGCACTATATTTTTATTCGGTTTTGTAAAGTGCCTATGGAGGCAGCCATATTGAACTGGTTCCATGCTTTGTTTTAACATCCAGCTATATCTACTGTACTTTGATTACCAGATCGGGGTCCATAATAACTTTTTTATTTATTTGTGGGGATTTTTTTTTTTTTTTTTGTATATTGCACTTTCATTGTTAGATGGATAAAAACACGGATCGTAGACATATCAACATTTTCCTTTCGAAAAATAAAAAATGCATTTCGAATAATAACTCACGTGATCAAAAATTATCTGTCACAAATTTTCGAAGCTACCATTTTAAATATCGTATGCTGGAAAAGATTAAGAGGCATTTTCAAGCTCTTTGACCCTAGAGCACCCTATGTGGTACTTGTGACCCCACTTATATTTTTGTTCTAGTATTGTATGGATTGTAGAAATATTGTTTTCCTTTCGCGATCGTGTTTTTAAGACCAGCTAACTGTAACTAGGTCAATGTTGGGGGGGGGGGGTGACAGATGTTTCGGTAACAGACGAGTTCGGTAAATTGGACTTTTAGAGTAAATCGATTAGATGTTTCGGTAACAAGGTAATTATATAGTGGTAATGCACCGTGACGTTTTTCACACCAAATAAAGTCTTGGTTCTGATTCGTTCAATGTTTCTCTTTTTTCTTCCACACACTTTAAGAGATAATATTTTTGTTATGTTTCTACTGTCATGCTGTACGTAAAATGATACCCGAATCAAAGTTGAGGTAACGAATAACGACACCCAATCCTAAACTTGAAACACTTTGTATCTCCTTTTAAATCAATGCTTTATGATCCTTTCAATGTGAAAATATTTTCTTACTGAAAGACTTCCAAACCGTCTGTCATTACTGCTGTTGCCATTGCGGCCGGTGCAGATCGAGATCAGAGTACACCAAACACGGAGTTTGATCTTTGATCTTCATTTGTCAATTTTGCAAGACATTCTGAACAAGAAAACCTTGACACTGCTAAAAATAGGTTTTATATCTAGAATGAAAATGACCGTTGGGTTTATTCGACGCTCTTAGATTTAAAATTATGGATAGTTAAATTTAGTTCAGAAACACAGGTAATACAGGTAAAATATCGTGGCAAAAGAAGAGAGTGAGCGCGAGAGATAGATAGTAGCAAATACTTTTTTTGACAAATACTTTTTTCAAACTGCACGAGCAGTGTGTGAACTAAACATGCCCAATCCCCATAACTTTTACATGCAGTCTGATCTGCGAGTTTCTTCTTGTCCATTGGTGTTTCAGGTTTTCATGAACCGGGGTTAATCTTTAAGATCTACGGGAAACTTCTTTATCTTGTTGGCAATGGGAGGTGTGAAAACAGGCTGTAAACGCGTCTATATACAATATACAGTACTCCCTTCGCTCTCAAATAGTACGCATATGATTTTTTTATGCAGTGTTGTATTGATGAACGCACTTTAAAACCAGCAGACGCCGATTTTTGTGCACCAGACCAGATTTGAAAACTGTGTGGAAAATGGAGAGGAACAATACAGAACAGATATCTTTTAGATAGGCACAAATGTTCATGGTCAAAATCACAGAAGTATGCACGAAAGCATTATTGTCAAGGCCTCTCTCTCTATCTCTCACTCCCTCTCTTCATTTGCCACAATGTTTCAAATGTATTATCTTTATTTCTGAATTCACGTTAATTATCCATAATTTTAACCCTTAGAGCATCGAAAAAAGTAAAGGCTATTTTCATTTTAGAAACAGAACAATATATATATTACAATATACGATCCCTGGTCTAATATTAGCTATTTCAAAGCAAAGTTGTCCTTCCTCATAATGTCTTAGAAAAGCTGGCAGCATAAACCAACGATCAGACTCTTTTTTTTTTTTTTTTTTTCTTTGCAGTTTGATCTTTGTCTGAATCGGTCGCAAGGGAAACAAGAGTGAAAGGTGTTCTGAGGGTAAATGGCTGGTTTGGAAGTTGACCAATTTGTTTCCGGAAGAAATTATTTTTCACACAGAAAACGTTGACAAGAATAGCGTCATTTTTAATAAAACATTTTTAAAAAAAACTTGAGGATTGGCTTAAAGTTGGAGTCTGTTATCTGTAGGACGATTAAGTAATACGGGTACAAGCTTAGGGCTGGGTTTTATCAGGGATCGTATATTATTCATTACATGAATCAGCTATGGGTGAAAAACGAAAATAAGATATGGTGATCAAAATTTACTAATTTCAGGTATTTATTTATACAGCATGGAAAGAACAACAAATATATTTACGTCAGAAAACGAGTGAGAATTGCAAATTAAAAGAAAAAACGTTTGCACAAACAGAAGCCATGGGTGTGAAAAACGTCACGGCACTATATTATTGCCTTGTTACCGAAATATCCAATCAATTTACTCTATAAGTCCAATTTACCGAACTCATCTGTTACCGAAACATCCGTAAATCAATGTTGGAGCGCCTAACATGACTGGTATCATACAACCCCTCTAGTCTATATAGATATAAGGACTTCATTCAAGTCTTTATTATATCTATAATAAAGAGGGGGTGTATGATACCAGATATATGTGTTGGAGTGTCAGATTTAGCACAGTCCGATAACAGACTTTTCTTTCGTTAATGTAAAATCTTCCTGTTCAAAATCAGACGGTCGAGAGTTTTGATATTTCATGTGTAGTATCGCTACAATGACCTCTACCAAGTACTAGTATGTTCAAATGGTGGCCTTCGGGTCAAAAGTTGCCATATGCTCCCTTCCACCAAGATGTCACAAATTTGCGCATAGCCATATTTGTTGCACACTTTTCAAAATCTTCTATCAAATATCAGAAAGGCAACAGCTCTAACATTTCTATCTACCAATTGTGTCCAAATGATGTCCTGTGCATAAAGAAATGGCCCAGTCCATGGATAAGAAGTTTGCAAATAGCCTTTAATGATATGAAATTTAAAAATCTTGTCAAAAACCAGATGGCCCAGAGTTTAAATACAATATCACCACTTGGACCTCTACGAAGATTGTGCAAGAGATGCGTATTAGGAAATAACCCAATGCATTGTGCCCTGTTACAGAAACAACTAGTTTGCGGCGCCATTGATGTTCAGCATCAATATTTTCTTGTTTTCTTTTATTTTCTGTTCCATCATTCATCTGCCCGAAAACCGGAAACTACAACTAAGGGAGCTAATTCTTGCTTAACATCAAAGGATAGTTTCAATTATTCATTATTTGTATTCAAAGGATAGTTTCAATTACGGTCATTATCAAAGTGATCCCTCCAATAGTTGTATTTTTTTTTTTTTTTTTCCATTAACTAAATAAATCTAAGCATGGGAAAAAATGAATTTCGTTGAAAAAGAGAAAGATCACCGTGGGAAAATATCACGCGACCTGAAAACGCGTGAAGGTCACGTGTCTGTCATTTAATGTCTAAGAGGTTTCTATTCAGCAGCAATCATACAATGCCTTACTTGTTTGTTGACATGTTGTAAAATATATTGAAATTTAAAGTCAATAAACTACAATGATGCTGACCTCTCCTGGCTTCTTTTTAAAGAAGCCAACTTGTTATATACAGTATTAAATGTGAAACCAGCTAGCTTGTCACTAGTGGCTTTTCGACCCCTAGTAAAATTAAGTTAGAAGAAATCAAAAACCACAGAGACCTAACACAAAGCTAGTGATAAACTATTATTTGGTCGGGGAAAAAAAACACTATTTAAGTATATTTAATGCAGTTGCAAGCCACAATTAAAATAGAGATCAACAGATGACTTTGTTATTGCTCACCCTATAAATCAACAGATGCATATTCGAATAAGAACATTACTCGTTGTATAATTAAATTAAAGGTGACACTGCACTTCCTTAGTACGTTCTACTATTTCAGTTATTACATGTATAAGCCTAAAATAGGGGTTTCGCATTTAACTTCCAAAACTTGATAAAAATCAATTGCATGTCAACAAGCAACCACCATTTTTATTGTGCTTAACTCCGCCACCAGAATGATGTAACACAATTCTCTCAAGTCTAAATAAATTAGGGCAAACGTATCAAATTAATGTTATTGTTTTTTTAACAAATATAACTTTAACACTGAACTGTTTTAAAATTTAAAAAAAATGCAATAGTTTGCTGTTGTTTTTATGTGATCAACTACCTCCACCAGTAAAGTATCAAACAATCTTGTTCCCCAATATATAGATGAACTTGTACCTCCAGTGGTTGGCAACAGGTCTCAATACCAATTAAGAAACAGCCAAAATTACGAAAATGTACAATCAAGAAATGTACCTTCATCAATTTCTCTTTGGAATAATCTAGAGCAAGAAATCAGAAATTGTACAACATTTGGTTCCTTTAAGTTAAAATTAAGTTGCATGTCAAAACCAAATAGAATACCTAGTATCTACCTTATCGGAAATAGCCGCTTGTCTGTCATTCATGCTAGAATAAGAGATAACTGCAGTAATTTAAATAATGACCTTTTTCTGAATCATTTGAAATTATATCCGATTTGTGACTGAATGGCGTTGAGAATGCAGAACACTATTTTTTCAAATGTCGAAGGTATTCTGATATCAGAATCACGCTTTTTCAATCAACATGGGCTCTTCATCCTCTAAACATAGAAACGTTGTTATTTGGCGATGAAAACCTGAATAATGATGAAAACTGCCTATTATTTGAAGCAGTTCACTAATATATCAAACAGTCGGGTGGCTTTGTCGTATAACACATTCAGTAAAAAAAAAAAATACATACAGCCTTTTACTAAAATACCAGGCATTCATCACAGAGCATCGCATCCAGTTTCTCATTCTCACTTTTTTTTCTTATTAGTTCTATTTCCACTCTATTTTTTTTTTTTTTTTTTTCTTCCTCTTTTGTTCATTTCTCCTTATTTCTGTTTTTGTTTTTGTTTTTCTTTATTTAGTTATTTACACCATGTCTCTATATGTTTTGTTTCCATTATCTTTCATCTGTTATTAATTTGATTGTAGAGGAAGGGCCGAATCTAAGTTGTAAGAACTTGTGGCCCGACCCCATTCACTTCATGAATAAGATATGTTTAAACTAAACTAACTCCACCAGTATCAATAAAGGCGGTTTACCAGTGGTTACAGTATCAGGATGCACCTTTCCTGATAACCTGCCCCTATGAATGGTGCGAGGTATATTAAATAATTTAGCAGCCTCTTTCCTTACATGTTCTCCTCTACAATTTCTTGGTAAGCATTAACAAGTGCATCACGGGAATATTGCCTATTTCTTCTTCTCATCTTTCGTGTGATGGACTTATATTAAAATGGAGAAAGCAGCTATCAGTTAAAGAACATGGGACCAAAACCTATCTATAAAATATGCTTGGCTTTAAAGTAAATTTTTTTGGTCACGCGATTTTCTTTCATAAAATGTAAACATTTACAGACGAGGCAGTCCAGACGTGTTTACCTTCGTATTTTATTATTTTGGAGGTAGTTTTTTTTTTTTTTTAAAGTAATTATGCATTACGAAAATACACGTAAAAACAGTAAGTACACATACACTTTGAAACAATTGTCCGCTTACATCTTATTTTGGGTTGAAAATCACTGGAGCATTTCTACTATGATGTAGTAAAAGAAATCCCCACGGTCAGTCTCGGGCACGCTGAAACATCGAGAGATAATCACAGAAACAAGAAAAATGGCGGTGTTAGGACAGGGGCGCAGTTAGGGCATTCGACGATACATACGAGCTTTCATCATGTTTTTCTTTCTAATTTTATACCGAGTTCGAAGTCCAAATGCTATGTAAGGGTATTTTCTCTGAATATCATACATTGAAAAAAATTCCAACAAAAAACATGAAGTCTAAGAGAGAACTTAAACCTCATGATCAGTTTACTGGGTACGACTTAGATCAATCTAATTTTCAACTTAATTTCAGCGAATAAAACTTCTAGTTGTAGATCTATTAAATCTGCAATGTTCAATGCTATGATGACGTCATGAGTTACACATTTTTACGTCATGAACGAGCGATTTTCCCGCGCTATGAAATACCAATGAAAATGGGCATTAGAAACTGCAATATCAAATATAAAAAAAAAAAAACATTTAGTTTTATATTTGTGCCTATTTGTTGTCTGTGATATTAAATTATAAGGAATGAAGAGAATGGTTGTTGTTGTTGTTGTTGTTTCTGCTGCTGCTGCTGCTGCTATGGAGGTATGAAAACAAAACAAAACAAAACAAAAAACAAAAAGCTAATCACACTTCTGTATGAAACAGTGTACTTAGGGGTTTTTTTTTGTTTTCATACCTACGTGAAAACAAAACAAACAAAAAAAAAATCTCTTCATTCCATGAATGTAGAATGACACGTGTCAAAGCTAAAAGGCTTTACAAATAATAATCATGCAGCTTGTCCAAAACCACTTATCATTTTTTTCCATGAGAAATGAAAGCCTTGGTACACGTATAAGACACGGCATCGCAATGACATTGTACTACTTTTCAAGGATAGGATAAACCATAATTGAGCCATGGTCTGGCAAAAGGGGGCTTTTGGCCTAATGTATCTCCGTGATGCATAATACCAAGCAAATCATCACACAATAACGGATCCGTAAAATCTGTCTTGTCTAAAAACCGGCTGGCTGCGTCTTGAGGTATTAAAACTGGTCCTTAGACGTGCAAAAAATTACCCATAGCAAAAAGTTTCGATTCATGTCGGCATGCGCGGACTGTGCAGGCTGACCTGTGTCGATAACTTTTGCATGTGCATTTAACTTCTTTTTTTACAAAGAATGACTGGGGATCCTGCGTGGTTCAATGGTTAACTGTAGGACTCGTAGCCTGGAGGTCCCGGGTTCGAGCCTCACTGGATCCACTGGGCTTTTAGTGGGAATGTCCTGTGGGCAAGATACTTCAGAGCCCTAGCCTAGTACTGGTGAAACCCAGGAAATACTTGAATACGTGAGCTGTCGCCGTGATATGACTGAAATATTGTTGAAAGCGGCGTAAAGCACCACTCAATCAATCAATCAATCAATCAACAAAGAATGACTCATTATATATGACCTACTCATATGAAGATAAATGGCCAACGAAGAATAAACCCAAATTCTATACCTAAAATTGTGACATTTTTAGTTCATTAATTTCTATTAATTATAATTGTTAATAAACATTTTACACATGGCACGAAGGGAAACCGGAAGGGGATGATCCTATTCTAACTTGATAATTTCACCGTTAATATCGTCGAACGACCTTGAACTAAAACATAAGAGCAGCGCTCTGGCAAAAAGGTGATGAATTGTGCAAAGCATGTAATAAAGTTGAGCCATGCTCTGGCAAAAGGGGGCTTAATGTATCCCCGTAATGCATGATACCAAACGAGTAATCACAGAATAAGGGATCCGTAAGATATATATTATGTTTAACAACCGACTGTATCATAAGGTAGACTGGTCCTTTGGCACACAGAAAATTGACCAATAGCGAAAGGTTTCGGCCCAGGTCAGCCTGCGCGGACTGCGCAGGCTGACCTGGGTCGATACTTTTCGCAGATGCATTAGGCCCCCTTTTCACAGAGCATGGCTCAATTATAATGGATCCTAAAAAA
This sequence comes from Tridacna gigas, assembly GCA_945859785.2. Taxonomy (NCBI): domain Eukaryota; kingdom Metazoa; phylum Mollusca; class Bivalvia; order Cardiida; family Cardiidae; genus Tridacna; species Tridacna gigas. Next base: position 6,752,259 of record OX244035.2, read on the forward strand.
AAACCTATTTTTATATAACAACCGCCTGAAGCTGGAGGTAGAATGGTCCTTTGACATGCAGAAAATTTATCAAAAATGTTTCGACCCAAGTAGGCCTAGGTCGATGCTTTTTTTCAAATGCCTTAAGCCTTTCCCAAACAAGCCCTGGTTTTCACGTGTCTGCAGTACAAGTCTTTTGAAAACACTGTGGGAAAAGGAGAAATTGCTCGTAACGAGCAATTTCTCCTTTTCCCACAGTGTTTTCTACCCTTTTTGACAACTTTCTGCTATTTTCATCAAATTTAAAATTGTCGTCTGCAAACTCTTTGAATTTGAACCAGTCCAAAATTTGTCGTTTGGGAGAGGGTTAAAGCCTCTTTTCACAGAACATCGGAGATGCATTAAAGCCCCTTATATCAGAGCATGGCTCAATTTATTGCTGACGACAATAAACGTTTATTGTTGTTTTCCGTAACTATCTTTCTGCCTTAACTCCATACCAAACGACAAAATTTCAGGCTGGTTCAAATGCAAGGCATTTGCAGACGACAAACACTGAATTCGTCTTCGAAAGAGTGGAAAACATTGTGGGAAAAGGACAAAAAACAGGTTTCAAGCATTTATCCTTTTCCGGATTTTTTTTTTACTACTTACAGTATTTATTTATTTATTTTATTTATTTATTTGTTTTTGTTTGTTTGTTTGTTTGTTTGTTTGTTTCCTTCTTCCCCACGTTCATTAAAACTCGGATTTTTGACTGTAATTTATGATTAATGAATAAAACTAACTGTTTCTATGTCTATGAAAAAATCACTACAGATGAGAAGACTATGGTCAAAGTTTCGAACCAAAAAGCGGATGGTGTAGATCAAAGATCAGAATACACGTACAGTACAGTCGGATCTTGATCTACGCCGTCCGCAAAAGATGCTTTTATCTAACACTTCAGCAAAAGTGTGACAGTAACATTCAGTATTTGCTGTCGTGTTAATAGCAATAAATAAACAAACAAAAAACCCGCAATTCGTCATCATCTTTTTAGACTAAACACGTGACTTGTCATCATGTCTATAGTCTGAGGGCTTTTTTGTCCCCAATTCAACATAATGTCAATTACTTCACGACAAAAGTCTACGGGTTCTGGACCTCTTTCAGCTAGTTATTAATCCACTGTAAAAAGGGTTTTTTAACCGGAAGTGCTGGACGGATAACCGTCTGCAAAGTGTTTCCACCACGAAATGTAAATCTTATTATCGATCAGTGAAATTAGCCCTCTGCCAAATAATTCTGCGTTTGAACAACCCAGTGGTAACCAGCGTTTTTAAGATCTTTTTTCCACAATACTTTCAGTCCTTCCAAAGATAATCCATGTAATTTCAGATATATTTGAATTGTCGTCGGCAAATGCGAAATGAAGTCTAAAAATGTGTCGTCTGGCACAGAGTCAACCGGCAGCCTGTTGTCCATCGAACAGTTACGGGAAGAATACAGGATATATGTTTGGTGCCGAGATGAATTAAGTTTATCGGGTTAGGCTTGGAAAACTGAGAGGGCGAGCTTTAGCGAGCCACCACGGCACCAACCATATATTCGATTTACCCCGTTTTTAAAAGACAAAATACATTTAGAAATTACGCCGTTTGTGAAGTATCTAAATTGACATTGACGTCGACATGCGACAAACTGGTGGTGGTAATTATGTTTGGAATAATCCAAATAATATAGATTCAAGATTGTTTTTGCCACTGTTTGCGAAAACAGTAAAAGATAATTTTATACAAATATGGCTAAATGGTATTGAGTCATCAACAACACTGAAATTGTATAGCTATGTTAAAACAAGTTTTTATTGTGAAGATTACTTGAATTGTATTCCCAAATCATTGAGATATCACTTATCTAGAATTCGAATGTCTGCACATGATTTGAGAATACAATCGGGTCGTTATTCGAGAAATAGAGTAAGACGCGAAGAAATATATTGTCTTTGCTGCAATTCTTTGGATATTGAGGATGAATATCATTTTATTCTAATTTGTCCTTGTTTTAACGAAATACGAAAGAAATATATTATCAATTTCTACACAAAACGTCCAAGTGTTTTTAAATTCATAAGTTAATTATCTAAAAGGGACAGGAGTACACTATACAATCTTGCTAAGTATATACAAGAAGCATCAGCTGAAAGGAAATTGTTACTCAGGAGATCTTGATCCTCCATTTAATTTCATTTCGTCTTTAAAGGTTCGTCAAGTTACAATTTGTATCTGGATATAACTTTTTATGTCCTTTTTGAATAAGCGTTTGGGCGCTAAATATTTTTGGTGCCTCAAAGGTTAAGATCTATACATGTACTTGTGTGTATTATTTTTTGGAAATTTGTTTTCCTTCTGTTTCAATGTTTTTCATGTTTTAACCCCCTTCACATTTGAGGAGCTATATGGGCTGCGACGGTATTTCAGATTGAAAGGTTCAACCTTATCTATTTTGTGCGTTACAAAAGGGCTTCTAAGTATAAGTTTGGTACTGTCAAGTTGAGTCAAATTATATGAGACGTGTTTTATGACTTTGCTGGGGAGTACTAAAAATGTATATATGTCAGTCTCGCCGTCATGCTCGCCCAAGATCTAGTGATTTTCATGTTAATATATCTTTTCTGTATGACTATGTACAACCGTGTACTTGTCGTAAAATAAAATGTTCTGTTCTGTTCTGTTCTGTTCTGTTCTGTTCTGTTCGGTAAAATTAAGATAAAATTTATTAAAACGAGTCTAGAAAAATGTTAAAAAATGGCATGCGAACATGTGACAAAAAGAGAAATGGCTTGCCACATGTTTCTACAAAACAGAATAATTCGTCAACAGGCTGAAATATGGCTATAAACTGGTGATGCCTAGTAACCCTCAAGCTGCTAAGCGCGACTCACTGACCTTTAGCGCACAGTGTAGATCAAGATCAGACTGCACAGAACGTGCAGTCCGATCTTGGATCTACACTGTCCGATAAGGAATATTTTCCTCCAAAAAATAGGTTTGGAATAACATTAGTCGGGGTTTTACTACCAGCTTGAAAGTTTTATTTAATTTATGTAGCAGGATAAGAGTTAAGACCATTAAAATGTAGAATACTGACTTCTGTTGTGGATCATACTATGTTTACAACGCTAACCATTATCCTGTGCAAATTATACCTAATTCTTTTAAGACTCTTTGTCTTTTATAGTCAATATTACACCTTTTATCCGAGGCTCTGTTAGAAAAAAATGCTTGAGAGTGTGCAGTGTGCTTATAAGCATCATAGAAAAGTCAGCGAAAATGCAGTCCATGTATTTGGATTTAATAAACTGACATGTATTTGAACGATTTTGATTATTTCATAATGACGCATAATTAGGCATCAAAGTGGAATAACCTCTTTTCTGTCGCATTTTAATGACACTTACAGTAGAATTTGAGACGATTGTGTATGCTCTTATGTGAAATATAATTTCATAGACCTTAAAGGCTGTTTCTGGGTCTGAAAGTACGCTGCAATTATAGATACACATTTCCGGTCTAATTATTAGTCCTCAAAACTATGGTAGGAAGCTCTCATGGTAGGATGTTCCCATGGTTGGATGTTCCCATGGTAGATTGTACCATGATGGGATGTTTCCATGGTGGAAGAATGTTCCCATGGAAAAAAATTTCCATTTAAGGTTGTTCCCATGGTAGATTATCATTAGTGAGCACGAAAGAAAATTTGGCTGGAAAGGAAAAAAGTGGTACCGCCGATCAGTGCATCGTCGGGGATAAAAGTGGTCTGGAGTCGCTGGGCCTTCCGGACCGGTGACGACGCATTAAGAAATCGGTCGAGTTGTGACGTGTGGGGTTATATGTTATCGCATAAAAGAATATTAGATAGCCATTTGGTACAAAAATAAAAAGGTTATTCTCTTTCTTATCCAACTGCTAGGGTGTGAATAAGCGCCACGGGTATCTATCAATGGTAGCGACCCCAAATGAGCCACGCTCTGGCAAAAGGGGCTTAATGCATCTCTCTGAGTAGACATGTATACGCTCGATCTGGCTCATCCCCATTAAGCTACGCGTTCGCTTAACAAAATAATCCGTGGTTAAGTAACCCAGCAAATTTTAAGTTGCTCATGCAATTATGCATTTATTATTGTTATCAAAATCAACCACACTTAAGCACACTGTGTAAATTTATGCAATCCAACCATGATTAAGCATATGGCTAACCCTTATCCAATCAACCCACCCTTAAGCATATGGCTAACCCTTATCCAATCAACCCACCCTTAAGTTTATGGCTAACCCTTATCCAATCAACCCACCCTTAAGCATATGGCTAACCCTTATCCAATCAACCCACCCTTAAGTTTATGGCTAACCCTTATCCAATCAACCCGTCCTTAAGATTATAGCTAGACATTAAACAATATAACAATTTTATGTAACATTAACATGTTCATAAAATTAAAAACAAAATGGGTTAACAAGTCAATCTGATTAAGGTCAGCAAATAAAATAGCATAACTTTTTTTAACAACATTTTTTACTTAAATCAAATTTTAAAAATTAAAAAAAAATTTGAAATATTAAGCTAACCAGCTCATCAACCAACCAACGCATAACCCCCCAACAAACCCTTACATCAAACAATTGCTTAACCTTTTTTCCACCCCATCAACCAACGCATGACGCAATGGCTAACCGGCTTATGAGTTAGTGGGTGGCTTAAGATTTTGATAAAAAAATTTTTTTAAAAAAAATTAAAATTTTTAAAATTGATTTTATCTTTGTTAACTTTTTTTAAATATATGATAAAAAATGGGGAATGATATTGTAAAATTAAGTGAAAAAAAATTAGTGATAAATGATTTAACAAGAATATTAAAAAAGAAAAAATTAACTAAATATGACCTTGATATGAAAGAAATAAAGTTTGATTGGGTTAAAGAAGAAAGACCATTTTTTAGACCATTTTGTAGAGAAAATGTAGAAATTGCCATATATTATGAATATAGTAGAATAAAAAAAGAGATGCCTAATGTTAATTTTTGGTTGAATATGTGTTTAATGTGTAATACAACTTTAACAAAAATATGTTTAACAAAAATATTTTTTTCTTCTGAAGAAAATACTGGTATGTTTTTTTTTAAATATCATAAAGCTTCAGAGTTTATAAGTGTTTATCATCCTCTTATACCATTAGGATATTATGAAACAGCAACTCCTTTTATCTATTTTGAACTAGAAGATGTGTTAAATTGTCCCCGCTCTCCAGAATTAAATGCTCTTATTTCTGAAGCGGATGCAAGATTGGTAAGTAATTTTAGAAGTAGATATGAAAGTGAAGAAAGTGAAGAAAATGAAGAAAGTGAAGATGAAGAGGAAACTAGTGTTGATGAATCAAATAAAATTACTCCAAAAGAAATATTTTATGAAGAAAAATGTGTTATTTGTCTTGAAAAAAAACCTAACATTCTTTTTTGTAGTTGTGGACATCTATGTGTTTGTATTAATTGTGATGATTTAAACAAATATTCAAACAAATGCCCATTATGTAAAATTATTAGTATGATTAAATTAAAAATATAAATATTTAACCTTTTTATTTGGTTAAATATTTTAATATATTTTTGGTCTTGCCCCCTGTGCTTCATACATTTTTCTTTCTTCTTCAGTTAATCCTTGTAAGCTATAATGGCCCCTTGATAAAGTTCTATAACTTCCATCCCTCAGTATTAACCCTTTTTTATCATCTTCAAAGCTTAATGCTACTTTTTTCATTTTTATAGTTGTTAATTCGTGATGTTTACTTTTTATTCCTCCCATACTTACACAAAAATCTTTTTCAGTATCCAAACAATCTTTATAAGTTTTAAATTTTAGGTCATTTTTAATCACAGACTTTTTAACTCCTTTACATTTTTTAGTTTCTGTTTTCTCATTATATACCATATTACCATCTTTATCTTTTTTAACAGGTTTATCATAAATAAATTTACCATCTTCATCGGTTAAAGCATTACCATTTTTATCTTTTCTTAAGATAAATTTTTTCATAGCATAAGTTTTTGCTCCAGGACTTACAAATCCAGTTAAAAGATCTCCCTTTAGTTCATCCTTAAACTTACCTAACACATTACAATTTTTATCACTATATAATGGATGATTTTCCGGATAATTGCTAAAGTCAAACAAATCATTAGCATCCTCTTTTAAATCTTCTTACAAATCTTCAGTTTCTATTGTTAAAACAAAACTATCAGTATCAGTATAGCACATAAATACTTTATCTTCACCAAATTTATTTTTAAAATAGTTATAATAATCTTCTAACATAGTTGTTTTGCTAATATCAAGTATGCTTACTCCTAAATAAATTGGTTTATCATATTTAATCCATGTTTTTTTCATATGAACAGCAACCAAATTTTCATCAAATATAGTATGATTATGAAAGTTATGTTTTGCTGTTAACTTTTTAAAACGTTCACTATTTTTACCATTAACTAATTCTATGTTTACTCTATTTCTTATATTTTCCATGGTTTTACCAAAAACAGAATTCATTGCTAACTTCCATAAATTATCTAAAAAATTATTTTCATCCTTTTTTGCTTGTGTTCTTAAATTTACACACTTATCAACATATTTTTTAATAGCGGTACTTTCTTGATATTTAATTCCACGATGTATTTTTTTAATTTTTAATCCTAATCTCTGATAAGTCTTTAAAGCTTCATAATGAAGTATATATTTTTCTTTATCATCTAAGTTTGGTATTAACTTTTCTACTTTACTTACTTTTAATTTTTCTGCTGCTAAAGGCATTTCATTATGCAAATCATGTAAATCTTTAGGATACTCCAAATCAACCTCCAGGGTACACGGATATTTTTCCCAGTTATTTAATTCTTCTTCAGTCATCCATTTAAAACCACCTACTGGTAAAGGCTTACTCATAGCCCAAGGATAAAGACTGTTTTTATCAATATAAATCCCATATATACTAGGTTTAGTTGAATCATACTCACCACCCATATACTTATTGTTTGCTTCAAAATATCTAATACTAGTCATACAAACACCATCCCTTTTAGATGCTTCAAAAAAGTTAAGCATATTAACATCAGTAAGTTTTTCTAATTTTATTTTGGTTACCTTTAGCATAGCATCCCATCCAAATCCAGGTAAAGTATAATACCAAGCAGGATCTAAGTCAAATTCTTTATGCATAGAAAATCTAAAAGTTTCCATAACATCAGCTAAAAGTACAACATCTGTTTCATTGTATAGTTGTAAATAATCCCCAATATTTTTACATTCAAAAAAATCAAATACCTTTAACGCGTGTGCCAGATCTTCTTCTGAAATTCCTTCTCCATTTAAGCTTGAATAAAATTCTTCTATAGGCGGTAGTTGTGTTTCTTTTAATTTTTCAAAACTATCTAACCATTCATAAGGAAAGATACCCTTTCTACTTAACAATTTTAATTTTTCTTCTGTAGATCCACCACGATGTTTTTCTAAATAATACTTTAAATTTTTAAAATCATCATTTTTTAAATTTTCTACAATTTTATCTAAACTGCTTGATAAAAACTTAAAACTATCAAGAAATCTTAACTTAATATGATTATTTCCTACCATAAGATGTTTTGTAAAACTAATATATTTTTCTTCTGTGTTAGGTAAACAATTAATTCTACCACTAGTTTTACCAAGATATTTAACAAAAATATGCGCATCATAACCAGATAAATTATGAAAGATAACAGGTATAAAATTTGGAACTTTTGCTTTAAGATTACATTCATTATGTGCGGCACCCCTATATTTGCCAGTAAAATGACAATGATCTCTTACTTTATAATTTTTATGCGTAAATTCACCACCACATATCCAACATTTTACTTCATTTTTATGTTTTTTAACTTTATCTTCAGTTAATTTTTCCATTTCTACTGGGTTTTTATAAAATTCATTAAAAAGTTGTTTAGCATCCTTAGTTAAAGTATCTATAAAATGTTTTTCTGCATCTTTACCCACATATCCTCTTAATACTGGTTTCATAATTTTACTATCAAAACTACAAATTAAATAGTTATAACTAACAGGTATATGCTTTTGTGTTTCAATAGTATTACTTTCTTGTTGTGTTTTTGCTTCTATTTTTTGTAATATACATTCAAAATCAGCAATTACAATAAAAGGCACCATAATTTTTCTACAATAGTTTTCAAACTTTATTAAAATTTCTTCAGGGTTTTCAGGATTAAACTTAGGCATTATTAAATCAACTCCATCATGATCTTCACAACGCTCCATATGCTTTTCTAAAAGTTTTTCACTTCCAAAATGGTTCATACAAAGCATACAATACTCTACATCATGATTAGAGGCTGTTTGAATTCTCAGTAAAGCTTTAATATTTTTTATTAAAACATAATGAGATTTTTCACCATCTTCATCTTCAATATATAACAAATTTACATGATTTTCTTTTAAACTTTTTATAGCTCTAATACGTTTGATTTTTTCCTTACCTTCTACTATCCCAAAAACATTAACGCTAATTGTTGGATTTTGCCTTTCAAACTTATCTATATCAAGTAAAGAAACAGGATATTTAATTCCTTTCATATTTAAGCTATTTTTCTTAGATTTTAAATCATTATCCACTCTTTCAGAATTTTTATCTTTTGGATTTAAATGTCTTAAAATACAATCTGTAAAACATTCATCATTCTCACTTTTCATATTAATACATGCCTTTTTATTTTTAATCCAATCAGGTAAATCTATCAATCCTCCAGCCCTTAATGGTTCATAAATAACACTATGTAATTTTAAATGAACCACACTTTTAAATACCCACCCACTACCCATCATTAAAAAATTAACAAAATTTTCTAAAATTCTATCAATCATTTCTAAGTATACTTTTGTTATATCAGTTCCTTCTAAATTAATCTCATAACCATCTTTATCAGAAGAAGAAAAATTAGCTTCTACTATTTGTTTATTATCATCCTCTCCTCTTTCCATTAAACATTGAAGATTTAATTTTACTTTATTCCCGCGCATGCTTTTTAAAAGATTAACAATTGTTGGTTGAACTAACTCCAAAAATTCTTGTGGTGTATCAACTGGTATTCCTTTTATTTTATGTTCAGTTGCATATTCTTTTAAGGCAGATCTATTTTTTATTACTTTTATCTTATCCACTTTATCCACTTTTTATTTTATTTTTTAAAGCATTAAGTTCTGATGATATATTATCTGGTGCATTTCTAACATTTTCTAGACTCCTTAACAAATCATCAACTGAAGTAGTTGGTTGCCTGGTTGGCCTTTGTCTTGGTGGTATATAGGGTGTTGGTTGTAATATTGATGCATCAATAGTTCCCTGGTCTCTATCTAATATAGGAGGTCCAGTATTGATTAAAAGGGTAATTAATTCATCACGCCTAAGTCTTGAGTATCTTCTTAATCCCCTTTCCCTTGCTAAATTTCTTAATCCAGCTACATTATATCTATCAAATTGACGTTCCATTTTTTTTAATATAAAAAATCATTCCTTAAGTCAAATTTTATTATTTTTTTTAAAAATAATAAAATTAAAGAATATCAATCTTATATTTATTATTCCAAACCCTACCATTCCAGTTTTCAATTGTTTGTGGACATCTATCAATAAACTTACTTGCCTTGTAAATTGATGGAAATGTTGTTTCTTCTTCAGTTTCAACATTCTTTAATATTACCGTTTTAGGATTTTTAGCAATATTCTTTAATCTATCATAATTTGGAATTTTTTTTAAATATTTTTTTTCTTCCTCTTTGGGATACAATCCATGCTCTTTTAATACATCAATATACTTTTTCTTGTTCCAATAGGAATACCACTTAATATTGTTATCTGTTAATATTTTTTTAAAATCAACAATCTTTAGCATTTTTTATATTAAACAAAATATACAACTGTCATCTTGTTTCCATCACTCTGAAAGTTAATTAACCTATCACTAAGTAAAACAGCATATGCTTCAGTATTAGGTGGTGGATTAACTGTAAAGCTAGCTCTAATATGAATATCAGTTACAGAATACTTAATTCTTTCACTTTGCTTTGAAACATCAAAAACAAACAAAGGAAAAAGATTTTTAAAATCAGATGGATTAATATTTGGATTTGATACCAATTCATCCATGCTGTAAAACCTTTTTCTAAATGAAGCGGCTTCATCGTATATTCTTCCAATTAGATTTGTTTCAAAGTTTATATTATGTTCATTATGTGGATATTGTTTTGTGGATAACACGGCTTTAATATTTCTTACATTTAAGTGATTAAATATAGCGGGGTTATGTAATTGTCTATTTAAATTAGGTCTATTTTTATCACCTCCACCACCTCCAGCTTCACCAGCATCATTAAGAGCAGCATTAGAAATAGTTTGAAAACCAACAATGATAAAACGTGGTACCTCAGGTGATGATTTAGTTGCTAGCCTCCAAGCAAAGTTAGTATTTTGTGGAACCGCTATTGTATCTGATTGTATCATCCTATACCCAACAGGAAATCTTTCTTTCTTTTCAATAAATTTTAAAAGTTCTGATCTATTACCAAGTTCAGGTGTTACATGTGGCATAAACCAAGTTATTTTACTTAAAACAACTTTTCCTCTTAAATTATTAGTTGCGGCGCCAGCATTACCATGTAGTGCAGAAGGTGCTTTAAAAATAGCGTTATTATCATTGGTTCTTGTTAAGGTTAAACTATGCTTCATACCATACACTATTTTATTATAATCTTCACAAAAACCAAATATATGTTTTAACGGAACGCAAAAGTTAAAAGAACCAACAGGATTTGAATTAAAAATCCAGCTTCTTCTTGCAGTAAATCCACGATTAAAATTAACATTATCTTGTCGTATTTCTGCATGCCTACTTGTATCCTTATACCAAAGTTGGTTCATGCCCTGTGATTTAGCAAAATCATCAGGGTATTTTAACAATCCCAACATTGTGCTAACATAACCGGGGTAATTTATATACTCAATATCCTGCTCTTCAAGTTGGTATCTGATACTTTTAAACAAATACATCATTGCATTATTTGTTAGCGTTATCAAATTATCACCTGCATTTGCTGGATCACCATCATATACATTTCCATTATCTTCTCTTACAAGTTTCCCCTCAAAACTTAAATAACTCTCAGAAGGATGAAGAAAAACATCCTTGTTTCCAATATCAATCCTAATATTACCCCCATCGTTGTTTAAATTGGTTCCTATAGTAGGTTCATACTCAAAGTATTCATATTCATCAATACTATCATCTTTTAAAATTGGTGCTTTAACATTTAAAATGTCCATTTTTTATATATACATTTATAATTTTTAAGTTAAAATTATAATTGTGTTTTGTTTTTTAATTTTCTAACCATAGTTGAGGAAATGATTTGTTTTCATCATTAACAAAAACACCCTTAAGTTTAATATTTTTAAGTTTTTCTATTGAATGGTATTTTTTCATTTTAGGGTAAATCTTATTTCCATAAAGTAAGGTTACCTTAGACATACCATTTTTTTCTAAATATTGATTTACATCTTCTTCAAATTCCTTAATGATATCAGCTTTTTCAGGTGACAATTTTAAAATAGCTTTATTATAGTCATATTTTGTATTACTACTATCTAATACTTCACAATCATCATCAAGTTTTAGATTTCCATAAAGGATATTAACCCTTTTTGTGTTGTATTTTTCATAATGTGTTAAATTAAATTTTAGCTTTGTCATATTTTTTATTTAATGTAATAATTACTTAAGCTAAATTAAAAATTATATTGTTTTTATCCCTTTATCCCACCATCAATCAATGAACTTACATTTTGTTCAACAGGTTGTATTGTTGGTATGGTTGGAACTTGACTATATTTTTTAATAATCTTTTTAGATTTAGGTGTTAAAGCCTTTTTAACTAATCTGGTTCCAGCATCAACCGCAGCTGTTTTACCTGCCTCTAAAGCTTTCTTTGCTCCTTCTTTAGTCACACTTTTACCAACATCAACTGCGGAACTTGCTATTTGCTTAACTGCTCCACTTGTAAATAATCTACTTAAAAAATTAGCTAAGGTATCAAATATACCTGCTCCACCATAAGCATAAGTTCTTTTAACTCCTCTCTTTTGTGATGTAATCATTTTATAGTATAGACATTAACTTTTTATAGCTTTTTGTATTTAATACTTTTTGTCTTTTTAATTCATCACAAATACTTACCAACTCATTTTTTACACCTGTGTGACCCGCATCTTTACTAGACATTAAAAGGTCAAATCTTTCTAATAGTGCGTTTGGATCTGATGGTATAACAATGGTTGTTTTTTTCTTTTTTCTTAATCCTTTACCAGTTGATTGGGTTTTCTTTTTTTCTTCAAGAATAAATTTATGAACATCGTTAACTACACCTTTCCATTTTTTATCATGTATATAATAATTTTTAAAATCACCGTCTGGATCATTACCAATAAAAATAATATCACTTAAATAAACCATACTTTGATAATTATTTAAATCATTCTTGTTATATTTTTTTTCATCTGGATTTTTTGATAAAATCAATTCCCATAACCCATCACTAGCTGGAATTTTTTCTTTTATACCTTCAAAAGAAAAAGTATTATCGTCTAAATTATATGAAATTACTTTGTTACCAAATTTAAATTTTTCTAAGTTTGTATCAAAATGTATTCTAAAGATATCATCAAAATCATATTTATAATCTTTTAATTCTATATTAAAAACTTTAACAAAATCATAAATTTCTTTATTCTCTTCATAATTTTCTAGTTTTTCTAACTTCGGTATGGCTGGTAAAGAAATTTCACTACCTTCTTCTGTATGATAACTAGGTGGGGCTGAGGTAAAATAAGTTGGTAATTCTAATGGTGTAGCCTTTATTATTTCTTGAGAAAGTTGAGCAGGTAATTGTTCAACCCCCTCCCTAATAGGTGTCAATCCCTCAGTAATTCTTCTAGCTGCTTCTAGTTGATACCTACCAATATTTTTAGTTGCTTCTTCTTGTATCTCTTTTTGTGATTTAGTTAAGGGTTTAAAAAACTTAGTTAGATTTTGTTGCAATTCGATATCACCGGTTCTCTCAGCAAGTAACCTATCACGAACCAGTTTTTTTCTTAAAAGATAATCTTTTACCATCTTATCTCTTGTTTTATAATCAACATTTATAAAAGGCATTTTTTAAGTAAAAAATTATTTTAATTTATTCAGCATTACCTATCTCACATGCACAAGAACATTTAAACTTAGGTGGTTTTAGTTTTAGTCTTAATGGGTTCCATTGTTTCTTTCTACTAGTCTGCGAAATTCCTCCCGTGCTTCCTGTTTCCCCTTCTCTATTAAACTCTCCTGTTCCTCTAACTTGCTTTTTTTCCTTGACTTAACTCGTATCTCTTCCTTCATCACCTTATATTTTTCCAATTCATCCATAATTAAAGTAAATTCTGAATGTTCTACTTTGTTGTCACTGATAGCTTTAGATATATGTGTAAATAGTGTATTTAACTTTGCATCAGCTAATATTTTAATTTGAAGGTGTTTTTCAGATTTTGTTCTGGTTCTTCTAACCACAAATTTACTAACAATTGCAGCAAATCCAACAGCTAAGGCACAACCTTCTAAAGCTATCGTTGCTGGAATTGCTACCACAGTTGATAGTAAAGCGATACCACCTGCTCCGGCACCTAGTGCTAAGGTGGTTAGTCCTGTTTCAACATTATCCACACTCTTGCTAATCTTTAAATATTTTTTACTTAACTGTTCTCTAACCTTAACTTCATTTTCAAGAAATGTTTGAATTTCTGATATTTTTTGTAGCCTGAAAGATTGACCATTGTCTTCTGCTGATAGTATTGGTTGTAATGATGGTACATTTGGTATATTTCGTGTTTCTGGTAATACCGGATATATCTTTTCTTTTAGTTCCATTTTATTAATTACAACTATTTTTTAAATAGAATAGTAAAGACGACACAAAAATTCACCTTCATTAATTTTTACTAGCTTACTTGAGTTGTTTGTAATTGTGGTAACCACATCTGGGGTTTCCTCCAACACTACCTCATTTGTTATACTTATTTGATTAGTTTTTAGAGCATAAGATAGAGAAATTAAAATGACACCCTTACTCATCATAAAACCAAAACCTAAAGCAATAGTTTTAGTTTCACCACCTTTTAATCTTATAGGTTGTTGAGTAAAAACATCCCAAGTAACAGGATTAACTTTTTTAGCTGGATATTTAAGTTCTATAGAGTCCCAAAAAATAGTTTTTGGTTGAACCATTTTAGGTTTATTTCCAAATTTATACACATTCATTCTTTTTTAATTTACAAAATTGCGCCTAATATAGGAATATTAGCAAATGGACTATTTGGTCCTAAAAGAAGACCTTTACCATCATAAATTTTTCCACCTTGTTTTAAATACAATCCTTCACCTTTATTTTTTAACCCTTTACCTTTGTATGGTTTAAGATATAAACCTTCACCATCTGTTTCAACTTGACAAATACAACCACCTTTCTTAAAATACAATCCGTTACCCATTGCTTTTTGAACTCCTGTTGAAGCTAAACCAGTTAAGGCACCAACTCCCAAAGCAGGTAACACAGTTTTTGCTAATACGGGTAACGCAGCTGATGCGAGACCCGCAATTAATGGTAAAAAACCACCTTCTACTTTCATGTTGTGTTTAAGTTGTTTAATTGTCATTCTAATGGTCACCCCTTTACCCCTCTCTAATGCTTTATTTAATTTGTTTAGTTGTGACCCGGTTACTGCTATTAAATCTTCACCTGTTAGGTCATCATGATTTAATCTAATACTTACTGGACAACTTGATTTAACAGCATGTTGTAGCTTTTTCTTTTGCCCTTCTGTTATATTTACTTTAACTGTAATGTAATTTGTCATTTTATATTTAACATGATTCTCTTATATGAAATCTAATCGTTAATGTTTCACCCCTTAGATTTAATACGTTTCCATCTTGGTCAGTTAGCGTTACGTTTAAATCATGTATTACATCTAATGTTAAAGGTAGATATACCAGATTAACTGGATTTTCTATTATTTTATAACCTGGAGCAACATTTGGAAAAAAGCTGTAAATTGTGTTTCTTTGAGAACCATTAACATAACTACCTGAGATTAAATCAATATTAACAAGTATGCTATTAATACTTAAGATATTAACTAAATTTTCACTTTCATGAAACCCTCGAACATAGTTTGCTCTGCTAAATCCTAATGCCTTTCCAATACTGTTTTCATGATTAAAATCTACCTGATATCCATTTTCAAGAATTAAAACTGATTTTAATGTATTAGTGTTTGCTGATAAACAAATATAATATTCTTCATTAAATTGGTCATAATGTCCTTTTTTCTTCATTTCTTGTTGTATATAATCATTGATATCAACTATATCATAGCTACCTGTTGGTATCTTCATCTTTTCCCATGTTTTACCACTATCTTGTGAATAAATAAAAATGTTGTTGCTATCAGTGATATTAGGAAATGAATAGTAAGTTTCAAGATTGACTAAAGCTACTTCATATTTTTTATCACGTTCAAGTTGAAGCGGTGGAGTAAATCTTGTTTTAAAATTTGATTTGTTATCGCTTACGATAATTTGAAATGAAGATTTACGGTCTGTGTTTTTTACTATTTGTTTTAGTAATTCTTCTTGCATTTTTTTTTTTTAAATTAAAGTTTTTAATATGATTTAAATTATATCTTTTTGCTTAAGATATAATTTTAATATTCTCAACAATTTGTCGGCATATAAAAATTATCAAAACCACGTCTGTATTTACCATTGTTTGCTTTACTTGTTAAGTCAATTACAACAAAACCATGTGGTTCATTCCAACATTTTTTACAAAAATTTATAAATTCATTAAGATCCATATCTTCACTTACATAATCAGTATAAATATTTACTTGATCCTTTTTTGGTAATTTAAAAAGTATAATTAAGTTAGAATTTCCTCTTATGGTTCGTCTTGGTAATTCAAAAAAGCTTTGTGACAAATAGAAACAATCAGCGTTACTATGTCTTCCTCTTACATAGTAGTTTTCACATTTACCCTGACGCTCTAAAAGTAAATCATCAAAAATCATTAAGTTTTTGTTTTGTGCATTTAGTTCTCTTGGGTCTGGAACATCACTTGCATTTTCAAAAAACCCACACTTAATATCTGATTTTTCCTTAATTGTTTTTGCCCATTCTTCAACTAATGCTAAAGGTGAAATGTCATTATTTTGTACTTCATCCTTAAATGAAAATAATCTTAATATATATTCTTTTGGTATTTCTTCTTCAAATGCTTTTTTTAATATACGATATTCTGGTTGAAACAAAATTTTACCAAAAACGCATAAGTTATCATAATCTAACCAATTGGGACGTAACAAAAGATTAAGTAATAGTGTAGTTTTACCACATCCTGATTTACCAACTATTAAACCTCTGATACTTTTTGGTAAAAGGGGGTGGTTAAATCTTTTTGCTAATGCTTCATTCCATGATAAATTAACAATATCCATTTTATATTAAAAAAATTTAATTTAATATAAAAAATGTATTGTGTTAAGTGTAAAAAACAAACTGAAACAACTAATTTAAATTATGGTGTAAGTAAAAATGGAAGAAATATGAAAAAGGGTAAATGTAGTGAATGTGGTACAACTAAAACTCAGTTTATTA
Source organism: Tridacna gigas (assembly GCA_945859785.2). NCBI lineage: Eukaryota > Metazoa > Mollusca > Bivalvia > Cardiida > Cardiidae > Tridacna > Tridacna gigas. Next base: position 6,769,057 of record OX244035.2, read on the forward strand.
AAAAAGATAAGGAGGGTGGGTCGTTGTTAAACAAGGTTATCAATAACTTACCTGTTGAAATGCACTTACCAGGTCATAATTTTACTGGTCCTGGCACCAAGTTAAAGAAAAGATTAAATCCTGATTTAACACCTAAAAAATGGTCAAAACCTGTAAATCGTGTTGATCGTGCAGCATATCATCATGATATATGTTATCTTAAGCATGATGATACAGCAACAAGAAATTCTGTTTGTGATGCTAATATGCTTAAAGAGTTAAAAGGTATTTATAATCCTACTATTAAGGAAAGAATGGAAAGAGGATTGGTTTCCTCATTGATAGGAACCAAGAAAAGATTTGGAATGGGAATTAAAAAAAAAATTCAGAAAATATAACGCTAGCAGAAGAATTACATAAACCAATAAAAAGAAAATTTAAGAAAAGGAGAGTTAGAGTAAATGGTATCGATAGAATATGGGCTGCAGATTTAGTAGATATGCAAGCATTTTCTAAACTTAATCATGGTGTAAAATATCTTCTTGCTGTCATTGATATCTTTTCAAAATATGGCTATCTTATCCCCTTAAAAGATAAAACAGGAAAATCTGTTTCTATTGCACTGAAGAGTATTTTTAAGGAAAGAAAACCTGAGAAAATGTGGGTGGATAAAGGTAAAGAGTTTTATAACAAAGAGGTTAAGGATTTAATTGAATTATATTCCACTGAAAACGAGGAAAAATCAAGCGTTGTTGAGAGATGGATTAGAACAATGAAAGAAAAAATGTGGAAATATTTTTCTGCTCACTCAACAAATGTTTATATTAACGTGTTACAAAATCTTGTTAAAGAATATAACAACACGAGGCATTCTTCTATTAAGATGACACCAATTGAAGCAAGTAAAAAGAAGAATGAAAATAAAGTTTGGAGAACATTGTATCCTGATTATAATCAAGTAAGGGAGGATATCAAACCAAAGTTTTCTGTTGGTGACAAAGTAAGGATAAGTAAAAAGAAAAAGACTTTTGAAAAAGGTTATACCACAAGATGGACTGAAGAGGTTTTTACAGTTTCAGAAGTAAAACATACATCACCTATAACATATAAAATTGAAGATTTAAATGGTGAAGAAATAAAAGGTTCCTTTTATGAACCTGAACTACAAAAAACGAGTCAAGAGTTGTATAGGATAGAAAAGGTTATTAAAAAGGGAAAAAAGAAATCTCTTGTAAAGTGGAAAGGTTATTCTGATGAGTTTAATTTATGGGTTGATAATAGTGCTATTGTAAATATTTAAATATATAAAAAATGCATGATATTTTAATTGATAATGTAACTTTACCAAATAAACCTTTAAGCAATTTTGAGCTTGAGGATGCCGCAAAAAAAATTAAAAATAAAAAATTTTAGAGGAATATTTTTAAGAGATGCCCTACCTAAAAAAGTAAAAAATAAAGAATGTGGTATATTAAATCTTGGTGATACCAACGGTCCAGGAACTCATTGGGTTGCCTGGTATAAAGATGGTAAAACTAAAATTTATTTTGATAGTTATGGTATTCAACCACCTATTGAAATTATAGATTATTTAAAAAGACCAATACACTACAATACCGACCAATTACAGCATGCAGGGGAAGTATTTTGTGGTCATTTATGTTTGTTCATTCTTAAAGAGTTGGGTTTAGGTAATAAATTTCAAAATGTTTTAAATTAACTTTTTTAGTAATATTAAAAACTATGCCTGTTGATAAATTTGGAAGAATAGATGATGTTAAATCAAGTGGTGATGGTGATGGTGTGTCACTCGCTTACATAGCTAATAATTTTTTACGTAAAGATGGAACAACCGTCGTTACCGGTTCTATAAATATGTTTGGTAATACATTAATAGGGGTTAGTAATCCAGTAAATCCTCAAGATGTTGCTACTAAGAGTTACGTTGATAGTAGCTCAGGGCTGTTAGATGAAAATGGAGGATACCATATTACAGGGTATTTAAACATGGGTTTTAATAAAATAAAAAACTTGGATGAACCTGAGGAGCCAAGTGAAGCTGCTACAAAAAAATATGTGGATTTTGCTAATCGTGCATTTGTTCATGATGGTGATGCATATACAGCGAGTAGTGACATTTCTATGGGTGGATGGAGGATTAACGATGTTGCTTCACCTATAAAAAATCGACAAGTTGCAAATAAGTTTTATGTAGATAACATTGTTAAGACGGCCACCGCAGGAGAAAGAGCTTTAACAAAAAACCATGCTGGGGCTTTTTTAGCAGCTGGTAAAATAATTATGAATGGTAACCAAATCACCGGATTACCAAATCCAATAGACCGTGACGCTGCTGTCAATAAAAATTATGTTGATAATGGTGGAGCTATCATAAAAAATCCTGATGGAAGCTTTATAGCTTCTATGGATATAAATATGCAAGGCTTTACTATAAAAAATGCTGCGGCGCCTGTAGAAGAAAGAGATTTAGCAACAAAATCCTATGTGGATGGAAAAATAAGCATTAAACCAAAGCCTATAATTACTGTGTGGGCTGAGGAAAAGGGAGAACTTAAGAAGAACAACTTTCAGTTTGCATTTAGTAATGGTTTATCCGGTCCATCTCATTCACTTGGTGGTTATTGTTTATCAGCACCAGGAAGAATAATACGCGCCACATTAGTTTGTATACCAAAAGATGATTCAGATAGTATACTTGAAATAACTATATCATCTGCTGAAACTGGAAAATATATTACTAAAAAACGTGATGAGTTATGTAGTTGCACAGAGTTTAATCCTCCTATTGAGGTTAATAAGTGTGATGTTATAAATTTTAAAACTAAGTCAAAAAATCCAAAGGTAACTAATTCTTATGTATCTATATTGATAGAATTAGATTTATAAAAATATTTAACCTGGTAAAAGGTTAAATATTAAGTAAACATGAGTGGTTTTCCCATTAGATGGTATTCATGTGAAATATAATTTTTTAAACAAATTATATTTCTCGAATGTTAACATTTTTAGTTTTACATATTGGACATTTGTTGTTTTGATATGCTTTAAAACAAGTATTACACATGCATAGATGACCACAACTACAAAATAGCATGTTAGCCCGTTTTTCGTCACATATTATACAGTTTTTGTTTTTAAATGTTCGGGTTCCATTGACCACAAATTCTTTTTCATCACTTTCTTCAGGTTCTTCATATTGTTCATATTCTTCATATCTTTCTTGCCAAATATTAAAACCAATGGCTTTACATATTTTTATGGTTCCTTTGCAAATAGGTTCAAGTGCGGACATATTTGTCCAAGCAGAAGGCTCAGAAGCAAACGGGCCAAATTCTTTTTTTTCATCATCACACCCATCAAACCATTCATTAAATTCAAACCATAAAAAAAATTTTTTTCTTGTATTTTTTATAATTCCTCTATCTTCGTCTAAAATAATATCAAGTAAAAGTTTATCATATGTTCTTAAAAAATAAAAGTTGGCATAATTCCTAGGAATTTTAAGCCCTGTAAAAATAGGAAAACCATAATCTCCTATTTCACCTCTTGCTAACATTTCATTATCTTTCCAAACAGCATAAATACTAGTATCTTTAAAAGTATTTTTTTTTTTTTTATAATACTTTTTTTTCTCAACACTAACATTATAAAAAGCAAGCGTTTTTAAAATACTAAACATATGAAGATAATCATTTAAGTTTTCATTGATAATAAAATTTATTTCTTTTAAAACACCCTTTTTATGAATGGTTTCATTTTTTATTGTAACCATTGTTTTAATTTCGTTACATCTTTCAATTTTTAATATTTCTTCATCTTCTAATCTACCTAATACACTCATTTTTTATAATAACTTTAGCATAGTAGATTTAAAAAATTCAATTTTATATTTAAAACGGTTATGATAAAAAAAATTTTTACTCGTGGTATATATTACGAGTAAAAATTAAAAAAATTTTTTATTTTATTTTTTTTTAATTTTGTCGCTTTTCTTTTAATATTTTTTTCGCTTTTATTTCTCCTTTATCCAGTAATCTTACTATTTTTTCAATTCCAAAATGGCTAAATGTTACTTTGTATTTTCCTTCATTAAAGAATTTACCAGCTTCTCGTAAAAACTCATTTAAATCTGGTTCTGTTATAGGATAGTAACTATTTAAAATAGTAAGCTTCTCCGTTTTCATCGTATCTTCTTTTTGTACAATATAGTTTGGGTCAGGCAAGTCTTCATAATCGTAAACACTCTCAATTTTAGTTTTATTACTCATTTTTACCATATTATATTGTAGTTAAGTAATTAAATTTTTTCAATTTTAAAATTTTTTTTAAAAATAATTTTTTTTTTTTTTTAATTTTTTTAAAATAATTATCTAATTGGAAAATCATCTATGGTTGTAATAGGAACTAAAACATCTATTAGTTCGTGTTTTAAAAGTTTTGAATATCTTTTTAAGTTTTTATTTTTTGCTAGCATTTTTAGTTTTACAACTCCATAGCATTCTAGTTTGTTTTTAATTGATCCATTCCATTTTTGGTTAAATTCTTCATGCTTGGTACATTTTTCACAAATACGGTTACCACAGTCTTTACCATTGCAGCCATATGTAACTTTTTTACCACATTTGATACATGTTGATGATTCACATGTTTCACAAGTAATATATAAAAAAAAATTTTCATGATACTCACATGTACAAGGTTTTATATTCTTTCTACACATACCAAAAGGTCTAAGATCATATAAACATTCCCCACATTCATAAACTAAATACAGTCCATTTTTAACTTCTCTTTTTAGACTAGAAAAGCAACAAACACATTTTTCTAAAAGAATACTATCGTTTTCTGCATTGTATGGTTTTACTCTAATCTCCATATCTATTTTAAGATAACTATAGTATTTTTTCAATTTAAATTTTTTTTTTTTATTTTTTTATTTTAAATTCTTCGATTCGATTCGCTATATTCTTGTTTAATTTACGATTCGCGTAAATTATTATTTTATGATCGATTTTATGCTCTAACCATTTTACATCTTCTTTCGTTAACAAAGGTAGTAAAATATTGATTAGTTGTAATTTTGTTTGTTGACCATATTTTATATTTTTATGGTAGTAAGCAAAAAACATTAAGTTGTGTTTATGCGTGTTGCATAATATTTTAAAATTTTTAGATTCCATTTTATTATATCTTAAATGATATAATAAAATTTATTCAAACTTTAATTTTTTTCTTAATCTTTCATCCTCTTTTTGTCCTAGCCTATCTCTTAATGTTTTCTGCATGGTATAATTTAACATAATTTCTTTAGGCCCCATTTCCCATTCATGAGCAGTAAAGGGGTTAATATCTGTTTTTCGTCTTTCTTGTTTGCGAAAAAGATAAAGCTTTAATTGTAATTGGTTCATTGTTGTTCTAACTTCTCTTGCCCATCTGGGACGCCCTGGAATAAAATGCCCTAGTTCTTCTTTTCTTTTTTCTTCTAGTTCATTTAGTTTTTTTCGTATAGGTCTTTCTTTACTTAACATTTCCCATTGTGAGGCGAAAGTATTTAATAGACCACCAGTTTGATCATTTGTTTGTATTTGACCCTGCATGATATGATTTGGTTGTGTTGTAAAAAATTGCATTTTTGTTGTATATGTGTATATATAATATTTTGCATAATTTTTAAAGATAATTTCAATTTTAAATTTTTTTAAAAATAATTTTTTTTTTTTTTTTTTTTTTTTTTTTTTTAAATTTCTTCATTATCTTAACCCACCCACTAACTCATAAGCCGGTTAGCCATTGCGTCATGCGTTGGTTGATGGGGGAGATAAAAGGTTAAGCAATTGTTTGATGTAAGGGTTTGTTGGGGGTTATGCATTGGTTGGTTGATGAGCTGGTTAGCTTAATATTTCAAAAAATTTTTTAATTTTTAAAATTTGATTTAAGTAAAAAATGTTGCTAAAAAAGGTTATGCTATTTTATTTGCTAACCTTAATCAGAGGAGTAGTTGACCCATTTTGTTTTTAATTTTATGAGCATGTTAATGTTACATAAAATTGTTATATTGTACAATGTCTAGCTATAATCTTAAGGACGGGTTGATTGGATAAGGGTTAGCCATAAACTTAAGGGTGGGTTGATTGGATAAGGGTTAGCCATATGCTTAAGGGTGGGTTGATTGGATAAGGGTTAGCCATATGCTTAAGGGTGGGTTGATTGGATAAGGGTTAGCCATATGCTTAAGGGTGGGTTGATTGGATAAGGGTTAGCCATATGCTTAAGGGTGGGTTGATTGGATAAGGGTTAGCCATATGCTTAATCATGGTTGGATTGCATAAATTTACACAGTGTGCTTAAGTGTGGTTGATTTTGATAACAATAATAAATGCATAATTGCATGAGCAACTTAAAATTTGCTGGGTCACTTAACCACGGATTATTTTGTTAAGCGAACGCGTAGCTTAATGGGGATGAGCCAGATCGAGCGTATACATGTCTACTTCTCTGATTCATTTACCATGCAAGTCATTATATAATTGTGGATCCATAAAATCCGTTTTTTCTAACAATCGACTGGACCTGGAGGTAGAATTGTCCTTCGACATGCAGAAAATTGAACAAAAACAAAAAGTTTCGGCCCTGGTCAGCTTGCGCGGACTGCGCAGGCTGACCTGAATTGATACTTTTTTGCAAATGCATAAACCCCCGTTTCACAGAGCATGGCTCATATATTGGTGTCATAAATGGGTCCGCAACCAGGCCCGCAAAAAAGGCCCGCAGAATAAACATGTCAACATTCTTTAACAATCGCAAATGACCAGCCCCAATAGCTCAGTTGGCAGAGCAAGAGACTTGTGAATGTCAGTCTCGCGCCACTTGACGGTGTGGGCTTGATCCTCATGGCTGGCCATCGCAAATTACTAAAAAGTCTTTTGGGTGAGAAGTGAAACGTAAGTCCTGTGCCGACGCTATACACTGATCACGTTAAAAGACCATGGCGTAACTTACGATGGTTTCGTCCTGTATCTTACACTATCCTGTATACTTACCGTAACAGTCTACTAGGGGCGATACCAATTAGGGCAACCGAAGGCGACGATAAGTAAACGAAAATCAATCAAAAGCGAATCGCGAACAACTATTTATTCATCCCAAACTAATAACGAGAAAGTAGGTCGGCGTGTATAGCTATGCCGAAAAAAAAAAGGTGGAGTAAGACGTTATAACTTGCTCAAAAATTAGTTACAGTCAGTGCACGTACGGTGGGCAAAGACACGACAATTTTATTGTTGCAACACGTGACTACGTCGATTAATCCATTACAAAAAAATCCCGACGTCCAGGTGAATGAAGTTTTTATAAGATCTTAACCAGCATTTTCTCCTTTTTCTGCAAGGTTTTCTATCCTAACAGCAGATTAGCATTTGTCTGCATCGCTTTCAAAATGCACGAGTCTGAAATTCAGCTTTTAAAGAAAGAGTCAGTACTCAGTTTTTCAGACGTCTCAGACCTCAAATTATAGGTTTTCCAAAAATTACAACATGTACAAACGACGAATCAAATGTGGCTTAAATAATATAAATTCGTCTTCAAAAGGGTTGAAAACATTGTAGGGTAAAAGGAGAAAATGCTGATTACCAACATTTTATCTTCTTCCCACAAACTTTTCAAACATCCCATTTCCCCAGGGTGGTTAACAGACGGGACAGTTTAGTAAAGTGTTGACTGTCCAACATGTCTTTTCCTGAACCGTAACGGTTTCCATAACAACGTCTCTACTCAGCGTTAATTGCGCAACTCACGGCGTTCCAAGCAGGTATAAAAGAACTAAAGACGATGAAAGACCCGTTCTCGCTAGCAAACAGTCGAGTCCCTAGGTGTAGTTGAAACGGACTAAGGCACACGGATACACGATGTTTAAACTTTTCGCACTCGCCGCGATTTTTGCAGTTTGTAGTAAGTGTTGTACTGTACTTTTTTCATTAAGTTTTGGAAAGCTTACGACAATTTCATTGTTTTACAATGTTTTTGTATGGATGATTTACATCGAGATCAGACGACACCGCACCAACAATCAGATCTTAACCTGAATAAGCCAATAAGCGAGTAAATGTAATGAGATACTATCGGTCGAAACAAAAGCATTTTTTTCCCTTGGTGACCAACAAGTTTCCCTTAAGAATTATAAATTGATAACAGCGTCGTCAACTGAGAGAGTCAGACAAATACATTTAGCGACTAAGTCTGATTACCAGCATTTTCTCCTTCTCTCACAATGCTTTCAAAAGTCTCCCCAAGGGTCGTGAAAATAAGAATTCTTGGTTAAGGACTAAATTATGACTCAGTGGTCTTTTAATTTCCCGAATGTTATTTTGAAAGGGATTTTTTTTTTTTTTTTTTTTTTTTTTTTAAATCAAAATATAAATTCAATGTTTTAGTTAGTATCTGCTCCGTATAGTCTACAGTAAAAATTTCTAGACAGTTTTTGATATCATCATGTAGTTACTGACATGTTTATGCCTATATATTGATTTTTACTGGAAAATATTAAAACACTTCGTTTTTATTTACGGTTCCCTGTATACTCCTTAAAATACTCAAAACAATAAATATCTTCAAAAAAGATGGCGCAAATCTGCCTGCAAACGAGCAGAGGTTCTTAGAAAATCCATGTCTACATTTTTTTTACTACAGGGTCCCTAAGAATAAACATGCCTACATATTTGACCAATCACAGATTTCTATTTATTCGTTCTTTATTAGTACCAAAAGGTAGGTCAATGGCCAGCACATACAGCCACGTCGAAAAATGGAACTTCATCGAGAAAGGTTAACTAGCGAATGATGTTTTTATTATTATTATTGTCATGCGGAATATTGCAGGTAAAAAGAATGAGATTGCGATTCAAATACTTGGCCAAAATATCAATACCCCCTTTAGGTACATGTATTTACATATACAACAAAAACATTTCAGACTTATCGAAATGGAAGCACTTGAGGACAAAAAACGAACCTGACCCCAATGATGAGATTTGCCTCTAAAAAAGTCGAAAACTATGTGGGATAAAGGAAAAAATGCTGGTAAACAGCGTCTTTTCCCCAAAATGTTTATAAGAATCGATTCACAAGGGATATTTTTTGGCAGTTATTGTTTGGCAAAAGCTTGAAGAAAGATACTTAAACGAGTACTAAAACCAGATTTTTCAACTCTTTACCACACAGTCCTTATTTCTAACGACTCTGATGAAGAGGCCTTTTAAAATTATTGTGGGAAAGGGGAAAATTCCCGTAACCATAAGGTTTTCTAAGCTATAAAGGGCAAATTGTACCATTTGCGCTACATCCAAATTGTCTCTCGTAAAGCTTTCAATTTGGACAAGTCTACATTTTGCTCGTGTGGTATAGGGTTAATTAGAGTATTCTAACTTGTTTCTTTTCCTTTTCAAGCATAAAATCCACATTACTAAAGACCTAGTACATTTTTTTTAAGTTCTTTTGATATACCTATATTCTCCGACAGCTGTACGGAATATACAAGAAACCTAAAGAGACATGCATCGTTTTCGGCGTAGCTGAATTCACTGTCGTTTGACCTACTTCTTGTTACTGATAAAAAATGAATAGTAGTAATTTGCGATTGATAAAAAAATGTGCACATGTTAATTCAGCGGGCCTCTGCTGGTATATTGCTCACATATTTATGAAACCACTATTAATAAGCGTTGCTACTGCTAATCGATACCCAGGGGCCTTGATTCATACCATAGCAAAACAATGTAGGAGAGAAAGATTATTTTCTTGTGTTATTTGGAAATTTATTATTTTCATAAGCGTTACCCAATAACCCAATACTACTTTTCAACAAAATTAAAAACATTGATGAAAAAGAAGCAATTGCCTTTGAGATTACTTGTTATTTTACTTCATATTGAGCCACAAAAGGGTTTCAATATTCATATGCCAGTATCTCTAACGTCGTCTATCTTTTTAAAGATATTTCTTGTTTAATGTTTTCCTACAAAAGTGAATTTATATACATTTAGGTATACTAATTGCAGACACTGATCAGCATTTTTTAAAGTGCTTTATACAAACTGGAGAATAACTTAAACATTTATATTTTGGTGAAACAAAAACCCGCATTTCTCTCTTTTAAACGTCAGAAAAATAGTCAAAATAATCAATTCGATTGCGACAAAATTATGTCACTGCTCAAACACTCACTTTAAGAGATACGGATTTGCGAATTTCGCAATCATTGAGAATTTAAAACGCTATGAAACTCTTCATATCAATGACATCGCTAGCTTGTCCAGCAGCCGACCAAACTCACGAAATAATTCGAAAGGCTGAAAGATTCGTTAAGATTGCTTCATATGACTGAAAAATATTGTTTACACAATTCGTTTGTAAATTACACTTTATTTACCCTTATCCTGCTAAATAAGTGAAATGAAACTTTCACGCCGATAGTAATAAGCCAAATTGTGCTATTTCAAAGTTATTTTTGAAGCAAACATATCTCCTAATCGGACAGTGTAGATCCAAGATCAGACTGCACGTTCTGTGCAGTCTGATCTTGATCTACACTGTCCGCAAAAGGTCCTTCAGTCTCGCTTAGCAGGCTAATTGTTATGCTTGGATTTTCGTCCGCAAACAAATTTATTTCGATGGGTTATGGATTTATGTAATCTCCTAATCGGACAGTGTAGATCCAAGATCAGACTGCACGTTCTGTGCAGTCTGATCTTGATCTACACTGTCCGCAAAAAGGTCCTTCAGTCGCACTTACACACTGGAGAGACTTTACGTTCTTGCTCCAGTTTAACGTTACTGCTCCTGTCAATCGAACGTACCTGCTCCGGGTAAAAACATGGCCGCGACCTAGACTTTTGACAGGTAAGCACCAAAAATTGCTTTTTTTAACAATCATATGAATAGATATGCAACAGACGATTTTCGCACGGAACGTCTGGGATATCAGTACATACTTCTGTATTGTTCTTTTGATGGTTGGTTGTTTGTTGAAGACGTTTAATCCGACAAACTTCCATCAGGGACTATGATTTCTGAATAATCAACACGCGGAAGTCAGCAAAAACCTTTGTTAAACGTACAAACATGATATTCTGAAGTTTGTGCTACACCAGGTGATACATATATGCTTTATTCACCACAGTTCCAAACAAAAAATGTGCGATTTTTTATAACAGAGCAACTATATGTCAAGTTTTTAAAGACAACGTTCCATGCTCCGAAACTCAATAAAACGATCCAGCTCTTGAGTTGAAAGAAAGTACGATATTATAAGCGATTGTCTACGAGTTTAATCAAACAATCTGTGTGTTTTTTTTTTTTTTTTTTTTCAATATGTATAATTGCCCGTCCGTCTTTCGGCCTGTCTGTCAGTCAGGTTTCTTGTCCTGATTTTAATGGCGTGACAGGGATGATTTGGAACAAAAAGACTTCCCGCACACATCACACACTGGAATTTGGCATGGTGTCCTGAAAAAAAAAAGATGTTTATAAAGCTTGATAAGTGTTCTAGACAGACGTGATATATTCTGATCATGACAAACTGAAAAAAAGATAAAGGAAAACTATTCACTGTCCCACATAACTGATCACTAAACATCTGACCATGTCAATCAATCTCCGAGCAGAGTTGTCGTTCGTTACCTCACTTACATCTCTGCGATGGGAAATGACAAGAATCTTGTCAAACCGAGGAAAACATGTTTTGTTACTGTTTAACTGTTTCATGTGTAACATGATAAAGTAGACAAAGCAAATATGATTCCAGATGCATTATAGGTGCATTTAAATTGATGAATTTACCTGTATACAATGGAACTATTTTTTCGAGTTTCTTCACTGATCAGATTCCTACGCCAATTGTAAACCGAATGGCTGCGCCCACGAATGAAGACAAGTTAAACAAAATTATACAGTCCTGTGACAGTTTCGACAAACCGATGGATCTAAGTTTGTAACATCAAAGAAGAGATTGTCGTCCTTTAAAACACATTTTAGCTTTTCAGAAAACCCCTCTTTTCCACATTTTCTCCCACTAAGTTTGATTGGCCGTATGCTGTTTGAACAGCAAACAAAACAATCGATACATCTTTCTTTCACCGGCGTTTGTGTCGCCATTTGGGGTTATGGTCATGTGACGGAAAATCTCGCGAGAGGACGGACTACTTTCTGAGCCCACTACAGAGGTGAATGTGAATGAACCGGAGTGCAAGAGAGTGCATGTCAATTAGCCTCACGATATATCAACAAATACCTATACCCGACTACATAGCTATATATTTACATCTGTCTGTGGGATAGACCAGTATACTACAGTTACTTTCTGAAACAAATTTAGAAGACAAAAGGGCCTATCAGACAAATCACCTCTCTCTATCTCTCTCTCTCTCTCTCTACCCCACCCCCCTCTCTCTCTCTCCATTCTTTGACGATGAATGTCTGATTCTGAAAGCTCAATAATATTAGAGAGAGAACCTCAGATCCTCTGAATACATGCTCAATTAGATTAGGCGTATTAAAACGGTTCAACGTGTTTTAGTATTGTACTGTCATTCAAGTATCTATCAAACTACACATTTGAACCGATCTATAGTGATCAAGTTGGAGAAAACATTTCAAAATGTGACCAAACCGAGAAATACTTGTCTCATTTTATAGAATACAATGTGATAATAGGAAAAATGTGTATTGTTTTGCTTAGTATTCTACATCAGTTTTTCAGCTGATTTGCAATATATATTTGGTCGTTCATAAGGATAGTCATTGCTGTTATTATCCTCGGAACCCAGGTTTAAGCATTACGTTACTCTCCATGCATTACCCCTGGGAAAACTGACTAGCAATTCGTCGTTTCATCGGAATATTCATATGGTCGGGAAGTAGCCTAATAGCCAATCAAAAGATCGCTACTATAATGATTCTCTCTTGTAGAGGGGACAATTTCATTTCGTCAGTTACTAAAAATAACCTTTGAAAAAAAACCAAGGTGGTCATCAAATATGGCGTGATCGTCTCGTGTGAGACATATGCCATTCTGTAATTAAAAGACGACACTATCGAGCGCAAATATTTTAAAACATCATACATAGTTACAGTCTTAAGGAATGAAAAGCAAAAGAAAAGCTTGCTATTCCTGTTCCAATAAATTAAATAAAATTGTCGATTTGAACATCTCTTTTAAACGCTTCTCGATTGTAGCGTTGATAGCAGCCGCTATATTTAAAGTAATCGCTAAGCTTGATTTTCAACGAATGATGTAATTGGATATCGGTTAGTAAAAAATAGAAATGACGGCATATTTGTGATAAAAATAGCTTAAATTTTCTTAAGAAAATACTGAGATTACCAATCAAAATGCTTCACGAATAATTCATGAGAACGAGGAAACGCCAGCCAAATAACCCAGGGTCGATTATAGAATGAATCGAAACTGGGTCAACGAGGATGTGCCATTATCAAAGATGACAACCCCATGACTGTGACCACGATGATTAATACAGGTCTTGACCAAAATGACAAAATTGTTTACTGTAACTCGAAGACTTACGCTGAACATGTTTCAGCTCAGGAGCTAGAACGTCGTATTGAATTTCGGAGCATGTACGTTGTAATGCAAATAAGGCAAAACTTCGCTTTATAATTGCATTTTATGTTCTTTTCGGTTTATAGTCGAGAGGAATAATCATTATATAGGTCATCTGACACGGCACACACTTCAGATTATCTACTGTATATGTTTTACAAAGGTTTTTGGAGACTCCAAGTACTGATTTTCTAAAAACCGTAGTCGTCGACGGAAGTTTGTCGAATTAAACGCCTTCAACACACGATTAACCACCAAAAGAACGACAGATTTACGTGCACTGACATCCCAGACATTCCGTGCGACAGCTTTCAACTACATATCTATTCATTAACATGTAAAAAGAATAATGTTTTTGTGCTTACCTTACGAAATCTTGTGGGTGCAGCCATGTTTTTAACTGGAGCGGGTACGTTCGATTGACAGGAGCAGTAACGTTAAACTGGAGCAAGAACGTAAAGTCTCTCCAGTGTGACTTAGCAGGCTAATTGTTATGCTTGGATTTTCTAAGTCGTCTGCAAACAAATTTATTTCGATGGGTAATGGATTTATATGATTTTAATGAAGTCCTTTATATCCGTTTTCTGCGCCTGTCATATTCTTCGAAGATTGACGTGTCTGCCATGACGCATCACTTGATAAAAAATGGACATATATCAATACGCGGTGCGTAAATTGCCGCTTAAAAAGTGTAGGCGAAAATGGCAATAAATAATACGTCTATGGATAAATCAAGCCAGTTTTTCGCTACGAATTTCTTAGAAGACGAAATGATTTCAAAAGGGGAAAATATTTTTTTTTTTACAATACCAACTGTTTATTGCAAATCTCTATTAACAGTTTCTAAATATAGATATGGGAAAAACCGTGATTTGTGCAACAGACTGACAACAAAAATAACGTCCCCACCTTGCTGGGCTTATACCGGGCTTTTTCCCAAGCTTATAGGATCCTATGTTTATAAATGGCTGGTGCGTAGGTTATATGCTAGCTAACAATGGCTGGATGAATCGTACAAGGTAGATTTTAGAGAGTAAACGGATATTTTAATTTGAAATTCGTTACATTGATTCCCGCCTTGAAAAAATAGTCCGGTTCCGTACCCAGAATGCCCATATCAGATAGGTTATGTATTTGAAAAATGCCACCTAGCGGAAGATAATGCCTTTATATCCTCATCCGTATTAACCAAATTCGCGAATAATTCTAATTCGCGAAAATAAATATTCACGACAATATCTATCATCGGAAAAAAACGTGCACATTTCTGGTTGCGGGAGATATAGAGGATATTTGGGGTTTTTTTCCCGGTGAAATATTGAAATTTATTTCATCGAGTGAACATCATCGGTAATATTTTCACGAGTGGCGTAACCCCCTCCATATAAGAACGCATTAAATTTTTACGTCAAGAGCGAGAAATGCAGAGTAAATGCGCGTAAATTACGTCATATTTACCTCTGGTTAACCTAGGTACACGCCGTTTACCTTGGTAATTAGTGCGCAGGAACTACTATTTCCGCCTTCAATGAAGAGTTAGAAAGTATGAAATCGTTATTTTTCTCACTGGTCGTAACCAGGAAATATCAAACCATTACTCACCATTGTTTCTCGGTAAACTACCGAAAAACATGAAATAAAAAAGGTTTGCTATATGTACATCAAGATATTCTAGCCTAAACAGCATTTTTTCTCTTAGTTAATAATTGTTTATTTAACGTACTTAATACACAAAGGCTTAATTGACCCTTTACCAAACAAACCGATGATAGAACGAACCTGAGGAAAAAGGCTGTAGAAAACCGTGTGGGAAGACGAGAGAATGCTGGTAACCAGCATTTTTACCGATTTCCCATAATTTTCTGTTAAAGACAAATCTTATGATTTGAGCCACATTTTCGTTGTCAGCTGTAATTATTTTCAAATTGGACCATTCTGAAATTTGATCATTTGGTAAAGAGTTAAGGCGTTACCGCAACAAGTCAGCACCGTGACGGCATTTGAAAACACTGTAGGAAAGGAACATTTGCTTGCAATATTAAAAACTAAAATCTTGACGTCATTGTTAAAGAGTTAAATTGGTTGAGTCTTTTTAACCCTTTCCCAAACGACAAATTTTGGACTGGTCCAAATTGAAAGAGTTTGCAGACGGCAGTTTTAAATTTGATGAAAAATGGCAGAAAGGTCTCAAAAAGGGTAGAAAACACTATGGGAAAAGGAGAAATTGCTCGTTACGAGCAATTTCTCCTTTTCCCACGGTGTTTTCAAAAGACTTGTACTGCAGACACGTGAAAACCAGGGCTTGTTTGGGAAAGGGTTAAGTCGACTACAAAGGTATAGTGACTAATTTACCAGTATTTAATTTTCAAAATTCAAATATTCACTTTTCGAGTATCAAAATTTATTATACTCGTTTTCAGCCAGTTTTTAAACCATTCCATCTTATTCTTTTTCATAAAACTATAATTATTCTTTTATCTTCATGCCAAATGTTGGCCCTGACGGCTGCTCGGTTGCAGAGACCACGGCGGATAGAAAATGCATTTCATTTTTTTTTTGGTGGCCTTCAAAGAAATCACTGTTGTCGTTTCTGGTTTTAAATGAGGACAAATCCTTTGGGTTTCTCTATACTTTACACCTATAAATTGCTAATTGATCTCTTTTTACACAGCTGACCAAGTTTTAACAGCGTGTTTCTTCTCTGGCTGTACGGATGTATCTATAAAATCTACAACAAAAAAAAAATCACAACTATAGTAGTACTTATCGAAAGCTTGAAACCAATGCGCAAAAACATGCAATGTTGGTCACGTGAATGCTGCAGTAGCTGGAGAATAAATGTCTGAGAATAAACGTCAGGGTCCATATTCACCAGGGTCCGTATTCACAAGGACCCGTATTCACCAGGGTCTGTTTTCACCAATCATTCTTAAGAACATTCTTAGTCATATTCTCGAGATTTGTTATAATTATGAAAGTAACACAACCTCTAATTGGCTAAATAAAATGAGCCACGCTCTGTTAAAAGGGAGCTTAGTACATATTCGAAAAGTACCCAACCAGTTCAGCCTGCGCAGTCCGCGCTCTAGCCTGTGTCGAAAGTTTTCGTTACTGGTCATTTTTCTGTATGTCCAAGGACCAGCTTACCTCATGATTAAGTCGGTTGTTAAGAAAGTTGCTATTATGGATCCATGATTATGTGATAGCTTGATTGGCCCAATACATTACGAAGATGCATGAAGCCCCATTTTGCCAGAGCATGGCTCAAATGGTTTAGCCAATCAGAAGTTGTACTACTTTCAAAATCTATAATCAGACCAAGAATATTCTTAACAATGGTTGGTGAATACAGACAGAGGAAGTCTTTGCTTCATTTTCAGTTTTTATCTTGATTAGGTAATCAGAATGGTTTAGCCAATCAGAAATTGTGTGAGGTTCTTAAGAATATGACAAAAAACTAATTAAGAATGATTGGTGAATACGGCTCCTGAAAAGTTGTGGATTGGTATATACAGGCCTTGAAAAGGTGTAGATTGGTAAATACGGGCCTTTACCAGGTGTTGATTAACCCTTAACCTGCTAAATAAGTCGATTGAAACTTTTCAGCCGATAGGACAAACCTAAATATTGCTATTTTAAAGTTATTTTGGGGGAAAATATCTCCTAATCGAGCAGTGTAGATCCACGATCAGACTGCAATTTCTGTTGGACAAAGATTGCAGATTTTGTTGTAGGATTGATATCTAGCAAATATCTAGTTCAGTGTTGGTCGCACGAAATTATGGAATCTAGTATAAGATGTGTCCAATTGTTTATTTTCGTCACCAGAAATGTCTGTCCAAATCCATATTAAGAATTAATACACTTTTTCTTGTTTCCCAATCTTCATTTAGGTCCAGTAAAAATAAGTCAATGTCTTTTCTAGTTGTTCTGGGAAGATTACTGTCGTTTCAGCTCATACGTGGAAGTTGAATTCCTCCCATTTTCCGAATTAATTCAAAATAATCATTAAGTAAATGTAAATCCAAGGTCATTTTTTTCTACATCTGACACCATGTAAGGTTAAAGCGCGTTTAGAACTGAGCCTTGCTCCGGCAAAAGGGGGCTTAATGTATCTTCGTGATGCTTGATACCAAGCAAGTAATCACATCGAGGGGTGAATACGAAACTATTCCATCTGCGTTTCGAACAATTTTACAGGAGAGGGAAAAACGCTTCTCATTTCTGTGAAAAGAATAGTTAGATCATCTTGTTTAGATATGTTGTGTTGAGTTGAGAGCATGAATTCAGCACAACATAATTAAACAAGACGATCTAACAACGCTTTTCACGGAATTGAGTTTTTTTTTTTTCCCTCTCCTGTAATATCTTCCAAAATGCAGATGGAATAGTTTTCGCATTCACCCCTCGACATTATCATAGATCCATTTTTGGGCTAACAACCGACTGAACCATGAGGTAGACTGGTCCTTGGAGATGCAGAAAATTAACGGATGGAGAAAAGCTTCGGCCCAGGTCAGCCTGCGCGGACTGCGCAATGCTGACCTGGATCGATACTTTTGGCAGATGCAGTGACATTAAACCTTAGCCTGCTAAACGCGACTCACTGACCTTTTGCGGACAGTGTAGATCATGATCAGACTGCACAGAACGTGCAGTCTGATCTTTGATCTACACTGTCCGATACGGCATTTTCTTTACGATGTAATCAACATTGAAACCGCAATATTTGGACTTTAACTATTGAGTGGAAATTTTCATTTCATTTATTTAGCAGTTTAAGGGTAATATAGCTGAAGATAAGTGCATCTATTTTTAGATTCATTCATAATGTTACGGTAGTGTTGGTATAAGTAAAGATGAGCCTGATTTGCATAGGTCATAGACTTAATTTACATATAAGCAAGCATCTTGTGCCTTATCGATGATACCTTGTTCAGTCTATCACCTTGTAAGCATGCATTATTCTCATTGGAGTGAGAGGAGATTTTGTGGTCATTGCTTACTGTTGATCGCTAGTGGGCCCTTAATTATGAAACATGGACATCTCTTAAGTCTTGACCAAAACGACAACATTTTAAACTGGTCCAAATTGAAATCACTGCAGACGACAAGTTTATTGTGACTCAAAAATTGACATTTGACTTTGAAAGGGTACAAGACATTATGGGAAAAGGAAAAAATGCTGATTTTCAGCATTTTCTCCTTTTCCCACAATGTTTTCAAAAGCCTTCTTCTTCAGGGTCGTTAAAACTCGGGATTGTGTGAATGATGTAATCGCTGTAAATATAATACATGATAAAAACCAATTTTTGGTGTTGTTAAGGACATGTGCCACAATGTTTCCTGCTCACCGGCTTGCACATGTTTCCTTTTTATAAAGTCTACTATATTCCATTGGGTTCGTATGACGGTGAGATAAATAGAGAATACGTACATAGTGTTGTCGTAGATCAAAAATATCTAACGAGGTTGGGAGAATTGATAATTGTCTCGCCAAAGGCTCGACAATTATCAATTCTCCCAACCTCGTTAGATATTTTTGATCTACGACAACACTATGTACGTATTCTATTCGTCTTTTAACCTATGATTTGTACTCATTGTGAAAAGATGTGAAAAATGTTGCTGACAAATACATTTTAAAAGTTTTAAAAGTTTATTTATGTCGGAACTCCTATTTTAAGATTGCATTACCCACATACATGGTACTCATTCGTCACAACTCGGCCGATTCCGTACCTACATCTAACCGGATCACCCGAGGTTTGCCGAATGACATAGTACTTTATCGTAGTAATTAAACGTCCTAAAATTGCGATTGAGATCGCTTGGGATTATTCTATTTGAGAAGACGCGGTAAACGAGCATTCAAATGACGTCACGGGCAGGAATTACGTAGGCAGACATTCGGCACACCTCGGGTGATCCGGTGATCAAATCCCTCGGCTGTATCACGTCGCTTGATATGCACCTACACGGTACATTTCGCACATCTCCGGAAGCACACCGCTTTACTGTTAGTGAAATTGTAAGGCTCCTCTTTAGAAAGAACGCATGAGTAAATTTTCTATCGTTATCTTTCTAAGAGTATTTGAGTCGGCAAACAGTTCGTACATTCAAGTTTTAGCGTGGTTTATCAATTCCGTTTGGAGCTTTCATCAACAGATCGATAGAAGTGAATAACTTCACAGTGGTTGTTCATGTCGTTGCTAAGCGATCTACAGGGGCGCCGCCAAGTTTAAGATCATGTGATTGGTAGTTCAAAATGGAAGCCTCCCTAATACAGACGAGGTTAGATGTAGGTACGGAATCGGCCGAGTTGTGACGAGTGACACCTACACGTTACATTCGGCATACCTCGTGTGATCCGGTGATCAAATCCCTCGGCTGTATCACGTCGCTTGATATGCACCTACACGGTACATTTCGCACATCTCCGGAAGCACACCTCTTTACCGTTATGGAAATTGTAAGGCTCCTCTTTAGAAAGAACGCATGAGTAAATTTTCTATCGTTATCTTTCTAAGAGTATTTTAGTCGGCAAACAGTTTGTACATTCAAGTTTTAGCGTGGTTTATCAATTCCGTTAGGAGCTTTCATCGACAGATCGATAGAAGTGAATAACTTCACAGTGGTTGTTCATGTCGTTGCTAAGCGATCTACAGGGGCGCCGCCATGTTTAAGATCATGTGATTGGTAGTTCAAAATGGAAGCCTCCCTAATACATTCGGCATACCTCGGGTGATCCGGTGGTCAAATCCCTCGGCTGTATCACGTAGCTTGATATGCACCTACACGGTACATTTCGCACATCTCCGGAAGCACACTGCTTTACCGTTATTGAAATTGTAAGGCTCCTCTTTAGAGAGAACGCATGAGTAAATTTTCTATCGTTATCTTTCTAAGAGTATTTCAGTCGGCAAACAGTTTGTACATTCAATTTTTAGCGTGGTTTATCAATTCCGTTAGGAGCTTTCATCGACAGATCGATAGAAGTGAATAACTTCACAGTGGTTGTTCGTGTCGTTGCTAAGCGATCTACAGGGCCGCCGCCATGTTTAAGATCATGTGATTGGTAGTTCAAAATGGAAGCCTCCCTTATACAGACGAGGTTAGATGTAGGTACGGAATCGGCCGAGTTGTGACGAGTGTCCCTAATACAGACGAGGTTAGATGTAGGTAATGAATCGGCCGAGTTGTGACGAGTGCTACACGGTACATTTCGCACAACTCCGGAAGCACGCCCCTTTACCGTTATTGAAATTGTAAGGCTCCTCTTAAAAAAGAAAACATGAGTAAATTTTCTATCGTTATCTTTCTAAGAATATTTCAGTCGGCAAACAGTTTGTACCTTCAATTTTTAGCGTGGTTTATCAATTCCGTTTGGAGCTTTCATCGACAGATCGACAGAAGTGAATAACTTCACCGTGGTTGTTCTTGTCGTTGCTAAGCGATCTACAGGGGCGCCGCCATGTTTAAGATCATGTGATTGGTAGTTCAAAATGGAAGCCTCCTTTATACAGACGAGGTTAGATGTAGGTACGGAATCGGCCGAGTTGTGACGGATGGTATACAGATCATCGGAAAGTAGCGCGCGTGCTATGACATCGTTCTTTTTTCGCGGGCTTTCTGTAGTAATCGTTACTATTTTTGGAATGCATTTCATTCATAAACGGTGATGGGGGCGGAGTCAGTGGAACTTAGTGTTCTATAAATATCCGTGGTATATCAAAAATCTATAAATATCCGTGGTATATCAAAAAAAAAAAATATCGCATGGGTGTTATTGCATGGATATCCGGTTAGTTGAAAGATAAAGTAAATTTTAATCTGTAGTTTGTCGGTTGCCTTTTAAAAATCTAGAAATCACAGACGCGGCAGAAAAATGTGAGATTTATAAATCATCGGGATGCCAAACCACGCCAAAATAGACGTTTATTACAAGGGGATGTAATTCATCAGGTCAATGCCCTAAAAAATGCACCGCATCTCTTAACTCTTTCGGCGCCAAATAAACAAACTTGGCTTCTTTTTACAATTACAATACACTGAGTCTCATGAAGACTTTTATCATATAGGCATGACCAAACGAGCGGAGGGCATAGATCAAAGATCAGACTGCACGTTCTGTGCAGTCTAATCTTGATCTATGCCGTCCGCAAAAGTCCCTGTTTTCGCCTATGACGCTGAAAGGGTTAAAATTTTCAAGTTTGATATACTGTGTTATTTTCTTTTTTACAAGATATTAGAAAGCACTATTTCTGTGCAAAATTAAAAAAAAAAAAATCTGTCCACTGAATTTTTTTTTTTTTTTCATTGCAAAAAAACTGGTCAGAAAATAAGCCTTTGTTGACACGTGAGAATATGTTCAGTTGCTACTGTGATCTGTCTAGTGCCTTAATTCCTTCAATAATTCTTTTCTTACTTTTGGCAAACGTCACATTTCTACGAATAATAATTTATATGATCAGTATTTGTTCCTCAAAAACCATTTTTTTATGTTTGAAATAAAAGCCTATTTTCTGTAATTTTGACAAGAGTTATCCGCTTTAACTCTTTACCAAACGACAAAATTTTAGACTGGTCCAAATTGAAAGCATTTGCAGACGATAAATTAAAGGTGGCCCAAATGAGAAAAATTGTCATTGATAGGTTAGAAAACATTGTGGGAAAAGGAGAAAATGCTGGTTACCAGCATTTTCTCCTTTTCCCACAATGTTTTCAAAAGGCCTCTTTCTCAGGGTCGTTAAAAGTCGTGATTGTGTGGTATAGGGTGAAAGAACTGTATCTTTGTATTTTGCTCCGCGACATAAGATTTTCTTTTCATCTTTTTTACCCCGCATACCTTATATCAACATCCGAGCGACAAGGAGAAAAATCTGTCCGCAGGAAAACAACCTGGCATACGAGCGTATGTCCTTAAACAAATCCTTTTGTGGTTTTTTAATGGTCATGGTCTGCCAAGGATGGTTGAGACTTTGCCCTTTGCGAACAAGTTGTAGCCTAGAAGAAAATAAACGTGCGGGATTGATGCGTAAGGGCAGACAATAAGCATGTTTTTTGTTTTTGTTTTTTGTTTGTTTGTTGTTGTTTTTGTTATTGCTGTTGTTTTGTCTTTTCGACAGCTTCAATGTACTGTGACATGAGGTGTTTTTTTTTTGTTGCACAGTTTCATTATTTACATTTTTATATAAAAATTACAAAATAAAAGTGACAGTGCGGCACGACAAGTGCGACAGTGAGTGAAAAGTATTCTCACGACTTAGGTAGAATGTGACATCTTGATTGATAACTGCTAGTCACGTGGGAGACTTCATGAAATCACTGAGCCGTGATTGTATAGGTCGGCTGCGGAGGCGTACTGAAATTCCATAAAATACAGGCAAATCTTGGTGCTTTTCAAGGGCGAGACCAAGGTTTTTAAAATAATTGCTCTGAATCGTGAATACTATTTAATCATATTTAAAGGGCCTTAACTCTTTACCAGACGACAAAATTTTAGCCTCGTCCAAATTGAAAGCATTTGCAGACGACAAGTAAAATGTTACTCAAAACATAAAATTGGACCTTCACAGGATAGAAAACATTGTGGGGAAAGGAGAAAATGCTGGTTACCAACGCCTCTTTCTCACAATGTTTTCAAAAGCCTTCTTTCCCAGGGTCATTAAAAGTCTGCATTGTGCATTAAGGGGTTACAAATACATCCTTACAGTAGAGAGAAAAAAACGCTGTAAAAATTGATAGGCTGTAGAATGGTTCAAAATTTAGTCAGTAGTGAAAACATACATGTACATAAATTACCGACATATATTATTTAAAGGATAAATTCATATGAGCCGTGCTCTTGAAAATGGGGCTTAATGCATCTGCAGTCCGGGCAGGCTGACATGGGCCGAAACTTTTCCTACCTTAATTTTTTGTTTGTGTGTTTGTTTGTAATGGAGTTTAACGCCATTTTAACAGCTTAGGTCATATCATGGCGGTCAGTGACGCACCCATGTGTTTCCTGGCTTTCTTACACCAGTACTGACACAACTTCCTTTCCAAAACCACTGACTACTTTTCTCGCATTCATCAGAGGTGAGAGGCGAAAAATCGTCGGAAAGGAAGTTTGCCTCAGCCGGGTATCGAACTCGCAACTATCAGGTCATGAGTCAGACAGACTAACCACTAAGCTACCCGGACGGGCTACCTTAATTTTTTCTGCGTGTCCAAGGACCATTCTACCTCCAGATTTAGCAAGTTGTTGGACTAAGTGGATTTTTATGAATTTATAATTCTATGATGACTTGCTTGATATCATACGTCACAGAGATGCATGAAGCCCCCTTTTCACAGAGCAAGGCACACATATCGGAAACTCTTCGATTTAAAAGTGGAAACGTCACAACAGAGATTTCTTTGATGACCCCAAGAAAATGAAATGTATTTTCTATCGGTCGTATTCTATGCAACTCTGAAACCGCCAGGGGCAACATTTGGTTATGAAGATACAAGAATGATTATAGATTGATAAAATAAAGATGAAGTGGGTTAATCCAACGTTTGTAATAGACTCGTTCCATACAGTTTTATTTCAAATGCCAACTTATGTCAGATCGTTTATTTCTTGTAGATCTATATACGTTTGAGAGAAGCAAATAATGCCACCAATGGTCAAAGCTTTGGTACTCGCCCGCCTTTCTGTAAAACATTGCTGACCCAGATTTCACAGTAAATTCAAGTCAAAATCAGTAATTGTAACAAAGCTATGATTTTTTTCAGCGTAGCTGAATATGCTGGCTTGTGACCTACTTTTTGGTACAGATAAAAAAATGAATAAATAGAAATTTGTGATTGGTCAAATATGTAGACATGCATATTTTAAGGGGACCCTGTGGTAAAAAATATGGACATGTTTATTTTAAGAGCCCCCGATTTTTGGCTGGCAAAGTTACGCTGTCTATAATTTTGAAAGATATTTGTTTTTTATCCTGATTTTTTTTTTTTTTTTTTTATCAATTGGTTATTATGTAAGCTTCTTTGGAACTTTTTTTGCATACGCAAAGAATGTATACACACGCGTCAAAGATAGGGTGTAAGTTTCAGTACGTGTGTACAGGAAGGCCTGTGTTTTCGCATATTGTGAGCGATAATTCTTGACATACAGTTATGTGATAAAAAAGAAAATCATACTCTTCGGGATTTGAGGCAATGCTTTTTTTTTTAAAATCAAACTCCTCGAGAGAAAAAAATGTTAAAGCCCCAATAGCAGCCAAAAATAATACATTTCAAAGGTATGTAAATTATTGTGAAGTTGACAATCTGTTATTATAGTCGGTCCAAGTAAATGAATTCAAAAAACCAGGTAAAAGGTAAACAAAAGATAGAGTAACCTGGCAGGTTCTGACCTACTTTTGAAATTCATTTTATTTTTTCTGCCAGCGACTAGCACTTGGACGAGCGCACAATAGCAGATTGTTGTCTTTTAATAATCTCCATAATTTTAAATGGAATGATTTAAATTTAAATGCACTTTAACACATTCATTGTTTACTTTTGGCAACTATTGGGGCTTAAGCTCCCCAAGGTCTCCCTTATACACGGGTAGGAAACTTCATATTCGGAGCCAATGGCTCCGACGAGACAATGTTGTGTCGGTCTTTCGGTTCCGAAATTGTCGGCTCCAAAAACAACTGAAAAACAGATAAACTTGTCATTCTTTGTGATTATGTATGGTGTTTAACGCTGTTTTCAACATTATTTCAGTGATATTGCGGCGGTCAGAGCACCTATCCATGCTTTCCTGGTGTTTCTTTTACTAACACTACCGCAACTCAATGACCTTTTGCGGACGGTGTGGATTAAGATCAGACGGCTTAGAGCGTGCAGTCTGAATTTGGATCTACACTGTAAGATCCGACAAGAGGATATTTTTTTTTTTTCCAAAATGTAACTTTGAAATAGCAATATTCAGGTGTTTACCATCGGCTTGAAAGTTTCATTTAACATTTTTAGCATGTTAAGGGTTAAACTTAAACTGGATTATAGTTAAACAATAGCTCAGTCGGTAGCGTACAGGACTTGAGAACAGGAGGCTGCTGGTTCGATCCCCGAATCTGCAAATTTCTTTCTGAGGATTGATGATAGTCATTGTGACAGGATTCATTTCTCTCTCACATTTCGACGATGGTTATGTGGGAAGCAGCCAGTGGCTTGGAAAAAATATTGTGCGGAGTACTGGTAGAAGAAAGTCAAGGAAAGCATGGATATGTGCACTGTCCACCGCTACATAACTGAAATAATGTTGAAAACAGGGTCAAACACCATACAAACAATCAATCAATCAAAGTCGCTAGTCCGTCAGTACTTTCAGTACTTTGATTTTTATTTACAGCTGCTCAGGCGGGGTCACAATCTCAGATGATGATGCAGATGATGAAAAATATGGGCTCATCAGGTTTACCGGGATCTGCAGCGGGACCAAGTTACCCCATGTCGGGCGTGGGTGGTGAAGGCAGCGGTGGACTTGGTAGAGCCGGTGGTTTGATGGGCATCATTTCAAGAATGGGCGGAATGGGTGGAATGGGCGGAATGTTAGGCAGTATGGGAAGAGGCATGGGCGGTCTGTCACAAATTATGCAACTAGCCAATCCTATTTTCTTGTGCCAACAGACGGAAAACTTCAGAATGCTGCCATGCGAAGGAATGCCTCGGTTGTGCGATATTGTATCTGCGGCAACCTACAAAGTGCCCAGACTACTTTCCTGTAACCGGATGCTCTCTGGCTGCTGTCTCAAGGACGCGAGAGCCTACATGATGGCCAAGCACCTTACGTAAAGGTTTGTTGTCAGTGATTACGAAGTCTGTATTCACCAACGATTCTTAAAAACATTCTTTGTCTTATTCTCCATGATTTTCAAAATTTGAAAGTAACACAACTTCTGATTGGCTAAACCAAATGGTTTAGCCAATCAGAAGTTGTGTTAAATTCAAATTTAGAAAATTCTGGAGAATAAGACTGACAGCATTCTTAAGAATCGTTGGTGAAAATGGACCCAGGGCCCGTATTCACCAACCATTCTCAGTTTCACTCTTGGTCTTATTCTAGATGTAGAAAGTGACAAAACTTTTGATTGGCTAAGCCATTTGGTTTTAGCCAGTCAGAAGTTGTGTTACTTTCGAGTTTAGAAAATTTTTGAGAAAAAGACTAAGAATGTTCTTAAGAATATTTAGTGAATACGGACCCTGGTTTTTAGTATCCATTCATATATCTGTCGTAACATTTTTCAATTCATTCCAGAGGCACGTTTATTTGACAATCTTAGCCCTATATGAATGAAATTGAGGATATTTGTTTTTTTCGGTGAAAGATCGAATTTATTTCACCTTCAACATAAGGGCCGTTGAAACTCTGGACTGTGTTGTAAAAAATTCACAAGTTTTCAAAAGATTGACAGAAGAATGTAAACGCAGCACTCCACCCACCTTTGATATTTTCAGAATAATATCTTTTTCCGATTTCTTAGCTGATTTGTGTAGCAAATCCGCTTACTGTGATCGAACTAGCCGGAACCAAATACATCATGCGTAAGGACGCATGCGCGAGTACTTTCAGTTTTGAATAGCTGGTCAGTACTACGTTAAAGGTTTTACCTGAACCAAATACCGTCATATACGCTTGCACTCTACGCACTCTTTCAGTTTTAGCTAGTACACCCCGATATCGTTTTTGACACTACTGTAGGATTATTATACAGTCCTGCTTGTGCACATACAGTCCTAAATCTTATACCAGCAGAAAACCGGTTCAGATTGATAGATCAAATTGCTACTTCTTAATTAATCCTTTACCGCATAATGTCGCCTTTTGACGCCCCTGGGAAAGAAGCCTTTTGAAAACATTGTGGGAAAAGGAGAAAATGCTGGTAACCAGCATTTTCTCCTTTTCCCACAATGTTTTCTACCCTATCAAAGAAAAATTGCACCATTTGAGCCACACTGAAATGGTCGTCTGCAAATGCTTTTAATTTGGACAAGGCTAAAATTGTGTCGTCTGGTAAAGGGTTAACAAGTTCATATATTGAAATAACAGTTACGAGTACAGCGCGTCCCGGGACGCAACTGAAACAACTGTCTTTCCAAGCTACTATTTTTTCTCACATGTATCAGAGGCAACAGGTGGAAAATCGCCGGAAAGAAAGTTTGCCGCAACCAGGTATCAAACTCGCAAACATCAGGTCACCAGTCAGATACACTAACCACTGAGCTACCCGGGCGGGCGGTAAAGGGTCAACTGCTTGCGTCTTGGTGAATAAACCTTAGCATAATGTTTCGCACTTTGGTTACAAAAGAAAAAAGATAAACTTAAGATCATCTTTGTGTCAGAGTACACCGGAAATAGATGCGCTGACGTTTGAATATTTTTTATCATTTCAGAGTAGACAGGAAGTGACGTAGAACAAATTTGACATGTGGTATTTATTGTTCGTTTACGCAGTTCCTGCTGCATTCACCGTCCTCCTACAGCTATTTACCTAACAGAAATGATGAAGACAGACTGGAACATCACATCTGGATTAAACCGAGCTTTCTATTTCAACTCTTTACCATACGACAAAATTTTAGACTGGTCCAAATTGAAAGTATTTGCAGACGACAATTTAAATTTGGCTCAAAGGATAGAAATTGTTTTTAATACGGAAGAAAACATAGTGGGAAAAGGAGAAAATGCTGGTTACCAGCATTGTCTCCTTTTCCCACTTTGTTTTCAAAAGCCTTCTTTGGCAGGGTCGCTAAATCTCGTGACTGTGTGGTAAAGAGTTAACCGCATGAGCACAAAAAAAACAAACCATCTTGAGCTGACTATGCAGACAGTGTAGATTCAAAGTCGGATTCTTGAAACTACATTGTCCAAGATTTTCAAAATCATTTTTAATTATTGCGCTTTTTCAGTTTGGTTTTTTTTTTTTTTTAAAATAACTACATGAAAATGGCCACTTCATTTCTTTTCAGTGTTCAATGGACTTTTTTTTTTTTTTAATGCGAGTTGTTTTCGTTCATGCCATGTCTGTTTCCTTCCACGATGGCGGCAGACTTCATTGCGAATACCATTAATCAGGGACTCGATTGTTAAATGTGTGAATCTTTAAATAAAAGGTGGTAAAGCGATGTCAATTTTTTTGTCAGTTTTATCGATTACTCTTTATGTTATACCCACCGGTCTACATTTAAAGGCGTGTCCAAGCATAGGCATGTACCCACATGACTAGGCCTACATCTTAAAATGTCCAAAACTCAAGTTTTAAACAGGAGGACCATTGGCCCAAAAGCGCTCATCTGGGTAAAGTCATCTACGGTTGATAAAGCTGAAAGCTCCTGGGTCCATATTCACCAAGCATTCTTAAGAATATTCTTAGTCTTGTTCTCCAAGATTTTCTACATTTGAAAGTAACACAACTTCTGATTGGCTAAACCATTTGGTTTAGCCAATCAGAAGTTGTGTTAGTTTCAAATGTAGAAACTTTTGAAGAATAAGACTAAGAACGTTCTTAAGAATGTTTGGTGAATACGGACCCTGGTTGTGATGATGTAAAACACATAAGTGACCTACTTTTAGACCTGATATGGCAAAGTTTAAAACTTGGGCAAGATATCATCAAGACAAAAATTCTGATCAAGTTTTGTCAGTATCAGGCTGAAAATGTAGCCTCGATGTTACATACAAGGTTTTTCTAAGGTTTGGTCCCATGACCTACACTTTGACCCGATGTGACCTAATTTTAAACGTATCCAAGAGATTCTGAGGGACAGTCTGTTTGTATTGGCGTTTAACGCCGCTTTAACGGCTTAGGTCATATCACATCAGTCAGTGCATCTACACATGTGTTTCCTGGCTTTCTCATACACATTACTGACACAACTTTTCTTCCACGTCACAGACAACTTTTCTCATATGCATCAGAGGTGAGAGGTGAAAAGTCGCTAACCACTGAGCTACAGACTTCATAGGCTGCACAAAGACAACCGCCCCTTATCCCTATTCTCTTTAACCCTTCACCACACAAACCCATTTTTAATGACTCTGAGAAGGAAAGATTTAGAAAACACTGTGAGAAAAGGACAAAATTATGCTGGTTACTAGCATTTTCTCCTTTTCCCTTAACATTTTCTACCCATTCAAAGACAAACTGCATCATCAGAGCCACTTTTAAAACTGTCGTCTGCAAATGCTTTCAGTTTGAACAAGTCTGGAATTCTGTCATATGGTAACGGGTTAACCCTTCACCACACAATTCCAAGTTTTAATGACCTTGTGATGGAAAGCTTTTGAGGCCATTGTGGGAAAGAAGAAAATGCTGGTAAACCAGATTTTTCTCCTTTTCCCACAATGTTTTCTACTCATTTACAGGCAGTTTTCATCATTTGAGCCACCTCTGATTTGTTATCTGTAATATGCCTTGAATTCAGACATGTCTGAAACTTTACATTATAGTAAAGATTTAAAAATTCCTTTTTTTCTAAAGGATTTTTTAAAAACTATTTGTAAAGATTGCTTCATTGCCAAGTTCAAGCCCTTGACGATAAATACAGTCTATCTAACCTTTTACCAAACAATCCTGTGTTTTGACAGCTCAAAAGAAAGAAAAAGCCTTTTGCATACCTTGCAGGCAAAACAGAAAATTCTGGTAACCAGCTTTCGCTCCTTTTCCCACGAATATTTTTAGAATGCTTGCTACAGCACATGAAACCAATGAATCTTTGATAGTATGGTAAATATAAAATGAGCCATGCTATGCAAAAAGGGGTTTAATGCATGTGCGAAAAGTATCGACCAAGGTCAGCCTGCACAGTCCGCGCCGGCTGACCTGGGCCGAAACCTTTTGCTATTGGTTAATTTTCTGTATGTCCAAGGACCAGTCTACCTCATTATCAAGCTGGCTGGTCAAAAAAGTGGCTATTATAGATTCATAACCATGTGATGGCTTGATTGGTATAATGAATCACGCAGATGCATTAAGCCCCCTTTTGCCAGAGCATGGCTCAAATAATTTTAGAATAATTTTAGGATCAGTTGTGAGATTGACTGATTGATTGTATGGTGTTTAACGCCGTTTTCAAAATTATTTCAGTTATATCATGGCAGCCAGTGCACCTATCCATGCTTTCCTGGAATTTCTTTTACCAGTACTCCGCACAGTATTCTTTCCAAGCCACTGGCTGTTTTCCCACATAACCATAGTCGAAACAATGGTTAGCGGTGAGAGAGGAATGAATCCTGTCGCAGTGACTATCATCAATCCTCGGAAAGAAATTGGCCAAGCCGGGGATCGAACTACGGGGCTTGGCATCAGTTGTGAGAACAGAGACAAAGCCTGGCTAAAAATGGTGAAAAACTCTGTAAAACTTCAAAATAAATGAAAGACATAATGAACTACCAAAGACATGACTAGACATGTTGCACATCTCTTTAATTAACAAAAAGAAACGTGGAAGATCTATCTGTATGTATAATAAATATGCTAAACAAAAACCTAGTGCTGTCAATAAAGTTGGCTTTACTCATTACCAAACAATAAAATATGGACTTGACTAAACTGAAAGCATTTGCAAATTCAATTTATTTCAAATGATGGCTTCTGTCTTTGATAGGGTAGAAAACATTGTGGGAAAAGGAGAAAATGCTGGTTACCAGCATTTTCTCCTTTTCCTACAATGTTTTCAAAAGTCATTTCTCTAAGTGACCTTAAAACTCTGGATTGTATGGTGAAGGGTTACCACAGCAACCAAGTGCTTAACACTTTACCAAAAAATCTTGAGTTTTAACCACCCTGAAGCAAGAGGCCTTTGAAAACATTGTGTGAAAAGGAAAACATGCTAATTACAAGCATTCTTCTCTTTTCATCACAATGAATTCTACCTTTTTTATTACAATGAATTACATGTAATTTAGTTTTAACAACCCTGAAGTAAAAGGCTTTTGAAGATATTGTGTGAAAAAGACAAAATGCTGGTTAACAGCATTTTCTCTTTTCCCCCCATTGCTTTCAACCCAATCAAAGTTTTATCCAATCATTGGAGACACATATTATTTTTCATCTGTAAATGCTTTCCATTTGGACAGGTAAAAAAATTTTGTATCGAGTAAAGAAAAGAATGATAACCATCATTTTCTCCTTTTCCCTCAATGTTTTCTACCCTTACATAGACAAATCCCATCATTTCAACTTTATTTAATCCTAAACACACAATCTCAAGTTTTCATGACCCTGAGCAGGAAGGCTTTTGAAAACACTGTGGGAATAGGAGAAAATGCTGTTAACCCTTTACCACACAATCCCGACTTTTAATGACCCTGAGAAAGAAGCCTTCTGAAAACAATGTGGGAAAGGAGAAAATGCTGGTGACCGGCATTTTCTCCTTTTCCCGCAATGTTTTCTACCCTTCCCAACACAAATTTCAATTTTTCAATCACATTTATTTTGTCATCTGCAAATGCTTTCAATTTGGACCAGTCTAAAATTTTGTTGTTTGGTAAAGAGCTAACCAGGAGTTTCTTTATCAGTGCTCTGTACAAGAATTAGTAAGTTTATTTTTTAACTTCTTCCCCTCTGATTTCATCAAATATAACTTGCATATGAACGTATGTGTCCCAGGTCAATTTCCTACTTTTCCTTCTCTGTTAGCTGTCTGAGAGCTGTTTCACAAATTCTTTGAGAGTATTTGTGTCAATATACAAATTCTCAATTTTCGTTTCTTTACTTCTTTCCCCCTAAATTCATCAAATGCATAATTTGCATCATGAAGGTACGGGCTCTAGAACAATATCCTACTTTTCTTTCACTGTTAGCTGTCCGAATGCTGTTCCACGAATTCACTGAGAGTGTTCGTGTCGATGGGTATGGTCAGATGCTCCACTCCTTCAAAACTCTGGAACAAACAAATAAGCCATGCTGTGGCAAAATGGGGTTTAACTCTTTACCATACAATGCCGCCTTTTAACGCCCCTGGGAAAGAAGCCTTTTGAAAACATTCTGGGAAAAGGAGAAAATGGTAACCAGCATTTTCTCCTTTTCCCACAATGTTTTCTACTCTATCAAAAAAACTTGCACCATTTGAGCCAAACTGAAATTGTCGTCTGCAAATGCTTTCAATTTGAACAAGGCTAGAATTAGGATTCTTGAATGATTCATTGATTAAATGGTGTTTTACGCCTTTTTCAACATTGTTTCATTCATATCTTTGCGACCACTGACATATTTATGTATGTCCTGGGTTATACCAGTACTAGGCTTGGGCTCCGAAGCCTCTGGCCCAGAATTAGTCCCACCAAAAATTCTGAGTTTTAACAAGCCAAAGTAAAAAAAGCTTCTGAACACAAGGTGGGAAAAAGAGAAAATGCTGGTAACCAACATTTTCTCCATCCCCCAACATGTGTTCTACCCTACCAGAGATAAAAATCATTACTTGATGCATATTTGATGTGTGGTCTGCCATTTCTTTCATTTTGGCCAAAATTTTGTCATGTTGTACTGGGTTAAGAAACCAGCCATCTGATTTGCTGATACTAAATATCTCAGTAAAACAGCTTGTCCTAAAATTTAGTGATTGATTGATTGTATGGAGTTTAATGCCATTTTCACCATCATTTCAGTTATATCGCGGCGGCCAGTGCACCTTTCCATGCTTTCCTGGCTTTTCTTTTACCAGTACTCTGCACAACATTCTTTCCATGCCATCGATCCTTGAAAAAGAAATTTGCCTAGCCGGGGACTGAATCACCTACCTCTAGTTTTCAAGTCCTGTATACCACCAACTGAGCTACTGGGCCTCTGCTTCAAATTTAGAGTACAGTCTGACTTATGAATGATTGATGAATACAAACGCTTACAGCTCCTTAATTGTTCACCAAACCACAAAATTTTAGACTTTTCCAAAACTGAAAGCATTTTGTAGACAACAAAATAAATGTGACTCAAACATAAAATTGCTTCAAAGGTGGGGGGGGGGGGGGGGGGGGGGGCCTATAAATATTTGCAGTTGACACATTAAATGTGACCTCAACTGATGGCGCTTGTCTTTGAACAGGTAGAAAACATTGTGGGGCACCAAGAAAATGCTGGTATGGACTCACAACCAGTGATTACTGGGCTCGCCCATCGTGTTACCGAATGAGCTGACCTGTTCAGTCCTATAAATTGAAAAGAACTACTACTACCTTTTTTGAACGAATCATTTTATGATCCCTAAACTCCGTCAACTGTGCTTGTAGCGTGAGATCGCTGTTTACGAGGAATGACTCTCGACATCGCTGATATAGGTCATGTAATGACATACCTAAAATTAACGAGACAAGTATTAAAATAATGCAACCTTCATTTTCATAAAAAAAAGAATTTATGGAATGACTCTTGACATCGCTGATATAGGTCGTGTAATAACATACCTAAAATTAACGAGATGAATATCAACCCTTTCCCAAACAAGCCCTGGTTTTCACGTGTCTGCAGTACAAGTCTTTTGAAAACATTGTGGGAAAAGGAGAAATTGCTCGTAACGAGCAATTTCTCCTTTTCCCACAGTGTTTTCTACCCGTTTTGAGACCTTTCTGCCATTTTCATCAAATTTAAAATTGTCGTCTGCAAACTCTTTCAATTTGGACTAGTCCAAAATTTGTCGTTTGGGAAAGGGTTAAAATAGTGCAACCTTCATTTTCATAAAAAAAGATTCAGAAGTTATGGAATGACTCTCGACATTGCTGATATAGGTCATTTAGTGACATATCTAAAATTAACTAGATGAATACTAAAATAATGCAACCTTCATTTTCAAAAAAAAATAGAAAACTTAAACCTTTTTCAAATGAAAAATATCGAACCTTTTTCAAATATCAAAATCACAGACTTGTTGAAAATCAAAGCAAATGCATGATGAAAAATTCAGTGTGACTCAAACAATCAAATTCAACTTTAACCCTTTACCACACAATGCCGACTTTTAACACTCTGAGGAAGAAGCCTTTTGAAATTATTGTGGGAAAAGGAGAAAATGCTGGTAACCAGCATTTTCTCCTTTTCCCACAATGTTTTCTACCCTATTAAAGAAAAGTCACATCATGTGAGGTACACTGAAATTGTCGTCTGTAAATGCTTTCAATTTGGACGGGTTTAAAATTTTGTCGTGTGGTAAAGGGTTAACTCTTTACCAAATGAAAAAGTCTCAGACTTGTCCAAATTCGAATCATTTGCAGACAACAAAATAAACAGGACTGAAAAACTGATTTTTGCTTTAAAGATGAAAAATATTGTGGGAAAAGATGGAAATGCTGGTCACCAGCATTTTCTCCCTTTCTCACAATGTTTTCAAAAGGCTTATGTCTCAGGGTCGTTAAAACTATGCATTGTTTGGTAAAGGGTTAACAGGATACAAAACAGAAAATACTGGTTACACACAGTTTCTCCTTTTCCCACTGCGTTTTCAAAAATGTACTTACTCTTAGTTGTAAAAATCATGAAATTGTTCTGTAATGGGTTTATGCCTTACAAAACAGTCCCTTGTTTTAATGACCCTGAGAAAGACGACTTTTGAAAACATTATGGGAAAAGGAGAAAATGCTGGTGACCAGTATTTTCTCCATTTCCCACAATGTCTTCTAACCTCTCAAAGATACCAATCATCATTTGGGTTACTTTACCCCTTTCCCAAACGACAAATTTTGGACTGGTCCAAACTGAAAGAGTTTGCAGACGGCAATTTTAAATTTGATGAGAATGGCAGGAAGTTCTCAAAAAGGGTAGAAAACACTGTGGGAAAAGGAGAAATTGCTCGTTACGAGCAATTTCTCCTTTTCCCACAGTGTTTTCAAAAGACTTGTACTGCAGACACGTGAAAACCAGGGCCTGTTTGGGAAAGGGTTAAATTTGCCGTCTGCAAGCACTCCCAACTTGAACCTGTTTAGAATTTTGTTGTTTGGTATGTGGTCCTGTGTGCATCAGAAATCAAACTCACTTGCGGACAAAAAACAGGATCGACATTTACCAAATGACAAAATTTTAGACTTGTCCATAGTGAAAGCATCTACAGACGACAATATAAATATGGCTCAAATATTGACATTCCTATTCGGAGGGGTAGAAAATGTTGTGGCAAAGGAGAAAATCCTAGTATCAGCTTTTCTCCTTTTCCCCCAATGTTTTTAAAAGCCTTCTCCTCCAATGTCGTTGAAGTCAGAATTGTGTGATAAAGGATTAACCCTTTCCCACACGACAAATTTTGGACTAGTCCAAATTGAAAGAGTTTGCAGACGACAATTTTAAATTTGATGAAAATGGCATACAGGTCTCAAAACAGGTAGAAAACACTGTGGGAAAAGGAGAAATTGCTCGTTATGAGCAATTTCTCCTTTTCCCACAGTGTTTTCGAAAGACTTGTACTGCAGACACATGAAAACCAGGGCTTGTTTGGGAAAGGGTTAATGCCTCTCCAAACAATTCCCATTTGAATGACCCTGAGGAACAGGCTTTTGAAAACATATTGGCAAAAGGTGAAAATGCTGGTAACAAGCATTTTCTCCTTATCCCACAATGTTTTCTATCATTCTGAAAACCATTACGTTGTTATATGTGAATACTTTCAATTTGGACAAGCCTGCATTATTGTCATCTGATAAAGATTTAAGGTCACATGAATTTGTTGAAAGAGACAAGGAGAAAAATGTATATAAGCCATTGATAAACATAGACTTAAATGCAACACTAGTCAATTAACTCTGACAACACAGGCTATTTTGTACTAAATGAAAATAAAAAGATAATAAAGAAATGTAAAAAAGCCCTTATCTAATAATGGACTTCTGTTTGATGTCATTAACGCTTGCCAGAAATAAAGGATGTTTTCATGCAACTGTCATGATAGTGACAGTCATCCGCCACATCTTAAATAACCCCTAAAGCGCCTTTCACGACTATAGTTGCCTTTGCGGCCAGTGTGGATCAAGATCAGGCTGCATGAAATGTGCAGCCTGATCTTTGATCTACACTGTCCGCTTTTATGAAACACTGTAGACAAAAGCAACCATGAAATTGCAGTTATTTGGGTTGTATTTCTTGGATGAAAATGTCTGATAGTTTTCTTCGGTGCTCTAAGGGTTAATATACAGTCACCTTGTTTATGTTTTGTTTATGGACTGTCACGTGCAGGGTTGTGTGCCTGGGGATCCCTGCCTACCCTTAAGCCCTTGTTATTTAGTAGAAAAGGAAAATGCTGGAGAAAATATGATTAACTCCAGATAGAAGATTAACTCTTAACCAAATGACAAAGCATTTGCAGACGTCTAAAAAAAAATGTAGTTAAAATGATAATTTATCTCTTTGACAGGGTAGAAAACATTGTGGGGAGGAGCAAATGCTGGTTACCAGCATTTTCTCCTTTTCCCAAAATGTTTTCAAAAGGCTTCTTCCTAGGGGTCGTTAAAACTCAGAATTGTGTGGTATAGGGATATGATAGTTAATTAACCCTTTACAACAAAATCCCGAGTTTTAATGACCCCATGGAAGAAGCCTATTGAAAACATTGTGGAAAAAGAAGAAAACCCTTGTAACCAGGGATAACAGAACTATTGCCAGGTTCAGCACTCTTAGTGTTAACCCTTTCCCAAACGATAAATTTTAAACTGGTCCAAATTGAAAGAGTTGGCAGACGACAATTTTAAATTTGATGAAAGTGGCAGAAAGTTCTCAAAAAGGATAGAAAACACTGTGGGAAAAGGAGAAATTGCTCGTTACGAGCAATTTCTCCTTTTCCCCCAGTGTTTTTAAAAGACTTGTACTGCAGACACGTGAAAACCAGGGCTTGTTTGGGAAAGTGTTAAAGCGAAAAGTTCATATTTACCAATGTAATTAGAATTGTCCGTATTCTCCAACTGGTATCTGGCAAGAAGTAAAAAGATTCCTTTCGCATTTGGCGTGAGTGATTTCATCACGTGAGTCAGGGAGCTGAGAGCCAGAGCACCTGTTTGCTGTACCAGTAAGGAATTTTCGTAGGACGTTTCTTCCTGGTAAGCTGTAAATGTTGTCACGTCATGCCATAACCAGTTAAACCGGCTGAACTTGGTTTGATCCCAAACTGCAATAAAATATTAGCCATGCTCTGTGAAAAGGAGTTTTAATGTATCTGCAAAAAGGACTGATTCATGTCAGCCCACGCAATCCAAGCAAGCTGACCTGAGTCAGAACTTTGTGCTATTGGTCAATTTTCTGCATGTCAAAGGACCAATCTACCTCATAATTCAGTTGGTTGTCAGACAAAAAGGATTTTATGGATCCCTAATTATGTGATGACTTGCTTGGTATAATGCATTACAGAGATGCATTAAACTCTCTTTTGCCAGAGCATGGCCAATACATATGAAATAATAATACATACTATCAAGAATTTTTCAAGCAGGTGACATAATTAATTATGTCCCATAAACTTACAGACATGGAAGATATTCTCAAAATAGTTGAGACTAATTCACCTAACTCCTTTACCAAACGGCAAAATTTTAGACTGATCGAAATTGAAGGCATTAGCAGACAACATATTAAAGGTTACCAAAATGAAGAAATTTGTCCTTCAAAGTGTAGAAAACATTGCAGGAAAAGGAGAAAATGCTGGTTACCAGCATTTCCTTCTTTTCCCACAATGTTTTCAAAAGCCATCTTCCCCAGGGTTGTTAAAAGTCGGGATCATGTGGTAAAGGATTAACCCTTTACCAAACAACCCCCTGTTTAACTCTTTACCAAACAACGAAATTTTAGACTGATCAAATTGAAAGCATTTGCAGACGACAAATGTGGCTCAAAAATTAAAATTTGATTTGGGAAGGGTAAAAAACATTGTGGGAAAAGGAGAAAATGTTGGTTATCAGTATTTTCTTCTTTTCCCACAATGTTTTCAAAAGGCATTTTCAGTCGGGTCTTTAAAAATGGGGATTGTGTGGCACAGGGTTGAATGACCCTGAGGAGGAAGGCTTTTGAAAACATAGCGAGAAAATGTTGGTAACCAGCATTTTTTCCTTTTCCCACAATGTTTTCTACCTTTTCAGAGGGCAAACTTCAGCAAATGAGCCATATTCAATTTGCCACCTGCAACAGCTTTGAATTTGGTTGAGTCTAAATTTTTGTCATTTGGTGAGGAGTTCCAGCTAAACCTTAGGCAAATTTGAAAGGAACACAGTTCCACCTACATGTATATGCACTTTGATGGGACATATTTCTGTGATATGGCTGGAAAAATGTTGAAGCCAGTTAACTCTTTAGCACACAATTCCAAGTTTAAGCAACCCTGGGAATAGGACTTTTGAAAAACTTTGTAGGAAATGGAGAAAATGCCAGTAACCAGCATTTTCTCCTTTCCCCACAATGTTTTATACCCTGTCAGAGACAAATTCCATCATTTTAGCCACTGTAAATTTGTTGTCTGCAAAGGTTTTCAGTTTGGACGAGTTTACATTTTTCATGTCTGGCAAAGAGTTCAAACAAGATTCAATCTGAGGACAAAACATAGAATAACCTCTTCACAACACAACCGCAAGTTTTAATGACCCTGGGTTTTTTTTAAGCTTTTTGAAAACTGTTGGAAAAACAGAAACCAGCATTTTTTCTCCTTTTCACAAACTCTTTTTTAACTCTTTCTACGGCAAATACCATCATTTAAGTCACATTTAGTTGTTCGTCTGCAAATGCTTCCAATTTGGACAAGTCCATTATTTTTTCATCTGGTAAAGAGTTAATTCTTCACCAGATGACAAAATTTCTGCCTTATCCAAATTAAATATGACAGAAAAGTGACAGAAAGAAAAAATGGGGGTGGTATAATCCTTAACCCTTTTCAACACACTCCCTTTCTTAACGACCCTAAAAAATAAAACTATTGAAAACATTGCCGGAAACAGAGAAAATGCTCGCATTTTCTCCTTTTCTCACAGTCTTTTCTACTTTTTCAGACACAAATTCCATATTTGGGCTATACTTAATTTGTTGTCTGCAAATACTTTCAATCTGGACCTGTCAAAAATTTGGTAAAGAGTTGATTGGATATGTAGCCTCTCATGGTATTTTTAGATTTCACAATAGAATTTCATGAAGGCCTCTGGGAATGTCACATGATCAACAGTATGGCTAGACTATGTTAGACCGTATTCAAATTTACAGTGTATTTGATCTTATAGAAATAGACAGAGTTACTGGTTGCAAGCCTACCATTCCGTTATGCAAGATTACACCTTTTTTAACTGGATATATTCATAGTTTCTAGTATATTGCGGCAGTCAGTGCACCTATCCATGATTTCCTATAGTTTCTTTTACCAGTACTACACAAAATATTCTTTCCAAAAAATGCTTTCCTGCATAGCCATCGTCTAAACGATGGTCAGTGGTGAGAGAGGAATGAATCCTGTCCCAATGACTATCATCAATCCTGGGAAAGAAATTGGCTGAGCCAGGGATCAAACCAGCCACTTCCTGTTCTAAAGTCCTGTATGTTAACGAATGAGCTACCGCAGCTTGGCAAAACTTAATTTATCAACTGTAAATGCTTTCAAAACATGTCTAAATATTTTTTTTTTTATCTGGTAAAGAGTTTACTCAATCAAATGGCAAAATTTCAGACATGTCGGAATTTAATGCATTAGCAGAAAACAGATCAAAATGTGGCTCAAATGATAGAAAATATGTCTGAAAGAGTAGAAATCAGTTTAAGGAAAAGGAGAAAATCCTGGGCTGGTAATGCAGTTTCTTCAAAAGTCTTAATCTTCAGGGTCATTAAAACTTGGAACTGTGTGGAAAAGAGGGCTTTTGAAAACATTGTGGGAAAAGGAGAAAATGCTAATAACCTGCATTTTCTCCTTTTAAAATATTTTCTACCCTAACAAAGACAGAAATCATCATATGGACTACAATTATTTTGTTATCTGCATATGCTTTCAATTTGGTCGAGTCAAAAATTTGGCTGTTTGGTAAAGAGTTAAGCCTTATCCTGCTGAATAACTTAAATGAAACTTTCAAGCTAATAGCAAAAAACCAGAAAAATGCCATTTCAACCTTCTCTCTAGAGAAAAATATCTCATTGGACAGTGTAGACCTAAGATCAGTCTACACGTTCTGTGCAGTCTGATCTTGATCTACACTATCCGCAAAAGGTCAGTGAGTCGCGCTTAGCAGCCTAGGTGTTAAAAGGACCCTGTTTCATATCGAAAGACTCAGAGTGCACGACATGTAGTTTTATAACTGTGATGTCATTTCCATGGTAATTAACATTACGCATGCAGTAAATTATTCTTAATTTTTAATTCATTGTTTGCCCTTTAAAGTCATATTCTTACTATTTTCGTAT
The DNA here is from genome assembly GCA_945859785.2 of Tridacna gigas. Taxonomy (NCBI): domain Eukaryota; kingdom Metazoa; phylum Mollusca; class Bivalvia; order Cardiida; family Cardiidae; genus Tridacna; species Tridacna gigas. Next base: position 6,810,028 of record OX244035.2, read on the forward strand.
GAAAACATCACATACATCAAAGGGCATTTTAGAATGCCTGTTTGCATAAAATTAAGCGGCATACAAATTAACATCAGAGCCATGCTCATGAAAAGGGGGTTTAATGTATCTGCAAAAAGTACCAATCCAGGTCAGGCTATGGAGTCCGTGCAGGCTGATATGGGCTGACACTTTTTGCTAGATGTAAATTTTCTGCATGTCCAAGGACCATTCCACCTCACAATTTAGTTTGTTGATAAACAAAATGGATTTTATGGGTTCTTAAGTACATGATGAACTGCTTAGTATAATACATCAAGGAGATGCATTTATCCCCCTTTTGCCAGAGAACAGCTCAAAAATGAATTTCAATTATTAACCATACTTGGGTTCTACCCTAAGGGCATGACATAAATCCAATGGAACAGTTTAAGGCTTACAAGAAAAACCCAAATGTCAGCTTATTTGGGCTAAATATCTCACAAAAAACCAACATGTAAATCAAAGATAAACTTTGTCAAAAGTATTTCATCAAATTTCAAATTCCCAATGACTTACATGCATTTGTCCGTGCACAAGAATATCAATTACCCTGCTCTTGATCATGCAATTACATGAATGAGGCAAGCTATACTGGTAGAAAGCGAGGTTACCAGAGCTATTTACACTGATATTCTTTTTCTGTTCCTCATCTGACCTGTTCTTTGTAACCTAGTGTTGTTATTCTGTTAACCCTTTCCCAAACGACAAATTTTGGACTGGTCCAAATTGAAAGAGTTTGCAGAAGACAATTTTAAATTTGATGAAAATGGCAGAAAGTTATCAAAAAGGGTAGAAAACACTGTGGGAAAAGGAGAAATTGCTCGTTACGAGTAATTTCTCCTTTTCCCACAGTGTTTTCAAAAGACTTGTACTGCAGACACATGAAAACCAGGGCTTGTTTGGGAAAGGGTTAAATTTTGACAATGTTGCCATTCACGTTAATATACTTGCATAAAAAAAAATGTACAGGCCTCTGTGAAATTACACAATTCTGTTGGAAACAGCATCAAACATAAACCAAAAAAATTATGTTTTCTAATTATGTTTAATACTGTGAAAGTGGATATTATTGCGGGTCTGAAATTTTGCGAATTATCAAATACTGCCCTTATGCATGTTATAATTTCAAAAACTGCACCAGACAATCTTACATGTCTCCATTTCTCCATTTTCACTTCAATGAAAAGTGTTTAACCCATTTCCAAACGACAAATTTTGAACTGGTCCAAATTGAAAGAGTTTGCAGACGACAATTTTAAATTTGATGAAAATGGCAGAAACGTCTCAAGAAGGGTAGAAAACACAGTGGGAAAAGGAGAAATTGCTTGTAATGAGCAATTTCTCCTTTTCCCACAATGTTTTCAAAAGACTTGTACTGCAAACCAGGGCTTGTTTGGAAAAGGTTTAACTGGTAGTATTACGCACCACTAAACTGGTATTCTGGTTGACTTTGATGCAAAAAGGAACTCATCTGATGTCCACAAAGGTCCCTATCAATTGCTTTCACTTTACCTGGTGTCTAGGTAAAATATACCTTAATTTAGCTTGAATTTAAGCTACATGATTTTTTTTTTTTTTCAATATGCAAAAATCATAAAGGTTTATACAATGCGAACATTTCTGGTATTAGCTTTACCTGGTGTCTACCTGGTGTCTAGGTAAAATATTCAGCTTGAATTTAAGTTACATGATTTTTTTCTTTTTTTCAATATGCAAAAATCATAAAGGTTTATATGACGCGAACATTTCTGGTTTTAAAGGATAAAACTGCCAGGATGAATACCAGTAGCAAGCATCAGATGAACAAATCATATAACATATTCTCCTACAACTGAAATAATTGAAAGGAATGGAAAGAATGCAGAAGGAAGTTCCCTTAAAAGTAACTCCAGGCAAGTATGGTTAACCCTTTCCCAAACGACAAATTTTGGACTGGTCCAAATTGAAAGAGTTTGCAGACGACAATTTTAAATTTGATGAAAATGGCAGAAAGGTCTCAAAAAGGGTAGAAAACACTGTGGTAAAAGGAGAAATTGCTCATTTCAAGCAATTTCTCCTTTTCCCACAGTGTTTTCAAAAGACCTGTACTGCAGACACGTGAAAACCAGGGCTTGTCTGGGAAAGGGTTAAAAGTAACTCCAGGCAAGTATAGTTTAGAGCAATGGCCACCACAATATCACAGAAAAAATGCTGAAAACTATGTCAAATATCAAACACACAAACAACGGTGACGTAAAAATTAAGCAATTCTGTCACTGGGGGAACACCAAACTTTATACATTCTCATCACCCTGAACTTTTAACCCATTACCGGACAATGCCAACTTCTGATGCCCCTGGGAAAGAAACCTTTTGAAAACTTTGTGGGAAAAGGAGAAAATGCTGGTAACCAGCATTTTCTCCTTTTCCCACAATGTTTTCACTCTATCAAAGAAAAATTGCACCATTTGAGCCGAACTGAAATTGTCGTCTGCAAATGCTTTCAATTTGGACAAGGCTAAAATTTTGTTGTCTGGTAAAGGGTTAACCAAATGAGTTCAGCTTGGTAGCACAACTGATGGCTCACAGGATGTGAGACCAGGGGGCAGCTGGTTCAAATCCCGGCTTCGCCACTCTCTCTTTGAGGACTGATGATAGTCATTGTGGTAGGATTAATTAATCTCTTAATGCTGACCACTGTATCAAAGCTGATCATATGGGAAAGCAGCCAGTAGCTTGAGAAAAATACCGTAAAAAGTGCTGGTGAATGAAAATCCAGAAAAGCGTGAAGAGGTACACTGGCCACCGTGATATAACTGAAATATTGTTGATAATGCCGTTAAATGCCACAAACAAATGATAAACGTAATCAGATGACCAAAATTAAGACTCCTCCAAACACGCATTTGCAGAAAACAAATTTTCATGTTGCCTAAATAATGGTTTTTGTCTATAAGCAGGTAGAGAACATTAACTCTTTACCAAACAACAAAATTTTATACTGGTCCAAATTGAAAGCATCTGCAGGTGACAAAATTGATATGACCCAAAACTGAAATTTGCCTTTGGAATGGTAGAAAACAATCTTGGGAAAGGAGAAAATGCTGGTTACCAGCATTTTCTCCTTTTCCAACAATGTTTCAGAAGCCTTCTTCCATAAGGTCGTTAAAAAGTGTGACTGTATGGTATAGAGTTAACCCTTTCCCAAACGACAAATTTTGGACTAGTCCAAATTGAAAGAGTTTGTAGATGACAATTTTAAATTTGATGAAAATGGCAGAAAGGTCTCAAAACGGGTAGAAAACACAGCAGTAAAAGGAGAAATTGCTCGTTACGAGCAATTTCTCCTTTTCCCACAGTGTTTTCAAAAGACTTGTACTGCAGACACATGAAAACCAGGGCTTGTTTGGGAAAGGGTTAAGGGATGGAGAAACAGCTGGATACCAGCATTTTCTCAATGTTACCAACAATGTTTTGAAAAGCCCTTTTTAGTAGAATCATTAAAAGATAGGATTGTCAAGTAAAGGGTTAAAGCACTAAGCACAACTATGGATGTTTTATGTAGATTATGAAGATCAAGATCAGACAAGCACTGGGTGTGCAGTCTGATCTTGGAGAGAGACTATCAACATTCTTCCTTTTCAATAGTTCTGACATTCTGAAATTGTAACATTTTAGGGTCCATTTCAGTTATTTAGCAATAAAAGGATTAACTCTTTTCCACATGACAATATCTTTGACAGATTCAAATTCAAAGCATGTGCAGACAACAAATAAAATGTGGCTAAAATGTTTGGATTTGTTCCTGAAAGGTTAGAAAACATTGTAGGAAAAGGAGAAAATGCTGATTACCAGCATTTTCTCCTAATCCCACAATGTTTTCAAAAGTAATTTCCTTGGGTCATTAAAAGTCAAGATTGTGTGGTAAAGGGTTAATTCTTTACCTGACAAAAAAAAAAAAAAAAATCTACCCTTGTCCTAGTTGATGACACTGACAGACGCCTAAATAAATGACATAAATGACAGAAATTGTCTTTGAAACGACTGAAAACATTGTGGGAAAAGGATAAAATGCTGGTTACCAGCATTTCCTCCTTCTACGTCATTTCTAAAAAGCATCTTCTCTAGAGTGGTTAAAACTCCAAATTATGTGGTCAAGGTTTAAGAAATAGCAGAGCCAAAAATGACTAATAAATTTTGTAGTTCACTGAGATAATTAATCTGTTTTTATGTCAAAATGTTTTTCTTGTATTACGTACATGCTTGATATCGTCAAAGATATACATATTTCCGTAGCAAAATGACAAATTTATGACATCAGTTTCGCTCTTCTGCAACTTTAGTGACATCAACAGGTTGACTTCATCAATCATCTCAACCAAACCTTAACACTCACAGCGTGAAATAAACAACATAGGCTTTTTCCATCAAATAAATAACTACAGTTATCCTGAGAAAAACTATGCCATCTGGGTCCATATTCACCAACCATTCTTAGGAACATTCTTAGTCTTATTCTTTGAGATTTTCTAAAGTTGAAAGTAACACAACTTCTGATTGGCTAAACCGAAAGGTTTGGCCCATCAGAAGTTGTGTTACTTTCAACTTTAGAAAAGTCTGGAGAATAAGACTAAGAACGTTCTTAAGAATGGTTGGTGAATACGGACCCTCATCTTGATCCATATTGTCCATATCCAGGTTTCAGTAACTGGACAAACCAAATGAGCCATGCTCTGGCAAAAGGGAGTTAAGTGCATCTCTATGGTGCATTAACCCTTAAAGCACCTTTCACGACTACAGTTGCCTTTGCGGCCAGTGTTGATCAAGATCAGGCTGCACAAAACGTGCAGCCTGATCTTTGATCTACACTGTCTGCTGTGCTGAGACACTAGACATGAAAAATGACCACAAAATTGCACTTATCTTGGTTTTATTCTAGACTGAAAATGTCCATTGGGTTTATTCGGCGCTTTAAGGGTTAATATCAAGCAAGTCATCACACAATTTTGGATCCATAAATCCATTTTGTCTAACAACCAACTGTATCATGAGGAAGGAAGGTCCTTAGAAAAGCAGAAAATTTACAAAAAAGCCAAAGTTTCCACCCATATCGGGCTGATATGGGTAGATACTTTTTAACAGATGCATTAAGCTCCCTTTACAAAGAGCATGGCTCAAATGGTTTAGTCAATTAGAAATTGTGTTCCTTTCTAACTTAAATCTCTACCACACAATCCCGAGTTTTAACGACCCTGAGGAAAAAGCCTTTTGAAAACACTGTGGGCAAAGGAGAAAATGCTTGTAACGAGCATTTTCTCCTTTTCTCACAATGTTTTCAACCCTTTCAAAGACAACTTCATAAGCTGGGCAACATCTAATATGTTGTCTGTAAATCCTTTCAATTTGGACAAGTGTGAAATTTTGTTGTGTGGTATAGGGTTAAGAAGGCTCTTGAAAATTAGAATTCAATTTAGAACTGTTTTGTGAATACAGCCTCTATGCAGTCTTTCTTTTCAGCTCTGAATATTCATTATCCAATAGAGCAATAAAAAATTCAAAAGGACTTAATCATTTTGGAGAATACACCCAAGCATTCAAATTCAAGAGGATAGAATATTTATTATTGCCAGTCTGATAAGAGTTATCTCTCTTTGAGCACTCTTCTGTGTATTGGTAAGAATATGAATAAGTCTTGCAAGACAGCACCACAACATTATTAGGTCAGATATGGTGCCCATAAGGAAGTTAACCCTTTACTGCACAATGCCGCCTTTTAACGACCCTGGGATAGAAGCCTTTTGAAAGCATTGTGGGAAAAGGAGAAAATGCTGGTAACCAGCATTTTCTCCTTTTTCCCACAATATTTTCTACCCTATTAAGAGAAAATTGCACCATTTGAGCCTCACTTAAAATTGTTGTCTGCAAATGCTTTCAGTTTAGACAAGGCTGAAATTTTGTCGTCTGGTAAAGGGTTAAAACATTATCTAACCAGAAAGTAAATGAGAAATAAAAGCCTAAATATACAAATTATTGCACAGAATAACTGACAGCGCACATCAAAGATCAGAATGCATGTCTGTGATCTTGATCCACACTGCATACTGAATTCAGACTTGTTTCTCACACAATGCCATATTGCAGCAGTTCACTCTCTACAAAGTCCAAAATTCTAGACTAGAACAAATTAGATGAGCCATGCTCTGTGAAAAGGGGGCTTAATGCATCTGCGAACAGCAATGACCCAGGTCAGCCTGTGCAGTCCGCGCAGGCTGACCTGGGCCGAAACTTTTCACTATTTGTCAATTTTCTGTATGTCAAAGGACCATTCTACCTCTTGATTTAGTTGGTTGTTAGACAAAGTGGATTTTATGGATCCTTAATTATGTGATGTCTTGCCTAGAATAATCTATCATAGAGATGCATTAAGACCCCTTTTGCCACAGCATGGCTCAAATGCAATTGCAGATGACATAGTCAGATTAAATGCGGCTCAGTTGATAGGATGTATCTCTGGAAGGATGAATATAGAGGATACATTTTTTTTTTTTTTTGCTGAAAGATTGAAATTTATTTCATCTCGTGGTGCAGCCACTCATGAAAATATTACTGATAATGTTTGTGAGATAAAATACATTTCCATCTTTCATTGAAAAAAAAAAATATATATATTCATTTCAATTTTCATGCTTCTAAACCCTTTTTTAATGGGGCTTTCATCTAAATCCAGTAGAGTCGTTTTCAGTAATTCCCCTTGGTGTACTTCCCTCACATAAAGCATTACAATATTATATAAAGCATGAGAAATGTAGGGTGAATGGGCGTAAAGTACATCATATTTCCCTCTGGTTGAATGGTACGTGCTGATTACCTAAGTAACTAATGCACTGGAACTACTGTTTCTGCCTTCAAGTGAAGAGTTAAAAAATAAAAATCGATATTTTTCACTGGTTGTAACCATGAAATATCAAACCATAATCCACCATTCTTTCTCAATAAACTACCGAAAAGCATGAAATAAAACGCAATGTTTGTAACAGTGAACCAATCATTATACAAATAAAACTTTTTACATCATACATCCAATACAACACCCAATGAAACAGCTTACACACTACCACACGAGTACAAAATGCCTTAATCCATATTGGACACTGTAGGGTCAGGCATATGGATTTTCAGAACGAGGCAAGAATCCAATCACTTGTTACAAGCAATCAGTTCATTCCTGCAATGCATTCCACATTATCAACCAAAAAAATTCTTTTTAATTATTTGCAAGTTTGATTCTGTACCAGAGCAAATATGCTTTCCTAAGTTTCTTTGATCAGAACTTCTCACAACACTTGAGCTGATGGCCCTTTTCCAACTTAACTCTTCAACAAACAACAAAATTTTGTACTCCACCAAATTGAAGACATTTGCAGACAACAAATTAAAGGTAGCTCAAATGATGATTTCTGTCTTTAATAGGGTAGAAAATATTGTGGGAAAAGGAGAAAATGCTGATTTCTAGCATCTTCTCCTTTTTTCCACAATTTGTTAAAAAGCTTTCTCACTCCCGGCCTTCAAAACTCTGGATTGTGTCATTAAGGGCAATTCAAGTTTTCAATTCACTGTATCATTTGGTCACAAAGAAAACATTCTGGCAAACCAGAATGGCATTGGACATCCAATACTCTATTTTCTTAGAGGTTCCTCCAAGACAGCCTAATGTCCACATAAACAAGATTCAACTAGAGTTGTTGCACAGTGGAAAAATCCTCCCCCCCACCTGTACCTCGTTACTGAAGCAGCACACTCAGAGAACGGAAATGGTTTTCAAAACAAAGTTCACCTGTGACCTAGACCTTTGGTCCATGTGACCCAAAAACAATTGGGCACCTCCCTGGGTCCTTAGCAACACTTGTATCAAGTTTCGGGATCCTACGCCAAACGGCTTGTGAGTTAGCTGCTAGCATGGAAACGATTTTTAAGCAAAGTTCACCTGTGACCTTGACTCATTGTGACCCAAAAACAAAAAGGGCACATCCTTTGGTTATGAGCAAAAGTTGTATAAAGTTTCAGGGTCCTAAGTCAAATGGCTTTTGAGTTAGAGCACGGAAACATGGATGGATGGGCGGACAGACAGACATGGTGAAACCAGTATACCCCCCCTCTTCTTTGTAGGTGGGGGGTAACACAGTAACAATATACTTACTTAAAGGAGCATTTATATGGTCTATTGAAGCAACAACATGAATTCCTGAGATCTGACTAAGTAGACTAAGTATATTCTGAGATTTCTCGTTCCGTAACATGGACCCGTCTATGTTGTGAATGATGAGAAAAATATCGGATTCTGAAAGTCAAAGAGCAATTGGGATAGCTTATGAAAATGTATGAGAGTGTTCCTCTTTAAAATATAAATTTTCAGATTGCTGGTCTTCAGCATTTACTCCTATTCCCAAACTGTTTTCATAAACTTTCAATTGTAGGGTGGTTAAAACTTGGGACTGTGTGGGAAATGGGTAAGCGGCTGTAGTGGACATCTTCTGAAAACATTGCGGAAATAGGTGCAATTGCAAGTTACAAGCAATTGCTCCATTTCTTACAATGTTTTCTGAATCATTGAGAACAAAAAGGTGTCTTCCTGTCAACAAAAATTTTCTCCTTTACAATACTTGGACTAATTCATCTATGACTTACCAAATGACAAAAATTCACACTTGTCCAAATTGAAAGCATTTGCATATGACAAATTAGCTGTGAGTCAAACAACAGGATTTTCAACAAAAGGGTAAAAAAACATTGTGGGAAAAGGCAAAATTGCTGGTTACCAGCATTTTCTCCTTTACCCCACAATGTTTTCAAAAGGCCTTTGTGAGTGCCAAGACTTGGCTGAGGTTGCTAGATTTACAGTGAAAGTTCTAAGTCACAAAAGGGGCATAACTGTCAAAAATACTTTGACAGGTGCCTACTGTTGTTGTATGGTTTCCCATTTGATAGTTAACAACTTGTCTAAGTTTGCAGTAAATATCTTCAGTAATGACAGAGATATTACAAAATGTCAAAATTTTTGAAAATGCACCATGAAGACGCAGAACGATGCCAGGGCTAAAAAACTACCTTGACATTTTTTTCCCACAAAACAGCCTAGCTAACTAGAGACCGAGTCATAAAGGGTTAGGTTCACAGATTGTGAGTTTACTACCTGTTATGATAAACTTGGCATGTCTATAGGTCTTTCATGTTCCTGTACTTTGTAACAGATCATCTGTAATGGAATTTTATATCTGAAACATGGAGGATCAAGATTGTCCTAAATTGCTCACCTGAGTTTTCTACCTCTGTTTTAATGAATTCTGCATGGTCTAAAGGACTTTTATAGGTTCCTGTACATTCCAACAGATCATCTGTAATGGAATTTAATATCTGAAAAATAAATTACAAGCAAGCCTTATAGTTTCCTTCCAGCGCTTGTATTGCGTATGTAAAGAGTGTAGATCAAGGTGCAGTCCGATCTTGGATCTACACTGTCCACTTTTTTGGCTTGATATCCTGAACAAAATCAGGTCTGAAACTACAATACAAGTAATTTATTACTCTGGTTGACTGATTTAGGATGCTCATGTACAAAGCAAACTTGCTTTTGACTACTGGTTGATTGATTGATGATTTTATGCCACTTTCAACATTATTTAAGTCATATCAGGGCGACAGCTCACATATTCATGTATTTTTTGGGTTTCACCAGTACCATGCTAGGGCTCTGAAGTGTCTTGCCCAAGGACACTCCCACAAAAGACCCAGTGGATCAAGTGAGGCTCGAACCTGAGGTCTCCAGGTCACGAGTCCTACACTTTTACACTAAGCCACGCAGGACCCCCTTCTGTCGACTAAATAGGGGATCAGAAAATATGATGACTTGCTTGATGAAGGAAAGACCACTATTCAACCTTATGAGCCAGATGGCTAAGTCGGTAAATACAGAGCTTGAAACCAGGGTGTATCTGATTAGAATCCTTAAAGCTAGGCAAACTTCTTTCCAAAGATTGATCATGCTCATTCCTCTCTCATCACTGATCATTACAGAGTGGACTTCTGAAAACACAGTGGGAAAAGAAGAAAATGGTAACCAGCATTTTCTCCTTTTCCCACAATGTTTTCTACCACATCAAAGACAGAAATCATAAATTTAGCAACATTTAATTTGTTGTCTGCAAATACTTTCAATTTAGTCCACACCAAAATTTTTTCATATGTTAACTCTTTACCGAACGACAAAGTTTTAGACTGGTCCAAATTGAAAGCACTTGCAGACGACAAAATAAATGTGACTCAAAAATTGAAACTTGTTTTGGGAAGGGTAGAAAACATTGTGGGAAAAGGAGAAAATGCTGGTAACCAGCATTTTCTCCTTTTCCCACAATGTTTTCAAAAGGCTTGTTTTACAGGGTCGTTAAAAGTCGGGATTGTGTGGTAAAGGGTAAAAGAGTTAATCTATACTTTAATTATTTGTCATGTTTGTAGTTTTATAGCTGGTGGTTGCCAAGTCTAGAAAAAGCCTGTCCAGTAACAGGTTTATCTGGCGAACATTCCGGAACTTACATGTTTTATTGTTAAGCTTGGAAAGTACCCATTAACCACAAGATGAGAAAATCCTTTTATATGGGTGTTCCTAAAGTCTTCCATTAGACTACGTTTGGAGCCCAAACCATACAGTAAAATGTTGAAACCATTGCTGGAAAAAGGAAAGGAGAAAGAATTAATCCTTGACCACACAATACTGTATATTCATAACCCTGATGGCAAAGGCTTTTAAAAACATTGTGGAAAAAGAAGAAAATGTTGGTTACCAGCATTTTCTCCTTTCCCCACAACGTTTTCTACTCCATCAAAGACTATTCTATTAATTTTGATCCTCATTTGTCATCAATGAATGCTTTCAATTTGGAAAAGTCTAAATTCTTGTTGTGTGGTAAGGTGTCAAAGGTAAACAGTAATTTACAACCACTTGTACTTTTGTCCTACCAAACAGATATAAACAACACTTCTTTTTCGTTTTAAGAGGTGTTTGACACCACTTGAAGCAGTTTTTCAGTTTTGTCATAGTGCTAGCTTATGTATGTAGGTCTATCCAGATTTTCACATGGCCTGGCTTGGGCTATGCAGTGCCTTGCTCGAGGACACTCCCATGAAAAAAGTTTGGCAGATGAGCATCACATCCAAAGGTCTAGGAATTATATATCCACCTCTTTAACCAATAAGCTACACTGGAACCATCTATCATTTTCTACTTAAATCTTGACCACATGAGCAAACTATAGGCTTGTCCAAATTCAAAGCATTTGCAGATAACAATTTAAATGTGGCTTGAATTATGGAACCGGTCTTTGATGGGGTAGAAAACATTGTGGGAAAAGGAGAAAATGCTGGTTTCCAGCATTTTCTCCTTTTCCCATAATGCTTTCAAAAGGCCTCTTCCACAGGGTCGTTAAAACTCAGGACTGTGTGGTAAAGAGTTAAGTCTCATTTAATGCCATTTGTTTCAGTGTTAACACAAACACACCTTTATGTTAAGTATGAAAGCACCTTTCACAGCAATAGTCACTTTAGCAGCCAGTGTAGATGAAGATCAGGTTGCACAGAATGTGCAGTCTGATCTTTGATCTACACTGTCCGCTATGGTGAGAACATTTTGGACAAAAGCAACACTAAAATTGCAATTACTAGGATTTTATTTCTAGACTTAAAATGATTGTAGGGTTTATCTGGCGTTCTAAGGGTTAATCACTAAAAACCTATCTATAACAAAAAATCTTTTAAAGTTGGAAATCCAGAGGGATGAGACATTGGTTTAAATGAACCCTTTCAGCACCGTTGGGGAATAAGGGCTTTTGCTGAAAGCATCTATAGATCAAGATCAGACTGCACAAAGCATACAGTGTGATCTTGCGACTACACTGTTAGCTTGTTGGACTTCATCCTCTCAAATCTTCAATAAAGCATTACCACCTACATACCACTTTTGTTTCCTCTGGAAGTTCATCACTTTCAAAAATATTGTTGCACAAACAGAAATTACACCTATGGAGCAATTTATCTCTATGTACAAATGTTTCCACATTAATTCAGGTATTGAACTTTAATTCTGGTAAATTATTCATATCTAAGGACGAGTGTTTCAAGATTGTTTAACTCTTTACATATGACAAAATTATAGCCTGGCCCAAATTGAAAGCATTTGCAGACAACAAATCAAAGATGGCTCAAATGGAGAAGTTTGTCTATGGTAGAGCAGAAACAATTGTCGGAAAAGGGGAAAATGCTGGTTACCAGCATTTTCTCCGTTTCCCACAATGTTTTCAAAAGGCTTTCCCTAGGTCGTTAAAACCTGGGATTGTTTGGTACAGGGTAAATGCAAAGCTTACAAGTGAAATGCATATGTATTAATTTCATCATGTTATTACACGTTCATATAACAAGGTTCCACATGGTTTTGATCCTATCAAGGACAAATCCTGTAATTTGAGCCACATTTGTCCTTTGCGAGTCCTTTCGAGTTAGACTGGTCTACATTTTTTTTTCTTTTACCACACAATTCTGAGTTTTAACAACCCTGGGGAGGAAGGCCTTTGAAACCATTGTGGGAAAAGGAGAAAATGCTGGTAACCAGCATTTTCTCCTTTTCCCACTATGTTTTCTACTTGATCAGAGACAAATTTTGTTAGTTGAATCATATTTAACTTTTTACCACATAACTAAAGTGTACTACCGATACTTCAAACTGAAAGCATTTGTAGACGACAATTTAAATGTGGCTCAACTGATGAAATTTCTCTTTGATTGGGTAGAAAACATTGTGGGAATTGGAGAAAATGCTGGTTACCAGCATTTTCTCCTTTTCCCACAATGTTTTCAAAAGGCTTCTTCCTCAGGATCGTTAAAACTTGGGATTGTGTGGTAAAGGGTTAATTTGTTGTCTGCAAATGCTTTGAACTTAAAAGCCGTCAAACCTCATCTGATACATCCAGTGTCTGAAGAGATCCTGGTGTTCCTTGTACATTTCACTGCATTCTTTAAGGTGATGGGATGGCATGGAACTTAACAATTTGTTTAACGTTTCATGGTCCATCCTTGGCATGTCCAATTTAGCCAGGGTGGCATCAGATGTGGGGCCTGTCCCACTTGAGTGTATATCAAAGTAGTCCTCAACATTGCTAGATTGCTGGAAAAAAAATAGGTAAATCTTTGACAGCCTCCGCACAAGAACAAAGTCCTCTGCAAAAGTAGATGGGCAACAAGGTTCACAGAAAGTGGAAAATTTGTAAGACTTGCATCTATCTATGTAAACATTTAACTCTTTACTACACAATCCCATCTTTTAATGACCCTGAGAAGGAAGCCTTTTGAAAACATTGTGGGAAAAAGACAAAATACTGGTAACCAGCATTTTCTCCTTTTCCCACCATGTTTTTTGCCCTTCCCGAAACAAACTTGAACTTTTCAGTAACATTTATTTTGTCGTCAGCTTTCAATTTGGACCAGTCTAAAATTTTGTTGTTTGGTAAAGGGTTAAGTCAATACTATCTGAAGTGAAGTACAGTTTAAATTTCTTAGATACCTTAGGCAGTATAAGTGTCCCCTTATACAAACACAAGCTATACATTTGTACCATCTGTGGGATGGAGCAGTATACTACACCTGTACAGTGTTTAGGCAAGAATGAAAATTGTTTAACTCTTTCCCAAACGACAAATTTTGGACTGGTCCAAATTGAAAGAGTTTGCAGACGACAATTTTAAATTTGATGAAAATGGCAGAAAGTTATCAAAAAAGGTAGAAAACACTGTGGGAAAAGGAGAAATTGCTCGTTATGAGCAATTTCTCCTTTTCCCACAGTGTTTTCAAAAGACTTGTACTGCAGACACGTGAAAACCAGGGCTTGTCTGGGAAAGGGTTAAGACAGCATAAAATTTGGAAATTCATACAATACACAAGACAATTTTATTGCATTTCAAATCCACCGCTAACAATTGTTGTCTCTGCATAAAGCTGGTTATCTCTCAAATCAACCAACCAACACAAGCATAATTAACCCTTTACCACACAATCCTGAATTTTAAAGAACCTGTGTTTTAACGACCCTATGGAAAACAATGTTACCAGCATTTTCTCCTTTTACCACAACGTTTTCTACCCTATAATAGACAGAAATCTCCATTTGAACAACATTTGTTGTCTGCAAATAATTTTAATTTTGTTGAGTCCAAAATTTTGTCGTATGGTAGAGAGTTAATCCTTAAGCTGCTAAGTGCGACTCACTGACCTTTTGCAGACAGTGTTGATTAAGATCAGACCACACAGAACATGCAGTCTAATCTCGACACTGTCCAATTAAGAGATGTTTTTCTCCAAAAATTAAGTTTGAAAGAATATTATTCGGGGTTTTACTATCGGCTTGTGTTTGTATAAGGGGACACTTATACTTCCTAAGGTATCTAAGAAATTTAAACCGTACTTCACTTCAGATAGTACTGACTTAACCCTTTACCAAACGACAAAATTTTAGACTGGTCAAAATTGAAAGCATTTTATTGAACTTATTTTACAGGATAATACCCCTACCCTCACAACCACCAAGGTAAACAATTGACACTTTGCAGAACTTGTATTTCAGAAACTGAATTGTATTGGAGTTTAACACCATCTTAACAGCTGAGGTCATATCACTGCAATCAGTGCACCTACACATGTTTCCTAGCTTTCTCACACCAGTACTGACACAACTTTCTTTCCAAGCCACTGACTACTTTTCTCACATGCATCAGATCAGAAACTGAAACTAGTATGACTAATCTGTGGGATTTAAAATGAAAATAACTTGTCTTTACAATGTCTAATTCTTCAGTTTTACGCCGTATCTTCCTTGAAGGTGTACTTTGTTTTGATGAAGGTTTATCTTCCCCACTGTCACTGTCATCCTCTGAAGTTCCCCCACTGTCGTCGGTGTCAGAATCTTCTGAAATATATCATGTATATGGATATTAACCCTTT
Source organism: Tridacna gigas (assembly GCA_945859785.2). NCBI lineage: Eukaryota > Metazoa > Mollusca > Bivalvia > Cardiida > Cardiidae > Tridacna > Tridacna gigas. Next base: position 6,825,064 of record OX244035.2, read on the forward strand.
ACCAGACGACAAAATTTTAGCCTTGTCCAAATTGAAAGCATTTGCAGACCACAATTTCAATGCGGCTCAAATGGTTCATTTTTTTCTTTGATAGGGTAGAAAACAATGTGGAAAAAGGAGAAAATACTGGTTACCAGCATTTTCTCCTTTTCCCACAATGTTTTCAAAAGGCTTGTCTCCCAGGGGCGTCAAACGGCGTCATTGTGCGGTAAAGGGTTAACTCTTAACCAAACGACCAAAATGTAGACTTGGTCTGAATTGGAAGCATTTCCAGACAACAAAATAAAAAAGACAAAAAAATTAAAATTTGTCTTTGAAAGGGTAGAAAACATTGTGGGAAAAGGAGAAAATGCTGGTTAGTAGCATTTTCTCCTTTTTCCACAATGTTTTCAAAGGTCTTCTTCTTTAGATTAGTTAAATGTGGAGGTGGTGTGGTTAAGGGTTTACAAGATGACAATAGGCTTAACTAAGAGAAAACAAGGAACCTATATGATTTTTTTATGTATTGCATGTGGTTGACTGATTGATTGTATGGTGTTTAATGCTGTTTTCAACATTATTTCAGTTATATCACGGCAGCCAGTGCACCTATCCATGCTTTCCTGGAGTTTCTTTTTACCAGTACTCTGCACAATATTCTTTCCAAGCCACTGGCTGCTTTCCTACATAACCATCGTCGAAACAATGGTCAGCGGTGAAAGAGGAATGAATCCTGTCGCAATGACTATCATCAATCCTCAGAAAGTAATTGGCCAAGCCTGGGATCGAACCAGCGACCTCCTGTTCTCAAGTCCTGTACGCTACCAACTGAGCCACGGCGGCTTGGCGGTGTATGCATGTGGGTACTTGTATCTACCTAAACTTAGGCAGCATAAATAGTTACTTCAAATATGGATTACAGTTTGTAATCTGGTAGAGAGTTTATAGTAGTATTCCTCAGATACACTTTTCTGATGAATTGCCTACACTGAAATAACTTCATTTTGTTTATATGACATGACATGTATACAACTGAACAGTGTTCCCACTCACATGACTTTTTGGGAGTGCATGCGCTCCCTGGAATACAAGTTTGGGAGTGCAAGAGAAATTCTAGGAGTGCACTTAATATTGACAATTACAGAGCATCTATGGAGGACAGTAAGGGTCTGTTGTATTGAAAATTTGTTTTGATGAGTCCAACTCTGCAGTCAGCTGCTCTTGAAAACAATATGGGTAATTTAAAAAAAGAAGATGCTTGTTATAATTTCCTTACTCACCGAACCAGTTTCAGAGGGACAACTTACAGCCTGACAGCCAGTAGAATTTTCCATTTCACTGTCAATTTCAGACACTAATTAGCTTTCAATTATTGTTTTATAGAGATATTTATGTAAATTTACTGTTTAAAGTCATTGATAAAGCTGAATAGACAGTTTGAAATGCCTATGATCGGACGATGTCAAACCAATTCTTGTTGTGTCATGGGTTTTCACGTTTCTTGCAGCAAACTTTTTTTCATGTCTGTTAAGTTTTGGAGTAGTATTTCCACATGATTTGACATAGATTTTTCAATAAGAATAATATGTAACTTCAAAACCTTTAATTTTACATTAGAAAAGCGGATTGATACCAAGTTTGATAAGCGGTGATAGACAGTGACTTTAAAACTTGATAACTTGTCCCAACAGGCGCCACTGGTGATCGACAACGGGAGCCCTGAAAATTGTGCGTGCATGCACGTTTCACTTCATATTTTTGTGCGTGATTATTCAACTCATTGCGTGAATCATGCACATATGTGCATGAATGGGAACCCTGCTGAAATGCTCTGTAACTACACATCACATACCAGCATCTAAAATATTAAGAGAAGTTTCAGCACTTCAGCCTGTACCATCATGATCCCGACTTTTAACAACCCCTGGGAAAAACCCTTTTATAAAAAATTGTGGGAAAAGGAGAAAATGCTGGTAACCAGCATTTTCACCTTTTCCCACAATGTTTTCTTTCCTATCACAGACAAATCTGACCATTTGAGCAATATTTATCGTCTGCAAAAGCAATCAATTTGGACCAATTTACAACTTTGTTGTTTGGTAAAGATGTAGAGATAAATGAAAGAAATCGATGTTCTCAATTAGGAAATCACACTGAAGGGTCAAAATATCAGGGGTGTCTTTGCCAATGTAATTTGCATAGTAGCAGATAGTTTAGATCATTCTGTGCAGTTTGATCTTGATCTACACTGCTAGCCAAGGGCAGTCTTATCTTGATCTACATTATCTATAATTAAAGTTAAGTTAGCTCTCTAAGAGTTGACAAAATTTAAGATCTTATCCCAATTGAAACCATTTGTAGAAAACAATTTAAATATGGTTACAATGATGGAATTTGTATTTGGTAGGGTAGTAAACATTGTGGGAAAAGGAAAAAACGCTGGTTACGAGCATTTTCTCCTTTTCCCACAATGTTTTCAAAAGCTTTCTACAGGATCATTGAAACGCGGGATTGTTTCGCAAAGGGTTGAATACGAGAGAAGACTGATCTACCTGCACTTTGTCTCTTATGTAACCTGTACGGAGTTGTAGAAACTGACTTTCTTTCTCTCAGTGAGTGGCGCTTTCCTGTTGGTGTTCTGAGTTCATCTCTCGTCTCTTTTGAAGGTGTAAAATTTACAGCTGAATTGAATTTGAGGATAAAAAGATTAATTAACAAAACAATCAAACCACCTCATATCTGAGGCTAATTTACGATGCATCTTCACCCAACAAGATCACCAACCATACTTGAAAACATTTTTTGTCTTGTTATCCAGAATTTTCTAAATTTTTAAGTACCACAACTTCTAATTGGCTGAACTGTTTGGTTAAGCCAATCAGAGATTGCGTTACTTTCAAATTTACAAACTCTCAGATATAAAGACTAAGAATGTTCTTAAAAATAGTTGGTGAATATGGCCCCAGAAAGGACATATCCTGCAGTTTGATCTTTGATCAACATGACTACATTGAGAATTCTTGGCCAAAAAAAAAAAAAGAAGAAAAAAACAATAACTGCATTTTTTCTCATAACTGACATTCCATTTTGTTTAGTTGGTGTGAGCAAAATTGTAATGTTGAGAATTTTAGACAAAATAAAATGTGTCACAATATCTGGATTTCTTCCTCGGCTGAGTATGTCCAGGAAAGCCGAACAGACCAAAAATTACATTATACTAAAATACATGTATGTAAAAAGATAAAAAAAATCTAGCCAGGTGAGATAAGGTCTTTCTTCAGAAATTTTACAAATATGCCTTAACCCTTTACCACACAATCCGGAATTTTAACGACCCCTAGAAAGAAGCCTTTTGAAAACATTGTCGGAAAAGGAGAAAATGCTCATAACCAGCATTTTCTCCTTTTCCCACAATGTTTTCTAACCTTTCAGAAACAAATGCAATCACTTTAGCCACATTTAATTTGTCATCTGCAAATGCTTTCAATTTGGACCTGTCTAAAATTTTGTCGTTTGGCAAAGAGTAAATGTTTTCAAGCATCAACAAGAGATGTTTGTAAAACATGTATGCCCCCCTAATGGCATCCAATTCTAAATATAACGTGATTATAAACTGTTAAGTTCAAAGTGTAAAAACGAACAAAGGGTAATTACTCAAAAATTATTAATGATAAATTAACAATTCTTGGGCACTGCACTTCCCATTTATGTGAACTATCAACTTATAAGGTTTCATGATTTTACCTCACATACTTTTTGGGTTATGCTCTGGAAAAAAATTAAGTACGAAAATCAACAAAGGGCAATAACTGCAAAAATATAATGGGCAGAGTTATGGTTCTTGTGCAATGCACTTCTCCTGAATAAGATCTATCCACATGTAAAGTTTCAAGATGATATCTGAAAAACCTTTTGAGTTATGCTCCGGACAAAAATTAAGTATGAAAATCAACAAAGGGCAATAACTCCAAAAATATGATGGGCAGAGTTATGGTTCTTGTGCACTGCACTTCTCCTTAATAAGATTAATCCACCTATGAGGTTTCAAGATGATACCTGAAATACTTTTAGAGTTATGCTCCGGACAAAAATTAAGTATGAAAATCAACAAAGGGCAATAACTCCATAAATATGATGGGCAGAGTTATGATTCTTGTGCACTGCACTTCTCCTTAATGAGATCTATCCACCTATGTAGTTTCAAGATGATACCTGAAATACTTTTTGAGTTATGCTCCGGACAAAAATGTGGTCTACGGACCGACCGACCGACGGACCGACAAGTGCAAAGCAATATACCCCCGCTTCTTCGAAGGGGGGCATAATTACTGTTAAGTCAATATTTTCTCCTTTTTCCAAGTATCTTTCCTACCTTTTATGCGAAATAATGCGAGTTGCATTTAATCTCCTGTCTCCAATTGCTCTGAAGTCTAAAACTTGTTGTTGAACTCAATATTTCTATAATAGATAACTCTACTATCATTTCAGTAAAATGTTATCACAAGACTGGTTTGGCATTTCTGTTTTCCCTCTTTTTTGTGAAATGAAAATTGGGAAAAAAAATCAAAATGTATCTTACATTTGCTAGAATTTTCTCCCTTCCCTGGGGTTTTCAAGATTGACTTTGGTGTTCTGGCTTCTGTTGCCATGGCAGCCATTTGACCAGATTTCTTCGGAGTCCTAAATTTGAAAACATCTCCACCAAAAACATCTGTCTCTTCTTCAAGCGCTGAAATATAATGTTAGTCATACTCTGTGAAATGGGAGCTTAATGCATCTGCAAAAAAGTATTGACTCAGGTCAGCCTGCGCAGTCTGTGCAGGCCGACATGGGCCGAAACCTTTTGCTATTGATCAATTTTCTGCATGTCCAAGGTTTGGTTTACCACAGGATTCGGTTGGTTGTTAGACGAAAGAGGACTTTACAGATCCATGATCATGTGATGACTCGCTTGATTTTATGCATCAAAGAGATGCATTAAGCCCCCTTTTGCCAGGGGTTGGCTCAAATACACTCTGTTTCAACCCTTTACTGCACAATGACGCCTTCTGACGCCCCTGGGAAAGAAGCCTTTTGAAAACATTGTGGGAAAAGAAGAAAATGTTGGTAACCAGTATTTTCCGAATTTTTCCACAATGTTTTCTACCCTTTCAAGAACAGTTTTCTGTGTCCAGTGTCTGTGGTTGATGTAGAGAGTCGGCCTCATAACGTAAGATCTCAAGTTCGACACTCAGGAGAGGGTGTCAAACTTTTGGGACTCTTCATTGCCCAACACATTCGTCATGAGGACTGGTGTAGTTTCCAGGAAGCAGAATTGAAAGAGATGAGGATTCTCAATTGATGTAAAATAAATGTTCAACAACAAATTTTAAACAACAACAAACACGGTTATAGCCACATTTAAAATTTAAGTTAACTTTTAACCAATAATCTCCAGAAACAAGTGTGCTGAAAAACATCTCTTTACCAAACTAAAAAACTTTGGATTTGAACTAAATTGAAAGTACCCGCAGGTGACAAATTGTATGTAGCTGAAACAGTAATTTCTTTCTTTGGAACTGTAGGAAACACTGTGGGAAAAGGAGAAAATGCTGGTTGCCAGCATTTTCTCCTTTTCTCACAATGTTTCAAAAGCCTTCTTTCTCAGGTTCGTTAAAACTGGGTTTTTGCTAAAAGGTTAGAAGTCAACAAAACAAGATTTTGATATCAACCAAATACAGAGCTCCACATAAGAGGGAGTGATGGTATTCTAAATCCATTATTTCTCTTCAAAACCCTGTGTTGTAGGTACTCATTACAATCATCTCGATGAGACAATTCTACTGAGTACCCATAACATAGGGTTTAGTGGAGAATAATTAATATTTTCAATTCTGAAATCAAAATCACTCCCTGTCTTGAGCTCTGAAATACAATTGGACATATTACCTGTTGACTTTCCTAGTGGTATATTCTCCTCTTCACTGTCATTCTCCACCTCATCCTTGTCTCGTCGAGGATAACTCTGTCGGCGTGACTTACTTTTCTTCTTACCTGCATTTATAATAATCACACAATAAGGGTACTATTTCATCTCTCTACAGTTCAAAACTTGATTTATCATTTAATTTGTTTGGTAGTTTGAAAGTACAATTATAATGCTGCTTTTTACAGTTGGTTATATACATTCTAACAATAACAGCTCATTTGCATGTTTCAAGTGGTCCACAAGTACATGTACATGGTTGGGGCTGCCTAAAGAAACTTTATTTACATATTCAGAATAAAAATTGTACAGTACTTAACCCAGGGCCTTCCCAGGATTATTTTTTCCTTTCGCCAAACTGAAGAAATTGGAGCCAAATTTGGCTCCAAGAAGCCAAATCATTAGCCAAATTTTCTCATTTTTTTTCCCCAAAGTTATGTATTTAACAACAGTTTGAAATGAGTATTAGTATGGCAGATAGTGCTGGGAGGGAAAGGACTTTAATCAAGGAAAATAGACAAGTTTAAAATAATAATCATTTAATAGTACAATCCATATTTTTTTTTATTTTACATGTATCTTAATGACACTTTCACAGCAAAGTACATGTTAGTCTTAGCAGTTGTAATCGCCTTTTCACGTTTATAGTGAGCTGTCTGGCTGGCTTTCTGCATTTCATTCTCCTGTTGAGCAGTGAGTCAGCAAGCACATGATCTGAATTTAGAAAAAAAAATCTTTAAATATGCCCTACCATATCTGCAGCTATTCTGTAAAACAAAATGCATGATTAATTACATGTAATTATTACATTTTCCTCAGCTAGTCAAAAATGTTGTCAAATGCTTTATTGTGTGTATTCTCACTTGAAATGTAGTCCAGTAAACATAGTATGGGCATAATGAGCAGTCTGATCTTGATTTGCATTGTGACAGACACATTACTTTGGTGCAGTTCAACATTTGACAGAAACTAGAAACTTATTTTGAACATTAATTGTAAATATAATGCACATTTGGCATGTTTTGAGCCATTTTCTTTCTTTAGTACGGTAGATCTACATCAGTTGTGAAGATGTTCATTCTTTGAGTCATGACGCAAATAGCATGTCATTTGTCTAGACTTAGGATCAAAGACTAGCCATTCATTTCCTACTTTCCAAGAGTCTTCTAAAAGAATTTGTTTTTTGACCTACCTGGTGGCCCAGGAAAGTCAGAATCTAATGCGCATTTTTCAAGACATCGTGGTTAATGACACTTCTTTCCTGCTCATTGCAGTTTAAATGCTAGTACTGATCCTTCAAATATACTGATCCTTCACAAATTAAACTGTTGATTGATAAATAGTTTTTGATATCATTTAAAAATCTAGAAACCTGGCCTTTAGTTATCTGCAGCCACTCTTGTTTGGTCATTCGGCAATCAATTTCATCCAATTAAAGTTGCATTGGAATTTCTCTATCTCTGTAATTGCGGTTCATATTAACAGTATATTAACAAAGCTATACATATTGTCTATTACTTGATTAACGACAGTAAATAGCTTAATTTCATGATAATCCCTTGCGTATTACAATCTGTCATGTACACTTAACTGGTAGCCTATTATCGATCTTCCTATCGAACAGTTACGGGGGATAAAACGGGTATCAGTTTATCTAGGATGGCGCCAGCCAAAAATTTTTAGTAGCCAAAACTTTGTCGTCCAAAACCGGATTGAGTCAATGGACCGATCACTATATGGGTGTAGACTGGTTACCTCCCCTATATAGAGCTTAAGTATATAGTTAAGCTTTAACTCTTTACCAAACAACAAAATTTTAAACTTTATGATGATTTGAAGACAACCAATTAAATATGGCACAAATGTTCATTTTGATTCAGAAAGGGTAGACCAGCCTTTTCTCCTTTCCCCACAATGTTTTAAAAAGCTTCATTGTTATGGTTGTTTAAACTCAGGATTGTATGGGAAAGGGTTAAGATCTCAGACAGTTCCTTAACATGTATAGAGAGCCAACTATTGAACTTTCACAAGTTACTTTTGGAAATAATTAAGTATAATCAACGAAGAAAGTTCTTTCATTTTTTCTTTTTAAAAACAACTTCAAAAGGGCATAAGACCGCTGACAATTTATAAAAAGCCTTTAATGACCAAATTAATCACATTAATTTCACCGATCGGCATTACCTTTGTTCCACCGTTTAGTTTTTGCGTGTTGCTTTTTTAAACTAATTAGCAAGTGATTGGCGATTGTTTGACATAACGTGCGAAAAAAGTCTACTCGGACTGATCTCCGAGCATGCAGCACTCTTTGCAAAACGTTCCAAGTTGCGAAAACCAGTCCGACCAAATTTACAACAGACTGGTACCCGCTTTTACTTATCTAATTAGTATTGATCGGTAGCCATAACCGTTTATGATACATGATGGTCAACAGGCGTGACAAATGAGCTGCGAACACATGTGTTAATTGTATACCGAAGATAAATAGCCTGTGGCGCGTGGCGATAAGGTTTGTAAACTGTTAATTTGCAATGACGGAAGTGTAAACTGACCATAGCCGATATGAAATTGACGGTCGGCGATTTTGTTTATCACAAATTTTTTGATCGCCAATATCTGCTCTTTTGGAGTTTTTAATCGCCAGCTGCAGTTTTTAATCGCCAATGGCGATTTTGGCGATCGGTAACGCCAACCTAGGTTTATCATATACAAGCAACCTTTCACCTCGATTGGTTACCTGTGACATTTTATTCACCATGCTTTTAATATTACAATTAACAGGGCCAATCTACACGCTTAGCTCATGTAAAAATGGATAATCTACCGACAGTTACTTTCCGGATTCCTTTGTCGCTAGCGTTTTCACCAAATTATTCTTTTTAATTGCCAGTTCGAATTTATTTTCACATTTGGCAACAATGGCGACCGACAGAGAAGGCACTGACTTGACCCAGAAATTCTACCCTTGCAACAGTAAGGACACCGCAGTTCCTATTTGTTCCCTTCATCCTCACAGTCACTGAAAAGGTATGAGCCATGCTCTGTGAAAAGAAAGTTTAATGCATCTACAAAAAAATATCGACCCAGGTCAGTGCTGTCATGGGTAGAAACTTTTTGCTATTAGTCAATTTCGTACATGTCCGAGGACCAGTCTACCTCAGTCAGTTGTTAATTAACATGTATTCTATGGATCTGTAATGAGATGACTTTTGTGGTATACTGCATCAGGAGATGTATTAAACCCTGTTTCACCAGTGCATGGCTCATATTTCTTCTTTCTCTTGTAGAGGTCTGTTAACAAAGTGATAATGAAAGTAGAATCACTTTTCATGTTTTTTACAGGTATCTTTATTCTGTACGATTTAACTCTAGTCAACTTCCTGTTTGATCTACCTTTACAAAACTTCAACAGACTCTTTTCCAACTGGCAATCTGATTGGCCAAATAGGAAAGGTGTGTCAATTAGGTTTGAGAAGATGGCTGAAAGTTCAACCAATCTATTATTAGATGGCTTGTATCATTTTGAAAAGGTCATGTGCAAGGTTATTGGAAGTCACCAAAAGACATGACTGGCGAAAATTGGTAATAAATCTGTGAGTGCACTGAAAAAAGTGTCATGTGCAGCATTAATTGGATGTATATGAAATTTATGTAATTGTCGATTTAAACATTTATTCCGATGGGTAACATTCAATTACGGAGTGAATAACATTCATGATATAAATAACGACCATCTGAAGTGTGGTGTGTCTTTTTGCTTTTATTACCATGCTGTTTATTGGGTTAGATGCAACAATTTTAAATTAAGATCAAGACCAAGCTGTATTAAAATGGAAAGATAGAAATAGCACTTGAAGCAATTTTTCTGTTCACCTTATACTTGTAAGTTACTTTCACACATATGAAATGGCAATTTATAACACATTCTTTGTGTTATGTGGATAACTTGCTCTTAACAAAATTTAATGCGTTTCTAAATTTGTTACGAATATTTTTGAGAACGAAATATGCGATAAGTATAACCCCCCCCCCCCCCCCCCCACGAAAACTGAACCTTGTGACTAAATGAAAACTATGGGGACCCAAACTATTTATCTACCGGTTTTGGTATCGTTGACATCAATAATGTGTTGAACAACATCGTCATCTCCCGAAAAAGTGACTGTCACTGTTTTTCTGCGAAGTTTTCTTTCGGTCATTCTGAATGATTTTCCCGCGAAACTCTTCAGCAAAAAGGTACGTAAGTTCATCAGACGGTGTGATGGTAAACAATTGCCCAGTATGTCAAGCCTAGTACATTCCAACCCTTTCGAAAGAATTTTTGCCGCCATTTGCACTGCGGAAATATTTACTTTTCGAATTCTGGTGGTTTCAGTTTTCGTGTAGATAAGTGAGGTTATTCTTGTTTTGGACATGCTAAGTTTTCTTGGCATAATCAACTCGGCCCGGGCCAAATCGTCTACAACAGGAGTCGAGGCTCTTCCAGACTCCAGAGTGCCACCCTTCTCTTAGGATTGACTGATATAATAAAATAATCCGAGGATATCTTTCATAATCTCATAATGCAGTACTTATTTCAGTTGCGATATGGCTATTTCCAGTAATTTCGAAATATTTACCAAATGACAAAAATATAGACTTGTCCTAATTGAAAGCATTTGAAGACGACAAACTAAATATATTTTTATCAGCACTTGTGAGGAAACTGTTCATGTAGTCTCAGTAATGAGAAGATTGCAGAGCTTCTTTTCTTATTTGGTCATATACTGTGGACCGCACTGTCACAAGTCCATCGTGTATTTTCCAGTAGCAAAGCTTCAAGGCTATAATGACTTTCTGTTTCACTGGTTTCATCTGTATTGCAGAGAAAACAATTAAGTTTTAGTGACAAACATGACAAAGGACAAATTACTGAATGTTTCACTACCTAAAGCGCTCGTAGAAGTTTTATAACATAAATCTCTTGAAGAACGAACAAAACTTATATTGTGTTTGGCGGCCATTTTGCATGTGTTTTGGGTTACCAAGATTGTGTCCTTTTCCCCCAATGTTTTCAAAAGCCTTTTTCCTCAGGGTCATTAAAAGTCGGACTGTGTGGTAAAGGTTAAATTACTGGTTAATGAATGACCCAGTCTGAGTGTTAACTCTTCACCACCAAATCCTGAGTTTAACGACCCTGAAAAAAGAAAGCTTTCGAAAACAATGTGGAAAGAGGAGAAAATTTCTCCTATTCAGGATTTTTTCCTATTCCTACATTTTTTTCTTTCTTATCTAAGACAGAAATTGTTGAGCCACATTTTAATTTGTCGTCTGCAAATGCTTTCACTTGGAACAAGTTTGAAGTTTTGTTGTTTGGTAAAGAGTTAATTATATTTGAGCCATGCTCTGTGAAAAGGGGATTAATAAATGCATCTGCAAAAAGGATCGATCCAGGACTCGGCCTGCACAGTCCGCGCAGGCTGACCTCAGCCAAAACATTTTGCTATTGTTCAAGTTTCTACATGTCCATCAGAGCTCTAGATAGAGGGAGTGATTTTGATTTCAAAATTGAAAATAATAATCACTCTCCAATAAACCCTATGTTATAGGGTTTGGAAAAGAAATAATGCATTTAGAATATTATCACTCTCTCTTATCTGGAGGTCTGTGTCCAAGTACAAACCTACCTCATGATTCATGTGGATGTTCTGAAGACAAAATGGTATTAATGGACAAACAATTATGTGATAACTTGCTTGGTATGATGCATCATGGAGATGCATTAAGCTCCCTTTTGCTAGAAAATAGCTCATTTGTTCTTTCCTAGATTCTGAATAGTCATGGCAACAGCAATGAATGGTGAATTATCCAATGAGGATTGGCTGGTGGTGAGAGCCAGATCCTGTTTTAGCACAGACCCTTATGCTGCAAAGGCATGGATGTTGACAGCAAGAACTCTCTTTCCAAAGAATTTTAATATTCAGGTAATAATTGGTTGTTTTCTATTCAAGTTGTACCTTTCCCAAATGACAAATTTAACTCTTTACCACACAATCCCGACTTTTAACGACCCTAAAAGGGAAGCTTTTTGAAAACATTGTGGGCAAAGAAAAAAATGCTGGTAACCAGCATTTTCTCCTTTTCCCACAATGCTTTCTACCCGTCCCATAGCAAACTTCAACTCTCAAGTCACGTTTAATTTGTCGTATGCTAATGCTTTCAATTTGGACTAGTCTAAAATTTGTCGTTTAGTAAAGAGTTGAGCATCTGCAGACGACTAATTTGAAAGCGGTAAAAATTAACTGAAGTGTTTTGACAGGGCCGAAAAACATTGCGGGAAAAGGAGAAAATGCTGATTACCAGCATTTTCTCTTCTCACAATGGTTTCAAAAGGCCTCTTCATCAGGGTCTTGAAAACTGGGGATTGTTTTGTCAATGGTTAACACTTTACTCTAGAGCAAAATTTTTGCATTTTTCAAACATTGGAGAGGTTTGCATATGACAAATATAGATTGGTAAAAATGACAGATCTTATCTTTGATAGGGTCAAAAACATTGTGGAAAAAAGAAAATGCTGGTTACCAGCTTTTTCTTTTCCCACTATATTTTCAAAATTCTTCTTCTTCAGTGCAGTAAATTGATCGCCAAAGGGTTTTATTCACTCTTTATCAGATGATTAAAAAAATCAAAAAAATCAGCCTTGTTACAATAGAAAGGTCTGCAGACCACCAATAGAAAGTGCTTCAAATGATAGAATTTATCTGTGATGGGGTAAAATAATGCAAAGGAGAAAAAGCTAGTTACCAGCATTTTCTTCTTTTCCCACAATGTTTTCAAAATTCTTCCTCTTTAAGGTCATAAACTGTTTGGTAAAGGATTAAGCTACATATAGAGGACTTTGATTTAATTCAGTTATAGATTGAAATTAAGTTCATCGAGTAAACACCATTGTAATATTTTCATGAGTGGTGCAGGCACATATGAAATTATTACTGTATGATGTTTACGAGATGAAATAAATTTCGATCCTTCGCTGAAGAAAACAAATATTCTATTTATTTCATGCTTCTAACCTTTTTTTGTTGGGACTTGCGAAGTACAGGGGAGCTCTTGGTATTCCATACCAGTGATGTTATCTATCAATAAATTCATTGGTCGAAAAGGTGAAATTATCAAACCATAATCCACCGTTATTTCCCGATAACTTACTGAAAAGCATAAAATAAAGATGTTTCTTTCAGTTTGAGGCTTACAGTCTAGAGAAACAAGGGAAGAACTGCAAGGAGGCTGCAAAATTGTTGGAAAGTCTGTGAGTGGTGAAATTTTATCTTTGGTCTTTCTGGAATTATCACCCGTCAGCTCACTCTTTACCAAATGACAAAATTTCAGACTGGTCCAAATTGAAAGCATTTGCAGACAACAAATGTGGCCCAAATGATGGGATTTGTCCTTGAAAGGGTAGAAAACATTGTGGGAAAAGGCAAAAATGCTTGTTGCCAGCATTTTCTCCTTCACCCATATTGTTTTCAAATGCTTTCTCTCTTGGGGTCGTTTAACTCGGGATCATGTGGCAAAGGGTTAAAACTTTTTGTACTCTGATTTTGATAGGTTTCAGTTTTGAAATCAGTGTAGAAAAGGAGAAACTGTTTAAAAAAAAAAAAAGTAGTAGCCCCTTTACCCACAATGATTTCCATACAAATGAAAGGAAATATTTTCCTCTCATTCCAGTGTTTGTATTTTGTGTACTTCACAGTTTACTTCTATAAGTCACTTCTTTGACCTCTGGGGAAAGGGGGTTTAATGCATGTCTGTGATGCATCATACCAAGCAAGTCATCACGTAATCATGGAGCCGTAAAATCAATTTTATCCAACAACCAATTGAATCATGAGGTTTACACTGGTCCGTTGAGATGCAGAATTTTGACCAATAGCAAAATGTTGTGACCCAGGTCAGCCTGTGCATACTGGCAAATACTATTTCTAAATAGTCCATTGGAAAGAATTTCACCACCTCTTGAAAACATGATAAGTCTTTACCAAACTAATCATGGAGTCCTCCAAATTAAAAGCATTTGCAGATGACATATGAAATGTGGCTCAAGTGATAAGAATTGCCTTTGAAAACATTGTGGGAAAAGCAGAAAATGCTGTTAACTAGCATTTTTGCCACCTTGTCCTGTTTTCAAAAGCATTTTCATCAGGTTTGGTAAAACATGGGATTATTTTATACAGAGTTATATAAACTTATTACAGGCATTATAATATAAATATTACAGTATTATGGTAGCCAGTATTTTCTTTATTTCCTGCAATGTTTTCTACTCTTTCAAAAGAAAATTCCATCGTTTGAGCCCCATTTAACTCTTTACCACACAATCCCGACTTTTAACGACCCTGAGGAAGATGCCTTTTGAAAACATAGTGGGAAAAGGAGAAAATGCTGGTAACCAGCATTTTCTCCTTTTCCCACAATGTTTTCTACCCTATCTAAGACAAATTCCATTATTTTATTTGCATTTAAATTGTCGTCTGCAAATGCTTTCAATTTGGACAGGTCTAAATTTTTCTTGTGGGGTAAAAAGTTAATATGTTGTCTGCCAATGCTTTCAATCTGAAAGTGTCTGAAATGTAGCTGTCTAATAAAGAGTTAGAGTTTAAAACATGACCGCATGTGTAAATATTCTTGCCAATGGAAAAATTATTTTCATTGGCAATTTCTCCATTTGCTACAATGTTTACAAAAGTAGTCTGTTGCAAGATAACAAAAGTCTGTGCTGAAGGTAATGTGTGAAACAAGCCTAAATGACACTCCCCCCCCCCCTCCCCCCCCATGTTATCTCTGGATAGTTTATCCATTTTTTTGTACATAAAATTCAGAGCTCCAGATAAGAGGGAGTGGTGGTATTCTAAATCCATTATTTACCTTCCAAACTCCATGTTGTGGTATTCATTAGAATTGTCTTGATGAGACGATTCTAATGAGTACCCATAACATAGGGTTTAGTGCAGAATAAGTAATATTTTCAATTTTGACATTAAAATCACTCCCTCTGTCTGGAGCTCTGCATAAATGGAGAAACTTTCCAAACTAGCGTTATACATTGATGATGTTGGTCTGTGCCTGTTTCTCAAATGATTAAAAGATCTATAATCATACTTACCATGACCTCTGTGTGTGAAATGAACAGACCTCTTTTTTGTATCAATGGCCGATAGAGTGTTCATCAAATATGCTTAATGAAAAAATAGTGTTAGGATCGAGACTTTACCAAACAACAAAATTTTAGACTGGTTCAAATTGCAAAGGTTTTGCAGACAACAAATTAAATGCTATTCAAAACACGACGTCTGCTTTTGAAAAAGTAGAGAACATTGTGGGAAAAGGAGAAAATGCTGGTTACCAGCATTTTCTCCTTTTCCCACAGTGTTTTCAAAAGGCTTCTTCTACAGTGTCATTAAAACTTGGGATTGTGTGGTAAAGGGTTAAACGATTATCGGAATTATGACCACCGTAACTAACATCAACATTGCAAAAAGGTAAATAAAAAAGCCGCAACACTTGTTTTCATAGATCGTAGTGTTTTACTGTACCGAATGTCCGTAATACAATTGCAGAATTATGTTGTAGGTACTTATCATTCCCGGATGAAAGCAAACTCTGGTCTGAGGTACACAGTATATTGGAAGCCTTACAGAATGACACAGGAGATTATCAGAATACTTTTCTCACAGGTACTTTTCCATCTCAGACCATATCAGTACAGCTCTGATCTTAAAAATATTGTAACTGTACAAATATTGGACAGCTGTGATTTACCCCTTTACCATACAATCCCGAGTTTTAACAACCCTGAGGAAGAAACCTTTTGAAAACATTGTGGCCAAAGGAGAAAATGCTGGTAATTAGCATTTTCTCCTTTTCGAACAATATTTTCTACCTGATCACAGACAAATTCCATCGTTTGATCCATATGTATATTGTCATCTGCAAGTACTTTCATTTTGAAAAGTCTACATTTCGCTCGTGTGGTAAAGAGTTAAATGAATAGATGTTTTCCTCTTATTTGTTTAATTTTCTCCCTGGGAGAATATGTGCATAGCATTTCTCTGGCATTTCATAGGTTATCCCTCAGAATTAGAAGCTTGATGTTGTACCAACTTTACTACCCAGATACTTGTTCTAGCTAACTCTTTGATAAACAACTGTTTTTACATGACTTTGAAAAAGAAAACTTTTGAAAACATTGTTGGGAAAGGAGAAAATGCTGGTAACCAGCATTTTCTCCTTTTCCCACTATGTTTTTTATCCTATCAAAGAAATATTTCATCAATCTAGCCATATTTAATTTGTCGTCTGCAATAGCTTCTGTCTGGATGAGTCTAAAATTTTGTCATGATCTATTTAAGAATTGACAGCTGATAGATTTAGTTAAACTGTTTTTTTTTTTTTTCATTCCAGAAATTTTAGCAGCGATTCCTACCCATGTTCAGTGTCAGATGTTGCTCAGTGTATCACAGAAGATTACTGATAAGCTGGAACAGTGCCGTCTGCTTCTATTGGCCATGAGAAAATTTCCAGATCTTATAAAGGAGCATGGGGTATGATAAACAATAATGTCAGCTTGGCTCTTTTTATAGAAAATATTGGGGTAAAGTAATGAACTTGTTGTGGTCTGCGGCGTTGTGGTGCAAAATTTTACACATTTTCTATATCTCAAATCATTTCATGTCACTCAGAAGATATTTGTTTGAAACTCAGGCTAGTTGTGAAGCCTTTACCACAGAATGCCACGTTTCAATGATGTTGAGAAAAGAGGCTTTTGAAAGCATTGACTAAAAAGGAGAAAATGCTGGTACCCAGCATTTTCTCCTTTTCCCACAATGTTTCCTTGTCTTCCCAATACAAATTTCAATTTTTGAGTCACATTTATTTTGTCGTCTGCAAAGGCTTTCAATTTGGACTGCTCTGAAATTTTATTGTTTGATAAAGAGGTAAGTATTGAAAAGGGAACTCAGATTAGAAGGAATGGTAGCCCTAAAAAATATAGACACAGTTTTGACCCTTTTTAGCTTGCCTGGACAGAGTCCAGGAGGAGCTTTTGCAATACCCCTGGCGTTGGCATTAGCGTCGGCATTGGTGTTGGAGTGAGCTCCAATACAGTCAAATCTGTGCAAGCAGCCACACATGAACAGCTGCCAATCTGTGTGTAGCAGCCAACACAAGTCTGCCCATGCATATTTCTTCTTTAATCAACATGTGCACAGCACTAATGTCAAATGCAGTCAGCAGACAGCTTAATTGGAATGAATTAACTGTTTATGACACCTACACAACAGCCACATTATCACACTTTCACACAGTGTGTATACCAACTTGAAAAAGTCAATAATTATTGTTATGATAAAAGATTAAAGCTGATTAATGTTGGTCGGTGTTTTAATCAAAGATATAAATTTAAATGTTTGATTTAATTAATTATTATTAACACTTTGATAAATCATCTGTTAGTGAATTGTGTGTTAAACTGTGAGAATGGGCAAATGTGACAAATTTGAGCTGTCCAGGGTCCATGCAAACAAGTATGTACAAGAAAAGTGAACTTCGCAGTGTCCATGCAGATTGACCAAAAATGGTCATGAGCTATAAAATTAATGCAAATACATGTATACAAAAAGAAGAAATAATGTTCATGTCTAAATTATGTTTTATTTCCATATAAAAGATCTAAATGAAAAAGTTTAAAATATGTTTTATATGTGTGGTTTATTTTTGTGCTTTAAATAGAAATAGATTGAAAGTTCATTGCAAACAAACCTTTACCTGTTGAAACCATCATATTCGCAACTCGAAATAGTGCAAGAAGTACGTATTCTGGACAACAGCCAATCTGTGAGCAGCAGCCACTTTCAGAACATCCCTTCAGTGGCTGCTGTACACAGATTTGACAATACTTAGTTTACTCTTTACCAGACAACAAAATGTTAGACATGTCCAAATGGAAAGCATTTGCAGACAACAAGTCTAATTTGGCTCAAATGGTGAAATTTGTCTCTGTACAGATAGAAAACATTGTGGGAAAAGTTTTCTTCTTTTCCCACAATTTTTTCGATAGCTTTCTTCCTCGGGGTCATTAAAACTTGGGATTGTATCATTAAAGGGTTAAAGTTTTGTAAGAGCTCAAATTTTCCAGTGTGTCTCAAATGATAAAATCTGTCTTTGAAGGGATAGAAAACATTGTGGGAAAAGGAGAAAATGCTGGTTACCAGCATTTTCTCCTTTTCCCACAATGTTTTCAATAGCTTTCTTCCTCGAGGTCTTTAAAACTCGGGATTGTGTGGTAAAGGGTTAAGGTTTCATAAGAGCTCACATTTTCCAGAAGATATTATGGATTTGGTTCACATTTTGTCTGATGATAATTATAGGTACAGTTTTTTTTTAAGCAGCAATACCTTTTCTCACACCCATGATCTTCAGGCCAAGGGTGTTACTTTGATATTTTACATCGGAGTTTTATGTTACAGTTTTTTAAGAGCTCATATTTTCCAAACTAAATGAAAGATTTGGGTCATACCTGACTTGATGAAAGATGCATGTCCAAACTTTCATCGAGTAATACCTTAGCTATACTCATGCCCATGATTTTAAGGTCAAGGTCACAGGTTTTGAAATGAAATTTCATGTAAAAGTTTTTCTAGAGCTCCTATTTTCCAGACCGAATGATTGTTTTGATTTATGCTTGATTCAGCTGTACCCCAGCCCATGCATGTATATTTACATGTATTATTATTTATAACTGGTTCTGATTGCCCTATTATATGATTGTGTGTCCTTATATTTTCAGTTAAGATTGATAGAAACTCTCCTGAATGCAGAATCTCAAGCCCAGTATATGACACCAGTAAATTGTTTCAGAAAATTACTCAGTGAGTTTTTCTTTTCAATAGCCAACTTGAAACTGGAAATTTAAGGGAAAGACTAGTCATGTAGTCTGTATTTTACCGTGAAAAGATATTATGAATAGTTCTCGTTGTGGTGTTACCTCTTGGGTTGTTGTTATATGAAGGAGACTACTCATAAAGCATTGTTCTGCAGAGGCAGGGATTATGAAACATTTTTCCAGTAGATTGGGAAAGATTCATTCATTCATTCATTCATTCATTCATTCGTTCATGCATTTCATTTCATTTCATTTCATTCATTCATTCATCCATCCATCCATCCATCCATCCATCCATCCATCCATCCATCCATCCATCCA
The DNA here is from genome assembly GCA_945859785.2 of Tridacna gigas. Classification (NCBI taxonomy): domain Eukaryota; kingdom Metazoa; phylum Mollusca; class Bivalvia; order Cardiida; family Cardiidae; genus Tridacna; species Tridacna gigas. Next base: position 6,844,248 of record OX244035.2, read on the forward strand.
TTCATCCATCCATCCATCCATGCCTTTTTCAACATTATTTTTAGTTATATTGTGGGGGCCAGTGCGCCTATCCATGCTTTCCTGGAGTTTCTTTTACCAGTACTCCGTGCGATATTCTTTCCAAACAACTGGCTGCTTTCCCACATAACCATCGTCGAAACAGTGGTCTGCTGTGAGGGAGGAATGAATCCTGTAGCAATGACTATCATCAGTCCTCGGAAAGAAATTTGCCAAGCCTGGGATTGATTCAGCGATCACCTGGGCTTGGCGGAATAGTGAAATGTCTCATCATAATACACAAAAGTTTCACTGTGTTCCTTTCAGATATATTCGAGAATATGTCTTGTTTGAATTTGTTGCTCAGACTTGAAAACATCCAAAATATCCCCTATCTCTGCAAGTCTATGTTAATGTCCTCTAGGCTTTATAATCCATGACAAGGCATAAAGTTAGAAAGCTAAATAGAAATATAGTTGAATTAATTGTATTGACCCTTTACCACACAATCCCGAGTTTTAACAACCCTGAGGAAGAAGCCTTTTGAAAACATTGTGAGAAAAGGAGAAAATGTTGGTAACCAGCATTTTCTCCTTTCTCTACAATGTTTTCTACCTTATCAAGACAGAAATCATCATTTGAACTACGTTTATATTTGTCTTCTGCAAATGCTTTCAGTTTGGTTGAGTCCAAAATTTTGTCGTTTGGTAAAGAGTTAAAGCAATTAGGGACACTATGGTTAAAGCTACCCTTATGAGGACCTTACAGAAAACATTGTGACCAATGGAGAAATTGCTTATTCTGAGTAGAGAAATTTCTGTATTGGCTGTGGGACAATCTTTATGAAAAAGGCTTTTGAAAACAAGTGGGAAATATAGAAAATGCTGGTCACCAGCATTTTCTCTTTTCTATCAATGTTTTCTAGCCTATGAAAGACAAATTTTATGTTTTTAGTAACATTTTATTTGTCGTCTGCAAATGCTTTCAATTTGGACAAGGGTGAAATTTTGTCGTCTGGTAAAGAGTTAAGATTAACTGTATGTCAATATGCCTGTTTTTTATCCCTAGTCTGCGATGCCCTTCCATTAATTTTACAAAAAGGAAAGCAGATGAGGATTCCATCCCAGAGTTTGTATCTGTGGTTACAGAAGTCAGTAGAATTTTACATCAGTTTTGTCACCCAGCCACCCTCACAGTCGCAAGAACCCTCAACACCTCTTTCACCTGGTAAGACTGTGTTTTTGTGCTAGTTGAAAAAAAATTTATCTGTTTGGGGTAATTTTTATAAAATACAGATATATTTGAGCCATGCTCTGTGAAAAGGGGGCTTAATGCATTTTCATAATGCATGATATCAAGCAAGTCATCACATAAAATCCATTTTTGTCTAACAACCAACTCTATCATAAGGTAGACTGGTCCTTTGACATACAGAAAATTGACTAACAGCGAAAAGTTTTGGCCCAGGTCAGCCTGTGCGGACTGTGCAGGCTGACCCTGGATCGATACTTTTCACAGATGCATTAAGCCCCTTTTTTCACAGAGCATGGCTCATTTCTATAACAGAGCTAGAAGTAGAAGAAACATGGTATACGTGTTTTTATTTAAATCTTGAATTTTGTTTGTAAAATGTAGCCAAATCTGTGGTAGAACTTGTGAAAGAACTATCAACCCTTTACCACACAATGATGAGTTTTAATTACCCTAAGAAAGAAGTCTTTTGAAAACATTGTGGGAAATGGAGAAAATGCTGGTAACCAGCATTTTCTCCTTTTCCAACAATGTTTTCTACCCTATCAAAGACAAATTCCATCTTTTGAGAAACATTTAAATTTTTGTCTGCAAATGCTTTCAATTTGGACAAGCCTGTATTTTGGTGTGTTGTAAAGAGTTAAATCTTATCATAAAAGCTCTATTTTAAGTTTTCCTTTCACTGTTTCACTTTGAAGATTTTACTGCAAAACCAAGTAATCCTCCTTAAAGATACATTAAAAGATAGTGAAACTTTTCTACCTAAGTCCATATTTAGCGTTAACTATTTACCAATGACAAAATTTTAGACTTGTCAAATTTGACTCAAAAATTGAAATTTGTTTTGTGAAAGGTAGAAAATATCAGCATTTTCTCCTTTTCCCACTATGTTTTTTAAACGGTTTTTCTTCAGAGTCGTTAAAAGTCAGGATTGTGTGGTAAAGGGTTAAAGGACACTGTAAACCCACCGTGTATTATTTATGGTAATTTCAGAAATAATGTCCCCAACCAAAAAGACGAGACGTTTAAGTATCGCAGGTCTACAAGACAGAGAGAGCTTGGTTTCAGATCCATGGGGAAATCTGTTTAAACTTTTGGTTTATATTGGCCAAAATTTGGGCTGGGATATAGAAACGGAGTTCTTTAATAAAACAAGGTAACAATTGCGTTTTGGCAAGTAATACAAAAATGAAAGGTTTTACTAATATTTTTGATTCTGTTTGAAGAAAGCCATTGCCAAAGAAGACAATCCTCACCACATTGTACATGTATTTGAGCCATACTCTGGCAAAAGGGGGCTTAATGCATCTCCGTGATCCATGATGCCAAGCAAGTCATCATATAACTATGGATCCGTAAAATCCATTTTGTCTAACAATCGACTGTATCATAAGGTAGACTGGTCCTTTGACATACAGAAAATTGACCAATAGCGAAAAGTTTCGGCCCAGGTCAGCCTGCGAGGACAGCGCAGGCTGACCTGGGTCGATACTTTTTGCAGATGCATTAAGCCCCCCTTTCATAGAGCATGGCTCGTTTATAAGTAACCAAGGAAAATTGACCACTAGCGAAGAGTTTTGGCCCAAGTCAGCCTGCGCGGACAGCGCAGGCTGACCTGGGTCAATACTTTTCGCAGATGCATCAAGCCCCTTTTTCACAGAGTATGGCATATTTGCATGAAGTGTATGAAAAGGCAACAAGTAACTTGAAAGAATGTTGTTTGTGTGCGATACTGATATGAGCCATGCTCTTGCAAAAGGGGTTTAACTCTACCAAATGGCAAAATTTTGGACTTATCCAAATTGAAAGCATTTGCAGACGACGAAATAAATGTGACTCAAAAAATTAAAATTTGTTTTTGAAAGAGTAGAAAACATTGTTGGGAAAGGAGAAAATGCTGGTTACCAACCATTTTCTCCTTTTCCCACAGTGTTTTTTAAAAAGCTTTCTTCTTTAGGGTCGTTTAAAGACGGGATTTTATGGTAAAGAGTTAATGCATCTCTGTGATGCATTATACCAAGCAAGTTATCACGTGAGTATGGATTCATAAAATCCGTTTTGTTTAACCCTTTTCCCAAACAAGCCCTGGTTTTCACGTGTCTGCAGTACAAGTCTTTTGAAAACACTGTGGGAAAAAGAGAAATTGCTCGTAACGAGCAATTTCTCCTTTTCCCACAGTGTTTTCTACCCTTTTGGATAACTTTCTGCCATTTTCATCAAATTTAAAACTGTCGTCTGCAAACTCTTTGAATTTGGACCAGTCCAAAATTTGTCGTTTGGGAAAAGGTGAACAAGCAACTGAATTATGAGGTAGACTGGTCCCCTATCATGCAGAAAATTTACCATTACCAAAAAGTTTCACCTAGGTCAGACTGAGTGGACTGTCCAGGCTGACCCGGGTCAATATTTTTACATACAGGTGCACTAAATCCACCCTTTCACAGAGCATGGTTGATATAGAAGTAACTTAAATGCATGGATTGGTGCTTTCACTAGCAAGACTGAAAAGCACTGGAAAAAAAACTTCCGTGAAGAAACTGAAATTAAGCCAGCAGACTAAAGAAAATTAACTGTCCCATTTAATTTTAAGATTTTAACATAAACTGGAAAAAGTTCTGTCTGATGTAGGAATGGGTCAAAGGGTAATGATTTGGTAAGTTCTCGGCTGAATACTAGGCTGCTTCATTGAGACAAGAAGTACAATATAGAATTCAAAATTTAATCTTGGAAAGAAGAATATAACCAGTCATCCAGACCTCTTACTGCCACTGGGTATTTCATAGAACTTTTTTTCCTGTAAATGAGCCTTTGTGAGAAATACCACAATGTTGACAGTATGCACAATCTCTTTGAAACAGTCAACATTGATTCATTTATCACCTTCATCAAAGAGATTGGTCTATACAAAAACTGTGATATTTCCTTAATTACCTTTTAACCTGTTGTGTAAACCCATATTTCTACCACTGAATCCTTTTTATCTCCAGTTTGCATCTCCTTAATGGGAGGATTAGCTCTCTTGAGGGCATCTTATCTCATTGGAGACAGGACCTCTTACACATAACCTTTCTTCATTTAAAGACTTTCTTATTATCAATTTAAGACTGTTCAGATCTTTTTATCACAATCTTAACATCATCATTCAGACTTTTTAAGTTGATAGCGATTGCCCTGTTGCTCAATTATACCTTTTATACATACTGAGATCACACATAATCCTTCTTAATTCAACTCTTTTACTGTCAGCATGTCTCAAATCTTTTTAGCTAAAAAATTCTGCCTTAATTATTCCTTCAACACAGATATGCGCGCTAAATGACCAAAGCTGTCGATGGGCCATTAAACAACATTCATTCATTGTAAATGAGCCATGCTCTGGGAAAAGGGGATTTAATGCATCTCCATGATACATTATACCAAGCAAGTCATGGATCCATGAAATCTATTTTTTCTGACAACTAACTTGATCATGAGGAAGACTGGTCCTTGGGCATGCAAAAAATTTACAAAGGGCAGAAAGTCTGTACCCAATTCATCTTGCCCATGCTGCGCAGGCTGACATGGATAGGTGCTCTGGTCCCTGCGCTGTAACTGAAATAATGTTGAAAAGGTGTTAAATACCGCGCAGCATGCAACCTATTTCATAAACTGCAGAGAGTTTCAGACAGTTTCAGTACCAACACATTCTAAGTTTTTATAATAGATCTAACAAACCAGAAAGTGACGCAAACAATTAAATACTGTATACAACACTGCTGTTGTTTACATGAGCCATGCTCTGGCAAAAGGGGGCCTAATGCGTCTCCATGATGTATTTTACCCAGCAAGTCATCACCCAATTAGGGATCCATATAATCCATTAAGCCTAATGACTGACTGAATCTGGAGGGAGGGTGGTCCTTGAACATGGAGAAAATTTACCAGAAGCAAAAAGTTTCGATCCATGTCAGCCTGCGCGGATTGCGCAGGCTGACATGGGTCGATACTTTTTGCAGATGCATTCAACTGCATTTTCTCAGAGCACAGCTCATATGTTTTTGTGGCTACACTATTAGAGGGGATACTCATGTTGTCCATTTCATAAACCTCACTCTACTGTTACTCTGTGTTTTATTTCAGAGAGCCAAGCCCCTGTAGCTCAGTCGGTAGCATACAGGATTTGAGAACAGGAGGTTGCTGGTTTGATCCCCAGCTTGGCCAATTTCTTTCCAAGGGTTGATGATAGTCATTGCGACAGGATTCATTCCTCTCTCACCGCTGACCATTGTTTTGATGATGGTTATGTGGGAAAGCAGCTAGTGGCTTGGAAAGAATTTTGTGCAGAGTACAGGTAAAAGAAAATCCAGGAAAGCTTGGATAGGTGCACTGGCCACCACGATATAACTGAAATCATGTTGAAAACGGCATTAAACACCATACAATCAATCATTTATTTCAGAGAGTTTCAGTATCAACACATTCTAAGTTTATACAATAGATCTAACAAACCAGGAAGTGACGGGAACAACCAGATACTATATACAACAACAGTTCTGTTCCTTGAATGTCTCTATCATTATATTGTTAGTGTGGATACAGACGTTTTCTATTCAAGTAAGTGTTTATTATCAGCAAGGGTTTTATCTTCTTTCTATCTGGCTTTGTCTTTTAAAAAACAACGTTTGTAAACCATGAGGGCCATTATTTATTGCGCCTTGTAACTCACAACCATTGTTTAGTGGATGACTAACCATGATAGAAAGAAGATTATTTCAATTCTAACATGACCAACACTTGATTAAAGGGAAACAAGTTCAAAAATAGAGAATCTTTTGTCTCCATTTGACACAACTTTTATCTGCCGGTAAACATCACGTTCATGACTTTATGATACATCTTTCATAATGTTATTATTTCATCTCATTTACAGTATAAGGACATTTTAAATAAACAGTTCTTCATCTTTAATCATGGGTAATTATTTTACTTCCTCACTTTCGAACAACAAATAAGAATGAATTTAGATGTTCATCTTGTTAATAATCATGAAATTGACACATGACTTTCATTGATAAGATATCGGAGGGTGGAGGTATGGAACAGCCACACAGCTTATTTCCTGGGTCCTTTAGAAATCGGGATCGTGTGGTAAAGGGTCAAGCATATTTGCAGCAGGTAACATGGAGACATTGAAAAAATGCAATATGTATGTACAGTTGAAAATATTTAGGCTCATGTAGACAGCTATAATGAGTAACAACATAGCTTTTTGGTGGTGAAATGTTTTTAAAAATGTGATGTAATCACCCCCTCAAAATTGACTTTTAGACAGCAATACTGAGTAACAACATAAGTTTTGCTTGGAGTTATATTCTTCCTTTAAAAAAAAGTGGAAAATCTCCCCCTCAAAATTGACTGTTAAATAGTTGGGTCAAATATCAAGTATTCACTTTATTTCAGATACAAGTAACAGTACCCCATTGGTTATAATAGAAGGGTTCAAAGAGGAACAGGCTGGTGCAGGAACACAGTATGTATAGACTATAACTTACAGTAAACTCTTCTGATCGCGATATTCGGAGGATCCATGAAAATTCTTCATTGCTTTCTTGTATTTATTCGTAGTGAAAGGCATTTGACTTCTACTACGGACAAGAAAATTCCATGCTTGTCTATACTGAAAGTATTTGCAGAATACAATTTCAGTGTTAGTAATACATGTGATTTTTCTTTCAAAGGGTTGAAAACATTGTGGGAAAAGTAGAAAATGCTGGTAAACAGCATTTTCTCTTTTTCTCACAATGGTTTTAACCTTTTACCAGACGACAGAATTTTAGCCTTGTCCATATTGAAGGCATTTGAAGACGACAATTTCATCGTGGCTCAGATGGTGCAATTTTTCTTTGATAGGGTAGAAAACCTTGTGGGAAAAGGAGAAAATGCTGTTTACCAGCATTTTCTCCTTTTCCCAAAATGTTTTCAAAAGGCTTCTTTCCCAGGGTCATGAAAAGGCGGCATTGTGGGGTAAAGGGTTAAAAGCCTTTTTTCTTAGGGTCTTGAACCCTTTATCACACAATGCCAACCTTTAAGGACTCAGAGGAAGAGGCCTTTTGAAAACATTATGGGAAAAGGAGAAAATGCTGGTAACCAGCATTTTCTCCTTTTCCGGCAGTGTTCACTACCCTGTCAAAGAAAAAAGACATCATTTGAGCCACATTCAAGTTGTCGTCTGCAAATGCTTTCAATTTGGACAGGTCTAAAATTTTGTATGGTTAAAACATGGGAATATATGGTAAAAGGGTTTAACTCTTTACCACATGACAAAATTTTAGACTCTTCCAAATTGAAAGCATTTGTAGACGACAAAATACATGTGACTCAAAAATTGAAATTTGATTTTGGGAGGGTAGAAAACATTTTAGGAAAAAGAGAAAATGCTGGTTACCAGCATTTTCTCTTTTTTCCTAAAATGTTTTCAAAAGGCTTTTTCCTCGGGGTCGTTAAAAGTCAGGATTGTGTTGTAATGCGTTAATAGCATATTTTGTGATTGTGACATGTTTCATATGCTGTGTTTCAGGCCACCAGCCAAGAGGTTGAAAGCAGAGTCACTGTTGCCGCAGATCCATGCTACAGATGGTGTGCCAAACTCTACAAAAATTATACAGAATTTTCTGACAGCTTTCAAGTGCTATGAACTGCTGAATTCATCAGCCGATCTACAGAGAGGTGTGTTTTATCCGTGACTGTTTACAGCAATCTTGAGGCTATTTTTGTCAGAATATCTTGCAAAGTACATGTGTGCACGTAGCAGTCGGTAGCATACAGGACTTGAGAACAGGGGTTTGCTGAGAATTCTGAGATTTGATGATAGTCATTGCTGCAGGATTCATTCTCCTATCACTGCTGACCACTTTTTTAGACGATGGTTTTGTGGAAAATCAGCTTGTGGCATAGGAAGAATGCACAGTACAGACATGAAATTTTGAATGTTCTGAGACCGTATTCACCAAATGTTCGAAAATTCATTTGAAGTCTAATTCTGAGGAATTTCCTGTTTCCAAAGAAAATTCCTGATTGGCTTAACCCTTTACCTAATAATCCTGAGTTTTGACGACCTTGAGCAAATGGCGTTTGAAAACATTGTTGGAAAAAGGAGAAAATGCAGGTAATTAGCATTTTCTCCTTTTTCCAAAATGTGTTCAAAAGCTTTCTTTCTCAGGGTCATTATAAGATGGGGTTGTGTGGGGTTCTGGAGAACGAAGTCTTTTGAAAAAATTGTGGGTAAAGGAGAAAAGTGATAGTTACCAGCATTTTCTTCTTTTCCCACAATGTTTTCTACCCTGTCAAAGACAAATTGCACCATTTGAGCCAAATTTGGATTTTTGTTTGCCAATGCTTCCAATTTGTACAAGTTAATATTTTTGTAATGTGGTAAAGGGTTAATCCTTTGTTTGAAGAATTTAGTGTACTTTCTGTGAAAAATAGAAATCTCACAGGAATACTATTATTACCCAGAATTCATTGTCTTCTGTAAAAATTAGAAATCTCACAGGAATATATTACTCAACCCTTTCCCAAACAAATCCTGGTTTTCACGTGTCTGCAGTACAAATCTTTTGAAAACACTGGGGGAAAAGGAGAAATTGCTCATAATGAGCAATTTCTCCTTTTCCCACAGTGTTTTCTACCCTTTTGGAGAACTTTCTGTCATTTTCATCAAATTTAATATTGTCGTCTGCAAACTCTTTCAATTTGGACCAGTCAAAATTCATCGTTTGGGAAAGGATTAATACCAAGAATTTAGTGTCCTCTGCAAAAATAGAAATCTCACAGGAATGTATCATTTATTACCCAGAATTCGTTTTCCTCTGTAAGAATTAGGAATCTCACGGGAATATTATTTATTACCGAGATTTCTGTGTACTCTGTAAGAATAAGGTTTCTCAAGGGGTTACATTATTTATTACCAAAAATTTAGTGTCCTTTGTAAGAATTAGAAATTTTACAGGATTATATTATTTATTACCCAGAATTCAATGTCATCTGTAAGAATTAGAAATCTCACCGCAATATACCATATACATGTTTTACCCAGAATTCAGTGTCCTCTGTAAGAATTAGAAGTCTCACGGAAATATACCATATATTTCCCAGAAGTTATTGTCCTCTGTGAGAATAAGAAATCTCCCAGGAATATATTTTTTATAACTCGGAATGCAGTATCCTTTGTAAGCATTAGGAATCTTAAGGGATTGTATTATTTATTACCAAGATTTTTGTGTCCTTTGTAAGAATTAGAAATCTCAGGGGTTCACATTATTTACTACCCAGAATTCAACGTCCTCTCTAAGAATTAGAAATTTCACAGGGATAGATCTATATTATCTATTACCCAGAATTCAGTGTCCTCTGTAAAAATTGGAGAATGGAGACCTGGAGTTGGATGGGTCACTTCCAGACAGACATGTTTCTATATCAGGTAACAACTACAGCAATTTTTATTACCTCAGCTTTTTTCGCAGAAAAATGTTGAGGTATTATCATAGCCCCGTCATTGTCAGAGTCGTCATCTTCTTTGTCGTCAACTTCATGCTAAAACTTCGACATTTTATAAAATAGGTGTCACCACTGAAGATTTTTACTTCAAACTCATACTAGTTACTGTATACTTGCAGTGAATAAAGATCTTTCGCATGCTTTTTCTGAGCCATGCGGGGTTAGTGTATTTCCATGATGCATTATAGGCAGCAAGTCATCACATTTTATAGATCTGTAACTTCTATTTTGTCTAACAACTGACTGAATGTGGAGGTAGAATGGTCCTTCGACATCCGGAAAATCTAACAATAGCAAAAAGTTCAACTCAGGTCAGCCTGTGCAGACTAGGCAGGCTGATCTGGGTTGATAATTTTTGCAGATGCATAAAGCCCCTTTTCCTAGAGTGTGGCTCATTTGTTTTTTTTGTTTTTTTTTTGTTTTTTTTAAATATAATATAAAATGATACGGAACAGCAATATAGGAGCATAATGTAGAATTTTGTTTACCCTTTTCGAATAAAATGTCAATTATTGCAATTTTTTGTCATTGAGAGTTGTAGGTATATAGTAAAGGAATATTATGATGTGGGTATATAAGGGAATATTATGCTGTAGTAACTTCCTTGCAGCTTGTATTGTTTCTCGCTGCATAAGAAAATTTTGACATCTTGCTTGACCTTCGCCTCGCACCATATCCAATTTTTCATGCTGCCAGAATCAAATACCAGGACCAGAAAATTTGCTACAACATAAAATTCTGTATTAATTGCAGTTCTGGTTACATAAACATCCATGATGCCATTGTGAATACATATATAGCATTCATAATCTTTTCTAGGGGGCTTTCCAAGATGCAGCAAGACATTTACAGAACTTTTCTATCGTATCCAAAAGTAAACAACAGGTATGGGGGAAAAAATAGACTTTTCTTTGTTTTCATTAAGATATCAATTACTGTAAATATGCAATATAACCCCTGAAGAAAACGTTGAGGTATTGTTGTAGCCCTGGCGTATGTGTCGTGTGTTCGTGTGTTTTGACAGAAAATCTTGTATGTCAAGGGATATCGGTTGAATGAAGTGACTGTTGATATAGAGATGCTAGGTACATAGTAATGCATAAAGAAATCAATGATATTTTCACTTAAACCCTGCTGGCATCGTTTGCGTTGTCTGTGTTGTCATGTATTTCCGTGTTTCTGCCGAAAAACTTGTACGTCAACGGATATCAGTTTAATGACGTGACTTGTTTCTCAGTGTCTACAAATAAAGCTATTGAAATATAGATGCTATGTACATAGTAATGCATAAAGGAATCACTGACATTCTTCTCTCTCTCTGTCTCTCTGTCTCTCTCTCTCATTTTCTCTGTTCCCAAAGTATTTCAATCTTTCAAGGACAAAACTACAAAACTCATTATCTGAAAAATATGTATGATTTGATGTCTGATAGTGCTTTCAGATTCAGAGTCTGAGATTTTTTTTATTTGGTAAAGAGCTAATTTGCAGTATGTCTAAAAATTACCCATATGGTTAAAGCTTAACTCTTTACCAAACGAAAATATTTTAGACTGATTGAAAGCATTTGCAGACGTCAAAATAAACGTGATTGAAAAATTGAAATTTGTTTTGGGAAGGTTAGAAAACATCACGGGAAAGGGAGAAAATGCTGGTTACCAGCATTTTCTGCTTTTCCCACAATGTTTTCAAAAGGCTTCTTTCTCAGGGTTGTTAAAAGCCAGGATTGTGTGTTATTGGGTTAAATAATTATTCTCATTTGAGTCTTGGTTAAAAAAAAACAGTGAATGTTAGCTTTATTGCCCCTCTTCATTTTTATGAAACATGCACTTTTCAGAAAACTGCTGAAGAACAGGAGGTTGCTGATTTGAATCCCCTGCCTGGCCTATTTCTTTCCAAGGATTGATGATAGTCATTGCAACAGGATTCATTCTTCTCTTACTGCCGATCATTGTTTTGATGAAGGACTTGAGAACAGGAGGAGGCTGGTTTGATCCCCGGCTGGCCAATTTCTTTCCGAGGATTGATGATAGTCATCGCGACAGGATTCATTCCTCTCTCACCACTGACCATTGTTTCGACGATAGTTATGTGGGAGAGCAGCCTGTGGCTTGGAAAGAATATTGTGCGGAGTACTGGTAAAAGAAACTCCAGGAAAGCATGGATAGGTGCACTGGCCGCCGTGATATGACTGAAATAATGTTGAAAATGGCGTTAAACACCATGCAGTCAATCAATCAATTGTTTTGATGATGGTTATGTGGGAATGCAGTTAGTGGCTTGGGAAGAATATTGTGCTAAATACTGGTAACAAAAACTCCAGGAAAGCATGGGTAGGTGAACTGGCAGCTGAAATAATATTGAAAACAACTTAAAACACCATGTAATCAATCAATCATTCCAGAAAATTACTCTTTTTCCATATTTCCGTATTTTTGTCTACAGATAAGACACTCATTACAGCTGGCTTGCTGCTTTTACTCCATGAATAACTATTCTGTAAGTACTCATTTTGAACAAATGTGTCTGTTCTCTTAAGCTTGTAGTGAGCCTACAAGTTTTTATACCCCTCACCTACATATTAGAGGGGGGTATACTGGTTTCACCATGCCTGTCTGTCCGTCTGTCAGTCCATCCATCTTGTTTTTGTTTCGGTGCTGTAACTCAAAAACTGTTTGACCTAGGACCCTGAAACTTTATGCAAGTGTTCCTCATGACCTAAGGAGGTGCCCTATTGTTTTTGGATCATATGGGTCAAAGGTCAAGGTCACAGGTGAACTTTGTTTTCTCTGATTGTGCTGCTTCAGTGACAAGGTGCTGGTGGGGGGCTATTTTTGTCCACTCTGAGACAGTTCTAGCTTTTCTTGTTATACTATTAACTGATAAAATACTGCACATGATTTTATATAAAATTGTAAACTATATAAATCATGATCAGACTGTACAGAGGATATTGGCTGATTCTTGGTCTACATTGTTTGATATCTTACATATATGTATTTGCTGACTGATTTGCCAGTTGGCTTTTTCTACAAACTCAAAAAAATCTGTTTAATTTTTTAAAAAAATATTAGTGTGAACACATGGCATGACGGGCATTGTACATAGATGTGTTTGCTTTAATACAGATTTTTTTGTGGTATTGTAGCATTTTCATCACCAGTAAATGGTATTTCAACATTTTTCAAACTTGTCTACTATTTCAGCACAACTCTTTTCCTTTTATATTATGTTCATGTTTGTTTAATTTTAATGATAGCTTTTTTTGGCCGTTGCATACAAAATCAGAGCTCCAGGTAGAGGGAGTGATTTTGATTTCAAAATTGAAACTATTAATTACTCTCCACTAAACCCTATGTTATGGGTACTCATTAGAATCATCTCATCGAGACAATTCTAACGAGTACACACAACATAGGGTATGGAAGAGAAATAATGGGTTTAGAATACTATCACTCCCTTTTATCTGGAGGTCTGCATACATTCATGTAAATGTTTTCCAAATTGTGTCTTCCCAGAGTTAATTTACTTCTCCCCTCTTTTCTGGATACAAAACATTATACTCTACCATGTTGAAAGCATGTTCAGACTTAAAAGTAAATGTGGCCTGATTGATAGGAATTTTCTTTTATAAGAGGGAGACCATTGTTAAAACAAGGAAGTATTTAATAAAAAAGTTAATGTACTTTTTATTTTAAGAAAGCATGTGAACTTGTCCTAGATGTAATCACAGCTCTACCGGCTGCTTCACCATCACAGGAATCATCAGAAGCTATTTCTTGTACAAATTTTGTGTTTGGATCAGGTCGCCATCTTGTCTTGGTTCCCTGTTCAGAAAGTCAGCTCTTACCATATTGTATTCAGCTGCTGGTTACCTGCTTCAAGGTAAATTATATGTATAATAGTTTTGCAGTAGACACTCAGCAATTTACTAGTTATACTGATGGATTGATGGATTGTTATGCATAGTAATTTTTCTAAAATCATATTTTTACACAAAGTGGGGGGGGGGGGCGAGAGAGAGAGCGAGAGAGAGAGAGAGGTCTTATTACAAAGAAATCAATCAGTGTTTTAGTCTCAACAATATTCAGACTTGTTTCCTTTCAACATGCTACTGTGGTTCTTCTTTCAGGAGAAAGTATTTGGAATGAAAACATCAGATGTTTTGATTGGTCACACAATGGTTTTACTGCAATATGATTGGCCAACACATGAATCTTTGTTCAACCAACTGGTGAAGAAAATTGTGAAACAAGGCAGCTTTTCTTACAATACTTTCTTTAATTACATCATAAGTATCCTTTTACATACCTGGTTGGGGTCCTTTTGTGGTTCAGTGGTAAAATGTAGGACACATAAACTAGAGCTTCGGGCCTCACTGGAAGCATTGAGTTTTTTCTTTTAGTTTCCTTGGAGAAGCAAAGTTACCCTTTACCACGCATTCCAGACTTTAAACAACCCTGGGGATTTGGCTTTTTAGAACATTTTGGGAAAAGGAGGAAATGCTGGTAAGCAGCATTTTCTCCTTTTCCCACAATTTTTTCTATCTTTTTGAGACAAAATTCATTATTTGAGCCACATCTGATTTGTTGGCTGCAAATGCTTTCAATTTGGATGTGTCTGAAATTTGGTCATTTGACAAATACTTAAGAGCCCTTGCCTAGTTCTGAGGAAACTAAGGACCTACTTGTCAGTGATATGACTTGAATAATTTTAAGAGCAGTGTAAAACACCATTTAATCAATCAATGTTTTGTAAGTTCACCCTTTACCGCACAATGTAGAGTTTAATGAGTCTGAAAGAAAAGACTCTTGAAAACACTCTGGGAAAAGGAGAAAATGCTGGTAATCAGCATTTTCTCCTTTTCAAACAATGTTTTTATCCTATCAAAGACAGATATTGTCATTTGAGGTACATTTAATTTGTCGGCTAGGAAGCTTCTATGTCTTTGGAAATAATACCCTTAAGTCTTTACCAAACGATAAAATTTTTAACTCAACCAACTTTTAGCTTCGTTGTTTTCGAAGAAAACATTGAGGTATTGCCGTAGGCCAAGCATTGTGGTCTTCGACATTGTTCGAAAACTTTGACATTTTATAATATCTCTGTTATTACTGAAGATACATTATGTATTTGCTTCAAGCTTGGACAAGTTGTTAATTATCAAAAGGGGAACCTATAACAAAGGCAGGTAACCATGAAAGTATTTTTGACAGGTTATGCCTTTTTATCGATTTAGAATATTTTTGACAGGTTATGCCTTTTTATTGATTTAGAATTTTCACTGAAAATCAAGCATCTGCAGCCATGCGTTGGCATTTGCATACAGTGCTCTTGTTGATGATATAATCCAATGAAAATTCATACAGATTTTTATCTCATAAGCATGACTGAATAAATACGCTGTATAGATCCAAGATCAGACTACATGTTCTGTACAATCTGGTCTTGAACTATTCCATCTGCATAAGCCCCAAGTTTTGTCTGTGAGGCAGAGAGGATTAACACTTTACCAAACGATAAAATTTAAGGCTTGTCCAGATTGAAAGTACATGTATTTGCAGACAGATAAAAGGTAACGCAAATGAGGAAGTTTGTCCTTTATAAGTGAGAAAAGATTGTTAGAAAACATTGTTGGAAAAGGAGAAAATGCTGGTTACCAGCATTTTCTCCTTTACCTACAATGTTTTCAGAAGGCTTCTTTCTCAGGGTCTTTAAAACTCTCTTTCTGGATTGTTCGGTAAAGAATGAACAGTTCCTGTACATTGTATCAGTACATTCTATTTGATACCACTTTTTTCCTTGATATGTACACTAGATGTAGATATACTTGAAGAATTTGCCTTCCTAAAGACACAAGAGGAGGGCAAGGTGAATTTAGATATCTTACCCATTAGCACATCTGCCATTTCACAGTAAGTATTTGAATCTTTTAACCCTTTCCCGAGCCCAAGTAGCGTAGTTAGTAACATAGTGGACTTGAGAACAGGGGGTCACTAGTTTGATTCCTGGCTCGGCCAATTTCTTTACAAGGATTGATGATAGCCATTGGGACAGGATTCATTCCTCTCTCACCACTGATCATTGTTTCGATGATAGCTGTGTCGGAAATCAGCCAGTGGCTTGGAAAGAATATTGTGTGGAGTACTGGTAAACGAAACTCCAGGAAAGCATGTATAGGTGCAGTTGCCACCGCGATATAATTGAAATAATATTGAAGACAGTGTTAAACACTGTGCAAGCAATCAATCTTAACCGTTTAGCACACAGTCACGAGTTTTAATGACCCTGCGGATGAAGGTTTTCCAAAACATTATGGGAAAAGGAGCAAATGGTGGTAACCAGCATTTTCTCCATTACCAACAATGGGTTCTAACCTATCAAGGACAAATTTTGTCATTTGGGCCACCTTCAATTTGCTGTCTGCAAAATTAATGCTAATAATTTGAGCCATTCTACAATTTTGTCATTTGGTAAAGAGTTCAAGTAAAGTTTTATCATATTGTGAATTTCAAAAAAGAATTATTTTTTTTTGCCTAGACCTAGACAATTTAAAAGCATTGTAAAGATTGAGAATTTGCTTAGTGGGATTAGTAGAAAATTTTGCAACTTTCACACTAGTTTCTCAGCATTGGAAGTTGAATGAATCTAAAATTATGTTGTTTGGTAGAGATTTAATGTGCAGTAAATACATGTACAAGCACTTAGAATTACATGAGGTAAGCTCTTGAATTCTTTTCATTCAGGGGGTCCTGCATGGCTCACTGGTAAACTGTAGGACTCGTGACCTGGAGGCCCCGGGTTCAAGCCTCCACTGAGTTTTCATGGGAGTGTCCTTGAACAAGACATGTCAGAGGCCAAGCCTAGTTCTGGTAAAACCCAGGAAATACACAAATATGCATGTTGTCGCTTTGATATGACTGAAATAATGTTGAAAACAGTGTAAAACACCATTCAGTCATACAACTTTTCATTCAGCATACCAGTATTTCTTTTTTCAGACAGAGAACAGTGACAAGGGGAGTGAATAAAGGGGTGACAGAGGATTTCAAAGTTATGATGGAAAAACAAGTTAGACGCTCAGACGAACATGTGGAGACTATTATAAGACAGTTCCTAAATGGCGAGAGATCTCAGATGTTGACTTCATTATTGTAGATTTGGCATTTCTTATAAAATAATAACTTTTTGCTTCAATATTTTGTCTTTGTCTTATCATGAGACTCTTGTCTCTTTATTGAACAATGAAATTTTATACATATCCAAATTGAAAGAAATTGCAGACGCCAAATCAAGTTTGGCTTAAATGATAGGATCTTTCTGTAAAAGAGTGGAAAACATTGTTGGAAATGAAGAAAATGCTGGTTACCAGCATTTTCTTCTTTTCCAACAATGTTTTGAGAAAGCATTCTTCATCAGGGTCTCTAAAACTTAACCCTTAGGCTGCTAAGCATGACTTTAGTACCTTTTGCGGATAGCATAGATCAAGATCAGACTTGACAGAAAGTGCAGTCTGATCTTGGATCTACACTGTCGGATAAGGAGGTATTTTTCTGCCAAAAATGACTCTGAAATAGCAATGTTTGGGTTTTTACTACTGGCTTGCAAAGTTTCATTTAACTTTTTTAGCAGTTTAGGATTGTTTTGTAACAGATTAAAGATTGAAGTAAGACTTTCCAGTTTCAAAGAAAAAATGCCCGGATTTTGCAACAGGTATATTTTTTCCTGGCCAGAATAACTCAATAAATGTTTATCAAGTTCTGTACTCTAAGACCCTGATATACACTGTCCCCTCTAAATACTTAGTTCTGTACTGAACAATCCCAAGTTTTAGTGACCTTGAAGGAGAAAGCACTTGAAAACTGTGTGGGAAACAGAGAAAATTCTGGTAACCAGCATTTTCTCCTTTGCCGTTGAACAGCATCAAATACTGTTACTAAATAGCACATCAGCTCATTGCCTTCATATCACGAAATACTGAAATTTTCATTAACACAGTTTCTGAAAATAGCACATTGGTGACTGAAAATAGCACATTGATGTCTGCCTCTGCACACGATATAGAGGCAGTCGCCAATGTGTTATTTTTAGTAACTGTGTCCACTGATGAAAATTTCCGTATCCAGTGATAGACCAGTGGAGTGTCAGTGGCAATGATTTATATAAGCATCTGATGAAGTAAAGTACTCCCTCAGTTTTGTTGTCATAGAATTGACACTTTGCTCATGAAAACCTGAGAGCCCCTATGATAACATACATTTTCATTTTCAGTCTAGAAATGAGACCCACATAATTACAGTATCAAGGTTGTTTTGTCCAGAATGTTTTAGGAAAGTTGACAGGGTAGATGTAGATTTGGAGGCAGGGGTGTTGGCTTTTCCTCCTTTCAGAGGGTTTCCTTACTTTGAAGCTGAGCTGAACATACAAAACTGTCCCAGGATCTGCTTAGAAATGATGTATTTACTGACAAATTTTCCTTCTCTCTCATATTTTGTCAGTTACACCCCTGTGACAGGTTAATAACTAGAAACAGAGGATGTGCAACTATAGTTGTGAAAGGCACTTTAAGGGGTGACTCTAAACCAAAGGACAAAATTTGGACTTGTCCAATTTGAAAACATGTGCAGATGACAAATCGAATGTGCCTTTAATGGCGAAAATTTTCTTTGAAAGGGGAGAAAACTTTGTTGGAAAAAAGAGAAAATGCTGGTTACTATCATCTTCTCCTTTTCCCACAATGTTTTTAAAGGGTTTCTTCCCCAGCGTCAAGAAACATGGGCAGTTAGTTAAGGGTTAAAATAATCATCACACAAAGTTATAAAGTGATGTTGGTAGCATTTTCTACTTTCCCCAATTAGTTTTCAAAGGAATTCACCTCAGGGTCATGAAAACATAGGATTATTTGGTAAAAGGTTAACTCTTTACCAAAGGACAAAATTTTAGACTGGTCCAAATTGAAAGCATTTGCAGACGACAAATGTGACTCAAAAATTAAAATTTGTTTTGGGAGAGGGAGAAAACATTGTGGGATAAGGAGAAAATGCTGGTCACCAGCATTTTCTCCTTTTCCCACAATGTTTTCAAAAGCCTTCTTCTTCAGGGTCATTAAAACTCAGGATTGTGTGGTAAAAGGTTAAACCCATTGTATTGATGATACAACAGTTTCCATATATATCACTAGTACTCAACAGAAATAAGCTGACACTTATTGATATATTCCTTTTGACCCTTCTTCGTTGTGCATTCAAACTTTCTTAACTCTTTACCCAACAACATAATTTTAGACTAGTCCAAACTGAAAGCATTTGCAGACAACAAAGTAAATGTGACTCAAAAATTGAAATTTGTTTTGGGAAGGGTAGAAAACACTGCTGGTTACCAGCATTTTCTCCGTTTCCCACAATGTTTTCAAATGGTCATTTCCTCAGGGTCGTTAAAACTCAGGATTGTGTGGTAAAGGGTTAGTATAGGTTTTCAAATTGTAATTTGCAAAAATTACACCTTTCCAACAGTACAGATGAATAGCTATTCTGGTAAAGTGATTGGCTCTTGATTCTGGGGTCATAGGTTCAAATCTGGCTTGGGTTATTATTTTACTATTATTTCTTTTAAATAACTTCTAGTATTACTCAAGAAATTGACCTGTTACTCATTTACTTTCATACTCGATGAATTTCACAGGATCGTTTGTTTGTAAGGTAACCCAGTATGAAATTGTATGATAAAAGTTTGAATATGACCCAGCGAAATTCACCAAGTTTTGAAGAAAGTAAATGAGTGACAGTTCAGTTATGTTGAGTAATACCACTATCCTCAGTTATGAGGACAGAACACGGGGCTGTACACGGGACTGCACAAAGCTTTCCTTATATGCACATTACAGGATTTTAGACCAGGGGGTTGCTAGTTCAAATCTAAAGCTTGGCCAATTTTTTTCCCAATGATTGATGATAGTCATTGCAACAGGATTCATTCCTCTCTCACCACTGATCATTGTTTTGACAGTGGTTATGAGGGAAAGCAGACAGTGGCTTTGGAAGAATATTGTACGAAGTAGCGGTGAAAAAAAATCCAGGAAAGCGTTGATAAGTGCTCTAGCCACTGCAGTATAACTGAAATAACGTTGAAAACAGCCTTAAACACCATACAAACAAACAACAAGTGGCTGCCACTATACAACTGAAATACGTGTAATGTTGAAAAATGTCAAACATCAAACGTCCATGCAGTAAATAACACTGCACTAGTGTTTTAGCACCCGTTGTTTTTGGTCCTATGACTGTCACTGTCTATTTGCAATGACTCTAACCTTTTACACACAATCAAACCTGGGGAAAGAGCCTTTTGAAAACATTGTAGGAAAAGGAGAAAATGCTGGTAAACAGCATTTTCTCCACTTCCCATAATGTTTTCTGCCCTCCCAAACATGTAATTTAATTTTAGAGTAGCATTTACTTTGTCATCTGCAAATGCTTTCAATTTAGACTGGCCCAAAATGTTGCTGCTTGGTTGAGAGTCAACAGAAATAACATTGTGGACTGTCAGTATTTTAAGCATTTGCAGATAACAAATTATGACATGGTGACCTATTGCATCTAACAGCAGACCACAATTAACTCTTTACCAAATGACAATATTTTATTTTAGACATATTTTAGACATGTCCAAATTAAAAGCATTTGCAGACGACATATTAAATGTGGCTCAAAACATAAAATGTGTCTTTCAAAGGGTAGAAAACATTGTGGGAAAGAAAATGCTGCATGGTTACCAGCATTTTTTTCTTTTCCCACAATGTTTTCAAAAGGCCGCTTTCTCAAGGTCATTAAAAGACAGGATTGTGTGGTAAAGGGTTAAAGACGTTATTGCAGTAGGAGAAATCACTCATGTAGAGCTATTTCTACTTTTACCACAATGTTTTCTCTTGTATTCTTGAATTTAACT
This sequence comes from Tridacna gigas, assembly GCA_945859785.2. Lineage (NCBI taxonomy): Eukaryota > Metazoa > Mollusca > Bivalvia > Cardiida > Cardiidae > Tridacna > Tridacna gigas. Next base: position 6,864,972 of record OX244035.2, read on the forward strand.
CTGTTCCAAACCACAAAATTTTAGACTGTCCAAATTGAAAGCATTTGCAGATGACAAAATAAATATTACGCAAAAATCGATATTTGTTTGCGGAAGGGTAGAAAAGATTGTGTTACTAGCATTTTCTCCTTTTCACACAATGTTTTCAAAAGCTTTTTTTCCCCAAGGTAGGTAGTAAAAGTTTGGATTGTTTAACTGTTTACCAAACATCAATATTCTAGACCAGTCCAATTTGAAAGCATTTGCAGAGGACAAAATAAATGAGGCTCAAAATTTGAAATTTGTTTTCGGAAGGGTAGAAAACATTGTGTGAACAGGAGAAAATGCTGCATTTTCTCCATCTCTCCTTGTCCCCTGCTTCAAATTTGTCACAGGCTGTAATGGATGAACTTTTTACCATACAATCTGTGTGTTTAGCTACCCTGAGAGGAAAATGTAACATGGTCAAAGTGTTTTCTCCCATGTAATCCTTTTTATTTCAAATGTCTGAATAATGTCCAAAGTAATAAGCCAACGTTATTATTCCGATAAAATGCTTTTTATTATTATTATTATTTTTTTAATGAATTGCACAATGTCATGTTCAGATAAAGATTCCCTGCACATACATGCATATAAATTTATTGTTTCTAAATTCCTTTTCTGTGTTTGGCGTCCTTTTTGGCAGTAGCAATAGATTGCGAAATATTCGAGATTCTTTACGATTGGAATGCTTCAGCGATTATCCTCACAACTACGTTATGTTTACAATCTGCACTACTAACACTGACAGGTTGGAATAAAACCTAAAAACTTTACGAACAAAAAATGAACGGAACAGATGAAGCAGATGCTGGGCCGAGTCAAAAGGGTAATACTTTAATTGTTTTCGTATACAGCAGTTGTTATATATAGAAAGAAATATTTCTGGTTAGACAAAAAGTCTCGTCCACAATACTCAATAACCAGTGCGTCTGCAATTTAATTTACGCAACTATCGGAAATTTTCATTTTCCAGTCTCTAGATGTCTTCTTTTTCTTCATCATCTGCGATGAATAATAAATACCCCTTCTCCTGTCAGAGCGTAGTATGCTTTCGTGTTAAAATTAAATGAAGGAATCGGATTGGGGAATAATCGTGATAATCGACTATAATAATCAGATACATTTTCCAATGAACGTCGTAGAGATATCACAGCTTTTGTGGTACCCCAGGTTTTGTGTTGTAAAATCTGGATAAGGCACAGCCTCAATACTAGCAACATCAATATTTTATAAATATGATACTTTAATGTCTATTTCTCCTTTACCAAATAACAAAATATTGGACCTCTCAAAATCTAAAGTGTATGCAGAAGAAAAACCAAATGTTACTCGAATTGTGGAACTTGTCCTTGAATCATTAGAAAACATGGCGGAAAAAGGTGAAAATACTGGTTACCAGCATTTTCTCCTTTTTCAGCATCGTCATCAAAATCACATCCTCAGGGTTGTTAAAACTAGGGCTTAAGGGGCGGCATGTCCACTGGGTTTTCAATTTGGGGGTACATGCACCCAATTTTCAATTTGGGGGTACATGCTGCACCCTCAGGATTTTGAATTGGGGGTACAAAGAAAAAATTTAGGGTACTCTGTACCTCCTAGATTTTGAATTGGGGGTACAAAGAAAAATTAGGGGGTACAGAGTAACTTTGAGCTGTTTCAGTTTTATTAATGAATTTTAACACCGTAGCTCCTTTACCATAATGAATGAGATCTTTAATGAATTATGGAATTGTGCATTTGGTGATTATATGGATGCATCATATGTCTCCAGGGCATGCATATACTTGGATATAATTGCAACGGCGGTCAGGATTTAAAAGTCGAACACTGCCATGAGTTTTGATAATTGACCCCCTTTTACAGAAGATTTTTCACCTTTATTCCTTTCTCAAAGTTGTGAAGTACATTAGAACTGTTTTAAAAAGGAAGCGTAGACAGACTGATGCTCGTTTTCCAAGATGATGTGCTGGCTATTTTAAAATCATAGAGGAGCAGGCCGATTGGCTCATTGTAAACTCAGACTTTGTCAAATAAAGCCATGCCATTGTCACGGAGTGAGGTTAGATATATAAGCACTTCAAACCTGCCTCACTGTTGAGCTAGCTTTTACAGCGATGCGGTTTGGTGTATTTCTCTCCGTGATCGTTAAGCAGCATGCATTAGGTTAGTGTCTGGATGGGTGACCAGGTCGTTGCATGTTACGTTTGGTGGCAGGGGTGGGATAATGACAACTGCCGGTTGCCTTACCCATTTATATTCCCCTGTTTTTTTTGTATAAACATGCTTGTATATAAGTCTTGAGGTCGAGACTTCTCGTAGGGGAGAGTAATGTCACGGAGAGAGAGGTTAGATATATAAGCACTTCAAACCTGCCTCTCTGTTGAGCTAGCTTTTACAGCGATGCGGTTTGGTGTATTTCTGCAGCATGCATTAGGTTAGTGCCTGGATAGGTGACCAGGTCATTGCACATTGCATTTGGTGGCAGAGGTGGGATAATGACAACTGCCGGACCGGAGTTGCCTTACCCTTGTATATTCCCCTGGTTTCTTTGTGTGTAGGTCTTGTGGTGGAGACTTCTCGTAGTGGAGAGTAATGTCACAGAGAGAGGTTAGATATATAAGCACTTCAAACCTGCCTTGCTGTTGAGCTAGCTTTTACAGCGATGCGGTTTGGTGCATTTCTGTCCGTGATAGTTAAGCAGTGTGCATTAGGTTAGTGCCTGGATGGGTGACCAGGTTGTTGCACATTACAGCCATGTTAGGGCAACTTAAATGTGTAATGGTAGAATCACTTGTGTAAACCTGCCTTTCTCAATTCTTCACGCTGTAAAATATTTTAACAGCTTTTGTTGTAATGACATTTTTTCTGCAGCAGACGCCATACCTACGAAAATTACACGTTTAATTTGCGGCACAATTTTTCGGCTTTCATATGTCCAAAAAATGTGTTTTATACAATAACTGCGCATCATAATATAATTAAACGATTTTAATTTCTCATTGAAAATTAATTACCAGATTTCCTGCACACGTGGGAAATTGTGACACCTTAAAAAATTGTAGTGAAAATTATTCAGACAGACGAAGGAGACACAAAATATATGTAGTGAAAATATTTGGTACCCCATTCTATGTTGAGGACAAAGGGTGGTACCCAATTACCAGGAAAACTACTTTAGTTTAGTTTGTTTGGCATGCAATACGAAATGGTATCTAATTTGTACATGCAGTTTATGTAATTACTTTCCTTTTCGTACATGCATACTTTTGACAGTGCATGCATGCACATAAGCACAAAAAAATTGTATGCATGGAGTAGAATTTATACGTGAATTACATATTGCAGTACGTGATTGGGCATCCTGAAGGGGTAAAGGATTTAACAGGTGAAAACATTGAAACTTGTCCACATTTAAAGCATTTACAGATGACAAATATAACTCGCAACATGAAATTTGTCTTTCATAGACTAGAAAACTCTGTGGGAAAAAGAGAAAATGCTGATTACCAGCATTTTCTCCTTTTCCCTCAGTGCTGTAAAAAGGCATCTTCCTCAGGGTTATTAAAAGACAGCATTGTGTGGTAAGGGTTAATGGAATTTGTTTTTGATAGGATACCAATTCACTTGCCGGGGGGGGGGGGGGGGGGGGGAGGGGGGGCGGAATCTGATGCCAGCATTTTCTCCTTTTCCTCATTGCTTTCAAAAGTCTTTTATCAAAGGGTTGTTAAACTTGGATTTATTGGTTATTGCTTAACCACGTAATCCCAAGTTAAACAACCTTAAAGAAGAAGAAAAAAAAAAACATTGTGGAAAAAGGAGAAAATGCTGATAGCATTTTCTCCTTAACCCACAATGTATTTTACCCTAGCTTTTTAATGGTGCTTGCGAGTTTGATACCCTGTTGAAGGAAACTTTCTTTCCTGCGATTTTTCGCCTCTCACCTCTGATGCATGTGAGAAAAGTAGTCAGTGGCTTTGGAAAGAAAGTTGTGTAATTACTGATGTGAGAAAGCCAGGAAACACATGGGTGTGTCTCTGACCGCCATTATGGCCTGAGCTGTTTAAATGGTGTTGAACTTCAATACAAACCGAACCAAATAAAAAATCTTGTCATTTGGTAAAGAGTTCAGGGTTAATGTAAAGGCTAAGCTTGTAGTTCAGGAAGTGTAAGTTTGAATAATCGCGTATCCAAAACTCTTTCTTAGGATTGTCAAGTCTTTGTATACAGATTCATTCATTTTTCCCTCATAGCTGAAAGTGAATAATAGCAAAGAGGATATAGGGCTGACAGAAACAAGGATGAAAGGTTTTAGCACATGTTTTTAGATTCGTTACAAAGAACCATGAAATATATACATGTATATATAGATCAATGAAGCTCTTAAAATAGGCTTTTTCTCCTGTCATTTATGAAACAGTCAGAAGAAAAGTTTTTGTAATGCTTCCATGCAATGTTTATCCGCAGGAAAATGTTAAATTTATGATGTAAATAGCATAGTTCCTGATGCCACCTTAGCAATGTTTTGTATGTCCTGTACTGGTAACCAGCATTTTTTCCTTTTTCCCACAATGTTTTCTTCTGTTTTACATACAAATCCCAATATTTGAGCCACTTTGGATTTTTTGTTTGCCAATGTTTCAAACAAGATGGGTATAGATTTTTGTTGTCAGATATAAGGAGCTAAATTAATCTGATTCTGAGAAAAATTTTACAGCCTCATTTTGTAATTGTGACTCAAAAATTGAAAATTGTTTTTGGGAGGATAGAAAGCATTGCGGAAAAAGGAGGAAATGCTGTTTACCAGCATTTCCTCCTTTTCACACAATGTTTTCAAAAGCCATCTTTCTAAGGGTCATTAAAAGTCAGGATTGTGTGGTAAAGCATTTTAAGGGTCAACTCTTTACCAAATGACAAAATTTTAGACTTGCCCAAACTGAAAACAGTTAAAGACAAACAGAATGTGTGTCAAGTGATGGAATTTATCTTTGAAAGGGCAGAAAACGTGGGGAAAAATGAGAAAATGCTGATTACCAGTATTTTCTTCTAGTTTTCAAAAGCCGCCTTCTAAGTTCTTTAGGGTAGTTACAGCATCTTGCATACTATAATTTTTAGTTCATATATGTCTGAATATCATACAAAATACATTTTTTTCTTCGTTTTAGAGAAAAGTTCTGGGTCCTCTTTTGAACCAAGTATGATGAAATTCCCTAAATATGTGCACAGAGATGGGGATGACAAGTTTCGCAGCCTGGCTGATTCTATTTATGAACGGAGTATAAATGCGGCCAAGGAAATCTCAGCTCCGTACAAACAAGCTACATACCCAATAGAACAGTCTGAAACCAATCAGTATTTTGAACGACAGCTGAGCTCAAGGTAATATCCTTTTTAAATTTCTATTTCAGTTTTCCTTTGGGGAAAATTCAAAGAAAGTATGAAAAAAAAACCCTCATCTGAAAAATTTAATGCATATTGACCGTTTAGTTTAACTCTTTACCACACAATAAAAATTTAGACTTGACCAAATTGAAAGCATTTGCAGATGACCTTATAAATGTGGCTCAAATGATGAAATTTGTCCTTGATAAGATTAGAAACATTAAGCGAAAAAGGAGAAAATACTGGCTACCAGCATTTTCACCTTTTCCCAAAATGTTTTTAAAAGACTTATTTCTCGGGGTCATTAACCCTTATCCTGCTAAATAAAAGCATGTTCTGTGCAGTCTGATCTTGATCTACTGTGTCCGCAAAAAGGTCAGTGAGTCACGTTTAGCAGCCTAAGGGTTAAAACTCTGGATTGTGTGGGAAAGGGTTACCTCATTACAGATATTTACCTTTCTGTTATGCACAGTTTCTTCAAGTACATAATTGTAAGATGAGACTCAGATCTTCAGTTTAACCAAATAATAAGTCATGAATAATGTCTTATCCCGTTCTAGCTTTTTAACCCTTTACCAAACAACCACGGGTTTTCACAACCCTAGGAAAGAAGGCTTTTGAAAACATTGTGGGAAAAGGAGAAAATGCTGGTAACCAGCATTTTCTCCTTTTCCCACAATGTTTTCTGCTCTATCAGAGAGCTTAAGCCCGTTTCTTCCAAAGTTGAATTTGGCATCTGCACAATTTTTGAAATTGGACTAGTCTAAAATGTTGTCATGTGGTAAAGAGTTAAACATTTTATGATTTTATGTGGTCACTTTTAAATAAGTGGCACTCTGGGAAAAGGGGTTCAATGTATCTTCCTGATGAAATATGCCAAGCAAGAATATTGTCTGACAGCAATAATATTTGGACCGGAGCCAGCCTGCGCCGACTTATGGGCTGACCTCAGTCGATACCTTTTGCAGATGCATTAACCCTTTACCAAACAATCCCAACATTTAATGACCCTGAGGATAAAGGCTTTTTTGATAACATTATGGGATAAGGAGAAAATGCTGGTGACCAGCATTTTCTCATTTTCCAACTATGTTTTTTACCCTTCCAGAAACAAATTTCAATTTTTGAGTCATGTATATATCATCGTTTGCAAATGCTTTCAGTTTGGACAAACCTGGTATTTTGTCGTTTTGGTAAAGAGTTAAACCCCCCTTTTCCCGAACAAACTCAAATGTTTCTTTTACATCAGTTATTACTGTCCACTTTTTACGCAAAAGGGCATAATGGAAAATATAAAAAATAATGTTTTGTTTGCTTGAAAATATGTGTCCCTTTTTTACAGACCACCTCAATTGCATATTGATTCATTTAGTACTCCCTTTGATGATCCTGAGTGAGTGAAATTAACATTTTCTATTATATTGCATGAATATTTGTAACCTTTTATTTTACGTATTGTGTTATTGACCTACCTTTTAAGTCCATTAATATATATATTAAAACCCTCAGAGTGCCGAATAAACCTATCAGACATTTTCATCCTAGAACTACGACCCCCAAGTAATTGCAATTTCATGGTCACTTTTGTCTACAGTGTTTCAGCGAAGTAGACAGTGTAGATCAAAGATCAGGCTGCCTGTTTTGTGCAGCCTGATCTTGGTCTACACTGGCCGCAAAGTCAATTATAGTTGTGAAAGGCACTTTAAGGGTTAAACCTTATTGATATGTGCAGCAAAATCTACATTATTTGTACATAGAATACAAAGGATTATGTTACAAATTATTTAGAACAGTGTCTGATGATAATTGTTGAAAATACTACTATAAACATCGTTTAACCCTTTACCGCACAATGCTGCCTTTTGACGCCCCTGGAAAAGAAGCCTTTTGAAAACATTGTGGGAAAAGGAGAAAATGCTGGTAACCAGCATTTTCTCCTTTTCTCACAATGTTTTCTAATTTATCAAAGAAAAATTGCACCAATTGAGCCACATTGAAATTGTCGTCTGTAAATGCTTTCATTTTGGACCAGGCTAAAATTTTGTCGTCTGGTAAAGGGTTAACTGGCATGGTATAGCATATTTAGGATAGCAAGTGCTATTTGACTTTCAATAAGTTTTCTCAGCAAACATTGAGGTATCCTTTCTGATTACTTATTAGTGCAATCAGACCAGCTGCTGTATTTTTGAGCTATGCCCTGACAAAAAGGTGAGGTTTAATGCATATCTGTGATGCATTATAAATACCAAGCAAGTCATCATATAATTATGGGTCCATATAATTATGGGTCCATAAAATGTATTTTGTCTTACAATCAACCCAGTCATTGGGTAGACTGGTCCTTTGACATGCAGAAAATTGACCCTCAGCCAAAAGTTTTGACCCAGGTCAGGCTGACACTGGTCGATACATTTTGCAGATTCATTAAACCCCCTTTTTTCACAGAACATGTCTCATGTTGTTATTTTTAAGAAGCATTCATTTAGATAGAATTAAAAATTTACCACTTGTGTGTGACAAGAAAAGGGAGAAATCTTTTGTGAACCCTTTACCACATAATCCTAACTTTTAACGGCCCTGAGAAAAAGGCTTTTGAAAACATTTAGGAAAAGGAGAAAATGCTGGTAACCAGCATTTTCTCCTTTTCCCAAAATGTTTTCTTCCCTTTCAGTAACAAATCTCATCATTTGTTTAGTTTCTCTTGTTATATAAATGCTTTTATTAAAGATAAGTCAAAAATTTTGTGGTGTGGTAAAGGGTGAACTGAATGTAAACTTCGTTGTTTTCTTTCTTACAGACCTACACAATTACATATTGATCCCTTTAATACCTCTATTGATGAACCTATGTGAGTGAATTTGTCAGTTGTATCAGCAATACATATATATGCATGCCTATTTTGTATATACAATTTATTTACAGTGTATATATCATTTATACAGAGGTTCAGATAAGTGGGAGCTTCAAGAATTATCAGTTTTTACTAAAACCTGCATTGTTGGTCTTAATGCCAGTTATCTAAAACATTTTTTTTAACCCATACCACACAATCCCAATTTTTGATGACCTCGAGGAAGAAGGCTTTTGAAAACAATGTGGGAAAAAGGAGAAAATGCTAGTTACCAGAATTTTCTCCTTTTCCAACGATAGTTTTCTTTCCTTTAGAAAGCAAGTTTCAGACTTTGGGTCACATTTTATTTGTCATGTGCAGATGCTTTCAATTTAGACAATTCCACAATTTTGCGGTTTAGTAAAGAGTTTGGTGTCTCCACATTATGAGCTAGAGCAAAGAATAGAAAGTATATCCCTTTTTGTCACAAAATTAAACCATTGAGCCTGAAGTAAACCCAACAGACACTTTTTAGTTTGGAAATATGAAAAGAATAATTGCAATATTATAATGGCTGTCTATAATCTGTAGTGTTTCAGTAAAGCCCACAGTGTGGATCAAAGATCAGACTGCATGTTTTGTGCAGCCTGAGCTTGATCTACTCCGGCTTAAATCTGGTTGTGAAAGGCACTTGAAGGGTTAACATGTATGACTTTTTTCCTTGAGGTCTGAAAAAATATTCTGTCTCACAGTTTGGGTTATAGTGTAGAAAATAGTGTAGTGTACTGTATAGATGTAAGATCAGTTAGGGTTATAGTGTAGAAAATTTTCTAGTGTACTGTATAGATGTAAGATTATGGTCTAGGCTGTGTTTCACTAAACTGCATATGCATGAAATTTGTGTACGCAGTTTAGGTAAGCAAGCATCAAGTCTGAAAACAAGTTTCACTAGACTGCATAATTTTATGATTTGAGTAAATATCTAATAACTTAAGTCTTTATGAAAGCTCATACCTTTGGATAAAGCAGGGATCGTATGTATTTATAATTATACAGTCCCAAATATTTCGCATATATACATGTATCTTTGCAGTTATTGAAATGCAGCCCTGATCTTTATCTATATTGTTGCTCGATGCTATCTATGTTGCTGATGGTAGAGATTAATATAAATTGTCATTTACTAGTAATATCTGGAGTTTTGAGACAGGGCCTCAGGGTCAATTCATGAGAATAAGTGGTGGTTCTTACTCTGTATAAAGTGATGTAAAACACACCTCAAAACTAATATGTTAAAATCAAATGTTGTCTTTGGGCCAGAGGCCTTTATTTACTGGAAATAAAGTTCATTAGTTCATTGCCATTACCATTGGAGCATGAAAAGATGAAATTTTTGACTCATCTATAATAAAAGCATTTGCAAATGACATTTTGAATGTGGTTCAATGTGAGATATGTCTGTGATATGGTAGAAAACATTGAGGGAAAAGGTGAAAAACTGCTGGTTACCAGCATTTTCTCCTTTTCCTTCATTTTTTTCAAAAGCGCTCTCTGCAGTTAAAATTCAGGGCTGTAAAAGTTTAATTCACCAATTACCTGAACCTCTATATAGACATGTATGTTAGAATGAGTTCACCAAATTTATCACTGCTATGTACACTGTACCTTATATTCTGCTGTAGTAGATGGTGGCTTTAGATGGGGATACTGGTATATTTTAACCATTTGCCACATAATCCTGGGTTTTAACCACCCTAAGCAGAAAGGCTTTCTCAAAACATTGTGGGAAAAGGAGAAAATGCTGGTGACCACCATTTTCTTCTTTTTTCCCCAATATTTTTTACCTTATCATTGGACTTCAACTCATTGGTTCCAATTTGGAGTTTGTTGTCAGCAGATGTTTTGAACTGGGAAGAGTCTTAAATTTGTCATCAGGGAAAGGGTTAACCAATTACATGCTATATAGTATTAGTTTCAATATTATGCATTTTAACCCTTTACCACACAATCACGAGTTTTAACTACCGCAAAAAAAGAGCCTTTTCGAAAACACTGGTAAAGAAGAAAATGCTGGTAGCCAGCATTTTCTTCTTTTCCTACAATGTTGTCTATTTTGTCAATGAACTTCATTTTAATTGGAGCACTTTTGGATTTGTGGTCTGCAGATGCTTTTTATTTGGAAGAGTCTAAAATTTATCATTTTGGAAAGGATTAACTCTTTACGTAAGAGGACAAAAATTAACCCTTTACCGCACAATGCCGCCTTTTGACGCCTCTGGGAAAGAAGCCTTTTGAAAACATTGTGGTAAAAGGAGAAAATGCTGGTAACCAGCATTTTCTCCTTTTCCCACAATGTTTTCTACCCTATCAAAGAAAAATTGCACCATTTGAGCCACATTGAAATTGTCATCTGCAAATGCTTTCAATTTGGACAAGGCTAAAATTTTGTCGCCTGGTAAAGGGTGAAAGTCTTGTCCTAGATGAAAGCATTTGCAGATGATAAGTTACAGTTCACATGATAGGATCTGTCTTTGGAAGGAAGGAACAATTGCAGGGAAAAAGGAGAAAATGGTAGTTAACAGCATTTTCACCTTTCCAACAATGTTTTCTTCTGATCATTAACATTTTCTCCTTTTCCTACAATGTTTAAAATTCCTTCTTCCTAAGTGTTGTTAAAACTCAGAACTGTGTGGGAAAGGGACATAGATAATTAATTATGCTTGTGAAAATAATTTGAGCCATGCTGTGTGAAAAGGGAACTTAATGCATCTCCATGATGCATGATACAAAGCAAATCATCACGGTATTATCTATCCCTAAAATCTGTTTTTTGCTGTATCGTTTAACCCTTTACCAGACGACAAAATTTTAGCCTTGTCCAAATTGAAAGCATTTGCAGACGATAATTTCAATGTGGCTCAAATGGTGCAATTTTTCTTTGATAGGATAGAAAACATTGTGGGAAAAGGAGAAAATGCTGGTTACCAGCATTTTCTCCTTTTCCCACATTGTTTCCAAAAGGCTTCTTTTCCAGGGGCGTCAAAAGGCGGCATTGTGCGGTAAAGGGTTAAAAACTCACTTAGTCATTGGGTAGACTTGTCCTTTGACATAAATTAACCAATAGCAAAAAATTTTGGCCCAGGTCAGCCAGGCTGACCTGGGTCGATATTTTTTGGAAATGCATAAAGCCCCATTTTCACAGATCATGGCTCATTTGAAGCTCTTAATTTAAATAATAGGGCAACCATTTTTTTTTTTTCGGCTAAACTTATATTTTGATATTATTTATTTAGTTCCATATATTTGAGGTTTTCTGCAAAATGCATTGAATATTTTTTTTTTTTGACACAGGTAGCTTATTTTGCATGAGGGAATGTTTTACACATAGGTCCTGCCTGACAGCATTGGAATGTAGCATTAGCTTCTGCGATTACTTGCTACATCATAATTATGTGATGATCCTTAAGCCTTCACTAAACATTGTTGAGTTTTAAGGACCCTGAGGGAGAAGACTTTTGAAATCATTGTAGGCAAAGGAAAAAATGTATTTCCTCCTTTTCCTACAGTGTTTTCTGCTTTTAAGCTCTACTGGCCAAGGGTGAGCAAGCTTATTTCATGGTCCTGTGTCAGTCATGCACCCGTCCCAGTCTATACATTAACTTCTATTTTAAACATCATCTACTCTGAAATTACCGATCCAATTTTGACCAAACTTTACAGAAATGATCCTGCTATGGTCCTCTTCGGAATTTTTGAAAGGATTTGATTCCTGTAAAAACTCTGGTTTCCATGACAAAAAAACTGAGAATTATTGAAAATCTTTGAAAATTTTGTTGTCGGAATCCATGAGGCCTAGGGATTCAGGGAAAAAAAAAAGGTTATGGTTAGGATTCTAAAAGTACCACAGGGTTCTAAAAATACCACAGGGTTCTAAAAGTACCACAGGGTTCTTAAAGTACCACAGGGTTCTAAAAGTACCACAGCATTATTTCTTAACTCAAACAATGTGCGTATTCATAGGAATTGACACAATGAGACAATTCTAAATGAGTACCAACAACATAGATTGGGTCCTACATGGCTCAATGGTAAAGTATAAGATTTGTAACCTGGAAGATGCTGGTTCGAGCTTCACTGGAAGCATTGAGTTTTTTTGGGGAGTGTCCCAGGGCAAGACAATTCAGAGGCCTGGCATTGTACTGGTGAAACCCAGGAGATAGTGCATGAAAAAGTGAGATGTCTCTGAGATACAACTCAAATGATATTTGAAGCAGCGTAAAACAAAATTCAGTTAATTGATTACAACATAGGTTTTTGATGTGAAATGTTTGTAGCTACAATGTAGATTATCAGCTGTTTTCCACTGCAAATTTGGTTCATGACACAGAAACTATTACAGCTATGTGAAGAACAGTGCATGCTTGATCAGATGATGTCATTTTCCCTAGTTATCTGTATTTTTGGTCAACTTTTAACCCTTTACCACACAATCCCGACTTTTAAAAACCCTTGGAAAGAAACCTTTTGAAAACATTGTGGGAAAAGGAGAAAACGCTGGTAACCAGCATTTTCTCCTTTTCCCACGATGTTTTCTACCCTTTTCAAAAGAAATTTAAACTTTTCAGTCAAATTTATTTTGTAGTCTGCATAATTATGCTTTCAATTTGGACTAGTCTAAAATGTTGTCATTTGGTAAAGGGTTAACTTAAACCTTTACCAAAAGACAAATTTTTGGACTGGTCCAATTTGAAAGCAACTGCAGATGACAAATGTGAGTCTTATTAATGAAATTTTTCTTTGAAAGGGAAGAAAAAAATGTTGGAAAAGGAGAAGATGCTAGTTACCAGCATTTTCTCCTATTCCCACAATGTTCTCAAAAGCCCTCATCCTTAAGGTTGTTAAAACTGGGTTGAGTGGTGAAGGGGTCAACCAATACAGTGCCAAATAAATCCGACAGATATATTCAGTCTAGAATGAAACCCAAATTATTGTCATTTGCCTGTGTTAGCAGTGTCTCAGCAAAGCAGACAGGTTAGATAGAAGATCAGACTGCTGGTTTTGTGCAGTGTGATCCTGATCTACATATGCTGTAAAAGGCAACTACAGTTGTGAAAGGTGCTTGCTGCAGGCAACTTTGAAAACATTCTATGTCAGAGCTCAATAAGCAAAGTAATTAAATGTTTGATATATAGGAATACATGGGAGTTAATTCTATTGTTGACAGCTATAGTTGCCTTTGCCGTAAGTGTAGATCCAAGTGTAGATCAAGATCATACAGTACAAAATGTGCAGTCTGATCTTCGATCTACACTGACTGTTTTGATGAGAAACCTGGGCAAAAGCAACTTGAAAATTGCAATGATTCAGTTTTTTATTTCTAGATTGAAAATGTCTTATGATTTTTCAGCGCAGTATTAGAGATAAATAAAACAAGGCAGCAAAAGGATAAAATTCTCAGTGCAGGAATTTTTCTCTTTTTCCACAATCATTAATTAAATGTATCAATAGAAGTATTTACTAGATATGCCTCAAATGAAATACAGTTATTCACCTGTGAGCTTGTATTGCCTCTGTGTGTCCTCTCCCATCCTTAGTATGTAACACACAGAAAGTATTTCCTTGCAGTTGGTGGCCAACTGGTCATGTTTGAAAAGCTTCTAAGGTGAGATGTTTCAGAAACATAACAAACAGAAAGAGTAACTAGAGTTGAGGCATATTAGCTGAAACTGAAAGTAGAGTGGGTAGAGTACAAGCATATATGACAGCATAATTATTAGTCCCCTACCAGCGTGGCCGAAGGGGACTTTAGGTTTGCACTCCGTCCGTCCGTCTGTCCGTCCGTCCATCTGTCCGTCAGTCTGGCAATTCAGTTTACCGGACTTTTTTTCTAAACGCTGGTACATATTGAGCTGAGTTTTGGTTTGTAACTCACCCACCATCACTTACAGATCAAGTTCGACTTTCGTTCCGGTCCACTGGTTTTTCACGGATTTACAGACCTTGGACTTACAAAATTTCACCGATAAATCAGTTTTCCGGACTTTTTTCCTAAATGCTGGTAGGTATTGATCTCAGATTTGCTGTGTAACTCAACCACCATGACTTACAGATCAAGTTAGACTTTGTTCCGGTCCACTGGTTTTTCACGGATTTACGGGCCTTGGACTTACAAAATTTCACCGATAAATCAGTTTTCTGGACTTTTTTTTCCTAAACACTGGTAGGTATTGATCTCAGATTTGCTGTGTAACTCAACCACCATGACTTACAGATCAAGTTCGACTTTCGTTCCGGTCAACTGGTTTTTCACGGATTTACGGGCCTTGGACTTACAAAATTTCACTGACAAATCAGTTTTCTGGACTTTTTTTTCTAAATGCTGATAGATATAAACCTGACTTTTGCTGTGTAAGTCAACCACCATTACTTACAGATCAAGTTCGAGTTTAGTCCCACTCCACTGCTTTTTCACGCATTTACGGGCCTTGGACTTACAAAATTTCACTGATAAAACATTTTTCTGCACTTTTTTTTTCTAAACGCTGCTACATATAGAGCTGATTTTTGGTGTGTACATCAACCACCATGACTTACACATCAAGTTCGAGTTTCGTCCCGCTCCGCTGCTTTTTGACGCATTTACAGGCCTTGGACTTTAAAAATTTTACTGACATGCCAGCGATACATACAGCCAGTAGGGGACTGCGTATTGCTATGCAATACTATCAGAATGCTTATTCAACTCAGGTCAAACCGATAACACCGTACAGAATGAGCGCGCATGTGTTGTTACGCATGATGTATTTGGTTCCAGTCAGAATGATCACAGTAAGCAGATTTGCTATACAAATCTGCTAAAAAGTAGTGAAACATACAAAGTAATCCCTTAATTCGATTACTTTGCTATTTTGCACAGTGTTTACTTAACTCTTTACCAAATATCCAGATTTTAGACTTGTCTAAATTGAAAGCATTTACAAACAAAAAAATAAATATGACTCAAATACATGTATTAAAATTCTATAGAAAATATAGTCACAAAAGGAGAAAATGCTGGTTACCAGCATTTTTTCCTATTCCCACGATGTTTTTAAAAGCCATCGTTCTCAAAGTAAACTCAGGATTGTGTGGTAAAGGGTTAAAACAAGTAGAGTAGATGTGTCAAAAGTTGGATTCATGAGAGAAAAAGTTTACAAGAAGAAGATAGATAAGTGGAAAGGTGAATTATTTTACAATCTGGAATGTAGGGTATGTTTGTTTTTGGTTGCTGTATAGCAAAAAATAACCAGCAAACATAAGTGATATGGAGTGCTTACCTATCCCCACCACAGTTAACTCTTTCCCAAACAACAAAATCTTAGACTGGTCCAAATTGAAAGCATTTGCAGACGACAAAATAAACGTGATTGAAAAATTGAAATTTGTCTTGGGAGGATCGAAAACATTGTGGGAAAAGGAGAAAATGCTGGTTACCAGCATTTTCTCCTTTTCCCACAATGTTTTCAAAAGGCCTCTTTCTCAGCTAGGGTCGTTAAAAGTCGGGATTTTATGGTAAAGGGTTAAAACTCATGCAGTTAGGTCGTAGCAAGATCAAGAAATCTTTGACTCTTCCACATTTAACCTTTTCTAAATGACATAAATTTAGACTTGTCCAAATTAATGACATTTGCAGACATCAAAGTTAATAAGTTATAACCTTTATAGCCTTTATGCTGCTAAGCGCAACTCACTGACCTTTTGCAGACAGTGTAGATCAAGATCAGAGTGCACAGAGTGTGCAGTCTGATCTTGAATCTACACTGTCCGATAAGGAGATATTTTTCTCCAAAAGAAAGGTTTGAAATTACATTATTCAGGTTTTTACTATTGACTTGAAATTGTTATTCAGTTTATGTAGGAGGATTAGGGTTGATCATTTACGAAATGAACCTGTGTATCAATGAACCTGAAGAAGAAGGCTTTTTCCATCCACCTTAACCCTTTACCACACAATGACACCTTTTGACGCCCCTGGGAAAGAAGCCTTTTGAAAACATTGTGGGAAAAGGAGAAAATGCTGGTAACCAGCATTTTCTCCTTTTCCCACAATGTTTTCTACCCTATCAAAGAAAAATTGCACCATTTGAGCCACATTGAAATTGTCGTCTGCAAATGCTTTCAATTTGGACAAGGCTAAAATTTTTTCGTCTGGTAAAGGGTGAAATCACATTCAAATCATTTAACTCTTTACCAAATGACAAAATTTTAGACTGAACCAAATTGAAAGCATTAATTTTGCAGACTACAAATTAAGTGTTGCTAAATTCATGTTTTCTTTTTTTTGTTGATAGGATAGAAAACATTGTGGGAAAAGGAGAAAATGCTGGTTATCAGCATTTTCTCCTTTTCCCACAATGTTTTCAAAAGCCTTTTCTTTCAGAGTCGTTTAAAGTCGGGATTGTGTGGTAAAGAGTTAAAGCCCAAAGCCCAAATAGCTACCTAAAATAAACAAAGCAGGTATGAAATGCATTTGAATTTAAATCACACCTTTTATAAGCATGGAAATTATTGTGAAGAAACAAACCTGTTAATGTATTGTCCATCCCAGTGTTAGTGGCTGGCAGAAAAATGAATTTCAAAATCAGGTATTTAGTAAGATAAGCAAAAAGTACAGCAACTTGGCATCTTTTGACCGATACGTACCTTTGAAATTCATTTTTCTGCCAGCGACTAACACAACGACTAAGCAAAAATTACAGCAACCTGGTATCTTTTGATTGATATGTACTTTTGAAATTCATTTTTCTGCCAGTGATTAACACTTGGACTTACCCTACAATATGAGACTATCACCTTTACAATATTTCCATACTCCTTATCCTGGTAAATGAGTTAAATGAAACTTTTAAGCCGATAGTAAAGCCACAAAAATAGTGTGGATTTAGCGATGGGTTTTGTGTGCAGATGGTATCTTTGTTAACTGACTTTACCACACGACAAAATTTTAGACTGGTTCAAATTGAAAGCAGTTGCAGACGACAAAATAGATATGACTGAAAAATTGAAATTCGTCTTGATTAGGGTAGAAAACATTGTGGGAAAGGGAGAAAATGCTGGTTACCAGCAATTTCTCCTTTTTCCCACAATGTTTTCAAAAGGCCTCATTATTAGGGTCGTTAAATGTTGGGATTGTGTGGTAAAGAGTTAAAAGCCTTTCCACTAGGGGTCTTTGTTTCTTACCAGACAACAAAACTCTAGCCTTGTCCTAATTCAAAGCTTTCACAGACAAAAAAATCACATGCTACTCAGAATATAAAATTCGTCTTTAACTCTCTACCAAACGACAAAATGTTAGACTGGTCCAAATTGAAAGCATTTGCAGACGACAACGTTAATGTCACCCAAAAATTGAAAATTGTTTTTGGAAGGATAGAAAACATTGTGGGAAAAGGAGAAAATGCTGTTTACCAGCATTTTCTCCTTTTCCTACTATGTTTTCAAAAGGCTTCTTTCACAGGGTCGTTAAAAGTCGGGATTGTGTGGTAAAGAGTTAAAGGATAGAAAACATGATGGGAAATGGAAAAAAAAAGCTGGTTACCAGCATTTTATCCTTTTTCCACCATGTTTTCAGAAGTCATTTTTCTCTTCGTTGTTAAAACTCAGGATGCTTTGGTAAAGTGTTGAAACAAGGGAATCATAATAGGAAAGTGTAAAAGTTAGTTACTGTTGCTATGCTCCCACTGCTGGTCATAGATTGCTTTAATTTATGTGGCAGCAGCCAGTTACTGTAACATCTATCAACTCCTTCACATATGACAATTTTTTAAATCCTCAAATTGAAAAGTATTTGCAGATAACTAAATTGGCTCAAATAATGGGATTTGTCTTTGAAAGGGTAGAAAATATAAATCGTGGAAAAGAGAAAATTCTAGTGAGGAGGATTTTCTCCTTTTCTTGTAATGTTTTCAAAAGCCTTAGTTCTCCCATAGGGTCCGTAACCCTTGGAGCACCAAATAAATCCATTTTTAAGTCTGCAAAATAAGACCCAAATAATTGAAATATTATGGTTGCTATTGTCTGAAGTGTTTCAAGAAAGCAGACAATGTGGATCAAAGACTAGACTGCACATTTTGTGCAGTCTGATCTTAATCTTCACTATTTGCAAAGGCAACTTTAGTTCTGAAAGGGTTAAAAAAAAGGGGGGGTGGATTGTTTGGTACAGGGATAAGAAATTGTTAACGTAAATGAGTATGGTAGCTGTCTGGTTTGAGCTCTTGGCTGTTTTCCCAGGTTCGGTGAACAGGGGAAAGTAAATTCTCCTTTTGCTATGTTGTTTTCTTTCAAAGGTGGTCTTCTGTAAGAAAGGACATATTGTCTACAACAGGTAAAATAATAATATAATATCCAAATATCCTGGTGCCGCCAAAATTAGCCTGTAATGTAATAGGTTAGGAACTCGAGTTTTCCTTCAGTGATTCATGAGTGATGGACACACAGGTAGACTGACATTCACAAAGTAGCTGCTGTTGGTATGTAGTCAGGTGACCTTTGACCCTTCACCAAACAGCTGAGTGATTTTATGACCCTGCAGAAGATTCCTTTTGAAAACATGGTGGGAAAAGGAGAAAATGCTGGTAACAAAAAATTAAATGTGGCTAAATAAGTGAGGACCTGTCTTTGAAAGCCTAAAAAACATTTTGGAAAAAGGAGAAAATGCTGGTTACCAGCATTTTATCCCTTTCCCACAATGTTTTGAAAAGGCTTTTTCCTCAGGGTCGTTAAACTTGGGATTGTGTGGTAAAGGGCAAAGGAAATTTCTCTGTCAAAGTGCTCACCTGGCTGCAGGGCTTAAACCTATTATCTACAGTACTGCAGGCTGCCACTTAACCATAGCCCACATGTATTGTCATATAGTGACACTGCTGATAAGCACTAGGTTGTTGTGTTATAGGAACATGTATTACACATGGTAAGATAATGTTTTACCCTTTTTACAATTTTTAGATATGTTTTGCAACATAGGAAGCAGAATTTAAAAAAATAAATCTTAGCAAATAGAGAGAAAGCTGAGTAGGAGCAGTTTGTGCATTTATCACAATGTTTGATAGACTGGATTTGTATCCCGATTTACATCTGTTTCTACAAATACATTTATTGCTGCACAAAATTGGTATTATTATGCCCCTCTTCGAAGAAGCGGGGGTATATTGCTTTGCACTTGTCCGTCAGTCCGTCGGTCGGTCAGTAGACCACATTTTTGTCTGGAGCATAACTCTAAAAGTATTTCAGGTATCATCTTGAAACTACATAGGTGGATAGATCTCATTAAGGAGAAGTGCAGTGCACAAGAATCATAACTCTGCCCATCATATTTATGGAGTTATTGCCCTTTGTTGATTTTCATACTTAATTTTTGTCTGGAGCATAACTCTAAAAGTATTTCAGGCATCATCTTGAAACCTCATAGGTGGATAGATCTCATTAAGGAGAAGTGCAATGCACAAGTACCATAACTCTGCCCATCATATTTTTGGAGTTATTGCCCTTTGTTGATTTTCATACTTAATTTTTGTCCGGAGCATAACTCAAAAAGTATTTCAGATATCACCTTGAAACCTCATAGGTGGATTAATCTTATTAAGGAGAAGTGCAGTGCACAAGAACCATAACTCTGCCCATCATATTTTTGGAGTTATTGCCCTTTGTTGATTTTCATACTTAATTTTTGTCCGGAGCATAACTCAAAAGGTTTTTCAGATATCATCTTGAAACTTTACATGTGGATAGATCTTACTCAGGAGAAGTGCATTGCACAAGAACCATAACTCTGCCCATTATATTTTTGCAGTTATTGCCCTTTGTTGATTTTCGTACTTAATTTTTTTCCGGAGCATAACTCAAAAAGTATGTGAGGTAAAATCATGAAACCTTATAAGTTGATAGTTCACATAAATGGGAAGTGCAGTGCCCAAGAATTGTTAATTTATCATTAATAATTTTTTAGTAATTACCCTTTGTTCGTTTTTGTACTTTGAACTTAACAGTTTATAATCACATGTTATATTTAGAATTGGATGCCATTAGGGGGGCATACATGTTTTACAAACATCTCTTGTTTATAACCCTTCACCACACAATCCAGATTAACCCTTTCCTAAACAACAGATTTTGGACTGGTCCAAATTGAAATAGTTTGCAGACAACAATTTTAAATTTGATGAAAATGGCAGAAAGTTATCAAAAAGTGTAGAAAACACTGTGGGAAAAGGAGAAATTGCTCGTTACGAGCAATTTCTCCTTTTCCCACTGTGTTTTCAAAAGACTTGTACTGGAGACACGTGAAAACCAGGGCTTGTTTGGGAAAGGGTTAATGACCCTGACAGAAAAAGGCTTTCAAAAACATTGTCGGAAAAGGAGAAAATGCTGGTAACAGTAACCAGTATTTTCTCCTTTTTCCCCAATGTTTTCACCCTTTCCAAGAAAATTTTCTCCATTTAACCCTTTAGCACACAATCCCGACTTTTACCTTGAGAAAAGAGCCTTTTGAAAACATTATGGGAAAAGGACAAAATGCTGGTAACCAGTATTTTCTCCTTCTCTCGCAATGTTTTCTACCCTATCCATTACATAAATCACTGTCTAAGCTACACTGAAATTGTCGTCTGCAGATGCTTCCAATTTGGTCCAGTCTAAAATTTCGTCGTTTGGTAAAGGGTTAAGCAACTTTTAATTTGTTGTTTACAAATGTTTTCATCTTGTGCTACATGTATTGGATATTGACTAATTGATTGCATGGTATTTAACGCCATTTTCAACATTATTTCAGAAATACTGTGACGGCCAGAGCACCTATCCATGCTTTCCTGGAGTTTCTTTGACCAGCACTGCCGCGACTCAATGACCTTTTGCGGATAGTGTGGATTAAGATCAGGCTGCACAGAGTGTGCAGTCTGATCTTAGATCTACACTGTCGTACAACAGGATGTATTTTCCCCACAATGTAACTTTGAAATAGCAATATTCAGGTGTTTACCATTGACTTGGAAGTTTCATTTAACATTTTTAGCAGCTTAAGGGTTAAACTTAAACTGGATTATAGTTAAACAATAGCACACATAGCCCCCGTAGCTCAGTCGGAAGCGTACAGGACTTGAGGACAGGAGGTCACTGGTTCAGTCCCCGACTCATCAAATTTCTTTCCTAGGACTGATATCTTGCAAAAGGATACATTTCTCTCACACGATTCAACGATGGTTATATGGGAAAGCAGCCAGTGGCTTTGAAAGAATATTGTGCGGAGTACTGGTAAAAGAAACTCCAAGAAAGCATGGGTATGTGCACTGGCCATCGATACATAAGTGAAATAATGTTAAAAACTGGGTTAAACACCATACAATCAATCAATCAAATTTGCTAGTCATATCAGTACTTCAGTACTTTGATTCTTTGATATGTAGAAAACATTGTGGGAAAAGGAGAAAATGCTCGTTACCAGCATTTTCTCCATTTCCCACAATCTTTTCAAAAGGCTTCTTTCCCATGTTCATCAAAAGTCGGGATTGTGTGGTTTAGGGTTAACCCCTTTGAAAAAGTCATTGAAAAAGATTCAATTGCTTGTGAACAGCTCCTTTTTTAGCTCCACTGGCCAAAGGCCAGTGGGCTTATGTCATGGCCCGGTGTCCGTCGTGCGTCCGTCCGTCCGTGCGTGCATGCGTCCGTCCGTGCGTTAACTTTTATTTCAAACATATTCTTCTCTGAAACTACCAATCCAATTTTCATGAAACTTCACAGAAATGATCCTGCCATGGTCCTCTTCAGAATTTCTTGAAAGAATTTGATTCCTTCAAAAACTCTGGTTGCCATGGCAACAAAACTGAAAAATATTGGAAATCTTTAAAAATCTTCTTGTCTGAAACCATAAGGCATAGGGCTACCAAATTTGGCATGTAGCTTTATGTAGTAGACCTCTATCATGTTTCTTGAAATTATGGCCCTGGGGTCAAAATTGGCTCTGCCCCAGGGGTCACAAGTTTTACATAGGCTTATATAGAGAAAACTTTAAAAATCTTCTTGTCTGAAACCATAAGGCATA
This sequence comes from Tridacna gigas, assembly GCA_945859785.2. Classification (NCBI taxonomy): domain Eukaryota; kingdom Metazoa; phylum Mollusca; class Bivalvia; order Cardiida; family Cardiidae; genus Tridacna; species Tridacna gigas. The sequence goes on from OX244035.2 coordinate 6,887,276, forward strand.
GGGCTACCAAATTTGGCATGTAGCTTTATGTAGTAGACCTCAATCATGTTTCTTGAAATTATGGCCCTGGGGTCAAAATTGGCTCTGCCCCAGGGGTCACAAGTTTTACATAGGCTTATATAGAGAAAACTTTAAAAATCTTCTTGTCTGAAACCATAAGGCATAGGGCTACCAAATTTGGCATGTAGCTTTATGTAGTAGACCTCTATCATGTTTCTTGAAATTATAGTCCTGGGGTCAAAATTGGCTCTGCCCCAGGGGTCACAAGTTTTACATAGGCTTATATAGAGAAAACTTTAAAAATCTTCCCGTACCTAGCCATAAGGCCTAGAGCTACCAAATTTCACATTTAGCTTGATCTAGTTGGGGTCTACCAAAAGTGCCCAAAGTATAGTCCTGGGGTCAATTTGGCCTCATGCTGGGGGGGGGGGGGGGAGGTTCACAAGATTTACATGGGCTTACATAGGGAAAACTTTTAAATCTTGGTGTACATAGCCATAAGGCTTAGGCTACCAAATTTTGCATAATTATAGCATTATCTAGTGGACAATTACAAAGAGGGCCCAAGTTACAGCCCTAGGATCAAGTTTGGCCCTGCACCAGGGGTAACAAGTTTTACATGGGTTTATGGAGTGAAAAGTTCAGAAACCATCTTGTTACTAGCCATGAGGCCAAGAACTCCCAAATTTGGCTTGTTATTCTTCTAATACACATATTCCCCATTTAGTCCGACTGTAGCCCTGGGGTCAAAGTTTTATAAGGGCTTATATAGTGAAGACTTTTCTTCATGGTTTATATTTATAAGCCAGTGGAGCGATACAGGGCCATCATGGCCCTCTTGTTCAAACAGCTTCCAGTTCTTTTAGAATATTTCTATTATGTCTCCATCCCCTCTAATTTATTTCAGAATTTACATTGTTTTAGTTAGGGTTGTCTGTCTCTCTCATGTTTTTATGTTGGCTCAAAAATATCTCATTTACCCTATGTCAGATTTTAAAAATATTTGACACACATGTCTTGCCATTATGACTTGACATCATGTAGAAGTTTTACATGCCAATCTTTGAGGTCAAGGCTACTTCAAGGGTTCAAAGGTCATATGAACTCTAATCAAATATGCTCCATATCTCTTGAGCCCAATGCCTGATTTTAGCTCTACTGGCCAAAGACCGACAAAGTTTATGTCACTGTGTAATATCTGTCTGTCTGCTAGCCTCTTTATTTTTTATGTGACTAAATTCACATTTCGGTAATATTTTCTTAGAACCTGCACATCACTTGCTTGAAAGCTGAAGAAAATCTGACTATCAGTTGGGGAAAAGTAGCCATTTTGAAGTTGACAATTTGTATTGTTTGGCTATGTGAGAAAGGCTGCATTTTTTACCCTATTTGTTCTAAACTTATATTATCATTAAAAATCTTGTATCATCAAGCGGTTCATCTAGTAGACCTTTACTGTACTGTCCCAATTATAGCCCATGGTTCACAAGTTTTAAATGGGCTTATACACTGAAACCTAAAAGAATCTGCTGGTTCCTAACGGTAAGGTGAAAACCGATTTTTGCATTCAGCTTCATGTAGTGGACCTGTAGCAAAAACCATAACCCCCTGGGGTGGGGGGGGGGGAGGATATCTGGGCGTGTAACACATTTTACAATGGCTTATTAAATGAAAACTTTAAAACCTTCTTGTAGCAGTTGCACATGACGTCAGTGTGACTTAAGCTTATATAATACTTACCAGGGGAAATAACCACTGTTCACTCATAACAGATATACATAGTTTGTTGACATTTACCTCCCTTATTATCAAACTGCACCATTAACTGATTGGCCATGGGTATTAATGTTTTTTGGATAGAAATTGTTCAGTTTTCATATGAGAACATTGCGGAAAAAGGAAAAAATGCTGGTAACCAGCATTTCCTTTGTTTACTAACCAATCAAAGATCTCATACTTTGAGATACACTTAACCCTTTACCAAATAACCCTGAGTTTTAACAACTCTTATGAAGAATACATTGTGGAAAAAGGAGAAAACATTGGTAACCTTTTCCCAGAATATTTTCTTTCCTTCCAAAAGAAATTTTGTAACCTGCAAGTGCCTTCAGTTTTCCTAGGTCTAGAATTTCATTGTATGGTTCAGGCCTCAGCCGAGTGGGCGAATTGGGCGAAAAAGTCGCCTGATTTAAAAAAACTTCGCCCATTTCGCCAGGCAAAGTGAAATCGAAGTCGCCTAAAAAAATCGGGAAGTCGCCACGCGTATATTGACGACGCGTTGGGTACTCGATGCACAATTAGCGTGTGTAGATCTATTACATAACCGTGCGTTATACCCGATTCACAGCTGGTGTCCAATCAGCGAAATTAATTGTTTTCAATTGTCCGATTTGACAAACAATTGTTAATTAGTTTCTCGGGTACCAAACGCCCCTTCTTAATTGATAGGTATCATCTTAACCGACAATATTCACCCCTTTGCCCTGTCAGGTCGCTAAAATTCTTGCGAAGTTAACCAATATATTTCGCCAGTCATAACAAACATCGACGCCGTATAGCGGCTTGTCTGGCCTCTTTTTTTTTCCAGTGTAATCCCTGACTCAGATATCAACGTTTACATTATGTCCCAGAATTGAATTGAAATTGGCACCTTGCTTTTAAAACACCATTTACCCCATCCTTTTTTACTCGCACTTTTACTAACGAACAGACATGATGACGTATTTAGATGATCGGCTAAAATCATGTGGCAATATTTTTAAATCATGTGACTTATTGTGACAAACTGGCACCAACTGTGTCACGTTACAACATATTTTTGGACGAATTCCAGCAAGTCACATGATTCAGTTTCAAAATGGCTGCTGGGTATTGTGATGTTCACATATAGCTCAAGGGCAGTTTTCTTTCAAAAGTTTGGATGAAATTGTATATTTTTGTTTGACGCGAACAAAAAGATGAAATTTAAAAAAAATATAAATACATGTACATTGTTATTGATCCTATACTCTGTCAAAATTTTGACATTTTTCTTGATCAGACCCTATCTACCATAAACGAACAATCTACGAGGTTGAAACAGGTATTTAAGGTGGAAATACAATAATGTCCTTAGCGATGTTTCCATTAACGATTTATTTGTCATCAGCAAAAGACAAACAGTATTCAGACAAACTTATCTTCGATTTCTCTTGCTATCAGAAACTAGACTTCAATTACCATGAGGAAGTTGAAAACATTGTGCCAACAGGAGAAAATGGTGGTAGCAAGCTCTCCTTCCTTTGACACAATATTCGCTTTACTTTTTAACATTACTTACATGTATATCCTTTGAGTAATTATCCATTTGCCTGCTGTAAATGCTTTTGATTTGAGACTTACAATTTTTTCTTAATTACTTGGTCAGGGACAGCGATTGTAATATACATGATCTCTGGTAAAGATAATGATTTTCAGCAAAAATTTTTGCCCAGGACTTTGGAAAAAAAAAAAAAGTGCTTCAAAGATTTTGGGAAAAAAAATGTGCAGGAGAAACCATTGCTCACAGCAAGTATTTGTTTTCTCTTTCCATAACGTTTTTATCCAAAAAGTGTATGAATTGAGCATGGTAAACAATGAATAAATAAGTTTTAAGTAGTTTCTAATAGGAATAAGTATATTAATCATTAAAAAGATATATAGTACAAAATATTTTCATTTAATTTACAAGGTTCTCTATCCAATCAAACTTAAATTGTTAAAATATTGTTGTTTCCTTCTGCAAGTCCGACCACGTCTGCATTTTAATGTCCGTCTAAACCTCAAAGTCTGACCACTTCTCCCCATTTTGAAAAACTTCTCCCAATTCTCAGACTAGGGAGAAGTCACTTCTCCCAGAAGTCTGAGAGTTGGCAGAGGCCTGTGGTTAAGAGTTAATTTGTCAATGGGGAATGGTTTCAGTATGAAAGAGTCCACCTTTTTTTTTTTTGGTGTGATGGATGTTTTACCTTTTGCCACAAAGTTCTGAGTTTTAACAACCACTAGGAAAATGACTTTTGAAACTATTTGGGAAATTAGGCGAAAATACAGGAATTTTCTCCTTTTCCCACAATGTTTTCTAGCCTTCCAAGGGCAAATTTCAGTTTTGCTGTTATATTTAATTTGTCATCTGTAAAAATGCTTTCAATTTGGAACGGTCTAAATTTCTGTGATTTGGTAAAGGGTTAAGTCTGGTGCTAGAGAGTATTGTTTTTCAACTTTCCCTGTAATTATATCTTTTCTGGTTTAGCTGTATCTAAAAACAGAACAGCTAATAAGTATAAAGAGAAAAATTGGGGGGGTGTCTTAATAATATAATATTGAAGCTTGTGTCTGGTTAACACTCTTACACAGATCACAAGTTTTAACAGCCCCAAAGAAAAAGCCTTTTGAAAACATTGTGGGAAAAGGAGAAAATGCTGGTAACCAGCATTTTCTCCTTTTCCCACAATGTTTTCTGCCCTTCATTAAACGAATTTCAGTTTTAGAGTCACCTTTATTTTTTCTTCAGCAAAATTTGTCTAAAATTTTGTGTGTGTCGTAAAGAGATAAGTTCATAGTAGTTATTTTGGTCTTTATTCTAAATGCTTGATAATAAAGAACTTGGATGAAAATAGAAGAAATTAACCTCAAAAAAGCTTTTTTTAGAAGAAACACATCCCGTGCATTTTATTAAATTTCTTTGAAAAAAGATATTAACCTTTTACCACACAATCCAGAGTTTTAAGGACTCTGAAGAAGGGTTTCAAAAACATTCTGGGAAAAAGAGACAATGCTGTTAATTTTCTCCTTTTCCCACAAAATTCATGTTTTCAACTCTACCAAAAATAAATTTCATCATTTGAGCAACTCTTTAGTTGTCTATTCACTCTATTATAAATATTGTCAATTTGGACAAGTCTAAAATTTTGTTGTGTGGTATAGGATTAATCTGTTACAAAAGGTATGGTTAATACAACCTTTTAAACCTTTTGGAAACAGTGTGGGAAAAGGAGCAGTGACAGGCAATGTCTCTTTTGGCTGTGACATTTTCTGTTTCAATTTCTTTAATCACACAATCCCAACTTTTAATGACCCCCAAGAATGAAGCCTTTTAATAGCATTATGGGAAAAGAGAAAAATGTTCGGAACCAGAATTTTCTCCTTTTCCCTCAATGTTTTCGACCATGTCCAAGACAAATACCATCATTTGATGCACATGTAAATTGTCATCTGCAAATGCTTTCAATTTGGACAAATCTGCCATTTTGTTGTTTGGTAAAGAGTTACCAGTAATTAAATTGTCCATGAGATATTTTAGAGTATTCGGAGGTTGAAGTCTATACTTAACCCTTTACCACACAATCCCGACTTTTAATGACCCTGTGAAAGAAGCCTTTTGAAAACCATGTAGGAAAAGGAGAAAATGCTGGTAACCAGCATTTTCTCCTTTTCCCACAATGTTTTCTACCCTTCCCAAAACAAATTTCAAATTTTTAATCACATTTATTTTGTCATCTGCAAATGCTTTCAATTTGGACCAGTGTAAAATTTTGTCATTTGGTAAAGGGTTAATGTTTGCAAACAGATGCAAGATTGCTGTAAATTGTATACACAATTAAGCACAATTAAGCCTCTCACAATTTTGTGTAGGCTGCAGTAAGTCAAGGGCATTGTTTATTTGACTCATGAAGGTAATAAATTGTTTAACTCTTTACCAAACAACAAAATTTTAGACTGGTCCAAATTGAAAGCATTTGCAGACGACAAAGTAATCGTGACTGAAAAATGGAAATTTGTTCTAGGAAGGGTAGAAAACACTGTGGGAAAAGGAGCATTTTCTCCTTTTCCCACGTTTTCAAAAGCCTTCTTCCTCAGAGTCGTTAAAAGTCGGGATTGTGTGGTAAAGAGTTAAATGTTACATGAATAACATGAAAACTTAATTGGATTGTGCAACACAGCTTTATTGTTGTGTTTTTAGCTCGTCTGAGCACGCAGAACTAAAACATTGATTTGCTGTCCATTCTGTCAGCTATTAAAAAAAAGACTTTCTACCTAGAATTACTGAGTTAGATCGAATTAATTTCTTTCTCAAACTCCTTGGACAAGTGGAACTAAGAGAATTCAAAACATTGAGGTCATTTGACCATGCTACCAGTGTCAAAAAAATCAAGATCAGACAGCTCATTCTGTATAGTTTGATCTTGATTTAAGTCCTGTTAGAAGATTGTTCATCGGAATTTGTACGTATATCCCTCAGCTGCTAAGCCAGATTCACTGACCTTTGCGGACAGTGTAGGTCAAGATCACACTGCACAGAACATGCAGTCTGATCTTGGATCTACACTATCTGATAAGGAGTTCCCCCCTCCACCCCACCCCCAGTTCTAAGCTAAGTTTTATCTTCTTCCAAAAACAAATTGCCATTTTTAAATCACATTAACCCTTTACCACACGATCTAGACTTTTAACAATCCTGAGAAAGAAAGCCTTTGAAAACACTGTAGGAAGTAACCAGCATTTTCTCCTTTTTCCACACTGTTTTCTGTCCTTCCTACAGGAAATTTCAGTTTTTGGTTCACATTTATTTTGTCATCTGTAAATGCTTTCAATTTGGACAAGTCTAAAATTTTGTTGTTTGGTAAAAAGTTAATTTTGTTGTCTACAAAATGCTTTCAGTCTCAAAAAGTCTAGAATTTTGTCATTTGGTAAAGAGTTAAGATAGAGCTATATAGATTTGTTTTGTCTTTCATGCATGCATGCATTTTCAAATAATGTAAATGGATGTGATAATAATAGATTGTAAAATTTTGTTACGAAGTAAAATTTAATATTGTCTGCACTTTGGCTGGCTAAATATGTAATATCAATTACCCATGCTGACTTAAATTTTATTTAATTTTCAAAACAAGAAGGTAGTTTAAGTATTTTTGAATTATAAGGTAATAATATATTACAATTTCAAAGCACTGGGCAGAATTCTGTTTGTCCTATACAGAAAGGTATCGAAGCACCGTCTACATATAAGTTTCGCATACATTTATTTCCCTCAATAGGTCAAAACAAATCGCTATGTCCCACATTTGAACAATTTTAGAGTTGATACTGATTGTTCAGTATTTCTTAATTTCTATGCCATCTGATTTTTTTGACTATCCAGAAGAGGTGTTTTCCTTTATTGCTTTATAAATAATCCAGCTGAAGTCCCCAATTTTGAAAGATTCTTTTAGGCAAAGGATACCAAATTAGCTTAGAACTGGTTGGAAAGCCGTTACTTTGCCAAATGAGTATACACATGTTTTAATTATTATTACAGGTAGTTGCAACAATAATTATAATACTTTGTAGGGGGAAAAGCAAAGGAAACAAAGTCTGTTTTAACTCTTTACCACACAACAAAATTTTAGACTCAACCAAATCGAAAGCATTTGCAGACGACAAATTAAATGTAGTACAAATAATGATTTCTGTCTTTGATAGGGTAGAAAACCTTGTGGGAAAAGGAGAAAATGCTGGTTACTAGCATTTTCTCCTTTTCCCACAAGGTTTTCAAAAGCCTTCTTTTTCAGGGTCGTTAAAAGTCGGGATTGTGTGGTAAAGGGTTAATGCTTAGAGGGCCGAGCACAACTTTTTGTTTCTTTAGGTGATGTAGATCACGATCAGACCTGCCTATTGCAGACAGTGTCAGCACGAAATGTGCAGTTTGATCTTTGATTTAGTAGTCACAGTCCACTGCTTGTTACATATTTTCCCTCGTGCCCCTCTTTCCCCCCCCCCCCCCCCCCCAAAAAAAAAAGACAAAAAAACCCCAACTTTAAATTGTAATATTTTGTTTTGGTTTCCTGAATTGGATTTTTTTTTTATTAATTTTAAAGATACATCCTTACAGCCAGAGAGAGAAAAGGCTGTTAGAATTTGATGACTGTAGAATGGTTCAGAATTTAGTCAGCTGTCTAAACATAGATAAACTACTGATACAATATGGCGTAAGGGACAAAAATATGTAAAGGAAATTTTTTATTTAAAACTGGAAACGTCACAATACTGATTTCTTTGATGGCCCCCAGAAAATGAAATGCATTTTCTATAGGTCGTAATCTTATAATGCAACCTTGCAACCATTAGGCGCGACATTTGGCATGAAGATACAAGAATGATTACAGTTTGATAAAATACAAATGAAATGGGTTAAAAACTGGCTGAGAACAAGTATAGATGTATGTTTAAGGGTTAACTGTTGTCAGTCCACTTAACTCTTTACCACACAACAAAGTTTTAGACTCATCAAAAGTGAAAGTATTTGTAGACGACAAATAAAAAGTGTCTCAATTAATAAAGATTTTCTGGAAAAGGACAGAAAACATTGTGGGAAAAAGAGAAAATGATGGTAAACAGCATTTTCTCTTTTTCCCCCCAATGTTTTGAAAAGCTTTCTTCCCCAGGGTCGTTAAAAGTCGGGATTGTTTGGAAAAGGGTTAATGTCAATATCGTGACTCCATAATATATATCTCACCAAGTGCTAGATTATTGGAATCTGATAGCAATAAAGCAATATAAGAGGACAGATTTGCAAATCATCATCAGTGTAAGATAAACATTGAAGGTTTTAGAGATTATAACACATTGGTTTTGTGCTTGAAGAAATGTATTGCTTGACCAGTTGAAAATGGAAATGGACTTTTTCAGTTTTGAACAACAGCTGTAGTCTTTCGTAGATAATTAAAATTTAGACTCACAAGTACAACTTGAAAGTATTTGCAGACATCACTTTAACTCTTTACCAAGCGATAAAATTTTGGACGGAACAAAATTGAAGCATTTGCAGACGACTAATGTATTTCAAATGACAAGTTCTGTCTGTGATAGGGTAGAAGACATTGTGTGAAAAGGAGAAAATGCTGGTTATCAGCATTTCCTCCTTTTCCCAAAATGTTTTCAATAGCTTTAATTCTTTTTTAGGGTTATTAAAACTCATGATTGTGGGGTAAAGGGTTACATGTGGTTCAAATGATGGAATTTGTCTATGATAGGGTAGAAAACTTGGTTGGAAAAGGAGAACATGCTGGTTACCAGCATGTTCTCCTTTTTCCACAATGTAACCTTTTCAACCTAAAATGCATCATTTGCACCTCATTTAATTTGTTGTCTGCACATACTTTTAATTTGGACAGGTCTCAAATTTTGTGGTTTGGTAAAGAGTTAACCCTTTACCACACAATCCCGAGTTTTCGAGTTTTAACGACCTTGAGAAAGAAGCGTTTTGAAAACATTGTGAGGAAAGGAGAAAATGCTGGTAACCAGCATTTTCTCCGCTTCCCACAATGTTTTTTACCCTATCAAATACAGAAATCATCATTCGAGCTACATTTAAATTGTCGTCTGAAACTGCTTTCAATTTGGACTAGTCTAAAATTTTGTCGTTTGGTAAAGAGTAAAAGCCTCAACTTGGTGTATAAATAAGCTGGACAGTTTCCTATCAGGAAAAAGTACTACATCACAAAATTTTAGACCCATCAAAATTGAAAGCAATTGCAGACGACAATTTCAGTGTGGCTCAAATTATGACTTTTCTTTGATAGGGTAGCAAACATTGTAGGAAAAGGAGAAAATGCTGGTAACAAGCATTTTCTTCTTTTCCCACATTGTTTTCAAAAGGCTTCTTCCTCGGGGTCGTTAAAAGTCGGCTTTGTGTGGTAAAGGGTTAATTTTGCAACTTCAACACAGTTTTGGTCAATATAATTCTCACAAAAATGTGGACAAAGTAGATCTAAGATTAGACCACATATTTTGGAGAGTCTTATCTTGATTCTTACAGTCTTTCAAGGCTATTTAACTCTTAACCACACAAACCCAACTTTTAAAGACCCTAAGAAAAATGCCTTTAAAAACATGGTGGGAAAAGGAGAAAATGCTGATAACCAGCATTTTCGCCTTTTCCCACAATGTTTTCTACTCTTCCAACAAGAAATTTTAATTTGTGAGTCACATTTATTTTGTTGTCTGCAAAGGCTTTCCATTTGGACAAGTCTGCAATTTTGTCATTTGGTAAAGCCTTAAGTTGGGTTCTTCAAGGTGATGGTTTAGTCTACATTTTGCCCTAAAGTGTTAAAGATTTATTTCAGTGTGGTAGAATATTCTTTGATTTACAATGTGGAAGAAGGAAGCAGTTTGTACAAGAATGGCATTATTATTTATCGTTTTATTTCCTTCCAGTTTTCTTTGAATGCAAAACTACTTTTTTGTCAGTTTTAGCTCCACTGGCCAAAGGCCAGCGGGCTTATGTCATGGCCTGGTGTCCGTCGTGCGTGCGTGCGTCTGTCAGTCCGTGCGTGCGTGCGTGCGTCCGTCCGTGCGTTAACTTTTATTTCAAACATCTTCTTCTCTGAAACTACCTATCCAATTTTCATGAAACTTCACAGAAATGATCCTGCCATGGTCCTCTTTAGAATTTATTGAAAGAATTTGATTCCTTCAAAAACTCTGGTTGCCATGGCAACAAAACTGAAAAATATTGGAAATCTTTAAAAATCTTCTTGTCTGAAACCAGAAGGCATAGGGCTACCAAATTTGGCATGTAGCTTTATGTAGTAGACCTCTATCAAGTTTCTTCAAATTATAGCCCTGGGGTCAAAATTGGCTCTGCCCCAGGGGTCACAAGTTTTACATAGGCTTATATAGAGAAAACTTTAAAAATCTTCCTGTACCTAGCCATAAGGCCTAGAGCTACCAAATTTTGCATGTAGCTATATCTAGTGGGCCTCTACCAAGCGGGCCAAAATTTTAGCCCTGGGGTCAAAATTGGCCCCGCTGCAGGGGTCACAAGTTTTACATGGGCTTACATAGTGACAACTTAAGAAATCTTCCTGTTTTGATTTTTTTTTTTTGAAATTAGCCATGCATCAGGGGTCCTATTGTTTTACAGAGGCTTCATATGGACAAAACTTGAAAATCACCTTATTTATAACCATACAGCATAGACTTGTATTATTTTGGCATGTGGCTTTATCTTGTGGACCTCTACCAGGGTTCAAGTAATTATAGCTCTGGGATCAAAAATGGCTTTGCCCTGTGGGTCTCAACTTTCACATGGGCTTTTACAGAGAAAACTTTGTAAGTCTTCATTTTGAAACCATTTGGCTCAGAATTGAAATGTGTAGTATTTATGGTTTATATTTATAAGCCAGTGGAGCGATACAGGGCCATCATGGCCCTCTTGTTAATGGTGTATGGGGGGGAAGAGAGAGAGATTTAAGTGTAATGCAGAGAGAGAGAGAGATTTAAGTGTAATACAGTGACACACACAGGATTGTTTGGTAAAGGGTTCAACCCATAGCCACACAATCCCGATTTTTAGCTCTACTGGCTGAAAGCCAGCAGAGCTTATGTCATGGCGGGGTTTCCGTCGTCCGTCCGTCCGTCCGTCTGTCTGTCCGTCTGTCCGTCCGTTAGTCTTTTTCTTGTTTACGCGATAAAGTCTGCATTTGTTGCTGGATTTTCATGAAACTTGCACAGTTTGTTTATCTGATCAATAGCTTCAACCCTATTGAATTTGAAAAAAATCCAACAAACAGTATGGGAAAAGTAGCCATTTCAAGTTGAAAATTTCCAGTTCTTGTTTACGCGATAAAGTCTGCAAATAACTTCAGATTTTCGTGAAACTTGCACAGTTTGTTTATTTCATCAATAGCTTCAACCCTATCGACTTTGAAAAAAATCCAACAAAAAGTATGGGAAAAGTAGCCATTTAAAGTTGAAAATTTAAATTTTCTGTTCTTGTTTACGCAATAAAGTCTGTATTTCTGGTCAGATTTTCATGAAAATCACACAGTTTGTTTATCTCATCAGTAGCTTCAACCCTATTGATTTTGAAAAAAAAATCGAAGAAACAATGTGGGAAAGGTAGCCATTTCATGTTGAAAATTTCCAATTCTTGTTTACATGATAAAGTCTGCATTCCCTGCCAGTAGAGCATATTCAGGCCCTTCAGGGCCTTCTAGTTAATGACCCTGAGGAAGAAGGCTTTTGGAAACATTGTGGGAAAAGGAAAAAACTAGCTGGTACCAGCATTTCTTTCTCACAATGTTTTCTTTTCTATCGAGGACAAATTTTGTCTTTGGACCACCTTCAAAATGTCGTCTGCAAATGCTTTCTACTTGGACTAGTGTAAGCTTTTGTCCTTTGGTAAAGAGTTTAGCAGTTTACTATTGATATATGCATTTTGATGATTATAATTATGTAACAGATGGTGAGGTTATAAAATTTAATGAAAATGAAAATTACTCTGTGTTAGACAGCAGCTCTCGTATTGTATCATAATTTTTTTTATGAATTATATGAAAATAATGTGGGAAAAGAGAAAATTATTAGGCAAGAAAACTAATGCTTGGCTGAAAGGAAACAGAATCCTTAACCCTTTCCCAAACAAGCCCTGATTTTCATGTGTCTGCAGTACAAGTCTTTTGAAAACACTGTGGGAAAAGGAGAAATTGCTCATAACGAGCAATTTCTCCTTTTCCCACAGTGTTTTCTACCCTTTTTGAGAACTTTCTGCCATTTTCATCAAATTTAAAATTGTCGTCTGCAAACTCTTTGAATTTGGACCAGTCCAAAATTTGTCATTTGGGAAAGGGTTAATATCTTTGAACTCAGTCATAGTAATAAAATGATACTTTTTAGCTCATAGAACCAAGCCCTGGTAGCTCAGCAAGTAGAGTACAGGACTTGAGAACAGGGGGTTGCTCCTTCAAATTCCCAATTTTCTCTCCGAAGATTGATGATAGTAATCTGCAACAGGATTCATTCCTCTCTTACTGCTGATCATTGTTTCAGGGATGGTTATGGGGGAAAGCAGCCAGTGGCTTGGGAAGAATTCTTTGCTAAGTACTGGTAAGAGAAAGGATGGATAGAAGCACTGGCTGGTGAAATATAACTAAAGTAATGATGAAAACGGCTTATTATCACCATGCAATCAATCAGTCAATCAATTTTAGCCCCTAGAATGCTAAGTAAACCTAAGATAAATTTCCAGTCTAGAAATAACAGCCAAATAAGTGTGATGTAAAGGTTACATTTGTGCTAAATGTCTGAATCAGCACAGCAGACAGTTCAGATCAAAGATTAGACTGCATGTTTTGTGCAGTCTGATCTTTGATCTTTTGGCTGCAAAGGCAGTAAGTTGTGAATTGTGCTTTAAGGGTAAAATTTGATCTCCTTAATATCAAGGTTGCCTTTGTCTTAAATGTCTAAATTTGCCTAGGTGGCAAGTTTAGATCAAAGATCAGACTGCATGTTTTGTGCTGTCTAATCTTTTATCTACACTGGCAGCAAAGGCAATTAGTTGTGAATGGTGCTTTAAGGCCAGGGTAAAATTTAATCTCCTTAATATCAAGTTTGCCTTTGTGTTAAATGCCTGAATCAGGAAAGCGGACAATATAGATAAAAGCACAAAATGTGCAGTCTGATCTTTGATCTAAACTGTCTGGAAAGGCAATTAGTCGTAAATTTGATTTCCTAATCAGGTTTATTGCAAATGCATTAATGAGCCATGCTCTGTGAAAAGGGGCCTTAATGCATCTGCAATAAGTATTGGCCCACGTCAGCTTGTGCAGTCCGCGTAGGACGATCTTGGCGGAAACTTTTCTCTATTGGTCAATTTTCTATGTGTCAAAGGACCAGTCTATGTCATGATTCAGTCACTTGTTAACAGAAATGGCTATTATGGATTCATAACTATGTGATGGCTTGCTTAGTATCATGCACCATGGAGATGCATTAAGCCCCCTTTTCACAGAGCATGGCTCATTTAGATATTTACTGCATATGAGACAAAGTACCTCCATTCAATTGGCTAATATGGACCTAGATCACACACAGCATTTTCAGTATTCAGTCAGAGTCTACACTGTTTGTTACTGTCAAGAGATAACTATTATGAGTCTAGTCACCAGACAATAAAATTCAAGACTTTTCCATTTCAAAAGCAATTGTAGACCACAAGTAAATTCACAATAGCTAAAAAAAACAAACAGGATTTGGTTTGAAAGGATATGAAACATTGTGGAAAAAGTCAAAATGCTGGTAACAGCATGAACAATGTGGAAAGAGGAGAAAAGGTTAAACCAAACAATGTTATCAAAAACCTGACTCCAAGGTAGTTACCATCAATGTTTTCAATGGCCTTCTTCTTTAAGATCTTAAAATCAAGATTGTTTGCATCAAAGATAAACCAACTCATTATAAGCTCTTTGGTCAAAAGCATTAATTTTTCTCTTTTTCCCACAATGTTTTCTACTCTTTTTTTGACAAATCCTATCATTTGGACCACATTTATCATTTCCCCAGTGCTTTGAACTTTGGCTGAATTTAGAATCATGTCGTCGGGTAAAGAGTGAAGCAAAATGTAGGCAAATGCATAAAAGCAATTTATTTTGTAACTATGACTCTTACGACATAAAAGACATTAATATTTTTATGGATTTACTCAACCTGAAATTACAGTATGAGCAACAACTATAAATAATTGACAGTAAGAAACTCAGTGGGTATATTAACTACTTTTGGTGAAACATATTGAAAGCAAGTGTCATTTGTGAATGGATATAGCCAGTGAGTGTTATTGAAATCGGGATATTGGTCAACTGATAGATTAGGAAAGGACGATGGCCTTTGACAGGCGAAGTTCAGCTTGTGATGTATTGATATTGCCAGATTGTATTGATGGGTATGTGTCATCGTCTTATAATCTATAGTTAATTAGTTTTGATTTTGTTCTTTAACCCTTTCCAAAACAAGCCCTGGTTTTCACGTGTCTGCAGTACAAGTCTTTTGAAAACACTGTGGGAAAAGGAGAAATTGCTCGTAATGAGCAATTTCTCCTTTTCCCACAGTGTTTTCTACCCGTTTTTAGAACTTTCTGCCATTTTCATCAAATTTAAAATTGTCGTCTGCAAACTCTTTGAAATTGGACCAGTCCAAAATTTGTCGTTTGGGAAAGGGTTAACCTCTTACCACACAATCCCTAGTATTGATCCTAAAAGGCTTTTGAAAATATTGTAGAAAAAAGGAAAAAATGCTGGTAAGCAGCATTCTCTTCTTTTCCCATAATGTTTTCTACCCATTTGAAAAATCATCATTTGAGCTAAATTTAATTTGTCGTCTGCACATGCTTTCAATTTTGTGTAATCCTAAATTTTGGCATTTGTATAAAAGGTTTAACCCTGTACCAGACAATCATGTATTTAAATTAAATGACCCTGAGGAAAAGGGCTTTTGAAATCATTGTGGAAACAGGATAGAATACATATACTTGTAACCTGCATAGTCTCCTTTCAGACACAAATCTTATCTTTTACATGTCATCTGCAGAATTAATTCTCTCATTTTCAACAATTCTGAAATGCTGTCAATGGACAAAAAGATAACTCTTACCAGAAGACAAAATTAAAGACTTCAATGTCCATGGTAAAAGCACTTGCAGATGATAAGTGCAGCTCAAATGATGAGCTCTCTGAATGGCAGAGGCTTAACCTAGGGTTCAGAATCATTAAGCACTTCACATTGAGAGTGCTATTAAATCCGTAGGTTAGAAAGCATGACGCAGAGCACTTTTCCATCAGTGTAAATCAAGATCAAACTGCAGAAAATGTGCAGTCTGATCTCAATTTACACTGTCCAATACAGTGAGATTTTTTGCTATTGGTTGGAAATATTCATTTTTTTTTGCAGGTCAGGCTTAATTAGGCAGATGAAATTGTTCCATAACGTGATAAAAGAATGTTTCACCTGTGTCCATTTTTTCTACATTACACATTGTTATGGGAGATCACTCCTTCCTTACAGCATAGCTTCTTCCCATATTTCTTAGTGGAGAATTCTTTTTAGCTCAGTGGTTAGTGTATTGGTCTTTTAAATGAGGATATTTGCCACACAGGTTCGAATCCCAGCCAGAGCGATTTAGATTTGAGCTATGCATTTGTTGCAAACTTTCATGATCGTATGCATTACTAGATTATTCACAAACATTCTGTGACAGCATACATGTATTATGCACATTGTGGGTTATGGACGCTACTATGTCATTGAATAGAGTTATATAGGGGATCTTCACAGTTGGGTAGCAAAGATGACATCATGGGAAATGATGAAAATGCTGGGTACTGACTTTTTGTACTTTTCCTACAATGTTTTCAAAAGCTGATAACCAACATTTTGTCCTTTTCACCCAAGGTTTTATACCCTTTTAAAGAAAAAATTCTATCAAGTGAACCATTCTTAATTTGTTTTCTGAAGAAGCTAACGGACAAGTCTATGATTTTTGTTGGTGAGTAAAGAGTTAACCGTTTACCACATAATTCCGAGTTTTAATGACCCTGAAAAAGATGGCTTTTGAAAACATAGTGGGAAAAGGAGAAAATGCTGGTAACCAACACTTTCTCCTTTTCTAACTATGTTTTCTACCACTTCAAAGACAAAAATCATCTTTTGGGCTCCATTAACTCTTTACCAAACAAGAAAATTTTTGACTTGACCAAATTGAAAGCATTTGCAGACGACAAAATTAATTAAGCTCAGATGATGATTTCTGTTTTTGATATGGAAGAAAACATTGTAGGAAAAGGAGAAAATGCTGGTTACCAGCATTTTTAGCTCACCTGAGCACAAAGTGCTCAGGATGAGCTATTGTGATCACTCACTGTCCGTCGGCGTCCGTCGTCTGTCCGTCCGTCCGTCCGTCGTCCGTCCGTCCACATTTTTTTGTTTACGCTCTAGCATCTACAAATACTAACCAATCAGCACCAAACTTGGTCAAAATGTATATGACCATAAGATCTCGGATGAGTTCGATTATGGGTGTAATCGGACCAGAACGACTGGAGTTATTTGCCCTTGAATTAAAAAAAATTGCTATATTTGACTTTGGTTACACTCTAGCATCTACAAATAATAACCAATCAGCACCAAACTTGGTCTAAATATATATGAACGTAAGATCTCGAATGAGTTTGATTGTAGGTCTAATAGGACCAGTTATTGCTGTGTCATGGAAAAAGGGGGCTTGACGTATATTTTCATTGTGGACCAATATCTCTTTAACTACAGGACAAAATGTCATGAAACTTCATCTTCTTATTGTTTATTGCAAGCCACAGACAGTAGTTATTTGTTTTTATTTCATGAAATGCCATGTCATGAAAAAAGGGGGCTAAATGTTTAATTTCGTCATGGACCAATGACCATCTGTTTGTCCATCTTTCAGGACAGATATCTTCTAAAATCCTTGACAATAATTAATAGAAATTCATGCAGGTGTTCCTAATGATGTCTGCTGATATTTATTGTTTTTTTTTTTCCTTTTATCAAATACTGTCTCATAGGAAAAAGGGGCTTCATGTATATTTCTGTTAAGGATCAATATTCATGTACCTTCAACTCAAAATCCTGGACAAATATTTGTGAAACTTCATACATGTGTTCCTTATGATAGTCCGCCAATATCACTTGTTTAGCTTTTTAGCTCACCTGAGCACATAGTGCTCAGGGTGAGCTATTGTGATCAATTGTTGTCCGGCGTCCGTCCGTCTGTGTGTCCGTCCGTCCGTCCGTCCATCCGTGAACAATTACTTAAAAAAATCTTCTACTCTGAAACCGCCCAACAGATTTCAATGAAACTTCACAGAAATGATCCTTAGGTGATGCACTTTCAGAATACTTCAAAGATTTGAATTCCGTGACTAATTCTGGTTGCCATGGCAACCGAGAGAAAAAAACTTTAAAAATCTTCTTGTCCCAAACCGTAAGGGCTAGAGCTTTCATATTTGGCATGGAGCATCATCTAATAGCCTTCTACCAAAATACTTCAAATTATGGCGCTGTTGTTGAAATTGGCCCTATGTTGTGGGTTCTCAGATTTCACATAGAGATAAAGCGGGAAATCTTTAAAAATCTTATTGTTTACACTCTAGCATCTACAAATATTGACCAATCAGTACCAAACTTGGCCACAATGTATATGGCCATAAGGTCTCGGATGAGTTCGTTTTTGGATCAAAACCAATCAGAACATCAGGAGTTATTTGCCCTTGAATTTGCAAAAATTACTGAATCTGACTTTGTTTACACTCTAGCATCTACAAATATTACTCAGTCAGCACCAAACATTGTCAAAGTGTGTGTGATCATAAGATCTCAGATTAGTCCAATTATGGATCTAATCAGACCAGAACTGTCTGAGTTGTCTGCCCTTGAATTAGAAAATTTGCCATATTTGACTTTGTTTACACTCTAGCATCTGCAAATATTGATCAATCAGTACCAAACTTGGTCAAAATATATATTCCCATAAGGTCTCGGAAGAGTTCAGTTATGGGTCAAATTGAACCAGAACATCCAGAGTTATTTGCCCTTGAATTGGACAAAATTTGCATATTTGACTTTGTTTACACTCTAACATCTACAAATATATACCAATCAGTACCAAACTTGGTAAAAATTTATATGACCATAAGATCTTGGATGGGTTTTGATTATGGGTCTTATTAGACCCAAACAACATGAGTTATTTGCCCTTCAATTAGAGTTGCTGTATTTGACTTGGTTTACTCTGTAGCATCTACATGTATATAAGATGCAAACTGAAAAATCTTTATGTTTAAACCCAAAATGCCTAGAGCTATGATACTTTGCATGAAGCATCACCTTGTGGACCTCAAGAAATTTTGCACACAAGATGCCCCTGGGATCATTACAGGTCCAGCCGCGGAGCTTAGACGTTTGTACTTAGGTATCTTTCGTGCAATTATAAGAAAATTTTCTGGGTAACCAAAGGCCTAGACCTCTGTTAAAGTTGTGAGTTGTCTCTCTTTCATAATCATTTGGCCTTGAACTTCAGTATTTGGTATTTATCTTCATTGTTAACCTGTACTGCTTAGTACTCGGGTGAGCGATATAGGACCATCATGGTCCTCTTGTTTCCTTTTCCTACAATGTTTTCAAAAGGCGTCTTCTTCGGGGTCGGTAAAAGTCAGGATTGTGTGGTAAAGGATTAAATACACATCTGCAAATGTTTTGAATTTGGTTGCGTCCTAATTTTGTTGGTGGGTAAAGAGTTGAAGCTGGATGCAAGTAAGAGTTGACCTTTATAAGCTTTGTTGTTTGGTTTACTTGACAACTGTTTATAACAGCTGTTGAATGAATTTTAATAAAGTTACAAATCTGAAATACAGGTTACTTTTTATTAACTGCTTACCTTCCAAAAAATTTTAGACTTGTCCGGATTGAAAGCAATTGTTACAGATGGCAAATAAAATATGGCTGAGAAAAGGGATTTATCTTTGAAAGGGAAGAAAACATTTTGGGAAAAGGAGAAAATGCTGGTAACCAGCATTTTCTCCTTTTCCCATAATGTTTTCAGCTGTCTCATCACGGTCTTTGAAACACAGGTTTGTTTGGTAAAGGGTTAACCTTTTTCATGCTAAATATTAAAAAAAAAAAATGAGTACACGTTACCAATTTGCTGCTTGTTGGTCTTGATCCATGTCTTGTCTTTAACCCTTTACCACGAAATCCCAATTTTTTTATGACCCTGAGAAAGAAGACTTTTTGAAATGATATGGAGAAAAGGAGAATATGCTGGTAACCAGCATTTTTCTCCTTTTCCCACAATGTTTTCTACCCTTCCCAAAACAAATTTCAGTTTTTCAGTCACAGTTATTTTGTTGTCTGCAAATTCTTTCAGTTTAGACAAATCGAAAATTTTGTCATTTGGTAAGGAGTTAAAGGGTTGCTCATACAGCTGAAATGGATTAAAATTGAAGGTTTCAGGCATTGGATTAGACTGCATTGATTTGCAAGCAGATTTTTTTTTCAACACTTTGTCGCTCACCTGAACACAAAGTGCTTAACCCTTTACCGCACAGTCCTGAGTTTTAATGACCATGAGAAAGAAAGCTTTTGAAAGCATAGTGGGGAAAGGAGAAAATGCTGGTGACCAGCATTTTCTCCTTTTCCTACAATGTTTTCAAAAGGCTTCTTCCTCAGCAATGTTAAAAGTCGGGATTGTGTGGTAAAGGATTAGATGCTACATTTTCTGTTGAATGCTCATGAAACATAATCAGAGTGTATTTCTTGATAATATCTAGCCCAAGTTTGAAATTTGGTCAATGTAGATCAAGGTGACTGGGTCAAACTATGGAAAAAGCTTGCATGCTGTACATTCAGCTGAGTCTTCATGAAATTTTGCTACTATCTCGGACAAATTCAAATAGGTTATATCTTAGAAAAAGCTTATATACACTTAAATTTTTCCTGTAATGTTCATGAAAGTTGGTCAGAATATTTATCTGGATAAATTCTTGTTTACAGTTTTAAATTTGGTCACCTTGGGACAAAAAGTAGGTCACTGGGTCAAATCTTTAAGAAAAAAAAAAAAAAAAAAACTTGTTTGCACTCTGGAGGCCATATTTTCTGTCCAGTTCTCATGACTGTTGGTCAGAATGTTTGTCTTGATAATGTCTTGGACGAGCTTGAAAATGGGTCACATAGGGTCAAAAATTAGGTCTTAGAAATTCATTATAAAACCTTGTGGTCTGCATGTTATACAACCATAGTCATGAAAGGGGCTCTAAGGGTTAAGAATTATGTCACTGGACAAAATCTTAGACAAACCTTGTGTGAAATAGATGCCATATTTCCCATGCTATTATACTTATGAAACTTGGCTTGAATGTTTTGTCTTGTCATTACTTCTCATTACCCTGTAAAAGAAACAAAGCTCAGTTGAGCAATCCAGGGCCATCCTTGTCCTCTTGTTCATAAAGATATTTGCCATCTGAATCATGGAAAAATGATTTATTTTTCATCTTAGCAGATGAAAGGTTATGAAATTATGTGTTATCTCTGTATCTATGTTTGATCTTGATCTTGTAAGAGACAATCACTGGTAAATTTGTATGTATTTAATGGTGACAGTGTACTCCACATGTAGCCTGGGTTGCAAACAAATTTATATGCTTTTAGTGAAAGTATTAACCCTTTATTATGCACCCCAAGTTTTCAGTCCCGGGGCAGGAGGCATTTTAAAACACTGGTACCTTGGCATTTACTCGTTTTTAGCTCACCTGAGCACAACGTGCTCAAGGGGAGCTTTTAGGATCACCCGGTGTCCGTCATTCATTGTGCGTCGTGTGTCATGCGTCGTTCGTCGTGTGTCGTCAGCAATTCTTTAAACATCATCTCCTCCTAAACCACTGGGCCAATTTGGACCAAACTTGGCAGGAATGTTCCTTGGGAGGTCCTCTTAAAAAATTTTCACAGAATTTGATTCCATCAAAAACTGTGGTTGCCATGGCAACGAAATGGAATTTTCTAAGAAATTCTTTAAAAATCTTCTCCTCTGAAACCGCTGGTCAGATTTTGAAATTTTCACAGAGATTTTCCTTGGGTGACCCTTTTCAAAAAGTCATCGCGAAATTTTGATCTGTAAAAAAAACATGACTCTGGTGAATGGGGGCTACTTGCACTATACAGATATGAAGAAATTCTTAAAAATTCTTCTTCTCTGAACCCACTTGTCAGATTTTAAAATAATTACACAGAGATGTTCCTTTGGTGACCCTTTTCAAAAACTGTTCACGAAATTTTGATCCGTCAAGAAACATGGCTCTGGTGAATGGGGGCTACTTGCACTACAGATGTGAAGAAATTCTTAAAAATTCTTCTTCTCTGAAACGGCTGGTCAGATTTTAAAATAATTTCACAGAGATGTTCCTTGGGTGACCCTTTTCAAAACCTTTTCGTGAAATTTTGATCCGTCAATAAACATGGCTGTGGTGAATGGGGGCTACTTGCACTATATGGCCATGAAGAAATTCTTAAAAATTCTTCTTCTCTGGAACTGCTGGTCAGATTCTGAAATAATTTCACAGGAATGTTCCTAAGGTGACCCTTTTCAAAAACTGTTCGCGAAATTTTGATTTGTCGAAAAACATGGCTCTGGTGACGGGGGGGCTACTTGCACTATATGGAAATGAAGAAATTCTTAAAAATTCTTCTTCTCTGAAACGGCTGGTCATATTTTGAAATAATTTCACAGAGATGTTCCTTGGGTGACTCTTTTCAAAAATTGTTCGCATAATTTTGATCCATCAAGAAACATGGCTCTGGTGACGGGGGGGGGGGGGGGGGGCTACTATACGGAAATGAAGAAATTCTTAAAAATTCTTCTTCTCTGAAACGGCAGGTCAGATTCTGAAATAATTTCACAGAGATGTTTCTTGGGTGACTCTTCTCAAAAACTGTTCGCGAAATTTTGATCCATCAAGAAACATGGCTCTGGTGACTGGGGGCTACTTGCACTATATGGCCATGAAGAAATTCTTAAAAGTTCTTTTTCTCTGAAACCGCTGGTCAGATTTTTCAATAATTTCACAGAAATGTTCCTTTGTTGACCCTTTTCAAAAATTGTTTGCAAAATTTTGATCCGTCAAGAAACATGGCTCTGATAGGGGGGGGGGATACTTGCACTATACACACATGAAGAAATTCTTAAAAATTCTCTGAACCGGCTGGTCAGATTTTAAAATAATGTCACAGAAATGTTCCTTGGGTGACCCTTTTCGCAATTGTTTGAGAAATTTTGATCTGTCAAGAAACAGGGCTCTGATGGCTGTGGGCTACTTACACTATACGGACATGAAGAAATTCTTAAAAATTCTTCTCTGAAACTGCTGGTCAGATTTTGAAATAATTTCACAGAAATGTTCCTTGGGTGACTCTTTTCAAAAATTGTTCGCAAAATTGTGATCTGTCAAGAAACATGGCTCTGGTGGTGGGGGCTATTTGCACCATAGGGACATGAGGAGGAATTTCTTAATTCTTCTTCTGTGGAATGGCAGGTCAGATTTTGAAATAATTTCACAGAAATGTTCCTAGGGTGACCTTTTTCAAAAATTGTTAGGATAATTTTTATCCATCGAAAAACAACAGCCAATTGTTTGGCACCTGCATGTGTTGCTCTTTTTTGACTTATGTTTTTTAGCTCACTTGAGCACAAAGTGCTGATGGTGAGCTATTGTGATCGTGCTGTGTACGGAGTCCGTCGTGCAGTGTGCGTCGTCCGTCGTCAACTTTTTACCTCGTGTACGCTCTAGAGGCCACATTTTTGGTCCGATCCTCATGAAACTTGGTCAGAATGTTTGTCTTGATAAAATCTGGGACGAGTTTGAAATTGGGTCATGTGGGGTCAAAAACTAGGTCACTAGGTCAAATCTTAGAAAAACCTTGTGTGCGCTCTAGAGTGACCCTGGAGTGAAATTTCGCCTATTGACTCAGGTGAGCGATCCAGGGCCATCATGGCCCTCTTGTTCTATGTTTTCTACCCTTTCAGAGACAAAATAACACTACTTAGAATACACCTAATGTGTTGTCTGCAGGTGCTTTCAATTTGCGCTATAAGCACAAAAATATTTCCATGACTCATTTTCACAGCTTACATTTATTTCTGTACATTATAAATACTATAGAAGGTTTTGCAGCTGCCATGTTCTAAAGCAACAAAAGTTTGTTGAATTGTTTCAAATGACACCGGTTCCCAAATTGTCACAGAGCAAACATAGCCAGTATGGGTACCACGGTAATCTAAAAACACAGTTCACCATATTACTAAATAGATTTTGTAAAGTAAATACTTTATAATTTGTTATGAATAATAAATAGCTATTATCAAGTGAGTTTATTTAGAAGTCCCACATGACCGTGCATGGTACCTGTATGTTCCCTTTGCGACGATTCGGGTAATTTGAAACCAGTGAACGAACTTCTCTTGCTTTGAAACATGGCAGCTGTGAAACCTTTAAGTATTTAGTAGTATATAGAAATAAATGTAACTAAGTTTTGAATCTGAGAGTCAAGGAAACCAAGTGCATATGATCTGCCTAAGTCTAAAATTTTGTTGTGTGGTAAAGACTTAACCCTTTCCCAAACAAGCCCTGGTTTTCACGTTTCTGCAGTACAAGTCTTTTGAAAACACTGGTAATGAGCAATTTCTCCTTTTCCCACAGTGTTTTCTCCCTTTTTGAGAACTTTCTGCCATTTTCATCAAATTTAGAATTGTCGTCTGCAAACTCTTTCAATTTGGACCAGTCCAAAATTTGTCGTTTGGAAAAGGGTTAAATAGCGTAGTTGCAATTTCAATGCATTTTTTGCCAGAGTATTGCAAATGATCAGAGAGGGAACATTCACCATCAGACTTTATATTGTTTGCAATCTGATCTGAATCTACATCGATTAATTATTTGTCTCAAATTGTCTGCAAAACAACTCTGAGACAAATGTTTATTATTGTACTATGTTGAACTTCATTAGCACTGTCCAAGTGATAATTGAGTATTATATATCACTAATTAATCTTTTGATTTGCCATTAGATACTGAAATCAGCTGATCTGGTGTGTAAAATTTACAAGATAATTACTTTAGCTTGAAGGGTTACCTTGGCAACAGAGTGTCTCAATGATGCTGTGTTTGGAAATATTGATTCTTATTGTATAACAAAAATGGCAGTTAAGCCCAAATAAGCCCACAGTATCTACAAAATTGGGCCGGTTTTCTAGTGTAAATGTGAATATCATAGCCTTTTTCTCTAAATGCTCTGTTTTCCACACTGTCAATCTTATACCGGTCACATGTGTTGAAGAAATACAACACTGCCACATTATGGTTAAAAATTTCATTGCATCATGCGCATTTTTTTTTTCAACCACGCTCATGGTGCATCATGTGCATTTTTTTTTTCCAACCACGATTATGGTGCAGCACAAAAATAATGCACACGCATGAGAAATCCGACCACACTTATGCCAAAACACCAGGCTTAAACTAGCACAGGCTTTTAAGACTCTACCTCCTCCTTAACATGCCTCCTCCTCCCTTAATTAATTTCATAAACACAACTGCTTATAAAATCTATGACACTTATATACCCCTCTTTTAAAGTTCGCACACCCGCACACCCACACACACACACACACACACACACACACACACATTACCCCCTCTGGAAAACCGGGCTGGCCAGCAAATGACGCGTCAGTTTGCCAGTTACCATGCTTAAGAAGGGCGGGGGTGGATTATGATTTTTAATTATAAAAAAAAAAAAAAAAAATTATAAAAATTTATAAAAATAAAAATTGAAAATTTGTTTGCTAAGTTTAAACAATATTATATAAAATGAGCGTGTTAAATAAACTTACTAAAAAAGAGAGAAAAACTTTAAATAGATGCTTAAAAGATAGAGCTTTTCTTAAATTAATAACAAATTATAATTTAAAAAATGATAAAATGAAACATGTATCACTATATTTTCATGCTGCAAAATTTAAAAGTGATGAAAGAATGAATAACGGGCTAAAATCCGCCACATATTTCTTATTAAGTAGAGAAAAAGAAAAAAATACAAATTTTGTTAAATTTTTATTTAGTATAGATTACGGTGTTAATTTTGAAAATAATACTATGGGTATATCTTTACCTCTGATAAAAGATAATAGTAATGATAAGACATTTAAAGAGTATATAAATTTTTTGTTACCCTTAATAAATTTTTCAGGTGGTGGCGGTTTAGTTGTTACATCTGTTTTTTTAAATAGTAATTTTAATGAAAAAGCAGATTATAATGTGAAGTAAATATTTAATATTTTTTCTATATTAAATATTTTAATTCGTTTTTGGTCTTGCCCCTTGTTGCTCATATTTTTTTCTTTCTTCTTCAGTTATTTCTTTTATCCTATAATGTCCATGTGCTAAAGTGTTTACTCCATCAGGTAGTATAAATCTTTTATCGTCTTTTATACTTAAAGCAACTTTATTTATCCGTTCTGTGTATAAATCATGTTTTTCACTTCTAATTCTATACACCACCCTATATTTTTCTTTCTTTTTTTTATCAAATAAACAATTTTTATAATCCTTATGTGTGATATCACTTTCAATAACTGATTTATTTATTCCCTTGCATTTTTTAACATTCTTAGTCTTACCATCTTTTTCATAACTATACAGCTTTGCACTTAACCCTACAAACTCAAAAACATTTTTTCCTCCACATTCATCTTTAAACATACCAATCACCTTTTTGTTTTTGCCAACAGGAATACCTGAAGGATGCCCCTCCTTAGGATAATCACTTGTGTCAAATCTTTCTTTTACATCACTTGATATATCTTTATAAAAATCTTCTGTTTCAATTTCATACATTAAACTATCTGTATCCGTAAATAAAAATCTTGCTTTTTTACCATATTTTGCTTTAATATAATTGTAATGAAAGTCATACATTAAAGTTTTACTTAAATCAAGAATACACATACCTAAATAAACTGGTTTATCGAAATTTATGTGTGTTTTTTTCATATGCATCCCTATTAAGTTTTCATCAAAAACTTTTACATGTCTAAAATTAGGTTTTGCGGCTAATTTTTCCGCTTTTTCTCGATTAGTGACTAACTTAAAATCTATTCGGTTTCTAATATTTTCCATCGTTTTACCAAACATGCTATTATTCATTAACTTAAAAAAGTCTTTTTCAAACTCGTTTTTTGCTTTTGCCCTTTCTTTTGTATTTAAGTCAATATAAGGTTTTAACCAGTCACTTTCTTCAAATGTTATTCCCCTATGAATGTGCGTTATTTTTAAACCAAGAGATTCATATAATTTTAAATTTTTATAATGGATAACATATTTTTCCCTGTCATTTCAGTCTGGAATTAATTTTTCTACTTTCCCCACTTTTACCCTTTCTGGTGCTAAAGGTAATTTATTATGTTCATCATGTAATTCCTTAGGATATTCTAAATCTACTTCTAAAATGCAAGGATACCACCTCCAATTTTTAGCTCACCTTAGCACAACGTGCTAAAGGTGAGCTATTGTGATCGCCCTATGTCCGGCGTCCGTCGTCCGTCAACAATTTCTTTAAACATCTTCTTCTCCTAAACCACTGGGCCAATCTTGATGAAACTTGGCAGGGATGTTCCTTGGGTGAAGCTCTACCAAAATTGTTCAAAGAATTGAATTCCACCCACAACTCTGGTTGCCATGGCAACAAAAAGGAAAAAAAAGCAAAATCTTTGAAAATCTTCTTCTGTGAAACTAGAAGGCGCAGAGCTTTGATATTTGGTATGTAGCATCTCCTAGTGGACCTCTACCAAGTTTGTTCATATGATGCCCCTGGGGTCAAAACTGGCCCCGCCCCGGGGGTCACAAGTTTGAGCATAGTAACAATGAAGGAAAACTTTAAAAATCTTCTTCTCTGAAAGTTGAAGGTGTAGAGCTTTGATATTTGGCATGTAGCATCTCCTAGTGGACCTCTACCAAATTTGTTCATATGATGCCCCTGGGGTCAAAACTGGCCCCGCCCCGGGGGTCACAATTTCCAACATAGGAACAAAGAAGGAAAACTTTAAAAATCTTCTTCTGTAAAACTAGAAGGCATAGAGCTTTGATATTTGGCATGAAGCATCTCCTAGTGGACCTCTACCAAGTTTGTTCATATGATGCCCTTGGGGCCAAAACTGGCCCTGCCCCGGGGGTCACAAGTTCAAACATAGGAACAAAGAGGGGAAACTTTAAAAATCATCTATGAAACTGGAAGGCGTAGAGCTTTGATATTTGGTATGTAGCATTGCCTAGTGGACCTCTACCAAGTTTGTACAAATGATGCCCCTGGGGTCAAAACTGGCCCCACCCCGGGGGTCACAAGTTTGAGCATAGGAACAAAGAAGGAAAACTTTAAAAATCTTCTTCTCTGAAACTTGAAGGCGTAGAGCTTTGATATTTGGCATGTAGTATCTTCTAGTGGACCTCTACCAAGTTTGTTCATATGATGCCCCTGGGATCAAAACTGGCCCCTCCCCGGGGGTCACAATTTCCAACATAGGATCAAAGAAGGAAAACTTAAATTTTTTTTTCTCTTAAATGGGAAGGCATAGAGCTTTGATATTTGGTACGTAGCATCTCCTAGTGGACTTCTACCAAGTTTGTTCCAAGGATGCTGCTTGGGTCAAAACTGGCCCAGCCCCTGGGGTCACAAGTTCAAACACAGGAACAAAGAAGGAAAACTTTAAAATTCTTCTTTTCTGAAACCGAAAGGTGTGGAGCTTTGATATTTGGTATGTTGCATCTCAGAGTGGACCTCTACCAAGTTTGTTCATATGATGCCCCTGGGTCAAAACTGGCCCCGTCCCGGGGGTTACAAGTTCGAAGATAGGAACAAAGAAGGAAAACTTTAAATTTCTTTTTCTCTTAAACGGGAAGGTGTAGAGCTTTGATAATTGGTATGTAGCATTTCCTAGTGGACCTCTACCAAGTTTGTTCATATGATGCCCCTGGGTCAAAACTGGCCCAGCCCCGGGGGTCACAAGTTCGAACATAGGAACAAAGAAGGAAAACTTTAAAATTCTGTTTTAAAACTGGAAGGCGTAGAGCTTTGATATTTGGTATGTAGTGATTCTCTTCTAAGTTTGTTTGCCCATCTAAGCGCAACAAGTTCACTGAGTTCAAAATTGGGTTATCTTGGGTCATAAATTAGGTCACTAGGTCAAATTAAAGAAATACCTTGTTGGCACTCTCGAGGCCACATTATTTGCTCAATTGCCTTGAAAATTAGTTAGAAAGTTTGTCTTTATAAAGTCTCACATAAGATTAATTTGGGTCAACTTGGGTCATAAACGAGTTCACTGGGTCAAATTAAAGAAATACCTTGTTTGCACTCTTGAGGCCACATTTATTGCTCAAATGACCTGAAATTTGGCCAGAATGTTTGTCTTGATGAAATACCAGATGAGTTTGGATTTGGGTCACCTTGAACCATAAACTAGGTCACTAGGTCAAAATAAAGAAATACCTTGTGGGCACTCTAGAGGCCACATTCTTTGCTTAATTGAGTTGAAAATTGGTCAGAATGTTTGTCTTTGTAAAATCTCACATGAGTCTGAATTTGGGTCAACTGGGGTCATAAACTAGGTCACTTGGTCAAATTAAAGAAATAGCTAGTGGGCACTCTAGAGGCCACATTTATTATTCATTTGATTTGAAAATTGGGTAAAATGTTTCTTTTGATATAGTCAAAGACCAGTTCAAATTTGGGTCATCTGGGGTCATAATCTAGATCACTAGGTCAAATTAAAGAAATATCTTTAGGGCACTGGAGGCCACATTTTTTTCTCAGTTGACTTGAAAATTGGTCAGAATGTTTGTCTTCATGAAATATGAGTTTGAAATTGGGTCACCTGCGGTCAAAAACTAGGTCACATGGTCAAATTAAAGAAAAACCTTAAAGGCACTCTTCTAAGGTGAGCGACCCAGGGCCATCATGGCCCTCTTGTTAGCTCCACTGGCCGAAGGCCAGCGGGCTTATGTCATGGCCTGGTGTGCGTCCGTGCGTCCGTCCGTGCGTTAACTTTTATTTCAAACATCTTCTTCTCTGAAACTACCCATCCAATTTTCATGAAACTTCACAGAAATGATCCTGCCATGGTCCTCTTCAGAATTTCTTGAAAGAATTTGATTCCTTCAAAAACTCTGGTTGCCATGGCAACAAAACTGAAAAATATTGGAAATCTTTAAAAATCTTCTTGTCTGAAACCATAAGGCAGAGGGCTACCAAATTTGGCATGTAGCTTTATGTAGTAGACCTCTATCAAGTTTCTTCAAATTATAGCCCTGGGGTCAAAATTGGCTCTGCCCCAGGGGTCACAAGTTTTACATAGGCTTATATAGAGAAAACTTTAAAAATCTTCCTCTACCTAGCCATAAGGCCTAGAGCTACCAAATTTTGCATGTTGCTATATCTAGTGGGCCTCTACCAAGCAGGCCAAAATTTTAGCCCTGGGGTCAAAATTGGCTCTGCCCCAGGGGTCACAAGTTTTACATAGGCTTATATAGAGAAAACTTTAAAAATCTTCCTCTACCTAGCCATAAGGCCTAGAGCTACCAAATTTTGCATGTTGCTATATCTAGTGGGCCTCTACCAAGCAGGCCAAAATTTTAGCCCTGGGGTCAAAATTGGCTCTGCCCCAGGGGTCACAAGTTTTACATAGGCTTATATAGAGAAAACTTTAAAAATCTTCCTCTACCTAGCCATAAGGCCTAGAGCTACCAAATTTTGCATGTTGCTATATCTAGTGGGCCTCTACCAAGCGGGCCAAAATTTTAGCCCTGGGGTCAAAATTGGCCCCGCCGCTGGGGTCACAAGTTTTACATGGGCTTATATAGTGACAAGTTAAGAAATCTTCCTGTTTTGATTTTTTAGCTCCACTGGCCGAAGTTGTGCGTTGTGTCCGTTGTGCGTGCGTCCGTCCGTCCGTTCGTCCGTGCGTGCGTCCGTAAACTTTTTCTTTAAAAAACTTCTCCTCAGAAACTATTGACTGGATTTTTACCAAATTTCACAGGAATGTTCCTTTGGTGGTCCTCTTTCAAATTCCTTCAAATAATTGTGTTCCATGAAGAATTCTGGTTGCCATGGCAACCAAAGTAAAAAACCTTTAAAAATCTTCTCCTCCCAAACCGCTATTTGGATAGCATTATTATTTTGCAGGAATGTTCCTTAGATACAGGTTTACAGAATTCCTTTAAAAAAAAAATGATCTGTCAAAAAACATGGCTTTTATGGGAGACTCATTTTCCTTTTATGGTATAAAGTAAAATCTTTGAAAAATTTCTTCTCTAAAACTATTCATTGGATTTCATTGTTGTTTTGCAGGTAAGTTCCTATGGTGGTTGTCTGCCAAATTGTTTCTATGGTGGTTGTATACCAAATTCCTTTTAAAAAAATGATACACCTAAAAACACATTTTTTTATAGACAAGGCTTATATTTCAAAAAAATGTTCTTCTCCAAAACTATTTATTGTGTTAGTTTTATCGACTAACAAAGAAAAAGGAAGAAAATTGGATTGACTTGACCTAGTCAGGGCTGTCCTATTTAAGCCCACACATTTTCCTTGGTATTAAGATCACAATTTACTCCAATGATATGCTATTAGTTAGTACTAGTAATGAAATATCACTGGCCATAAATAAGATAAAAGCTTGAGCACCTTTCACAACTTGAGCTTTTCAATTTTGCCTTATTACTAAGCCTGAGTAACCATGCCAAGATAAAAAAGAAAAAGTATTTTAATAACAAAACCCCCATGTTGTAGGTACTTTATAGTCCTTTTGATATAGAACAAGAGAACCTCTGCACTTTTATTAGTTCTGATAAAGGTTTGTTGACCTACTAATGAGTAAATGCAGAGTGGACAGAGAAGGGGTGTAAATCCTGGTGACCTGGTACACAGTGGGACAGGGCTTTACATTTGTGATAAGGCATTAATGTTACACAGTCAAACTGATCCCGCAACTTCAGTACACCAGAATTAATCTGTGCCCTGGAGCAGGATATTTGATTTATGTAAATGCATTTGTAGACCGTTTTGTGTTGTTTGCCACAGAAGACATTCTAACTGTGAAAAGTTGATTATTAGGGATTAGGTGTTCATTGTATGCCAGCATATTTCATTCTATCTGGTGTATTGATGTAAGTTGATCTATATTGCTATAACATTCATTCATTTGCCCTCCTAGCTGTTCTTTTAGATTACCCCTTTACCACACAGTCACAACTTTTAACGACCCTGAGAAAGACATATTTTCTATATTTTGATGTTTCCCCACCCAAAATGGTTTGTGAAAGGACCTGTTGCAGACAACATATCTTCAAATTAGTAAGACATATATAAAAAAGGATAGAAATTATTGTGGGAAACTAAGAAAATGCTGGTTACCATTTTTTTCTTCTTTTCTCACAAATTTTTTCCATACCTTTTTTCTTTAGTGAGCTAAAATGCAGGATTGAATGGTAATTGTTAAAAACTTCTTTTCGCCATTATAGAAATATCAGGCCTGTGGAGCGATACAGGCGCTCAAGCGCCTCTAGTTTAATTCTTTATCAGTCATCCATTTAAAACTGTGTGTAGGAAGAGGTTGAGACATTGCCCAACCATAAAGATTATTAGCATCTAAATATATAATATACTTATTTTTCCTTTTTCGCTTAAACCTTTTTCCCATATATTTATTGTTCGCTTTTCCATATCTTTTAATAATGGTTGATACTCCCCCTCTGATACCTTTTTCTATCATCAAGAGCATATCAGGGTCGAATAAAAGTTCATATTCTACACCAGTTTTTTTTAATGCCACATCCCACGCCAAACCCGGTGCTGTATAATAGTGGGCAGGATCTAAGTTATAAATTCTATGACAAACACTTCTAAAGTTTTCAAAGATATCGGCTAAAAGTAAAACATCAACTTCATTATACAAATCGTGGTAATCTCCTAAAGTTTTCATATTAAATTTATCCCAAACATTTTTTTCGTGTTTATAATCATCATCTTCAATATGCGCATTATTTAAACTTGAATAAAATTTTTCTTTTGGTGGTAGTTGCGTTTCTTTAAACCTTTCTGATGAATCCATATATTCATAAGGATAAACCCCCTTTTTAATTACTAAATCAAGCTTGTCTCCAGAATAATATTTTTTAAGATTATTAAAATTATTTTTATCTAAATTTTTAGCAAGTTTTGCTAAACTTCTATCCATAAACTTAAAACTATCGAGAAATCTTATTTGATGATAAAAAGTTTTATAGTTTTTCCACTTTTCTTATCAATATAATTTCCAGCAGGTATTTTTTTTGTAAAACTAATATACTTTTCATCATTGTTAGGTATACAATCAATATCACCATCAGTTTCAGCAAGATTTTTTATAAATAAATGACTATCATATCCGCTCAAGTTATGAAAAAATACAGGAGTAAAGTTAGGCTTATGATACTTAAGATTACATTTTGAATGCGCCGCGCCTCGATACCTACCAGTAAAATGGCAATGATCTCTTACTTTTTTATTTTCTTCTCTGTCTTTTTCTTCTTTTTCTTTTACTTCATCATTTACTTCTTTTACTTTGTGATTTTCATCAGTAAAATCAGCTTTACCGCAAATCCAACATTTTGTTTCTTTTTTAAATTTATCTATTTCTTTTTTGTTAAATATTATTTCTTTTTTCGGAATATTAGCAATCTTTTTAATGTCTTCCGTTAGCATTTCAACAAATTTTTTTGTTGCATTTCCCCCCCTATCGCCCACTAACTTTGATTCAAATATTTCTTCATAAAAAGATTTAATATAATAGCCAAAACTTGATGGTTCATGTTTTTGTGTTTTTATTGTGTAACTTTCCTCATCTCTGTTTTTTAGGTTGGAATTATCTTTAACCAATGGTTTGATAAAACTTTCAAAATCAGCATAAACAACAAATGGAACCTTTACCGATCTATAAAAGTTTTCGAACTTTTTCATCGTTTTTTTATCAGGAAGTTTTATAGTAACAGGTTCATGTTCTTTACAGTATTCCAAATGTTTATTCAAGGATTTTGCGCACCAAAAAGAATTTAAGCATCTTAAACAAAAAAACCTTCTACCCTTATGTTTTGATGTTTGGGAGGCTAACAAACGACTGAGGTTATTAAGTAAACAATAATGTTTTACTCCATCTTTTTCTATTAAAAGTAAAATAATATCCTGTTCTCTTTGATACACGAAATCACTAATTCTAAGAGGATAAATATCTCCTTTTTTATAACCAAGAACTGAAACGGATACAGATGGGTTTTGTTTTTCAAATTTACTAATATCTTTTAAACTAACAGGATATTCTATTCCTTCCATATTTAAACTATTTTCCTTTAATTTTAAATCATTATCTATATTTTCTGGATGGCTATTTTTCGGATTTAATGCTCTTAAAGCATGCCATAAAAAGCATTTATTATCATCATTTTTCATATTAATGATAGCCTTTTTAAGGGCTAATTCTCTTGGTAATGGAATGTATGACCTTGCTCTCAAAGGATTATATGATACGGTGTGTAATTGCAAATCTAGCACCCTATAAAATCTCCATCCAGTTTCTGAAATTCTTAAAAATCTTTCAAGTTCCTCTAAAACCTCTTCCATCATAGTATCATATAAATCATTTGCGTCAGTTCCTTCTAAATTAAGAACAAATGAACCAGAATGAAAATTAGCATTTTTTGTTTTAAAACCTTCTTCTGTATCTTTTATTAAAGTACATTGAAGAACTAATTTTACTTTATTACCTCGGTTATTGTTTAAAGCATTTACTATTTCATTACGTGTAAGTTCTAAAAAATCATGCGGACCATAATTACTCTTACCTTCTATTTCATATCATTTATAAAATCCTCTTAAAGCAGATTCTCCTTCAACAATTTTAACTTTATCTTTTTCACTATATAATTTTTTAATTTTATCTTTAAGCGCTTTAAGTTCTGGTGAAATAATTGGAGGCACCACTCTAACATTTTCTAAACTTCTTAACAAATTTTCAACTGAAGAAGATGGTTGTGCAATTATTGGTCTTGATGTAGATGGTTGTGCAATTGTTCGTCTTGATGTAGATGGTTGTGCAATTGTCGGTCGTAATATAGGCATGTTTATGTTTTTATTTGGTGAATCTAATATAGGTCTGCCCCAATTATTTAAAAATTGAATTAATTCCTCTCTCCTTAAACGAGAATAGCCCCTTAATCCCCTCTCCCTCGCTAAATTCCGTAATCCTTCTACATTATATCTACTATAATCAACATCCATAGTTTTTAAATATAAAAATCATTCCTTAAGTCAAATTTTATTATTTTCTAAAAAATAATAAAATTAAAGAATATCGATTTTATATTTATCCTTCCATACTCGACCATTCCAATTTTCTATCGTTTGTGGACATCAATCTATAAATTTACTTACCTTGTAAATGGATGGAAATGTTTGTTCTTCACCCATTTCAACATCCTTTAAACTAACTTTTTTTGGATTTTTTGCGATATATTTTAATCTTTCATAATTAGGAATTTTTTTTAATCTTTTTTTATCTTCTTTTTCCTCAGGGTATAACCCATGCTTTTTTGCAATTTCGACAGACTTATTTTTGTTCCAGTAAGAATAAAACTTAATATTGTTTTCTTTTAAAATATTTTTTAAATCAGCAATCTTTGGCATTTTATATAATGAAAAAATTACTTAATATACTACACTCATTTTATTTCCATCACTCTGGAAGTTAATTAACCTATCACTAAGTAAAACAGCATATGCTTCAGTATTTGCAGCAGGATTTGCTCCAAATGTTGCTTTAACTTGAATATCAGTAACAGAATACTTAAGCCTTTCACTTTGCTTAGATAAATCAAACACAAACAAAGGAAAGAGAGTTTTATAATCTGAAGGGGTAATATTTGGATTCGATACTAATTCATCCATGTTAAAAAACTTTTTTCTAAAAGAGGCAGCCTCACCATATACTCTTGCAATTTGATTAGTTGTAAAATTTATATCATGTTCATAGTTGGGATATTTTTTTGAACCTAACATTACATAAATATTTTTAACATCTATGTCATCAAATATAGCAGGGTTTTGTAATTGGCTACCATTTTTTCCAGATTGAAAACCAATAATTAAAAAACGTGGTACCTCTGGAGATGATTTAGCTGATAGCCTCCAAGTAAAACCTGTTGCCTGTGGAACTGCAATAGAGTCACATTGAATCATTCTATAACCAACTGGGAATTTTTCTTTTTTCTCAATAAATTTAAAAAGTTCCAACTTATTACTATCATCAGGTGTTACATGAGGTATAAACCAAGATACTTTACTTAATACAACCCTACCAGGTTCATGTCTTTGATTTCCGCCCACAACTGCTTGGCCATGTCTAAAAATCGCATCATTATCATTATTTCTTGTTAAGGTTAAAGTCTGTTTCATTCCATATATAACTTTGTTGTAATCTTCACAAAAACCAAATATATGCTTTAAGGGTATCCTAAAACTAAATGTTCCAGAAGGTACTGAACTAAGAATATAATCTCTTCTTACCCTAAAACCAATATTATCAGCATGTGCGTCAAGTCTGGTATCCTTGTACCATAGTTGGTTTAATCCTTGTGATTTAGAAAAATCATCTGGGTACTTAAGCAATCCTAACATTGTGCTAGCTTGACCAGGATAATTAATTGATTCTATTTCATTCCCGCTAAGATGATATCTAAAATTTTTAAACAAATACATCAAGCCATTGTTTGTTAAGGTAACCAAATCTTCATCAGGAACATAAGAAGGATTAGCAACAACAATAGATTCTTTTAATAATCTTCCTTCAAATAGTAGATATGATTCCGAAGGATGATAATAAATATCTTGAGTTTCAATATCAATCCTAATATTTCCTCCAGGGTTATTTAGATTAGTCCCTGTAACAGGAAGATACTCATAATATTCATATTCATCAATACTATCATCTTTTAAGATTGGCGCTTTAATGTTTAAAATATCCATTTGTGTTTTTAAATATGCAATTATAATTTTTAAGTCAAATTATAATTGTTCTATCCATATCTGAGGGAAAGGTTTGTTTTCGTTATTTACAAAAACACCTTTAATTTTAATAGTTTTTAGTTTATTAGCATTAAGATTTTTTCTCATTTTAATATACATCTGATTGCCGTAAACTAAGGTTATTGGCGTTATTTCTTTTTCTTCAAGATAGGTATTTACATCATTTTCAAAATCTTTAACAATATCTACGTTTTCTGGTGAAAGTTTAACGAGAACTTTTTTATATTCATATATCGTATCGTCTACGCTAACAATTTCACATTCTTCATTAATTTTTAGGATAGCATTAAGGATACCAACTCTTTTTGTGTTAAATTTTGTATTCCGTTAATTTAAATTTTAGCTTTGTCATTCTTTTTTATTTAATATTAAAATTACTTACATTACTTTTATTCCTTTACCTTTTTTATTCGCTCACTGCGCTTCGCGGTGATTTAATTTTTTAACTAAATCTTGTATGGCAATGGCACTACCATCTATTAAGGTGTTAATATTTTGCGTTTCAGGTTGAGTTGTTGTGGTTGGCTTTTGTGTATATTTTTCTAAAATCTTTTTAGATTTTGGTGTCAATGCCTTTTCAACTAACTTTTTACCTGCATCAACCGCGGCACTCTTTCCAACCTCTAACGCTTTCTTTGCTCCTTCCTTAGCAACGCTCTTCCCAACATCAATTGCTGAAGATGCAATTTGTTTAGCTTGTAAAGAGTCTTGTAAGAAAATTAGCTAAAGTATCAAATATTCCTGCTCCTCCATAAGCATAATTTCGTTTAAATCCTCTTTTATGCGATGTAATCATTTTATAGTATAGTCATTAAATTTTTATAACTCTTTGATTTTAATACACCTTGTCTTTTTAATTCATCACAAATACTTACCAACTCATTTCTTAAACCAGTATTACCAGCTTCTTTACTGGCCATTAAGAGATCTAATCTTTCTAATAGTGCGTTAGGGTCAGATGGGATAATGGTAATTCCTTCTCCACTTATTTTTCCTGTTCTTATATCCACTGATTGCGTGGCCCTAATGTCTCCCCAAATGGGTCTAAGTATCTTATGCCACTTTTTTGAACCAGAACTTTTAGGTTGAGGGTTACTAGGATCATTACCACGATGAAGAGCATTGGTTTCTATCATTATTTTACTGTAATCATTAAGGTCCTCATCTTTATAAATGTTTTCATTCGGGTCTTTAGCAACAATTAACTCCCATAGACCAGGTGTTCCTTTATATTCCTCACCAGCAACTATAATATCATCTTCATTAATTATTGCTAATTTGTCACCAATATAGAATTTACCATCTTTATCATATAATCCATATGTTCTATCAACATCACTTTTACCAACAAATTTTTTTAAATACTTTTCTGCAATTGGTCCAATAAGATATGTGCCTTCATAGTCTGCCAATAACTCCTGCTCTTTAGATGGATAAGCTTCTATTGTTGGATAATTTGGTAAGTTAATAGCCTGTGGTAACTGTTCAATCCCCTCTTTAATAGGTTTAAGTCCTTCTGCAATTTCCTTTGTTGAAGCTTTTTGTGTTTCTGTTATAGGTTTAAAAAACTTTGAAAGACCCGTTTGTAATTCGATTTCACCCGTTTTCTCTGCAAGTTGGCTATCACGAATTCTTTTCTTTGTTTCAAGATATTCTTTTACTATTTCGTCCCTTTTTACAGGGTCAGTCACCTTTAAAAATACCATTTTTTTAAGTAAAAAAATTTTTAAACGAAAGTCAATCGTGTGTCGCTCACTACACATCGCGCGGTGTTTCCAATGCATCTGGTCGATCGAGTGCATCAGTTTTTCCAATGCCTCAGTTTTTCCAATGCCCCAGTTTTTCCAGGTGCCTCAGTTTTTCCGTTGCCCTAGTTTTTCCAGGTGCCTTGGCTAACAAACGCCCCGCGCGAGCTAACCGGTTTGTCAGGTTGTTGCTGTCTCGAATTCACATGCGTAAGAAAATTTTATTTTTGGACATTTTATTTTAATTCGCGGCTTTACTTTTTTCCACCAACCTCCGAAAGGACTCACGCGCTTCTTGTCTCCCCCTTTCGATTAAACTTTCTTCATTTTCTGATTTTATTTTCTTTTTCGTTTTTGATCTTATTTCGTTTTTTATTTCTTTATATTTTTCCAATTCCTCCATGATTAGTTTAAATTCGTCGTCGGAAATATGGTTGTCCAGTAGTGCTTTTGATATATGCATTGATATTGTGTTTAGCTTGCTGTCGGCGATCATTTTTATCTTCTGATGTTTTTCACCTTTACTTCTTGTGGTTCTTACCGCATATTTTCCTATGACACTCATTAAACCGGTGACGAGGGCGGATGCTTCTAGCGCAATTACGACGGGAATCGCAACGACGGTGGATAAAAGACCGATACCGCCAGCGCCACTGACCATTGTCATTGTGATTAAAACGGCGTCGATGTTGTCTACTCTTTTTGCCGTTCTATAATATTTTTTAGAGAGCGCGTCCCGTTTTTGAATTTCATTTTCGAGAAAAGTTTGTACTTCTGAAATTTTTTTTAATCTGTAGGAATGACCATTGTCGTTGTTGTATATCTCGATCGATGGTGCATTTGGTGTATTTCGTTCATTTGGTAAGCTCGGATATATCTTTTCTTTCAGTTCCATTTTTAATTAGAGGGTTATTTTTTAAATTGTGTCACTGGTATAGCAAACGCGGCAAAAAAATTCTTTTTCTTCTATCGTTACTTGTTTGCTCGAGTTGTTTGTAATAGTAATGATGATATCGATGGTATCTTCGAGAATAACGGAATTTGATAAGCTTAATTGCTTAAATTTTAAATTATAAGATAGTGAGGTTAAAACAACCCCCCTACTCATTAAAAAGCCAAAACCTAATACTATTGACTTCGTTTCACCCGGTTTTAGTGTTAGGGGTTGTTGGGTAAAAATTTCCCAAAGAACAGGATTAACCTTTTTAGGTGGATGCTTAACTTTAAATGGTTTCCAAAAAATTGTTTTTGGTTGTACTATTTTAGGTTTAACTCCAAATTTATAAACGTTCATGTTTTTTATTTATAATATTGCTCCTAATATAGGAATATTAGCAAATGGGCTATTAGGTCCTAAAAGAAGACCTTTTCCATCATAAAACTTTCCGCCTTGTTTTAAATACAATCCATTGCCGACAGATTTTAATCCTTTACCTTTTGCTGGTCCGAGACAAAAACCTTTTCCATCAGTTTCTACTTGGCATACGCAACCACCTTTTTTAAGGTAAAGACCCGATCCCATTGCTTTTTGTACTCCTGTTGAGGCTAACCCGGATAAAGCACCAACGCCTAAAGCAGGTAAAACGGTTCTTGCTAATGTAGGTAGAACTGATGACGCTAATCCTGCTAACATTCCAAGGAATCCACCTTCTACTTTCATGTTTTGCTTAAGTTGTTTTTCTGTCATTCTAATCATGGTTCCCTTACCAGCTTCATAAGCTTTAGCTATTTTATTTGCTTGTGATTTGGTCACTGCAATTATATCATTACCTTGTAAGTCATCAAAATTTAAACGAATACTTACTGGACAACTAGCTTTAACAGCATGATTTAGCTTTTGCTTTTGCCCTTCTGATATATTTACTTTAACAGTAATGTAATTTGTCATTTTATATATATTTTATTTTTATTTATCTTGCTTCTCTAATATGAAATCTGATTGTTAAATTCTCACCTCTAAGATTTAGTAATCTTCCATCTTGGTCTGTAATTGATACATTAAGGTTATGTATTTCATTTAATGTTAATGGTAGATAAACTAGATTAACCGGATTTTCTATTATTTTATACCCTGGTGAAACATTAGGAAAAAATTAATAAATTGTGTTTCTTTGCGAACCATTGACATAACTACCTGAAATTAAATCTATATTAACGAGTAAGCTATTAATACTAAGAATATTTACTACATTTTCCGATTCATGAAAACCTTGTACATATTTTGCTCTGGTAAATCCTAAAACTTTACCGATAGAATTTGGTTGATTAAAATCTACTTGATAACCATTTTCAAGATTAAGAACAGACTTTAAGGTATTAGTGTTAGCGGATATATTGATAAAATATTCTTCATTAACTTCATCATAATGACCTTTTTTCCTCATTTCTTGTTGAATAAAATCATTAATATCAACTAAATCATAACTTCCTTCTGGTATTTTTATTTTTACCCATGTTACAACATTGTCTGGAGAATAAACTAAAGTGTCGTTGTTAGAATCAATATTTGGAAATGAATAGTAAGTTTCAAGATTAACCAATGCTATTTCATATTCTTTATCCTTTTCTAATTGAAGTGGTGGGGTAAATCTTGTGTTAAAATTTGTTTTGTTGTCACTTACAATAATTTGAAACGATGTTTTATGGTCGGTGTTTTTAACAATTTTTTCTAAAAGTTCTTCCATCTTTTTAGTAAATAAAAAAGATGTTTAAATGCGTAAAAATATATCTTTGGGGTAAGATATATTTTTTATTGGAAAAAAGTTATTAATGGATAAGCGTTTTTTCTTTAAAAGAAATATCATAATTATTAACATTTATTTTAAAGCTGTAGCGAAGTAAGCACAGCATATTTCTTATTTTATTTACATAATTTATTACTTTTTTTCTTTGTTGTAAATGTTTTTTGTTTGTTTTATCTTCCTTTTCCTTCTTAAAAAGTTTTGCGTTATGCTCAATGTTGTTAAGTAATTCTGAAATATTATTTTGAAGAAAA
Source organism: Tridacna gigas (assembly GCA_945859785.2). NCBI lineage: Eukaryota > Metazoa > Mollusca > Bivalvia > Cardiida > Cardiidae > Tridacna > Tridacna gigas. Next base: position 6,928,529 of record OX244035.2, read on the forward strand.
AAAAACACATACATTTTTTTCATCCATTCCCGTAAAACTTTTTGCATAGTAATCATATTTTTTTCTTAAACCTAAAATAATAAACATTTTTTTAAAATATCTTGAAGTATATTCTTCTCCATTTATTACTTCATAAACTTCTTCTACTGATTTTTTTATACTTTCTTCAAGATCATTTACAGTTCTATCAATAAATTTTTTTGTCTTCAATTTCATTAAGCGCAAAACGTAACAATTGTGACATCTTTTTTTATGATGTATATATTATTTTTTCAAGATTAACAAAAAATTTCAATTTTTTAAAAAATTAATAATTTTAATAATTTTTTGGCATGTAAAAGTTGTCAAATCCATTTCTATACTTACTATTTTCTTTTTTACTAGTTAAATCAATGATAACAAAACCATGTGGCCTCTCCCAGCAATCTTCACAAAAGTTAATAAACTCATTTTTTGACATATCATCCCCTACATGGTCGCTATAAATATGGTTAAGATTTTTTAAATCTTGTCGGAACAAACATATAAAGTTTGCATTTTCCCTAATTGTTTGACGGGGTAATCTAAAATAATTTTGCGCAAGGTAAAAGCAATCAGCGTTACTATGTCTACCACGAACGTAATAGTTTTCACATTTGTTTTGTCTTTCTAAAAGTAAGTCATCAAAAATCATTAAGTTTTTATTTTCAACATTTAAATTTCTCGGATCAGGTACATCAGAAGCATTTTCAAAAAATTCGCAACTAATATCAGATTTTTCTTTAATTGTTTTAGCCCATTCTTCGACTAATGCTGTAGGCGAAACATCATATTTTTGTACATCATCCTTAAGTGAAAATAATCTTATCTTAATATATATTCTTTCGGTATTTTTTCTTCAAATGCCTTTTTTAGTATTCGATATTCTGGTTGAAACAAACTTTTTCCAAAAACGTATAAATTATTGTAATCTAACCAATCAGGACGCAACAAAAGGTTAAGAAGAAGAGTTGTTTTACAGCATCCTGATTTACCAACTATTAATCCTCTGATACTTTTAGGTAAAAGTGGATGGTTAAATCTTCTTGCTAATGTTTCATTCCATGACAAATTAACAATATCCATATTTTATATTAAATTAATTTTTTAATATAAAAAAATGTATTGCGTTAAATGTAAAAAACAAACAGAAACATCTGATATAGAAAAAACTGTAAGTAAAAATGGTAGAAATATGAAACGGGGTAAGTGTGTTGAATGCGGAACAACTAAAACACAATTTATTAAAAAACAAGAAGGTGGCTCGTTGTTAAACAAGATGATCAATAACTTGCCTGTTGAAATGCACTTACCTGGTCATAACTTTACTGGTCCTGGTACAAAATTAAAGAAAAGACTAAATCCTGATTTGACTCCTAAAAAATGGTCAAAGCCTGTAAATCTTGTTGATCAAGCAGCATATCATCATGATATTTGTTATCTTAAACATGATGACACAGCTACAAGAAATTCTGTTTGTGATAAAAATATGCTTAATGAGTTAAAAGGTATCTATAATCCGACAATTAGGGAAAGGATGGAACGTGGATTAGTTTCTTCATTAATTGGTACTAAAAAAAGATTTGGTATGGGTGTCCACCCGTGTAAAAAAAAAAATTCGACATGATAAATTTATCGGAAGAATTACATAAACCTACAAAAAGAAAATTTAAGAAAAGAAGAGTTAGAGTAAATAGTATTGATAGAATATGGGCTGCAGATTTGGTAGATATGCAGGCGTTTTCTAAACTTAATCGCAGTGTAAAATATCTTCTTGCTGTCATTGATATCTTTTCAAAATATGGTTGGCTGTTACCATTAAAAGATAAAATGGGAAAATCTGTTTCTATCACATTGAAGAGTATTTTTAAGGAAAGAAAACCCGAAAAAATGTGGGTGGATAACGGTAAAGAGTTTTATAACAAAGAAGTTAAAGACTTAGTTGAATTATATTCCACTGAAAACGAGGAAAAATCAAGCGTTGTTGAGAGATGGATTAGAACAATGAAAGAAAAAATGTGGAAGTATTTCTCCGCTCACTCAACAAACATTTATATTGATGTATTACCAAATCTCGTTAAGGAATATAACAGCACGAGGCATTCTTCTATTAAGATGACACCAGTTGATGCGAGCAAAAAGAAGAATGAAAATAAAGTTTGGTTAACATTGTATCCCGATTATAATCGAGTAGAAGAAGATATCGAACCAAAGTTCTCTGTTGGTGACAAAGTAAAGATAAGTAAAAAGAAAAAGACTTTTGAAAAAGGTTATACCACAAGATGGACTGAAGAGGTTTTTACAGTTTCAGAAGTAAAACATACTTCACCTGTAACATATAAAATTAAAGATTTAAATGAAGAAGAAATAAAAGGTACCTTTTATGAACCTGAACTACAAAAAACGAGTCAAGAGTTGTATAGGATAGAAAAGGTTATTAAAAAGGGAAAAAAGAAATCTCTCGTAAAGTGGAAAGGTTACCCTGATGAGTTTAATTCATGGGTTCACAACAGTGCTATTGAAAATATTTAATATATAAAAAATGTGTGATATTTTAATCGATAACATAATTTTACCAAATAAACCTTTAAGTAATTTTGAACTTGAGGACGTGGTAAAAAAATTAAAAATAAAAAATTTTAGAGGAGTATTTTTAAGAACAACTTTACCTAAAAAAGTAAAAAACGAGGAATGTGGTATATTAAATCTTGATGACTCGAGTGGACCTGGCACACATTGGGTTGCATGGTATAAAAATGGTAAAACTAAAATTTATTTTGATAGTTATGGTATTCAGCCACCTCTTGAAGTTAGTGATTATTTAAAAAGTCCAATACATTACAATACCGACCAATTACAACAAGCTGGTCAAGTATTTTGTGGTCATTTATGTTTGTACATCCTTAAAGAGTTGGGTTTAGGTAATAAATTCCAAAATGTTTTAAATAAACTTTTTTAGCAATATAAAAAAAATGCCTGTTGATAAATTTGGAAGAATGGATGAGGTTAAAACGAGCGGTGATGGTGTGTCACTCGCTTACATAAGTAATAATTTTTAACGTAAAGATGGAACAACCACTGTTACTGGTTCTATAAATATGAATGGCAACACACTAATGAGGGTTAGTAATCCAGTAAATCCCCAGGATGTTGCCACAAAGAACTATGTTGATGGAGCTGGAGGGTTGTTAGATGAAAACGGGGGATACGTTTCGAGAGGATATTTAAACATGGGTTTTAATAAAATAAGAAACGTACGCAAACCTGATGAACCGAGTGAAGCAGCAAATAAGTTTTACGTAGATACTGTTGTGGATGAGATTACCGCAGGTGATAAGCCTTTAACAAAAAACCATGCTGGGTCTTTTTTAGCAGCAGGCAACATAGTTATGAACGGTCACTCAATCACGGGCTTACCAAATCCATCAGATCGAGACGCTGCCGCCAATAAAAATTATGTTGATAATGGTGGTGCTATTGTAAAAAGGCCGAATGGAAGCTTTAAAGCAATAGCTGACATAGACCTTAAAGGTTTTTCTATAAAAAATGCCGCGCCACCTGTAGAAGAAAAAGATTTAGCAACAAAATCCTACGTGGATAAAAAACTAAGTCCAAAACCTATTATAAGCGTGTGTGCCGAAGAAAATGGTACAATACAAGATGGTAATTAGGAGTTTTCATTTTGTAATGGTAATTCTGGCGTTAGTCACAGTTTGGGTGGTTACTGCATGAGCGTGTCGGGTAGAATCATAAGAGGTAGTTTAATGGTTGTAAAAGATGATAAAAAAATATCAGAAGAGGTGAAAGTTAATATTGTGGTAGATGGAATAGAGTATGATGATTACTCCATAGTAAAAAAGAAAGATAAGAATTGTGGTTGCACAGTTTTTCCTAAACCACTCGAAATAAAGCAATGTGGCGTTATAAATTTTATTTCGAGATCAAATAGTAATA